>OY986971.1:21534234-21668389 GCA_963920575.1 Narthecium ossifragum | reverse complement strand
GAGGGGGAACCGAGAGGGAGAGGGGGACGGGGGAGAGGGAGAAGGGAACCTGGCGTGGGGAGGGGATGAGCGTGGACGTCGGGCGATGGCGTGGATCTTAGCGACGGTGTGGATCTTGTTGACGGCGTGGATGTCGATGGCGTCGAGGGGCGGGTTGGGCGGTCGACGATGGCGCGAGGTCGGGGCAAGGTCGGACGAGGTCAGCGTCGACGCGGCTGAGGGTGAGGTCGGGCGAGGTCGGCGTGGGGAGAGGAGAGGGGATGGGTGAGGGGAAAGAGAGGGAGAGGGGACGGGTGACATGGCACGGGGATGGGATGGGTAGAGGGAGAGGGATGGGACGGATGGGACGTGAGTCCCATCCTCTCTGTCTCAGCTGAATTTTGAATTTTGAGCGGGTTGGGTGGGTGGGCTGAATTTTGAGCAGGAGGGTGGGTGGGTGAGAGGAAGAAAGTTTGGGGGGGAGTTTTTGGGAGGAACCAAAATTTGAATGGGAATCTTAAAGTTGATGATGAAATCTGGACCGTTGGATGTGTTTGGAGATAAATCTGGACCGCTCTTTATGTCTTATAGTTGAGACATTTAAACAACCGTCCTTTCTTATATTATAGATATTTGTGGTTTTTGCAGACAAGGGTGTGACAGTTTGGTCTCAGAGCCTAGGCTGTAGATCCTAAGGTGAAATACGATGGTTGATAGCATAGATGTATAGGTGGGCTAGATTGAGTCCTTAAATGCATCCTTGCATGCTTGAATGTTCTAGCCTAAATCCATTTGGGGTTGATTATATGCTTGTATATCACTAGATTATGGGTTTGAACTAGAGAAAGTCTAGTTAAAAGTGATTGTAAATTCGTAGTTTTGTTTTGGATGAATAAAGAAAACTGTGTTCTTTATTCGATTTCAATCAAAATTTTCACTGTATGTCTTGTTTTTTTCATTCTCAAACTGCATACAATGCAAGAATGATCTTCCAATCATTATTTGAATATGTTTGATCAGAGAAATCGCTATCGAAATAGTTTCAGAACTCGGATTAATTGTTGATCTTCTGTTCTTCTGTCAGAAAACAGATTTCTCTCCCAATTTCTTATGGTTTTGAGCATCTAAAAGCTTTTCCTGGTCCTGTTTCATGGTATGGTAGTTCTCATTATTTTTTGGGAATTATCAGTCATTTATCTGAATTTCAATATCAGGCCCTACCGAATTCAATACCCAATGACATGTTTTCCGAGCGGATGTCTATCATCAAAGCATTGAGCCTTACAAGTTTGTCTACCTTTAGACTGTTCATATTCCTGCCTGTCTGTGGCTTGTCTATTTTTGTTTCCATATCATCATCTTTTTCAGCCAATTTCATTTCTGATTTATTTGAATTAAATGGTCTTTGTTTTTTCTTCTAGTGTGTTTGAGTATTGCTGGATGGGCCTGGCTCAGCTAACTGTTGGGATGTAATGGAAATACTTTGAAAATTATTTTCATAATACTTAGGCTTCTAATTCGTTTCCCTTCGCACTGATTTTGATTGTCTGATTACTATCAGTCACCAGGAAGATGCTAGCTTATTTTATATGCATTTGTTGTGTTAGGTCTCACTGATTGGATTAAGTGGGGTTTTTTTACTGATCGATTAGTTGATTAAGTGGGGTTTTGAACATTTAAGTCGCACATCAAACATTGATCCTTTTATCTAGCTTTATTCTCACAGAAGTTGTTTTCAAGCTATGACAGGATGCTTAAGTTTTTCTTTTGAAGATATTTAAGGTGTTCTCATTATTATCACCCTTCCTTCTTGGTCTTCAATCCTTTTTTTTCCCCAATAATACTCGACGTTATTTCAGCACTGGGATCATTCTTGCGAATATTTGGGGTTCTTGATTTTACACTTAGTCTGTTTGTCGCTGATTAATGGTTGACAGATGTTTGTGATTAGCTGCACAGTTCGAAGGTTTCATTTATGACCATGTCTTATTTATCATCATGTTGATTATGTTGTATCATTTTCGGGAAGAAAAGTTCAATGCCAACTAGTGTTATAGTTTGCGCTATTTTCTCCAATTGTGGTGATTTCCTTAGCATCTCTTGACTAGTTGTTAGTCAAAATAATGGTCAGCTTAATAAAAATGGCCGGTGACCTTTTCAATCTAACTGGATGATCATATGAAATAATATGCAGGAAGCCATCGACCAAATGAAGAAAGGCAAGAGAAACATCGGCCATGGGTGATGATGATCTATACACAAAAGAAGCATTGACCATGGGCGATGATGATCTGTACACAAAAGAAATATCGGCCAAGAAGAATGACATGGTAACGTAAGAAAGATCATTGACCAAAGTTAGGACCTGGCAACACAAAGAAAGCTCATCGCCCAGATGCAACCGTCATTAATCAAACTGTGACGTGGAGAAATGTGAAAACATCGGAGAACATGGGCCACGCGGCTCATCAAGAGTAAAAGATGGAAGATGGTGGAGAACGTGTTGAGCGGGAGTTACCAGATAGTTTAACCGTTTAAGTATAAATAGTCTTCTCTTTCACTGTATAATCTCTCTTGCAAACCAAATCCAGAGCCTACGAGCCTGATGTTTTCTTTCAATATGTTTCTTATTCCTGTAAGTTATTTTATTTAATGTAATGATTACGTTTCTTTTAATCTTAATTCTTTCTCTTCGCATAAAGTAGTTTTTATTACTGTTCTTAGGTAACTCTCATAGGATTAGATCTTTATGATGCTTTCTTTACTGATTTCTTTAGATTAGTTTAATTTAAGAACTTTAGCATTTTAATCTAGATTAATTTTAACAGTAGGATTAAATTTATTTTTTCCTTGATTTGGTAATTTAGGAAGATTTTTACTGCTTTTTAGATTAACTTAGCAGCTTTAGATAATTTTCTAGTTTTCAATCGATCAATTTAAGATTAATTTAGGTTTAATCTTCATAATTAGTCTTTATTAAATTATTAAATTAGGTTCAATCTAGGTTTCTGTTTAACTTGACACATCTGTTCGAACTAAGTTCGAAGGACTTGATTCATATTACATTCATCTGATCTGTAAAGTGTTAGGTAATTTTGACCGTGACTATTTGACCGGTCAATGGTTAAATTTCCATGCTAACATTTTTTGGCACGCCCAGTGGGACACTGTGTCAAGTTTTTATGAAAGTCGGTCAAGTTGGACCAGATGGTATGGTCATCACTCGTACTAGACTAGATACTCACAGCAGTGGAGGAAACGGTGATCACGGCAAAGCCCCACATGTTCAAAATCCAGTTAGTGGAAATGAACAGGCCAATCCATCGCCCATAGAACAGCCTCAAATAGAATATCACGATAGGGTTGTATATCGCTTTATTGAGCGAGAAGGGCCATCGACTAGAAACGTTCATGATCATGAAACTATAACTGCTAGGACTGCCAATGTTATGGTCGAAGAAGCTTTACATGCCAATAATCAACAGATGGCCAATCATATCGTCCTAGCTTTAAGGCCTTTCATTGACACTATGCAAAATTTTATGAATATGAATTTATCTTACACAAATTCTGGACAAAATGTCATTAGGCCGACCGCACCGATTATACATAATATCGGTCAAAATCCTACTCAAAATAATCGTCTCAGTCATGTGTTTTCGCCTAATACCATAATTGGGCCTAAAAACAATACTGGATTTGTTCTTTTGACCAATCCATCGACCAACAAAAACGCAGTTGGTCAAAATAGCCAAATTGGTCAGAATAGTTCAAACCATCATCGTTCAATAACGATTGACAATGGACCAAGACCGATAGTCATCGGTCAAACACCTGGATCTTATGCATCGCCAAATCCACCACCTGTACAATGTGATGTATTTACAGCGACGGGGATACCAAATTATGGTGTACCTCTTAATTCGGGGATACCAATTAGTGGTGCACCTCCTAACAATCCAACTAATCATGTTTTTCTTAATGGTTCAAATAATGGCCCCTTCAATAGCCAAAATGTCGGCCAAAACAGTAATATAGGTGGTCAAAATAATGGACCATGGAAAGGCCAAGTAGGTGGGCAGAATCCTAGGACGATGGGAAATAATTTCAACGGCCAAAGAATGGGTGATATCCCTTACCAAAATTATTATCGATCACATGATGGACCTCAATATAATGCTCGACCACTAAATGATCAATATGAACAAGTGTACTATAATCCTCTTTATAACCCAGTCGATGTTCTAAGAGAGCAAGTGGCTGAGATATTACAAGAATAAATGGGTTCAGGACGACCAGCTACTCGTCCAACTGATAGAAAACCTTATCCCGATTGGGTTGATCAGATGTATCCATTTCCTAGGAACTATAAAGTTCTAGAGTTCACTATGTTCTCTGGTGTAGACGAGACGTCAACCATTGAACATATAGGGAAATTCTCCATGCAATGTGGAGAAGTGAACGATTATGTCAAACTAAGGTTATTCCCAAGCTCTTTGTCTGTAGTAGCCTATTCATCGTTCATTAAGTTGCCGATCAATTCTATACAGAATTGGCATCAAATGGAACATGCTTTCCATTCATAATTTTATAAGATAGAATCAGAAATCACAATGACCGATTTAGCTCAATTGAGACAGCAACCAGATGAGGCTGTGGAATCGTTCCTACAAAGGTTTAAGAGAGCGAGGAGTCGATGCTTTATCCCTTTACCCGAGAGGGAGTTTGTTAAAATCGCTCAAGTGGATTAGCCTTTGAACTTAAGAAAAAATTCCAAGATAGAGATTTTATCGACCTCTTTCAATTGCAAACTAGCGCCATACGCTATAAGCAGTTATTAAGAGAAGAGGATCAAATGAAATCGTCCTCACGAGGAACATATTATAAAGATTTGAACTATGATGTTCATCAGGTCGAGGAAACTGGTAAAGAATGTCCATATATGGACGATGTTTGTTTGGCTGAGTTGTTAAAAGGCTTACCATATACTTGCAAGGCTTGAGCGAGAGCTTAAAAGTAAGAAAGTAGCTAAGGACGATAAACATCAATTAAGAAAGTTTTCATTTGATGCTTTAAAGGCCGATCAAATTTTTGATAACTATTGAAAGATAAACAAATCAAACTGACTGATTGACATGTTATGCCAAACCTTGATCTAATTAAGGGTAAACGATATTGTAAATGGCATAATGCTTGGTCTAATCACACTAACGGTTGTTTGATTTTCGCAATGTCTTGCATGATGCTATTGGTTTTGGCAGGATCAACTTTCCTGCTCAGGATAAGGGTACATGGGTTGACACCGATCCCTTTCCAAAGGAAGGGGAAGCCGCGATCGTATTAACTGATGTGGCGAACTTCAAATTGCCAAAGTTCAAGATTGTGATCAATGAGGCCTAGGATGATGATCGTCCACGAGTGTTCACAAGACTTGGGCAGAATAAGGGTAAGGGGCCTATGGAGATGGAAAAACATCTATGTCCAAGATGCAAGAAGGACGTTAACTGTCCAGTGGTACCCGGGGTTGGGCAGCAATTTGGATTTATCATTTGTCTTTTATATTTAATTGAATCATATTTGTTATTTGGTTTCCTAGATAACTACAAGTTGTTAGGAATTAATTAAGAGTCCATTTGAGTTAGTAAGTTGAGTTTGAGTATGGAAATCTTATTACTTGCTAATTAAGTAAGGGGGTTTTATAGTTTGATTGGGACTCAATCGAGGCCTCTATAAAAGGACCTCAGTAGGTATGATGTATGGATGATCAATGATGAGTTGAGTAAATGAATAAAGTAGAGAGTAGTTTAGGAGTAACTTCCAGTAGATTAATGGCTTAATCCTCTAGCTAGAGTTATCCAAGGATTAGTTCTCCATCAGGAACTATCCAGAGGCTGAGATCTCTTCCCCAAGAGTTCTCTTCAACCGACGGCCACCGATCCACCTTCTTCCCCGCTGGTCATCTTCTCCGTAGCCGGCACTGCCTCCGCCCTATCGGTATTCCCCTCGACTCCATCTTCATCTTCTCTCTCTCCATGCCACTTTCTCTCTCCTCCATGTCAGCTCATGTCAGCACCCCTCACCCAGTCACCTGCCATGTCATCACTTCCTTCTTCCTCCTCTCTCCCGTGCCCGACGCTACCTCACCGCCGATCAATAGCCGTCCTCTACCTCTCCGGCCGTCCCCGTCTCCATCCAAGGCAACCAACCTCTTCCCCGAGCCTCCACATCCTCGCCCAACTCCGCCATCTCCACGTCCTTCCCGACGCCCCAAGCCACCCATGAGCCATCCACCGTCATCCCCGACGTCACTCTCCTCTAGACCCACCGCCGGCCACACCAGATCCCGTCGATCCGGCATCCCTCCGGGCAATCCACTCTGGTGGATCTCTTCCCCACCGTCCCGCGACGTCTCCTTCCAGTATCCCTACCGCCAACGACCTTCCAACGCCGGCAATTCCCATCCGGCGATCCTCAGCCATCGGATCCACCTTAGCCTCTCTCTCTCTCTCATCCACTCTTGGTTGACTTGGTCAACCTGATCCAGTCAACTTGACTTGGTCCAACCACTTAACCAAATCAGACTTGATCCAGTCAAGTCTAATTCCGATCAGACTCAATCCATCCCAATCAAGTTAAGCCTGATCCAGTTCCTTGAACCAGATCCGAACCAGCTCAAGCCAGACTTGATCCAGCTAGCCAAATTCAGCCAATCAAGCCTGATTAGGCTCAATTCTAATCAATTGGAGCAGTAGAGACTCGATATGAGAGGATTGCGAACAGACCACTCGTATCATGGTTCTAAGGTAGAAGGTACTCCAAAGAGTAAGTTTTATCGTCCAAAGAAGGACGATGACGAGGGTGATGAAGGTAATCATATATGATTCAGTTTGGTACATTGCCGTCAGTTATCGTCAACAATTACATTCTTCCAAGCATACTTGGACAACAGTGTCCAGTTGAGAGTGATTCCAATATATCTGATATGGCTGATGAGCATGAAGCCTCAGCCTCTTTGATCGACGATGGTGTCGACCATTCACCAGTGGTCTTGGTGACCGATGAAGAAGAGGAAGAGTGTGTAGAGGTTGAAGAGAGGATTGAAATCATAGAGGAAGCCTGGAGGAGGGGTATATCTACTGAGCGATTGGTACAGCAGCTTTATGACGAAGGTAATCGAGCAGTAGGACTAGGCTAAATTGAATTCTTCAACTTATTAATTCCAGTTTCCACAAATCTAGCTTTGCTTCAAAACTAGCACCAATTATAAAGAATCTCACAAAGTTTTCAACATGAGTTGTAACTATTCAAGTTTTCTTTCATTTTTCAGAATTTCAGAATATTTGAATATTCATGGAATTTCTGGATAATATTCTCTTAACAGTCGACGACTAATTCTAGATTTTCAAATGATGCAGAATTTGGTCTGTTTAGCCGAAGTTTTTGTATTTCTTTTCTAAGCATATCTAAACCTAAAATCAAGTAACAAACTATCAAATACATCTACTCTTAGGCTAACAAAGCTAAGTTAAGGGGCTAAAATAAGTATAATTCATGACTCATCAAAATTGCTCACTCCAAAAGACCCGATCAACCTTTCAATTTTGTAGATGTGTGAATTTTGTTTTTTTTCCATATGCAGGAGATAGATTAGAGTAGACTAAGATACTGAGATTGTTTCGAGGACTCAGCCATGTCTGATTTTATAGGAAAGCTTAGGTTAAGGTATAAGTTGAAAAGGTGGACTTTTAAGGACTTGCGTAAATTGAGGAAGAAACGTTATGAATGCAAAGTCCTTGGAAGTGATTAAATGAGACACAACAAATTCAAAGGCTTTGTCAAAGGGTGTTTATTGGTAGGAACATTGTTCATTGCTTGGTTTTTCTTTTCTTTTTTTTTTGATGAAATGAGCCGAACGGCTAAGAGTACAACAAGCTACAGAATACAATCGTGGGCCTCAAACCCATCAACACTAGACCAAACGAAGCTCGTTTGCGACCTCCTATAGTAATGAGGAACATTGTCGGCTCTATAATTGTTAATTCTAGGAATATGTAGTAATAACATGGACCCAAAATATAGCACAGTCATCCATATCTCCCTAGTAATAACATATTCTCTATAACATTGTCGGCTCTTTTCTTTTCTTCCTATTTCTCCTTATTTTCCACTGGATTTCCTCTCTCCTCCTGCACTGTTTCTCGTAGCGGCTCGTGGATGTGCTGTCGTAGGCACTCAAAAATAAAACTAATATTTTTCAAAATAAATGTAGTAGTGCTAGTACGAGTCGATCCCAGAATGAGTGTTTAGCATAAGTTTTGTGTTATGCGAATAAGATGGGGGTGTTTTGAGTAAAACGAAAAAAAAATAGAAATAATCTAAAGCGATGAAACGAATTGAATCAAGAGAAAAAACCTTGATCTAAAATCAACATCCACCATCGGAATCTTTATAACTTATCATTGATACAAGTATATATCAATTCATACCCTGAATATTCACCGTTCGAATTAAATTCGAATCTCTCCTCAATCATAGTTAATTAGAAACAAGCGATCTAATCAACCCTAACTACTAAACAACCTAAGACACAAGCTGTAGATTTAATCTAGTAGCTGCCTTAAGAATAGGGAGATCGATGAAGCTAAACAACACAAGCACAAGCGGTTGCATTTAATTTAGTCGAATGTTCTTCCTAAGATCTAACAATCTCTGAAACACAGTAAATCAATAGATTTCAGTTGCTTCGCAGATTAGAGGGATCAAACAATTACGGATTTGATATCCAACCTAGCAATAGATTGTGATGAATAATATACTAGTAGGCCTCCTACCAATTAGACAAGACAACCATGAATATTTAATCACAGAAGAACATCCAATACTCAAGTATAAACTGAACAATAAAAATAGATTAGATCTCACAGTTTCATTGATTCTGAGGTTTCAGTTTCCTTGACCAAGAATCAAGATTTAGCCACGTAGGGCCATCAAGAACAATCCTCCAAAAGATTCCATAAAGTTAGAGAAAACCTAGGAAAAATATAAAAGAGTAGAAAATAGCATCCAAAAGTATCCAGAAATTCCCCCTCAAACCCTAGAAAGAGTCCTATTTATAGCCTTAAGTGTCTCCATACTTGGATTAGATCTGAACCGTTGATTTTCTCCACTGGGAAAGTAGGATCGATCCTACACCCATAAAATCGATCCTTCCATGGGTGTAGGATCGATCATTTGCATCAAAATCTTCAATTTTTGGCTACGCCCGAGTCGGATCGATCCTTCCATCGGTGTAGGATCGATCCTTCTAAGTAGGATGGATAGCAGGATCGATCCTACTGTGAACATCTGAAAAGTATGTGTTCTGTCAGGTTGCTGCGTAGAAGGATCGATCCTACTACGGAAAAGGATCGATCTTTCTTTCCTGAGTATTTACTGTTTTGCCATCCAGACTGCGCCATCGGTACTAAAATTGTCTTAACTTCGTCTAGGAAACTCGGAATCACAAACCGTAAAATTCTCCAGAAACTAGACTTCAAGAGCTTTCCAACCGTATATGGAACATCATTTGGTTCTTCATGAGAAGGTCCTGTTTAATCTTTAAAGTTAATCCATATACTCTTTTCAGCTTCTTTTCGAACTTTAAGTACTTCAATTGCATCCTAAATAAAAATATAGGAATAATGAGTGTATTTAGGTACCAAATAAGCACATGAGACTAAGTATTAAGGGATAAAAATATAACATTATGCATTATCATCAAATTCCCCAACACTTAGCTTTTGCTCGTCCTCAGGCAAAACTTAAAATTCACTCTGCCCAACATATGAGGGTTGCAACGCCATCAACAAAGAACAATCAAGATCTTCACAATTCATAACATATCATGAACAAACATTTTTAGACAACTTAAAAATCAATCAGTAAGCATTTTTACTTGAATATGGAATATACTAAATATGTAAACCCTCACGGGAATAAACACTAAACTCTCATGTGTTTGAAGGATATGTATTTCACTCAAATTCATTCCAATGAAAATGATCTATCATAAGCTTGCATATCTTCTCATTCTCCACCACTATCATCATATGCATAACACGAATCATAAGGACTTTAAAAGGTTGTAATGGCGTCCAGGATTAAGGTGAGTAATATTTGGGAATGTAGCTCAAAAGCCAATGGAACTAATGAAGCAAAAATGCATCAATAATACATGTACAACCAATCACTCCGTTCAGCAACTTCTTCAACTTGGCTTTAAAGTACTCAAACCATATAACATTACGACATTGACAAAGAGATTGCGCATAGGAATAATTTTTAACCGAAACAGGAAATAATCTTTTGCAAAAATTTCTACCTTTGTAGAGATCATACATAAGCATACCCTTTTCTTGGAGTATTAGGAGGATTCATAAACACATATTGGAACATGAGAAACAGTTTCCTCCTTCACTTTCTTTTTCTTTTCTTTTCTTTGTTTTTTTTTTTAAGAAACAACATACTCATGAATTGAGTATGAAAAATATACTCCACTTCACCAATCATAGCCATACCACGATCCAAACACCCCCACACTTAAAACTTGCACACCCATACATATCTTAACGATGATCAATGCTCCACTAGTCCTATGGCTTGGGTATCGGTATTGTTTTTTAGGTTTAAAGCTTGTGATGTGGGTTAACAATGAAGTCAATAAAACTCAAAGGGGTTTAGCAAAAGGAAAAATTTATTGCAAGGTAGGCTATTTGGCTTATGTAGCTTATAACAAAGAGGGCCTTAATCATGTTCATGCATACATGTGTCAATGTGACCTCGAATAGAGTTAAAGCAAGTTCTAGAGAAATAAATCCATGGAAGAATATCCCTCATGAAAGAAAATAGTGAGACTGATATGAATGTGTCAGTCTAAAGGGTCAAAATCTCACCAGTTTTTGTCTACTCATTTAGTCACTACCATCTCAAGGAAAATAACTCAACTAATTAATTGTAAGTCGCAAAATAACTCGTTCAATCATGTTATGAATATGTCAAGCTTAACTAGTTCTCGCTCATGGCAAATGCAGCCTAGATCTCCTCCCCCACACTTGAAACCGACACTGTCCCCAATGTAAGGTGGAATGCAAAGAAAAGGCAAAAATAACTAAAATGGAAATGCGAAAATAAAAAGAGAAAGGAACAAACTCCCCTTGGGTTGCCTCCCAAACAGTGCCTTTGTTTATTTTCATTGGCTCGACTTCATGCTTTGTTCTTTAATAAGTGTAAATCGGCTCCGCAAGGTCCAATTTTTCCACTTTTTCTGTTTGAACGCCTTCATAGAAAGGTTTAAGTCAATGGCTATTCACCGTGAACATTTTGGAAGTGGCTAAACTTTGAATTTCAACTGGAAACAAACATAGGCGTGATTGGTAAAGGAGGACTTTTTGACCAACTTTAAACTCCTTTCTAGAGATCATCTTGTCATGAAAAGCTTTTGTCTTTTCCTTGTAAATCCTAGCGCTCACATAGGCATCGTTGCGAATTTCCTCTAATTCTTGTAATTGTAACTTCCTATGTTCTCCACTCTCATCCATCTTCATGTTAAACCTCTTGATAGCCCAATAAGCCTTATGTTCTAATTCAACTGGAAGGTGACATGGTTTCCCAAATACCAAGCGATAAGGTGGCATACCGATGGGTGTCTTATATGTCATCCAATATGCCCATAAAGCATCATCCAAACGCAAACTCTAATCTTTTCTATTTGGATTTACCGTCTTTTCAATGATGGACTTGATCTCTCGATTTGACACTTCTGCTTGCCCACTAGTTTGCGGATGATAGGCGGTTGACACCTTATGGGTCACATGGTACTTCCTTAGCAATGCCCCTACAGTTCGATTGCAAAAGTGCGTGCCTCGATCACTTATGAAAGCTCTTGGAATTTCAAACCTAGATAATATGTTAGACTTGATAAAATCTGCAACAACTTTAGAATCATCTGTCCTGGTAGCATTAGCTTCTACCCATTTTGAAACATAATCAACAACAAGTAGAATATAAGCATAACCGAAAGATATAGGGAATGGACCCATGAAATCGATGCCCCAAACATCAAAATTTCACAAAATAATATGGGGGTTTGTGGCATCTCATTCCTTTGGGATATATTACCTATCTTTTGACAATTCTCGCATGACTTACAAAGAGTGTATGAATCTCGAAATAAAGAAGGCTAATAGAAATCACATTCTAACACTTTTTTTGCCGTTCTCTTAACTCCAAAGTGACTACCACAAGTATAAGAATGACAAAAAATGAGTATTGAAATAATTTCATTTTCAGGAACACACCTTCTTATTACTTGATCAGCACAATGCTTCCATAAATTTGGGTCATCCCACACATAGTATTTGGCATCACTTTTGATCTTATCTCTTTGAGCCTTAGAAAAATCAGAAGGTAACATATTATTAAGCAAATAATTCACAATATTTGCATACCAAGGTAATGTCACATTTGCGGAGAACAGTTGTTCATCAGGGAATGTTTCTTGCAGACGAAGTTCATCGTCCACATGAATTAAACGATTCAGATGATCTGCGACCCTATTTTCTGTTCCTTTTTTGTCTTTTATCTCCAAATCAAATTCACTCAAGAGAAGTATCCATCGTATTAATCTCGGCTTTGCCTCTTTCTTCATCATTAAATGACGAAGAGCTGCATGATCAGAGTAAACAATGACTTTAGTACCAAGTAAATAAGACCGAAATTTTTCTAAAGCAAACACAACGGATAAAAGTTCTTTTTCAGTTGTAGAATAATTTCTCTGGGCATCATCCAAAGTTTTGGAAGCATAGTAAATTGCATGAGAAGCTTTTCCAATCTTCTGACCCAAAACCGCGTCTACTACATAATCACTCGCGTCACACATTATTTCGAAAGGAACGCTCTAGTCTGGGGGTTGAATAACTGGGGTAGAAGTGAACAATTCTTTCAGTTTATCAAATGCCTTTTTGCATGCTTCATCGAACTCAAAAACCTTGTCGTTTTGTAACAACGTGCATAGCTGTAATGCTATTTTGGAGAAGTCCTTGATGAATCTTTGGTAAAAACCTGCATGTCCAAGAAAAGAACGAACTTCCAGCACACTAGTGGGATAAGGTAAAGATTGAATAACATCAATTTTAGCTTTATCAACCTCAATTCCTTTAGATGAAACTACATGACTCAAAACTATACCTTGTTCAACCATGAAATGACATTTCTCAGAATTTAACACAATGCTAGTTTCTATACATCTTTGAAGAACAAGTGTAAGGTTATGTAAACAATTATCAAAGGAGTTTCTATAAACTATGAAGTCATCCATAAAAACTTCTATGATATGTTCACTATAATTTGAAAATATACTAACCATACACCATTGGAAAGTAGCTAGAGCGTTGCAAAGGCCAAATGGTATGCGACGATATGCAAAAGTTCCGAATGGGCACGTGAACGTCGTCTTTTCCTAATCTTCAGGGGCAATTGCAATCTGAAAGTATCCTGAATAACCGTCAAGAAAACAATAATAAGAGTGACCAGCTAATCTTTCAAGCATCTGATCAATAAAAGGTAAAGGGAAGTGGTCCTTTTGGGTTATAGTATTTAATTTTCTATAATCTATACAAACCCTCCACCCATTTTGAACACGGGTAAGAACTAACTCATCTTTTTAATTTTTCACCACGGTTATTCCCGTCTTTTTAGGCACTACTTGAACTGGACTAACCCAAGTGCTATCCAAAATAGGATAGATCACTCCAAGTTCAAGAAGTTTGAGGATCTCCTTCTTAACTACATCCATCATGGACGGGTTTAACCTTCTTTGTGGTTGGCGGGAAGGTCTCGCTCCTTCTTCAAGCAAGATACGATGCATGCATGTACTCCGGCTGATTCCCTTGATGTCTGTAATTGTCCAACCAATAGCTGTCTTATGCGTCTTAAGAACCTGCACAAGCTTTTCTTCCTGTGGTGCACTATGGTTATTGAAAATAATCACTGGTAACTCTCCTTCATCTCCAAGAAAAGCGTATTTAAGATGATTAGGAAGAGGTTTCAGATCTGGAATGGGTGCTTGCAACACGGAAGGTAATAATTTCTCATTAGAAACAGGTAATGGACTATAAGAATCGTTACCTGATTGCTGAAGTATTGAAAAATCATTCAGTGTTGCAACAATTTCCTGTAAATTAGTACTCAAAGATAACTCGTCATTTTCTTCCTCAAGAGATTTACTAATAGCCACTTCCAATTCATCTTTGTCACTAAGTTCAAAAACTTCTTGTGATAAATAATCAATTACATCAATTGAATACACAAGACAATCATCAGCAGGATATTTCATGGCATCATAAATATTAAACCTAACAGTTTCACCATCAAATTCCGTGGTAAGTGTACCACTATGAACATCTATTCTAGTCTTAGATGTCTTTAGGAAAGGTCTTCCCAACAAAATAGGAGTAGTTTGATCACCATTCTCCATATCAAGCACATAAAAATCAGCAGGGAAAACTAAATCATTGACTTGCTCAAGAATATCTTCAACTACACCTTTAGGATAGGCGTTAGATCTGTTAGCTAATTAAATTACAACACCAGTTTCATTCAAAGGCCCAAGTTTTAAAGAAGCATATATAGAATATGGCATAACATTGATAGAAGCCCCTAAATCTAACATGGCCTTCTCAAATTTGGTGTTAGCAATTGTACATGGGATAGTAAATATACCTGGATCTTTACAATTTGTAGGAATTTTTCTTTGAAGAATTGCAGAAACATTTTCACCAACTCTCACCTTCTCACATCCTTTAAGTTTCTATTTCCTCTTAATTGTACACAATTCTTTCAAGAATTTAGCATAATGAGATACTTGTTTAATAGCATCTAAGAGTGAAATATTTACCTCGCATCGGCGAAAAGTCTCATATAGATCTAAATTCTTCTCATATCTTCTAGATTCTGTTAAAGCCTGAGGAAAAGGAGGCACTGGTTTATAATCAGAAAGTGATGGAAACTTACGTTTAGGTACGTCATCGTCATCGGGTATGTCTTTGCTCGCGATAATGTTTTGCCCTTTTCCTTGCGGTGACGATGCAGTGGCTTCCTTTGCTGAAATCTCAACTTCTTTACCACTTATCGAAACGGTTGCATTTGCATTTTCTCTTGGATTTACTACCATTTGAGAGGGTAATTTTCACGAACTTTGCGCCTCTAGCTTACTAATTGCAGTTGCTATTTGGCCCACATGATGTTCCAAACCTTGAATACTAGCCTTCGCCTCTTGTTGAAATTGTTTAGTTTCCTATTGAAATTGCAAAGTATTAGTAGCAAGGGATTTAACAATATCTTCTAAAGACATACTAGAATTAGGAGTTGGGTTTGGTTGTGGTCTCGGGGGGTATGGCGGTCGATATTACTGATATTGCTGGCCAGTTGGACGGAATTAAGTTGTGGGCTGATTTACTTGTGAATTCCCATAGTTGAGATTGGGGTGATCCCTCCATCCCGGATTATACGTGTTTGAATATGGATCATACTCCTTTACGGTAGTCCAGGGAAACTACTCGCTGCATTCACTTGTTCACTGGGTTCCTCTTTAAGAGTTTGGCACATATCAGTTGGATGTCCTGCCACCGAACAAATCCCACAAACCTTCGATGTTTGCATGTTACCTACAGCTAATTGACGAACAAGAGAAGTTAGACTCACAAGCTGTTGTTCAAGGGATGAGACATTGACCTTATTAACATGTTTTGAATAAGAATCAAGTCTAGTGTTAAATTGTTGAGAATTAGTCGCCATATTTGCAATCAAGTTCCTTGCGACTTCAGGCGTTTTATCCACCAAAGCTCCTCCACTAGCGGCATCAATCATACTCCTGTTAGTGGTTAGTAAAACCTCATAAAAATATTGGATAAGTAATTGCTCACTAATTTGATGATGATGACAACTTGCACATAATTTCTTGAAACGTTCCCAATACTCGTGTAGAGATTTTCCGCTATGCTGCCTTACACCACATATCTCTTTACGAATGTTGGCCGCCCTTGAAGCTGGAAAATATTTCTCCAAAAATAACCTCTTCATCTCGTTCCCTGTGGTAATACTCCCAGAGGGTAAATAATAAAGCCAATCCTTAGCAGAATCCTTCAAAGAAAATGGGAAGGCTCTCAATTTGATTTGATTTCCAGTCACCCCCATGGGTTTCATACTTATACATACAACATGAAGCTCTTTTAAATGCTTGTGAGGATCCTCACCTGAAAGTCCATGAAAAGTGGGTAAGAGATGTATTAGTCAGGATTTCAATTCAAAAGTAGTAGCAATATCCAAAGTAGGGAATGTAATGCATAAGGGTTGTTGATTCAAATCTGGGGCTGCAAGTTCTTTCAAAGTCCGATTTCCGGCCATGACTTCTTCCTCTTGTAATCCAAAATCGCTAGCAAATGGAGAATCAAGATCCGAATCGTTCTCCTCAAAATTTATCCGAGCTTCCCTCCTTAACCTGTGTAAAATTCTTTCTATCTCTGGATCGTACTGCAAATCATCTTGATTAAAAGATCGAGCTATACTCATAAACAATCAAGAAGACTCTGATAAACCGAGAAAAACAAATTAAGAAAAGGTCGAGAGTAATGAAGATAAATAAAAATCCTACGCTAAATCACTGATAAACGAAGTAAACCTTTTTTTTATGAAATAAAGATCACAATAAGCACAAAGTTCAACTAAAATCACTCCCCAGCAACGACGCCAAAATTTGATGTGTTGTCGTAGGCACTCAAAAATAAAACCAATACGCTTCAAAATAAATATAGTAGTGCGAGTACGAGTTGATCCCACGAGGAGTGTTTAGCATAAGTTTTGTATTATGGGAATAAGATGAGGGTGTTTTGAGTAAAATGAAAACAAAATAGAAATAATCTAAAGCGATGAAACGAATTGAATCAAGAGAACAAACCTTGGTCTAAGTCAACATCCACCATCGGAATCTTTATAACTTATCATTGATGCAAGTATATATCAATTCATACCCTGAATATTCACCGTTCGAATTAAATTCGAATCTCTCCTCAATCATAGTTAATTAGAAACAAGCGATCTAATCAACCCTAACTACTAAACAACCAAAGACACGCGCTGTAGATTTAATCTAGTAGCTGCCTTAAGAATAGGGAGATCGATGAAGCTAAACAACACAAGCACAAGCGGTTGCATTTAATTTAGTCGAATGTTCTTCCTAAGATCTAACAATCTCTGAAACACAGTAAATCAATAGATTTCAGTTGTTTCACAGATTAGAGGAATCAAACAATTACGGATTTGATATCCAACCTAACAATAGATTGTGATGAATAATATACTAATAGGCCTCCTAGCAATTAGACAAGACAACCATGAATATTTAATCACAGAAGAACATCCAATACTCAAGTATAAACTGAACAATAAAAATAGATTAGATCTCATAGTTTCATTGATTCTGAGGTTTCAGTTTCCTTGACCAAGAATCAAGATTTAGCTACGTAGGGCCATCAAGAACAATCCTTCAAAAGATTCCATAAAGTTAGAGAAAACCTAGGAAAAATATAAAAGAGTAGAAAATAGCATCCAAAAGTATCCAGAAATTCCCCCTCAAACCCTAAAAAGAGTCCTATTTATAGCCTTAAGAGTCCCCATCCTCGGATTAGATCTGAACCGTTGATTTTCTCTACTGGAAAAGTAGGATCGATCCTTCCATGGGTGTAGGATCGATCATTTGCATCAAAATCTTCAATTTTTGGCTACGCCCGAGTCGGCTCGATCCTTCCATGGGTGTAGGATCGATCCTGCTCAGTAGGATGGATAGTAGGATCGATCCTACTGTGAACATCTGAAAAGTATGCGTTCTGTCAGGTTGCTGCGTAGAAGGATCGATCCCACAATGGAGAAGGATCGATCTTTCTTGCCTGAGTATTTACTGTTTTGCCATCCAGACTGCGCCATCGGTACTAAAAGTGTCGTAACTTCGTATAGGAAACTCGGAATCACGAACCGTAAAATTCTTCAGAAACTAGACTTCAAGAGCTTTCCAACCATATATTGCGCATCATCTGGTTATTCATAAACAGGTCCAGTTCAATCTTTAAAATTGATCCATATACTCTTTTCAGCCTCTTTTCAAACTTAAGGACTTCAATTGCATCCTAAATCAAAATATAGAAATAATGAGTGTATTTAGGTACCAAATAAGCACATGAGATTAAATATTAAGGGATAAAAATATAACATTATCCATTATCATCATTCGTCGTCCCGGCTCATCGGCTCATCCCCGAGCCGACGACCACCGCCGCCAATATCCACCGTCCAGACCTCGCCGTACCTCCAAATCACCACCAAAGCCTTCACCATCCTTCCCCCTACCCTTCCATGACCTCCTTCACCATCATCTCTGTCTCCTCCGATGCCAGTGAGCCCCGTGGCCGTCATCTTCACCATCATCCACGACCGCTCACCGCCCCAGAACACGAAGCTTCTTTCGGTCACCACGAAGCTTTCCGTCTACAGGGGAAGTACCCTTCCTTAACGAAAGGGAACTACCGGTCAGTTACACAATTATTTAGGGAACAAGATAGGATGAGACTTCCTACTAGCTAGTCGAGATCCTTCCTAATTTTCTTCCTCTTCTTCTTCCAAATCACCGGTCAATTTATATGACCATCGAGGAACCTTTTTACTTATTTCTTCTATTCCAATCGGTTCTTTTGTAATTGTTCTTTGATCATTTGGATCATTTGTAATTACATTGAATACAATTCTTAAAGATTTTGATTTATTTTCTGAATCAATTATTCTTTTTTCTGCCCATAAAGAAATTTTTTTCAAATTCAAACTGGGTGTAGTCTGAAAAGATAATTCATTAATTAAATGTAAGAATTATCAGTATAATTCAATAGTGATTCCTCATCAAAATTTATGATACATGTATAGGGTGTACTCAATGTGTACGAGCCTGCCCCACAGATATATTGGAAATGATACCTTGGGACAAATGTAAAGCTAAACAAATTGCTTCTGCGCCAAGAAAGGAAGAATATTGTGTAGGTTGTAAGAGATGTGAATCCGCTTGACAAAAGATTGTCTTTCTAAAGAGATTCGATTCGGAACTATTATATGTCCAGTGCAGTGGTGGTTGGTGGACATTCGACGACCGCCACCATCAAATCCTTTCCTTGCCACTGGGATCCTCGGCTTCAAGCTCTCATGAAACCACCGCTCTGACCACCTTCATTCCACCGTCTGGAAGCTCAATTCATCAATCCAGCACCATAGGACCGTTCCCCATGCCTCCTCGATCCTTCCTCACCCCGTGCCATCCTTGATTGGAGCTCCGATCATCGGATTCCAAATCCAGCAATCGTCTTCCTCCGAGCCGTTCACCTCCGATCTGTCACCTGGAGGCCTCGATTCTTCGATCAGAGCTTACCGGAGACCTCCTCAAGCATCTACGATTCTTCCTATGCCCTTCCCGTCCTCCGACGATGAGGTTTCACCGTTGATCCATCACCGGTGAGCTCTCAGCCGTCCAACTGCTACAGAACGCGATCCAGATGCTACATACCTTCGATTTCAAATCAGACGGTCTCGATCTTTGATCTGGATGAAAGTTTGAATGATGAATATTTTTTTGGGGCTGTGCATGGATGCTTCGATGTATTTTAAGATTTTATGTTTATATTTCAATTTATGTGGATGAATGATTGTACAAATTAATATCTCATGAAAATACAAAGAAGACTCTGCTGAAATTTTTTCTCATTCTAGTACCTTTTTGAACTTTCATGAGTTATCTTTGATCGTTTGGGAAAGGTATGTATTTCTTTGGCAGGTTATGCTTGGTAGGAATAAATTTTAGGGATAATTACTTTTGAATCCTCCAAAACTTTTTAAATTACAAATGTACCCCTACATTCTTTCATATTACATATATACTCATACAAATATAAAAAAATCCAAACCATACCCCTCCGTCCTCACACCGTTAAAAATGCCCTATAAAATGACCATTTTGCCCTTATCATACCCTTGTGAGTTGAATCCTAATAAACATGAATAAAGGGCAAAATGGTCATTTTATAAGGCATTTTAACGGTGTGAGGACGGAGGGGTATGGTTTGGATTTTTTTTATGTTTGTAAGGGTATATATGTAATATGAAAGAATGTAGGGGTATATATGTTATTTAGCAAGTTTTTAGGGGTACATATGTAAATAACCCTAAATTTTATTGCCAATGGCGGTGATTTTTTGTATTTATGAGGGAGCGTTATTTTGGAGCTAAATTTCAGTTATCTCTACCCGATTTTCTTTGCTTTCGTTTATGACTTAGTGTAATTGGGGACAATTACAATTAAGTTGGGGGTAGCATTCATACATTGCATGCTCATATTTTTTTTCTGGTAACCAAATATTATACATCCCTTGAATTATGTCAAAAGAATAAAATTATGATATGATTTGACAAAGGTGCATGTTTTAGAAATTTATCTTATAAATTATTCTGAGACTTGTATGTCATATAAGAAATAGTAAATTTGTGCTATGCATGATCTTATTTCTATATTTTAACACTTTTACCATGATCTAAGGATAGCTTGACATATCCTAATGTACATGTTCACTTCCACATGTTAAGGGGTTGATATTAGATTCTAAGCATGATACTGGGATAGGTTTACAATTTATGTCATGAAACAGAAAATATATGAACACATGCAATTATTTGAATATGCAAAAAAAAAAGAGAAAAAAAAAGGATTTTCAACTTAGTAACCGGGCAGTGTGCCTAACCAGCGTGGTGTTGGCGTAAAACGGTTGAATTTCATGAAGAAAAAAGAAAAAAAATAAGGGTTTCATACTTAGTAATCGGGCAATGTGCCTAACAAAGTGTGTTGTTTACGTAAAACAATTGAAATTCCTGCAGAAAAAGAGAAAAGAAAAGTACAATGAATAAAAGCAGAGATTGCTATGTGATAAGTAGAAAATATGTGTTTGAATATGATTGTGATCTTGAATAGTTGAAGTGTTTATATATAATTGATACTCTAAAGCATGTGAAACCCCATTCACACACAGGAGTATTAATGTTATTTTTAATCATGCATAAATATGTTGAAGTGTTGGAAATATGTTATGACATGTTTTGACTTACTATATTTTTATGTGACTGAGTTGAAAGGTTTATTCATGGATATTATTTCTATTTCATGCATTAGAGTTGATGAATATTATGATTGATTTCAAATGATATATTTAAGGGAATGTATTGATGTTTGTGGGTGTCATCCCTGAAAACCCTTAGAAGACTATAACTCCTCCACTGGGGTAACCCAAGGGTTTAAAGGCTTGTTGCACATGCTAAGTGCAATCGTGAGACCTACGAAAGTGGCTAGTTAGATTTATTGCTTTCTTTTATATTTTCTTTGCTTGAGGACTAGCAAAGTGTAAGTTGGGGGGTGTGATGAGTCACTAAATTACCCATACTTAAACCCCTTAATTTACATTTGTTAGCCTGAGAGTGTTTGTATTTGATAGTTTGTTAATTGATTTCAGGTTTAATGAAGATTCAAGTTAAATAAAACAGAAAAAGACTAATATGTGAAAATTACGCCGCTCCGCTGTCAGTTTGAAAAGAATTCATCAAATTCTCCAGATAAATTGTCACGCCCCACCCCAATTAAATCCATATTTAATCCCAAAATTTCTGAAAAATTTCGGCATGAACCTTAGGCATGGGTGCGTGAGATCACAATTACAACCTGTCAATAGATACAAAATCCACATATCCTATGATAATTCACCATAATTTATAACTTTTATCACAATTTTGGGGACACCATCACCGATTTCATCAGTCTCATTCATTCTTCATTTAAATACATAGGATTATAGTCATCAAGTACCTAATTTAGCCACGAGACTGCAATATACAATTTTTCCCAAATTTCAGCATACACAGCGTCAAATGCACAAATTGAGAGTTAAGGTAAAGTACAAAATAGATTTGAGAAACAACCCACAACTCTCCACCTACTACAAAGCTAACTCTCAATCAATAAACACAAAATGACGCCTCGTTACTGCTTACCACCTCCCTGGTGTGCACTGATCTCGTGCCTACCTCCTGCACAACAAAAACACCCAAGCAAACATGAGCTCGAAAGCCCAGTAGGAGTCACCTGACACACTCTTGGACACTGGTGTACACTAACCTATCCTAGTATACTGTCCAAGTATGGTCTGGCTAATATGGGTAAGTCTTACATGCACAGCACCGCGTCCGGCCGCCAACGCTCGCCCATACCCCTATAGACTCTATACCTGACCCCAGTATACTAGTATAGGTACAACATCCACCTATCCTAGTTTACTGATCCTAGTATGGTCTGGCTAGTCTGGGCAGTCTTACATGCACAACACTGAGTCCGGCCGCCAACGCTCACCCAGACCCCTCTAGACTCTATACAGGACTCAGTATACTAGTATAGGCAACACACTCTCAAATCATATCCTCAATCAGCTCGAATCCTCAAGTCAGATCCTCAATCAGATCGAATCCTCAAGTCAGATCCTCAATCAGATCAAATCCTCAAGTCATGCCTTTAATCAGATCAAATCCTCAATCAACATATCCCCTAGACTCTGACTAGTCTAGCTACAGGACCTGACTAGACCCAACCATAATCCCTGTCCTAAAACAAGCCTGACATTCCTAGCATGTATGCACAAGTCACACAACGTCACAGTATAATAATATAATTAAAAAATAATTATAAAACTAACGCATACAATATTAGCAACACCTCATAACATAACATGGCAAAATAATGCATAACTGGCTCAACCAGTCCATCATGCCATCATAGCATCACCAAGCAAGAAATGGACTCGACAAGTTCAGCAGAGATCATCAAGATATATATACACATCATATCATAGATCACTATGGCATCAAAGACCCGGTGCTAGGCTCGGCCAACCCAACAGGTCTAAGCATCACATAAAGCCCAGCATAGTACCACATTACAAACCAGAGCATAGCATAACATAAACACAACACATCATATATCATACATAACAAAATATTGCATACATTCACACAAATCCTATTATGAGGTAACTCCTACCTCAAAAGGACAGTCAACGTGCAATCCCTGAGCCCGGGGGTCCACGCCGCACTCCGACACTCGACCACCGCTCAAATGATCGCCTAAAACACGATAAACAAGACTACGATCCGTTAGAGCCCTAAAACAAAATTAAAACTACTAGCAATAGCTAGCGCTCGAAAAGCAGGCCGAATGACGCGAGAAACATCGAAAATAGGCATCGAGAGCTCAACTACGGGCATCCGAAGGCTCTGGTGCATGTTAGCAGACACTGTGCGTGTGTACTAACATGCACCGCACAGGGTCATCTTCTTCCTCAAGAAGATCGCCGGAGCTCACGCCGGAGCTCCGTCGAACCTCCAAAATAGGGGTACTCAAGCATCGGGAAAACCACCAGAGGAGAAGAGGGAAGCTACACGCTGTCCCTAGCACAAGATTCCCAAGAAGGTTGCACAACAACGACCAGGGAATGACCGGCCGGAAATCTCGCCGGAAACCATGGCCGGGAGGGAGGAAAATAGAGTTTTCCAACTTGGGAAACTCCGGGGACAGAGAGAGGACTGCGTCGGGGTTCACTGTGAACCTCTTCCCAACGCTGCAGTCGCCGGGAAGAGGAGCGGCGTCAACTCCAACGTCGTCTCCGGCGACCCATCGCCGGAGAAACCCCCAAAAAACCCCAAAACACTCCGGAAAAACCCACCAAAAACATGGAATCGAAGGAGGGAGAAAGTAGAAGCTCACCTAAGCCAAATGGGAGAAGAAATCCGGCGGGAGGCTCACCGGATCTACACTTTTCCCGGCGATCTCCAGTTCTCTTTCTCCCGGCTTCTTCCTCCCTTCTTCTCTTCTTCTTCTTCTTCTCCAGCGTCGGCGATCCCTCTCCCTCTCCCTTGCTTCCTCTCTCTGCTGATCTCTCTCTACGATCGGTGAAGAGAACTGGGCAAGGAGAGAGAGGCCGGTCACGAAGGAGGAGAAGAGGAAAAGAATCCAGGGGAGAGGGCTCTCGATTCCTCTAGACGGAGGGGTGGTTTTTGCAGAAAACCCCCCGCAAAATCCCAAATTACGCGCAAGGTCCTCTAATTTTACATAAAACCCCTTCTTTGTAAATAGGTCCTTACATAAATCCTAAATTCCTGACATTTGGACTTATAGAAGACTTCAAGATGAACAACTTTCATGTTGGACACTTTGCGAGATTCGGGACAACTTAATAGCAGTTTTCAAGAATATGAAGATAAACAGATGCCGGGAAACTGGTCTGTCGATGCTCAGGAGAATATTCGCCCAATATTCCAGATATCTCCAAATAATGTCAAATCTTCGGGACAGGACAAACGGCTTCCTAATTTACATCTTTCATGTTGAGAACATTTCCCAATTCCGGACAGGTTGAACCCAGTCGCGACCGAAAGAGGTTGTCAGAATTAAACTAGGAAATCCGAGTTGCATTAGAGGTCTAACTCAACCCATAACCCTAATTCCGGGAATACACTTATAAGAAGGTGTTGGCTGGCCGAAAATTAGCATCTTTTGGGAGCACTTTTGGAGGAGAAGATTAGGGTTTTGAAGACGGTGATCTTTCCGTGGGGATTAATGGCTTCATCTTCTACACCGATTCATGATTTCTGAGAGATGAGTGGCTAGATTTCTTGTTCTTAGGAATACCATGAAACCCTCATGTAACTTTTGATCTTTCTTAATTGGATTTTTGTGAACTTCTCTAATATAATCTCGTGAATATGTTTTTAATGATTATAGAGTTGAAGGAACAGAGTTCCGTTGACGTATTCTGAGTCCTACATGATGGTTGTACTTGATTGTAGAGATTCATGAGATAGTTTTCATTTGGTTTGTGATTTTCCTTTCAGATAATCTATGCTACGTGAAGATAAGTCATACTAAGGTCATTAGGAGTAGAATAACTTAATAAAATGGTAGGACCAAAGATGATTTATGCCAAACAAAGATAGATTATGCCGTAGGAAACATAACACTTTCTTTTAGGGATTCGTGTGAGTTTGTAGCCATACGATCCACAATGCTTAGAGAAGTGATCAAGATGATAACTATGGAAGATTAAGGGTGAAACTAGGGTGGATTGTGTATTTCCTAAGACATCTTTTCCATTTGATTAAAACCTTAATATTTTCTTTTGCTTTCTTAGATAGTTTCAGTTAGATCAATCTATCATTGAAGTTGTTGGCTTAGATCTAGAGTTTTGAAAACTGATTTTGTTTTTCCTAGTAATTCCCTGCGGTTCGACTCCGGATTTCACCACTAGTCTACGTAGTAGTATTAGTGATTGAATAAGGATATAAATTTAAGATTTGATTGAAGTTAGCACGTTTTAACGACGACGTTTGGGTAGTCGAGGATTAGGAGGTGATTGTCATCAATGATTATGTTTGATATCATTCGAGGATTATTAGGTAGTCGGACTAGAATATGATATTGTTATTGAGGTATAGAAGTCGTGTAGAATCTCCGAGGACAAGCGCTAAGGATGCTTGTCGATATCTCTGACATGTGTGTCCCCGCGAGAGATGGTACGACTGGGCAGGGTGGTACCTGGACAGGAGCCCGTAGTCTTTGTTTCCTCTCATTTGTTCTTGCTATAGGGTGGGACCTGGACAGGAGCCCTCGAGAATCGACGGGGTTATGAGGCCCTTTGGCATACCTAAGGCTTAGGCGGAGAACGACACAGTTGCAGCTTCTCTTCCTTTCTGTGCGACGTAGAGTAGAACCCTACTGGGCATTGTTGTTTACCCTACCTGGGCTGCATCGGCGATGCAGGTCGATGCAGTTCTTTCCTTTCAGGTGATCTTCTGGTCGTTGGCGCGCCATTCTCGAGGTGATCGCGGACTTGGAGTTTCGAGGAGTACTTGACGACCCTGGAGTTTCCCTTTTGTTAATAGTTGTTCATCTGCAGTTTGATTAAATTTATAATTTCCCTCTTCGAGGATTTGATTATCTGTATTAATTTATGTAATGAGGGTTGATGAAATTATTGTATCAGAACATGTACTAATTAGTGAAACTTGTGATAGCATATTCATATTCTTGTTGAATTTCCAAATGTTAGATTTATCCTTTTAATTTATCGTGAAGATTATAACTGTACAGGGTTCGAATTGAGAAATATAGGGGAAACTCTCACTGTTCGATTTTAGAAATAGGTTTAGTCTCCTCACGCCCCGGACCGGATGGGTTTTCTGGGTCGAGGTGTGGCAAGGTTGTTGGTACTCGATGGATGGGAGCTCGACGGCAGCTGTAGAGGCTCAGGCGATATCAAAATCCGCCAGAGTCTCCCACGTCAACAGATCTGTCGAAGCCGGAACCTCGGAGAACACCTCACTGCGAACAAGTTCTGGCTTGAAGGGAACAATAGGAATGCCCAGGGGGCGGAGCTATTGATGAGTGCATGAAATTGCACTCTGAACATGACTGAGAGCAGCTTACTTGTCGAGTTTTCATGATTTATATAGATGATTTCGTCCGTATATGTTGCTTCACAAAAATATTTGTATTATATAGGAAATTGAAGCAAAGATGGGTCTTTAACGCCGAAACTGTACCTTCTTGGAACGAACCAGATGATGTGCCATACATGGTTGAAAAGCTCTAGAAGTCTATTTTCAAGACTTTTTACAGTTCATGATTTGGAGTTTGCTAGAGGAAGATATGCCATTTTTAGTACGAGAGGTGCAGGAGCAAGCAGCTACGGAAGAAGAAGATCGATCTGATCCCAGAGAAGATCAATCTATTTTTGTGCACAGACGTTGATAGAGAGTTGACAGAGGACCAATTATAAAAAGATCGATCTGATCCTTAAAAGATCGATCTCAACCTGGGCGATCTGGAAGTGACCTAGTCTACAAAGAAGATCGATTTTAGTCGGGGTGATCTAGGTTATGGAAATTGAGAAAAGGAAGAAGATCGATCTTTATCCTTAAGTAGATCGATCTCTTGTCAAATGACCTGAAAACGAATGGACCAGATTTGATCCAATAGTTAAAATAAAATCTATGGTTTCATACCTATATATAAGGAGGACGTCCAGGGGTTCTAAGGATAGTTTTTGGAGGGGAGAAATACAAGGAAGAAGATGAAGAAATCTCCATCCATGGCCGAGTAATCCGCGGACATGGAGGACAGATGACCTAGCAAGGATTTGGGTTTCTTCTTCATCATGGTTCATAGTTTTAATCTTTATTGTTAAACTCTTTTCTATGTATTGAATCTTCAAGGATTATTTTCAGATTATGGATTTCTATGTGGATGAATAGTTTATGAATCTAGTCATGCTTTTTTCATGATCTTGTAATCCCATGGTTATATCTATTGTTTACCTACTTTATCTTGTGAATTCTTTGCTATGCATTGCCGATTGTGAGAGTTAGTATTGTGTATTTCTAGACATATGGTAAGATAGGGTTAGGGCTTTGTCCCGATGAACTTTTGCTATACGTTGCATGTAGTGACAGCCGGTATAGTATATTCTTAGGTTTTGGTAGGATGAGGTTAGAACTATATCCGGTTAAGGTGATTGGGATGTGAATCCCTTAACTGAGTATTGAATGAACCGTTGGTCGAAGAAGAACCTAAGTCCGAGCAAAGGGATTCCTAACGCCTAGCCTTCATAAAACCTTGATCTCTCTAGTTAATCTTACATTATAATTAAATCCTTTGATCTAATTTAGTTAATTCTTAAGTTCTCGTTTGTCTTCAATTCATTGTTATTTGTGTTTTGGATGTTTTTTCCTTGTCTCTCTGTGGGTTCAACCTCTCTTGTGTTATGCTGCACCGCGACCGCTGTGTCATGACACATTTGAGCGATATCAGCTATCAGAGGCGGTTTCGACAGCTACGATGGTTGAAATAGCCAAAGACGAGGAAAGGGGTAAAGTTACCGGCAGTAAAGCAAAGGAAGTCGCGGCCTCCTCGTGTAACTCGAAAATCTCATTTCCCACCTCGATGACGTCTCCCGGTGCGTCAGCGACATCACCGCCTTCCTTGATGGCAGCTTCTATTCTCTCCTCCACCACCTCGGTCCCGAACTCGACATCAACCTCATTCCCCATTTCAACGACATCACCCCCATGCTCAATGATCATTGGGGGAGCCTGTCCTTTTCTCGCTAAGAAGGTAGTTGCTATATCTTGGATCTCCAAATCAATTTGCGTGATGTGTTCTTGATAGGACTTGAAAAGTGTCGTGGCTTAACAAGTCTAACCAAAATTACAATAAATTCCGATGCTCTACTTTAACTAATAAGAAATAGTAGATAGTTGAGAGTCCGAGTCGAGTCCACAGGGATTTAAGTGATTGAGATCGAACACTTAGTAAATTTCCTACTAATGAGTTGAGAAAAGATTACAGGTTGAAATTAAACTGAACTTATACTAAAGGATTTATGAATATGAGAGAAAGGACCACATGATTATTAATCAATAACTAAGGTTCTACCAAGTCTTCCTAAGATCAGGGCATGCAAACACGATGAATGGCTTCCTAAAAGTTGATAAGTGAATGGCTAGTTCTCCTTATCACTCAACAAGTTCTGGTTAGGATTCCTTGTTGGCAAGAACAATTATCTAAATGTCAGTGACCGAATGATTAGTTATGTTCACTGCTAATGAACCCTCTTATTCGGATGAATTCATCGCAAGTAGCAGTACAAATATGGATTTAGGTGTGAGATCGAGATGGGTTAGCATCTCGATGGCTGAATCTACAAAAATAGGATGCATGAAGGATTAAGGATAGAACGTAGTGGGACTAGCACATTACAATCCCTAACTACGAAAAAGATTTCATCCGAGATACCATGGGACTAGCATGATCCTCTTATTTGGATGAATCCAATCCAAGCCCTAGCATACACAAGCTTCGGAATCAAGTGCAAACAAGAACAATCCATACATCTAGCAAGAAATTGACACCAAGGTATAAAAGAAATAGAAATCAATCCATACAAGCCAATCAATAATGTATACAAGCCCTAGATCTAAGAAATCCATACTAGAAACCCTAGTTGCATCATAAGAATCTCATGGTAAAAAGTTTAGCTACTCATCTTTAGGGCTTGATCCATAGATGAAGGTTGATGAAGCTCTTCCGCCATGGATCTCCTCCAAAAGATCTCTAAAGAAAAGTTAAAAAGAAGAAAGAAACTGTTCTCTCTCTCTAAGAGAGAAGAAGGCCCCCAAAAACCCTAAAAGATGCCTATTTATAGCCTTAAGTGTCTCCATCCTCGGATTAGATCTGAACCATTGATTTTCGTCACTGTGAAGGTAGGATCGATCCTTCCATGGGTGTAGGATCGATCCTTTGCATCAATATCCTGAATTTCTGGCTACGCCCGAGTCAGATCGATCCTTCCAGGGGTGTTGGATCGATCCTGTTCAGTAGGATGGATAGTAGGATCGATCCTACTGTGTTCCTCTGAAAAATATGCGTTCTGTCAGTCTGCTGCATAGACGGATCGATCCTACTAGGGAGACGGATCGATCTTTCTCTCCTGAGTATTTACTGTTCTGCCATCCAGACTGCGCCATTGGTATTAAAAATGTCATAACTTCTTCTACGAAACTCGGAATCACGAACCGTAAACTTCTCCCAAAACTAGACTTCAAGAGCTTTCCAACCATATATGACACATCATCTGGTTCTTCTTGAACAAGTATAGTTTAATCTTCAAAGCTAATCCATCTTCATTCCTTTGCTCCTAGCAGGTTCTTTATTTGTTCATTTTAGCACCAAATATGATCTAATCTTCATTGAAGGCTTTTATACCTGAAATACATCATAGACTATCAAAATAGCATTGCTCAGAGACTAACGAGACCTAGTTAAAAGGGTGATTTGTGCACTTTTCACGTCTTATCAGTTCTTCGTTGGGGCAGAGATCTAAAAGAGCAAAATACCAGGAGGTAAGGTGAGAAAACAAATAGTAAGAGAAAGCACACACGGAGAGAATACCTCTGACCCTTAGACCCAAGTCAACCCTCATGTCCGTCCCAGCCATTCGACCCAAAGAGGAGGGAGACTCGAAAAAAGCGGAACACTCACCTGATTCATCTCCGAACTCGGAACGCGGAGAGCTATTGAGGGCCCTGGAATCAAATTCAGTCTCCCCAGCGGACGCCTTAGCCTCACCATCATGCTCCGCCGAAACTGCAGAGGCTATTGAGGTCACCACCAGCGGTGCAATCTCCTCCATACCTCTGCTCGAGTGCTGCGACCTTTGAAGCCTCCACTGGCTGGCAAACATCCTCAAGGGACGGTGACAATAACATGCCGGGGACAAACAACAAGAACTTGCCTTTGAGGTTGGGCCCCACCAGAGATAGCTTTGGCGAGAGACTTTATCCGAGTCCGAATTGGCTGGTGGTCATGATCATTGTCATCGTCATCGTCATCATCCCTCTTCTGCTTCAGAGCTGATATCAAGGGAGTCAAAGGATACAAATGAACTTGGAAGCCGAGCATAAAAGACAAAAGCAAGGAAAACTAACCCTTAGGGGCTTTCCCCTTCCCCTCTTTGGGCGGATGAGACTCCTCACCCTCATCTTCATCGTCGTCGTCGTCCTCCTCATCCCTCCTCCATGTCAGAGCTGAAGTCAAAGGAATCAGATGAGACAAGAGAACTCAGAAGCTGAGGTCAAAAGATCAAACGGAGACAAATGTGTAACGCCCCGGCCCTCCAACTTCCCGGGAGGTCACCCATCGCTCCAATGCCGAAAACCAGGCTACACCTCCCAACTTCCCGGGAAGTCACCCATCGCTCCAACGCCGAGCACGCTTAACGTTGGAGTTTTCTGACGGATTACTGTCATCACGGCTTTAAAACACGTTGTGTCTATTAAAGGCTTATTATATACTTATATCGAACCCCGGACCATACCAAGCGTTGTGGGATTGCTTACCCGGCTACCCGACTCATCCCCGTCCTCTAGGCGAAGGCATCTTGTTGCACGGTAGACCCAGCGGACCTCACAATCCACCCCACCTTGGGGGCCCAGCTTCCTCGCTGGCATAATTTCCGGCTGGGAACCGACTCTGATACCATACTGTAACGCCCCAGCCCTCCACTGAGCCCCGCCCCCCGCCCGTGGGCTCCCGGTCCGACCAGGATCCGCCAAACGGCGCCGCGCCCCGACACAATATTGTCCGCTTTTGGCTCACCGTCGAAAACCAGGCTACACCTCCCAACTTTCCGGGAGGTCACCCATCGCTCCAATGCTGAGCACGCTTATCGTCGGAGTTTTCTGACGGATCACTGCAATCGCTGCTTTAAAACGCGTTGAGTCTATTAAGAGCTTACTATATACTTATATCGAACCCCGGACCATACCAGGCATTGTGGGATTGCTTACCCGGCTACCCGACTCATCCCCGCCCTCCAGGCGAAGGCATCTTGTCCCACGGTAGACCCAGCGGGCCTCACAACTGAGCTCGGAAGTCAAGCATAAAAGGCAAAGAGAAGGAGGACTAACTCTTAGGCGCTTTCCCTTTTATCGTCTCTGGGTAGATGGGGCTCATCACCCCCATCGTCACTGTCGTCATTGGGACAACCACCCACTTGAGGCCCTAACACAGAGTAATTCGATCAAACAACACAAAGCAGTAGAAACAAGCATTGGGTAATAAACTTACTATGAACCCCAAGGCCCGGGTACAATACCACCAGATGAGGAGTTAGCCTATGAGCCGATGCCTTGAGACGAGCTCTGCATGGTTCCCTCCATTGGACAAATGTCTCAAAACATTGGACTCGTCGCTCGACGTCATCAGGGCAACTGCCATCCCAAACGCTTGCTAGGAACCGCTGATGTGCTTCAACTGCATCAACCTCTGAGACATTGTGTCGCGCCCTGACCCGCAGAGCGCACCCGGGCCGGTACCGCAAGGGGGAAAACCTACATCTACTAGCCTCAACTGGCGGAAACAGTTGAGACTAACATACAGCTGGCGGAAACAGCTGACAACAGGCACAAGGCGGAAGCAAAAGAACGATAACTATTAATATCTATTACAAAACAGATATAATAGAGTCAACAAGGGTTCCAGAACAACAAGCTACAACAAGGGAACAACAGCAGTCCCCAAAAAGCTACAACACCCACCGGGGTCTCCGCAAAGATGCAAACGAAGCCATCTTGACCCTCAGACATGGTCAGGAGCCGGCGCGCCACCCCGAGGCAGCCGACGGGGGAGCACCGGAGAGGAGCTGGGACCCGCACCTGCAAACAACACAGTCCAGGTAGGAATGAGCAACAGCTCAGCGGGGTCCTACTCTACCACTCTCGCTAAGAAGGCAACACCGAACGAACCAACTCTGAAGTCAAATACTGAGGCTTGCCAAGGATCCCATAAATCCCGTCAATAACCCGAAGGGCTCCTGTCCCAAGTACGCCCCTCCAACAACCACTGCTCAGGGTTGGGCAACTCTGACAATCCCTGACACAGGGTGGACATGACGCTACTAGTAGGACACCCTTCCCCAAGCGGGATCTCCACACTTGGCGGAACGACCGAGGTTAAGACTACCATCTCTCAGTACTCCAAGCCACAGAGCCAACAGAAGCCCTAACTTCTGACCAAAGACTAAGTCTAGCCAGGGAGTCCATCGATCCCATCGATGTTCCCCCCCCCCCCAGGGTCTCTGTCCAACGCACGTCCCTCCGATAGCCACTGCTCGAGGACTGGGCTACCTCCGACGGTTTCTGACACAGGGTGGACCAAACGATACCTGTAGAACACCCTTACCTGGGTAACGGCATCCAACGCTTAGCCTTAGATCACCGGAGTCCACGGGTCAACCCCACCCAGCTAAACCTAGCATGTCTAATGCACAGGAAACAGAGCAGGATATGAAAGGAAAGCAGTAACAACCAACATAGCAAGGGCACACCTTCGGCCCATTTACACTATCACTCCCGAGGGTCATGACTCCTTCGGTTCACCACAAAGCAGTAAGGGCATAACCCATGGCCCACTTATACTTAGCATTCCCGAGGGTTCATTACTCCCTCGGTTAACCACAAAGCAGTAAACAATAAGCATGATAGACAACATGTTAAGCCCCGAGGGCAAAACCGTCAAAACCACTTGCAGGCAAAGCCCCGCGGGCAAAACAGCACTTAAAGCAAGTAAAAACCCTCTCTGCACCGAAGGAGATCGATCTCCTATAACAGCGAGATCGATCTTCCTCGAGGCTAGAAGCACCCGTCCTGATCACCCCAACGAGATCGATCTCCACCCATATGAAGATCGATCTTGTATGTGACCCTTGACGTACTGACGCCACCCACCACGAGATCGATCTCCCTCCCAGGGAGATCGCTCTCGCTCGGGCAGGGCGTACCACCCCAAACAAGATCGATCTCCCTCCCAGGGAGATCGCTCTTGATTGGGTTCTCCGGCGGCCGGACGGCGAGGGATACCGCCGGAAACCTCCACCATACCTCACCAAACTAGGTGGGATGGTAGGTTCAAGTGCCACAAAGCTACTCAAGGCTTCAAAACCGGAAAACATTAACTACAAAAGGAGATCCATCGAAATCAAAACCGGATTTCAAACCCTCATAGCACGCCGGAGTTTTGAGTAAGAACCCTACCTCCTCAGAGCAACTTCAATCCGCGAGGCCAAGCCTAGGATCTTCCTCACGCCGTCACGGTTCCAACGAGCCTTCAAGCTCCAAGAACGGTTGCCGGAGGGGGGAGAACGGCGAAGGGGAAGCTCTCAGCCAGTACAGGGGAAGCCGAGCTCTCACGAGGAGGAAGAAGGAAGAAGCGAAGGAAAGGAAGGAGGAGGGGAAGGGGTAAGGCCGGGGAAAAGCAGGCGAAGGCGGGGGAAAGGAGAAGGAGGGGAGCAAAAGTCTCCCCTCCCCTGACAGGGGAAGCGACGGCCATCGCCGTGGCCGTCCTTCGAACGCCACCGCCAATGACTTCCAGGCACAGAGAGATCGATCTCCATGCCAAGAAGATCAATCTCCTTTGCCCAGAACGGCAACCTCCAGGCACAGAGAGATCGATCTCCATTGCCATGTAGATCGATCTCCCTTGCCTAGAACGGCAACCCTGGGCTGAGACTCAGGCCCAAGCCCAGAACTTCCAATCCCGGGTCCACCTAACCTTTCTAAGCAAACACAAGCACCAAACAAGGTCTGCGCACACACGCGCGGTGCGAAACGACCGACAAGGCGTAATTTCCCAAATTTCCCTTGTGGTCAACCACAAGCCACAGGAAAAAGAGGGGCAGGTCCTCACACATTGCGCTAGTCGAACATGCGCCATTGTTTCGTAAAAAATGGAATCGGCGGGAGCTGGGTGAAACCGAACTGTCGGGCAAGCAAACTCGGGGAGTATTGTGAGGACCCATTCCTTAAACCTGGCTCGACTGTGTGCGTCGAGGGTCGTTTCACACTCGCGTTGTGCACACACTGCCTTGGATTAGTGCATGTGGTTGACTAGATCCTTTTAGGCATCCTCGATCAGCAGATCGGAGATCAATCGGGATAGATCGAGACCGACGGTCGAGATGAAGTCTCAGCCTTATTTTAAAACCCATTTTTCCTTTTCTCTCTCTCCCTTTCTCTCTTACCTGCAGCAGCCTTTCGCTTCTTCTCCCTCACTCGCGATCCAGCCGGCTTCTCCCTCAACTCCAGAGCTTCTCCGTCGTTGTCGCCGGCCGCCGCTCCTCTCCGAGCTCTACCTCACCTCACTTAAGTTCCCCATCCTCCTCTACTCCCAGATCCGACCCTCTCTCCTCCACTTCCTCTCTCTCAAGCTCGCCGACAACCCTCTTCCTCGCCGATCAAAGAGCTCCGCCGGCGTTCCCTTGGAGTTCCTTCGCCGCCGCCTAGCTCCAACGCCCGGGATAGCGTCGGGAAGCTCAGATCCCATCTTCTCCAAGCTCTCAGGTAGGGTTTCCCTTCCTGAATCTTTGATTCAGTCCTAGGATGTGATTGTGGTTGTTTCTTTCTTTGTTTGACTGCAATTTATGCTACATTAGTTGCTGGTTTCGGATTCTTGAATTTCGGATTTTGTTTGAGAAGGTTTCAGTCGGATTCTTTGGGGATTTCTCTTCTATCTTGTTTCCCTAGGCTTAGATCCCAACTGAACAAGGTTTGATTGATCATTGATGTGGTTTTAATGGGGTTTATCAAGCTATTCTTCCCGGATTTAGTTTCATCCCCTGTTCTGTGAAATCAGCTGGCTTCTTCTTGGATCTGGTGCTATTCCGCGAGGAATCTCACTTTGCTTTCAACAGGAAAGTTGTAGGCCTTTGGGTCTACTCTGAGATCCAACTGATTTAATGTTTTTTGGATTTTCACACAATTTATAATGAATTGTTCCGTGATCTGTGACGAAATCGATCTTTGACAGATTTGTGGGTTTTTGGCTGATAGATTGGGTTTTGATTGATCTATTTGTTTCGATCTTCTCGTAGTAGATTGCTAGGGATGTTAGGGATCATGTACGCTAATTTTAGGAAGGTTTTGAAGGATTTATGCTGAGTTTTAAGCTTTTGTAGCCTAGGTTTCAATTATGCAAATTGATACCTTGTATATGATGAATACTAGGATGCTAACATGTGAATTTTTTTTTATATGGATTTCCTGTGAATTTAACATGGATTTCTCAAGAGAATAGGCTTGGGTTTCCTATTTACGAAAATACTAACTGAGATGAATTTTCTTAATTTTTTCCCTATCAAGGTTATGTTAGCTTTTCCTATCATGTTATATATGTGGGTTTAAGTGCTTCGTAAATGGGCCGAAGGTGTGTCCTAGTTTTGTAAACTATATTGATTATTGTTGTTGTAATTGTGTGGGCCGAAGGTGTGCCCTAGTTTTGTAAACTGTATTCATTATTGTTGTTGTAGTTGTGTGTCCGGGGGTGTGCCCCGTTGTAGGAATTTCGGTCGACGGCCGTTTGTGCTGTAGTAATGCTGAAATTTAGATTGAATGTGTAGTTTCTTGTCTTCGGCTTGTGTTGTCGCTGTTGTGTTAGATAGATCTCTAATTGCTTTAGACCCTTTGCTATGTTTACCCCTTTGGCTAGCTGTAAGCTATGCCTAGCCTTGTGTATTGATATGTCATTCTGTTGCATGCTTATATCTCTTTATTTGTGCCTGAGCATTGCATGCATTTTGATTGCATTAGATGCACTTTAGGTTAGGGCGTGGGGCGATGGGTTGATCGCCGATCCGAGGCTCTCGGATAGCTCGAGTCTAGCTCTAGGACCTTGGTTCGTTAGGCAGGTCTAGGGCGAGATTGTGGTACTATTGACTTACCATATCTTGGTTCTTGAGGTTTAGAGGTCGTACCGTCCTCCTTTGCCAAGCTTGAGTGTGGGTGTGCTTTACTTTTCTGTTGTTGACGTTTGGGGAGCGCTAACCGACGTGATCCCCGGTGGGGTTGATGTTTGGGGAGAGCATAGAGCCGGCGTGATCCCTGGCGTGGTCGACGATTGGGGAGCGTCCAGAGCAGGCGTGATCCCGGTCGCGTTTGCATGCTTCTTGTAGTTACGCCTTAGGCTTGGCAAGGAGATGGTTCAGTTGCAGTTCCTCTTTCCTTGAGTCTGACGTAGAGTAGAACCCTACTGGGCTTTATGCTCACCCTACCAAGGCTGCGTTTGTAGGTGCAGATGCTAGTGTCTCTATAGCTCCTAGCAGATCAACTTTTTGCGGTGCATCGACTTCTGGAGGGCTTCGAGGTGATTGAAGATCTGATTGTACAGTTTGGCAGTTTTGTATACAGTATCCCTCGTGGATTAATTTATATGTATAATTTTTTCATCTTTGAGAATTTTGATGTAGATCTGTACAACTCTGATGTTATTGAAATAGTATGTTTTAGATTTCAATTATGCCTTCAGATGTTAAATGTTTAAATTATTTATGGTAATTGTTGTATCGCTCCTGATTGGAAGTGAACAGGTGTAGGTCCCCCCTCACATCCCGGTCCGGATGGGTTTTCTGGGCCGGGGAGTGACAAGTATGGCTCTAGATACAACTCAGTATCTAACACAACCAAATCCCTAAGGATACAAACATCCCGAAAAAAATGCAGGTTGGGGCATACGTCTCAAAGCCGATTGGTATGACGGAAACCGATGACGTCCCACGCCATCCACCTGCATCGAGGGTCGGACTTCGAGACCCCTTCAAAAACGACGGCAAAAGGAATAGTCAGAGACTGAGCCCTAGAAGCAAGGGACATGCCCAGAAAACCTTGAACGAAGCGAACAGATAGGAAGTCTTTCGCGTCCAGCCTCAAACTCAAATGACCCTGGAAATAAGCATGAGCCTAGAGCTACACCAACCACAGGGGACCAAAGTACCCTCTCTTGAAATGATGTTGGAACGCTTCCCCTAGGCATCGATATGCCAGACCAAGGAGAAGGGGGGCAAAAGCCACCAGCCTGCTTGATACGATGCACCTTCTCAAGGGCTTTCGTATCGGGTCTCTTGCCTTATCTCAGATCCTCTTTAGCCAAATCTATGGCTAGGTCGAGAGATACCTTTAGGGTTTTAGGAGAAGGACCCTAGGTATTCGACGAGGAAGACGAAGACTAGAGGAGACGGAAGAGAAGAGGATACCTTGTAGATCCTCTTGTGGTTGGCTGGTTACTCTTGGAGATCCACGCCAAGGGAGGTGGAAGAAGAGGGGCAGCGGCCAAGGAGGACGCCGGGGATTGGAGTCGTGGCTGGTGGCGGCGAACGGCGGTGATGATGGTGGTGGCTGGCTGGTGGAGAAGGCCAGCAGGAGAGAGAAACGTGGGAAGGGCTGGTGATGGTGGAATATTAAGTTATGGCTACTCCTAGATTACAGCTACTCCTATAATATCTCTTAACTTTATTCTTCAATGCATAAAACCTAATACAAGCTATGGAGGTCCTTTTATAGAGGCCTCAAGAGAGTCCTACTTCAACTAGAGAACTACCTTGCTTTAATCAGCAAGTAACCATACTTTCCTACTAAGACTCAATCATAACTCAAACTCCCTAACAAACTGGACTCAAAATAGGAACTAATAAAACAAAGCATAAACTGGACTCAAACTAGGAAATCAACTAGGAAAGCAATTAAGAACTAACTAAGGTAGTAACCAGCTAAGGATTAGGATCCCTAAGGCCGGCTTTGGCTTGAGACCTGGTCCAAGGTCGGGTCCTACCAAGGGGTGGGGCCTGACCTGCGTGGGTCCCAACTGGATCTAGCCCATGTGTGGGCCCTGCCCCATAATTGGGCGTGGGTTGGTCTAGCCCAGGTGGAGCTGGACTTCCAACCGTATCATCCCCTCCCCCTTCGAAAAGAGCCTTGTCCTCAAGGCCGAAGTCAGGATAACGATCCAAGAAATCAGTGAATACCTCCCATGTGGCTTCAGCTGGACTATGGCCCTTCCAATGCACTAGAACTTCTTCTGATTGCCGGGGAAAGTGCCGATGGTCGATGATAGCTTGGGGATACAGCTTAGGCTGCTCTTCTGAGGGGTCCGGAATCTTGGTGATGACGGGTACTTCAATTCCATTGTGCTTTTTCAGAAGTGATACATGAAAAACAGGGTGCACCTTGGAATCTGATGGGAGTCGGAGGCGATAGGCGACAGCTCCTATACGCTCCAGTACCTCGTATGGCCCATAGAACTTCGCAGCGAGCTTCTGTGACTTGCGCTTGGCCACGGACTTCTGTCGATAGGGCTGTAGCTTGACGTAGACCATCTCACCAATCTGAAACTCGACGTCTCGATGTCCACGATCATAGGTCTGCTTCATCCTGTTCTGGGCAGCTGCTAACCTTGACTTGACATCTGCTATCACTTGATACCTTTCAACTAAGAAGTGATCTACAGCTGCTGATCTAGCCGTTCCAGATACATAGGACAAGGGGGTAGGTAGGGGTCGGCCATACACAACCTCATAAGGCGTCCGCTGGATGCTGGAGTGCCAACTGGTGTTATAGGTGTATTCCGCCCAGGTCAGCCATTGGGTCCACTGTGAAGGTCGATCACCTGAAAAACAGCGTAAGTACATCTCAAGGGACCGATTAACTACCTCCGTTTGGCCATCTGTCTGTGGGTGGTAGGCTGAGGAAAATCTGAACTTGACTCCCTGGAGCTTGAAGATCTCCTGCCAAAAGTTGCTGGTCAAGGTGGGATCTCGATCACAAACAATACTGGTTGGCATGCCATGGTGCTTGAACACGGTGTCGAAGAAGACTCGTGCTACAGAATAGGCCGTGTAGGGATGCCGTAGGGGAGCGAAGTGTGCATACTTGGACAATCTGTCGACGACTACTAGAATTGCCGTGTATCCTCTAGAAGAAGGAAGGCCATCCATGAAGTCCATAGAAACATCAGTCCATACCTCTTGGGGAATTGGTAGGGGCTGAAGTAGGCCGGCTGGCTTTAGAGTCTCGACCTTGTGTCGCTGGCAGGTGTCACATTGGCGGATGAAGTCCTTGATCCATGCCTGAGCTCCCTTCCAATAGAAGGTGGTTCGCAGCCGGTGCCACATCTTGACGAACCCCTCATGTGTGCTGGAATGTAGGGTCGCCAAGATCTCTGGAATGACTGGGGCGTTCTTCCTCAAGAAGATGCGGTCCTTGTGGAAGATGACTCCATTGCGAACTGTCCACGGGCCCTTGGTGATTCCGTCTTGGATGTCCTTGACGAGCTTTTGCATCTCCGCATTAGTTTTGACATCCTCCTGAATTGGTTCTAGCCACTGAGGAACCGGACTAGAGATGGCAGCTATCGAGTGTGGCGATGCTGTCATGACGGCGGGGCTGAACTCAAGTTGGCCGTGGGAGAGGTTGTCTGGATTAGGAGGGACAGGATCAGAAGTTGGCGACGGTAGCGGATCCTCTACCAGGGACTTGGTGGCTGGAAGATCCACAAACACTTGGCCAATCATCATGCCAAGTGAGGGTTCTCCATGCTCATCTAGGACCGGGGTCTCCTCTTCCAAGTCAGCTTCACCCAGATCTTCCACGGCTGGTTCCTCGTTGACGATCTCAATGCTCAACAGCTGCTTACAGCGCTGCCCCGGTGTAAAGGGCTCGTCACATTGGAAGCAAAGTCCTTGTGATCTTCGTTGTTGCAGTTCAGCTAGGGATAGCTGTCTCCGTTGGGGTTGGACTGTAGTTTGAGTCTGACTAGGAGTCCTAGTTTGAGTAGGACTAGGAGTCCTAGTCTCACTCGAACTCCAGTTCGCGCGCGCGGTACGGGCAGCGGGGGCTGGACGGGTAGGTGCAGGCGTCATCCTTGTCGTAGCATGCCGGATCGCGTACTGCTTCGCCTCATGAGTCTTGGCATAGCTGATAGCCTCGGCTATGGTGGCTGGTCTAGCGAGCTGAACATCGTACCTGATGGCCGGTTTCAGTCCGCTGATGAAGAGACTCAGTACCACGTCCCGAGCCAAGTGTGGAACACGACCTAGACCACGATCGAACCGGATCTGGTAGTCTCGGACTGAACCATCTTGCTGAATTCGAGTGAGTTCGCCAATGGGGTCCTCGTAGGTCGTCGGTCCATAGCGCAAGTGCAAGGCATGCTGGAAGGTATGCCATGTTGCGCACTCGTCCGTATCCTTCGATAGTTGGTACCATGTCTGGGCATCTCCATCGAAGTGATAGGCGGCATAGCGGACCTTCTCTCGCTCATGGATAGGATGATAAGAGAAGAACTGCTCTGCCTTCAGGATCTAGTGAGTAGGATCTGCAGCTCCATAATAGCGGGGGGAAGTCCATGCGGGGAATCCGGGCAGCAAGGGGTTGCTCACGGATTGGGTCATGGGGCTGCTCATAGGCCGGTGGGGTGTGAGGAGGGTAGTAATGGGGTGGTGCAGGAGCTGGGTTGTAGGGGACATGTGGAGGGGGCGCAGGCTGCTGGTATGGAGGGAGGTGATAGGTTGGATATAGAGGCTGGTATGGTGGGGGTGGAAGGACAGTGGAGCCAGGTGGTGGTGGTAAGGTGGTGGGGCCGGCCAGGGGTGTGGTGTGGGCTGGTTGAGCCGGTTGGGTGGGAGGGGTAGGACCTGGTCCAACCAAGATGTAGTTGGGACTAGGGCCGAATCCTTCCTGGATGTGGACTGGTTCATGAGGAGCCCTAGGAGGACTAGGAGTTGTGGTAGGAGGCTGGTTAGGATTAGGGTTAGGGTTACCTTGCTCTCCCGCCGTTCCTGGACTCTGTCTCTGCATCTGCAAGGCCATGAACGCCATCCTCTCCGAGAGCCCGAGGATCAAGGCGTGCGTCTCATGCTGCACAGTATGAAGGGACAGCAGTGATCCCTTGATATCGTCGATCTCTTCTCTGGTTACGGAAAGGTCCCGCTCCTTGGAAGCACTCACGGCGATATCTCCGGCCATCGACGCAGCTTTTGGAAGGCTTTGGGCGGCACAGCCGACGGATCGGAGCTCTGATGCCAAGTTGATACGATGCACCTTCTCAAGGGCTTTCGTACCGGGTCTCTTGCCTTATCTCAGATCCTCTTTAGCCAAATCTATGGCTAGGTCGAGAGATACCTTTAGGGTTTTAGGAGAAGGACCCTAGGTATTCGACGAGGAAGACGAAGACTAGAGGAGACGGAAGAGAAGAGGATACCTTGTAGATCCTCTTGTGGTTGGCTGGTTACTCTTGGAGATCCACGCCAAGGGAGGTGGAAGAAGAGGGGCAGCGGCCAAGGAGGACGCCGGGGATTGGAGTCGTGGCTGGTGGCGGCGAACGGCGGTGATGATGGTGGTGGCTGGCTGGTGGAGAAGGCCAGCAGGAGAGAGAAACGTGGGAAGGGCTGGTGATGGTGGAATATTAAGTTATGGCTACTCCTAGATTACAGCTACTCCTATAATATCTCTTAACTTTATTCTTCAATGCATAAAACCTAATACAAGCTATGGAGGTCCTTTTATAGAGGCCTCAAGAGAGTCCTACTTCAACTAGAGAACTACCTTGCTTTAATCAGCAAGTAACCATACTTTCCTACTAAGACTCAATCATAACTCAAACTCCCTAACAAACTGGACTCAAAATAGGAACTAATAAAACAAAGCATAAACTGGACTCAAACTAGGAAATCAACTAGGAAAGCAATTAAGAACTAACTAAGGTAGTAACCAGCTAAGGATTAGGATCCCTAAGGCCGGCTTTGGCTTGAGACCTGGTCCAAGGTCGGGTCCTACCAAGGGGTGGGGCCTGACCTGCGTGGGTCCCAACTGGATCTAGCCCATGTGTGGGCCCTGCCCCATAATTGGGCGTGGGTCGTGGGTTGGTCTAGCCCAGGTGGAGCTGGACTTCCAACCGTATCACTGCTCGACGTGGTGAGATACTCGGCCAATGGCCGTCATTACTTCGTCGTCTTGGTGAAGCGATTACAAGCAACAAACCTATTGAACCAATAGTTGAAAAAGGCGATCAACTCTCGGGGGGTCATCGCACCCGAGTCCCTTTTCCCATCCTTGCAGTATTGGGAATAGGCGCTGAAAGCGTGTGGATAATAGAAAGGATGAGCCGGACGACCACGGGAAGTCTTCTTCTTCAAAAGCCCCGAATAATCCTCACCGGAGACGGAGGTGTTCGTCAAGAAACAGTCGTCGGCCAAGGTGATAGAAAGTGGCTTGTCTGGAAGCAAAAAAAGTTGTACTCTGTGCTCTAGAAGAAGAGGAGAGACAATAGCAACGGGCCATCAGCGGATTGGCAAGGGAGACGGATGAGATCCTCGAGTTGCATCATCCTCACTTGACACTGCCCCTTTTGGTCGGCCATCACTCTCCTGACCTATTCCTCGAAGTCCTTATGAGAGGCGGGCCATCCCTTTTGGACTCGCCCATGAATCCATTCATTAAATGGTGAAGGTGGGTAAGGCATACAAAGCAAGGGAGATCCCAAGGTAGACGGATAGAAGATGGCAAGTCTATCAAAAACATCAGCCCTCGAAGACCAGATCATGAGAATCGGGCCCAACCCATAATACCTTCGATCAACCAAGTCCTTTGGCTTGAAGAAAACGTTGGGAAGTAGGGTGGCATCCGTTTCTTGGTCCTAGAATTTATCAAAGGACTTGGCAGAAGAACGCGTAAAGTCGAGGCACAAAGGCACCTTGTCTTTTGAAAGAAGGACACTGGGTTCTAGGAACCAGACATGGTGGTCGTCGAACGTTGTAGAGTAAAGGGAGATTGGAGAAGACTGGGACACAATGCAAAGAATAGAGATGCAAGGTGACATAATCTCACAAACATAGGGATTCAAACCCCAATCGAGCCTTGAAAAGATGTTTTTGCCCCAGACATCGCTTTGAATCATGTCACGGGACAAAAAGGGGGGCAATTGTGTTACCGAGTAAAATACTCAAGTATTGGACGACGCATATCCATCGTTGAGAGAAACACGTGGCACCCATCCATCGAGCCGCAATCATCGCACCTACGATACCTTACGGGTGCAATAGGTGGGTGAATTGGCGACGAGGCTGGTGGAACTGTCGCATACAAGCCCACGTGGAAAAAGAAGCGTCGGCCAATGGGAGTAAGCACTCATTAAATGCTACTCGACATCCGGGCTCAAACCTTATCATTACGCCACCTCTGCATTTATGACGATGCGATCTCACAATGCGACATTCGAGGCATCAAGCTGCCCTGTCACTCGATGCTGGCATAAATAAAATAGGTACTAAATCCAACGTCATCAGTCTCAGAACCGAACGACCAAGAGTTCGAGGTATCTTGAGAGACCATCGATATTGGAGTCAAGCGACCCCGAAGTCGAACCAACGGTCGAGGCACTAACCAACCTTGAGGTCGAGACCCTCGAGGTCAAGAGACTAAATGACCTCGTGGTCGAAGTGTCATATGAAGCCATGGCTCCTTAGTTGGGCAAGTTCAAGGTCAAGACAATATATGAAGCTGAACAATCAGAAATACACTAGAACCACTGTAGCCCCACGATCTACCCAACTACTCTGCTAAAGCGAAAGCGTGAGAAGTGGAGCCAAAAAGGAGTTAAACAACTATCCATGAGGGACCATGTGTCAAGACGGCAGCGAGATTCGACCCATGATGGGAACCACGAAGAGTCATGGGTCGTTAGTCGTGGGCGATGGCTGGGCGATGGCCACGTGGAGGCGGCAGTCTAAAGTATAAAAGCTTTGAAGACAAAGGAAGAAATGATCCCTGACTGAAACCAGAACGTTGTTACTACTATTCCTTTAGCTACTACAATTTCCTTCTAGCTTGTATTCGTAGGAACTTTCATCGGAGTTGTAATCAAACCAGTTGACGTTTCAATGAAAGCAAGTAGTTAGTTTGTCCTGCTTTACTTTAATTTCTTTCTTTAACTTTAGGAATAGCTTGATTACTTCTTAAGAGTAGTTCAATTACCTCCTAGGAGTAGCCCACTTATTACTCTAGGAGTAGTGTAACGTTCATCAAGAGTAGAGTAGGTACTTCTAAGCGTAGTTTAATCAACTGTAGGAGTAGAGTAATTGTTCTAGTAGCAGTAAACCCATCCCTTAGAGCATTCCCAATAGCTTCTCTATCCCTATCTTTACTTTAATGTGATTTGGTGCCATTCTCTAATATAGGGAATCATTTTTTGACTTGTTCAACCAAGAGATTCCCTATAACATATTCCCTATATTGTTCAACCATACACTAAACATTGATGTTGATGGCAAACATCAAACTATAAACCATACACAACATTCATCTTCGATGGAGGAGATCAATTAGGATTCCTATCATACATATTCGACGGAGGAGATCAAAGCAGTGCAATGGAGCTTGGCGTCGGGGAAGCGACGAGAAGAGGTCGACGTCGAAAAGATCAGGCAGCGCGATGGAGCTTGCCGTCGGGGAAGCGGCGAGAAGAGGTCAAGGGAGGTCGGGACAATGGGAGAGGCTGGCGTGATGGGATAGGTCGGGACGATGGGTGTGAGGGCCCGTCCCTCTGACCTGGCTCGATTGCGTGGGTCGAGGGCCATTTTTCTGTTGGTTTGTTTCCATGTCGGGTACGATCGGGCGATCGTATGGTGGTTTTTAGCCCCAGGGGCATTTTGGTAAATATGCCCCTTGGTGGTCAGTTTCACACCCGTGTTACACACACGGCCTTGGATTGATGTATGTGTTTGATTAGAACCTTAACGGTGCGTACGATCGGAAGATCGGAGCTCGATCGGGAAAGATCGAATTATACGACCGAGATCGGTCCTGATCTCTATATATAGCCTGTCCCTTTCTCTCCCTTTTCTTGTTCCCTGTCGTTGTCTCCTTCTCTTCTCTTTCTCTCTCCAACCGGTTGAGCTAGGGCTTGGAGATGCGAGTTTCGAGGAGCGGATCTTCGTGGCTAAAATCGTTGGACGCGTGGAGGAGCTGCCCTACTCGCTCAAGTAGGTGTTTCTACCTCGATTTTGTGATCGGGTTCTCCTAGGAATACTTGATATAATGTTGTGTGGTTTAATGCATGTGTGTTATAGCATGTGTAGAGTAGTTCTACTTCTTGGTTTTCGTATTTTATTGGATGATTCCCGTATTATCGCCGTTTCATCGGTTTTCGGCCATTAAGACCTAGATTTGAGATTTAACCATCAAAATCGTGTTTTATTCATACCATTAGCTTCTCCATCATCTATTATACATGCTTACAACGTTTCATTAATTTTCAACAAGCTTTGATCATTCGAATCCAAGAAATTGGATTTCTGGCACTGTTCCGAAGAACTGTGCATAAGGCCCGACGGTCGATCGGTGGATCGACCGTCAAGCGTTGATACGCTTCCTTCTAGCCTGATGGTCAACTGTCCGATCGACCATCGCATCAATCGTCAGGCTCTGTCACATTTTTGGTCTCCCACGGTTGATGTACCGATCGACCGCAGGCTCTGTCACATTTTTGGTCTCCCACGGTTGATGTACCGATCGACCGCAGGCTCCCTCTCTTTTCCATTCCGCCTCACGGTAGACCGTCGGATCGACCGTCGCATCGTCCGTGAGGCTCGGTCTCGTTTTGGGCTTCCCAGGGTCGATGTACCGATCGACAGTGGCCCTTATGCTTTTCCCTCGTTTGGCCCCACGGTCGACCGTCAGATCGACCGTGGCATCGACCGTGGCCTCACAGTCGACCGTCGCATCGACCGTGGGCCACTGAGTTGTGTTTTCGGGTTTCCTTTGATTGGTTTTCATTCATGATAGATATCCAATCATGTTAGGAAGCTTACACGTTTTCACGAGATTTCTATCGAGATTGGGAATTGAATCGGGAATTTAACCTCTTGACAAATTTACGGTTTCTACCAGCATTTAAATACTTGGTTGGTTAGTGGTTTAAATGCTTATTATTTCCTTAGCCATTAGCTAACTATGAGTGTTAGCTAATGAGGTATTGTTGAACCTTAGCCTGTTGTCGGCGAGTGCCGAGGGCAATTGTATAACTGTTGAACCTATAACTGATGTTGTGGCATATAGAGACATCTAGGATAGATGTTTGCATAGGTTCATGCACTGTATGCATTAGAGGCATGTCAGGTTAGACGGGCGATGGGTTGATCGCCGATCCGAGGCTCTCGGGTAGCTCGGATCTAGCCTTAGAACCGCGGTTGGGTAGTCAGGATTAGGGCGTGATTGTATAATTGGAATCTCTTGTTATTGAGGATTTGAGGTAGTTGACTATGATCTTTGCTTTGAGGTTTACAGGTCGTGTTGTCTTCCCAAGGCTAAGCTCTAAGGATGGTTGTCGATGTCCCTGACATGGTCCCCAGGCAGTGGTTTCCTGCTGGGTAACGGTGATCCTACAAGTTCTGGTTCTGGTTCCTCCCAGCGTGTTGGTTGATGTTCCCAGCGTGGTCGGTCGAGAAGAGTAGGATCCCTTGGGGAGTCGATAGGGGTTGTGGGACCCCGTGACATTCCTTAGACTTGAGAGGGGAGATATTACTGTTGTTGTTTTTCTCCTTTTAGTGTGCCGTAGAGTAGAACCCTACAGAGCTTATCGCTTACTCCTACCCGGGTTACGTTTGCAGGTGCAGGCACCAGTTCTTCCGCGCTAGAGCCGGCGGGATCAGCTTTTGGCGACGCGACTACTTCGAGAGGCGTCTGAGGTTGCTGGAGGATGACTGTTGTACTTTTTGATAGTTTTGTATATTGTAAACATCTTCGAGGATTTTTGGATTATATGTGTAATATCTTTTCCCTTGGAGGAGTTTGATAAAAATTGTATCATATGTTTAAACAGTACAACTTGATGTATTTATGAATTGAATTACAGCTTTACCTCTGGAGTTTAATTGTTTAAGTTTATCTCTTTTTCCGCGAATGTATCGCGCCAATTGGATGTGAATAGTTATAGGAACCCTCACCCCCCGTCCTAGATGGGTTTTCTGGGTCAGGGTGTGACAACTTGGTATCAGAGCAGGCTGTAGGTCCCAGGGATAGGATTAGGCTTGCGGTTAAGGTTTTGAGCGTGGATTGGGATAGTTCTAGGAGTAGAGCATCCCTGTTTGCTTGTTCGTGCTCATGTGTGTTGTGCTTTTACTTTATTGATTGCTGTTGTGTTTTGATTTCTTACCGGTGAACGCTTGTCGTCTCTGGTAAACATTTAGATAGAAGGGAGCCGGGCTAGCTGTCCAGTCTTGGGTCGTGGTAGTGCGCGCGACGAGCGAGCCGCCCGACGGGCCTTAGGAGCCAACACAGCCTTGCCCCGGGCACCTGCATCAGAGCCAGAGCCGACGATTGAGGTCGTGATGGAGAAGGATGCTTCTTTCGTCGCCGAGGAGGTCTCTCCTCCACTCGACCAGCATGATGTTGTGACAGCGGTGGTCGACTTCCAGAGGCTGAACCCGCCTAGCGGTGGCGGACGACTGGCTGGAGGGAGTCAGTCACATCTTCGACACTCTGTTCGTCCAGGATGACCGGATTCGGGACAGACTTGCCACGTTCCAGCTCGACGGGGACGCTTTGGACTGGTGTTGTTCTGTTCAGGCCGCCAGGGACGGGAGTGACCCATCATGGGCCGTGTTTCGTTCGTCTTTTCTCGACGCGTTCTTTCCCGCAGTGCGCGCTCGGCCCTGGTCCGTGAGTACCAGACCCTTTCTCAGGGTACTCAGTCGGTAGTGCAGTATATAGTTAGGTTCACTAGACTAGCCAGGTTTGCCGGGGTGGTGTCGGCGGACCATCTTGCCAGAGCTAAGCAGTTCCAGTGGGGGCTTAGGCCCGAGCTGAGGCGGCTGATCGCGGCTCAGCGCACTAGCACTTACGCAGAGGCGTTGGACTGTGCCTTAGCAGTAGAGGCTCAGTCGCAGGAGCTGGGGCCAAGGGCAGTCCAGCCGGCGTCGTCTACGAGTGCTAGTGGCAGAGGACAGCCGCAGAGAGCAGCTCAGGGCAGAGGAGGTCCGTGGAGGCCGCGGCAAAGGTACCCACGATACCAGCAGCCATACCAGCGTCACCCACCCCAGTACCAGCAGCAACCCAGGCAGGGAGGCCAGCCACTTCTCACGGCTAGGCCTCAGGGACAGACGTCCGGGGGAGGAGGCCAGAGGCAGCAGCTAGCGCTTGGACCTACCGTGTGCTACGAGTGCCAGCAGCCAGGGCACTTTCACCGAGATTGTCCAACGTTGAGGGCACAGTTCGTTCGTTGCGGAGCAGGCGGAGGTTGGCGGACACCAGGAGCCAGGAGAGTCAGAGGTCGCAGCGGAGGTCGAGGCGGTCCCATAGGGGGAGTCTACACACTTCCAGACCGCGAGTACCCAGACAGACTTCGGCCACCTTTCCAACCCTACAAGTACCCGCCACCCCAGCAAACTCTAGCTCTTCCACCAGCCCCAGTTCACCCTCCAGTTCTCAAAGGTACCTTTCAGCTTTTCAGTTCATTTATAGATATTCTGATAGATTCTGGGGCGTCACATTCCTTTGTAGCTAGCGAGTGTGTGGCATCGCTAGGGCTAGACACTGAGCACTTGGAGTCACACTACACCTAGACACACCGGTCGGCGGAGGAGCTCCTGTTGAGCTGATCTGCCGTTCTTGCGAGTTGGAGGTTGGGGGCCTCCGTGTCTTTCTAGACCTTCGGGTGCAAGACATGGTCGGATTCGACGTCATTCTCGGTATGAATTGGCAGAATTCATACCGAGTCGTCATCGACTGTGGCCATCGCAGGGTGACTGCTTGGACACCTGACGGCGCTCGTTCCGTTTTGCTGGGGAATCGCCAGTCGGGCGTGTGAGGACCCGTACCTCCAACCCAATCCAACCGCGTTAGGTCTAGGGTCTGGTTTTGTGGTTTGGCCCGGTTGGCCTTGGGATGCGATCAGTTGATCGCATCGCTGTTTTTGACCCCAGTGGCAATATTGTAAATATGCTCCCCGGTGGTCAGTTTCACACCTGCATTACACACACGGCCTTGGATTGATGTATGTGTGTGATTAGAACCTTAAGGGCGCTTCTGATAAGAAGATTGGAGCTCGATCGGGAGAGATCGAATCGGACGGCTGTGATCGATTCCAACTTTCTATTTAAACCCCTTTCCTTTCTCTCTCTTTATTACCTTCTTTCTTCTTCTCCTGTCGTTCTCTCCTCCCCTCTCCAACCAACTGAGCTAGGGCTTCGGAGCGCGGCTTTCGAGGAGCGGATTCCGGCGATCAGACTTGAGGGATACGTGGAGGAGCTGCCCTGCTTGTTCAAGTAGGTGTTTCTACCTCGATCTTGTGATCGAGTTCTCCTAGGATAGGTTTATTGTACTTTCACTGTAGCAATACTTGATATAATGTTATGTAACTTGTAGCATGTGTATTGTGGCTTGTGTAGAGTAGCCCTATAACTTGGTTTTCTTATTTTATCGGATGATTTTCGTATTATCGCCGTTTTGTCGGTTTTCGGCCATTGAGACCTTGGTTTGAGATTTAACCATCAAAATCGCGTTTTAATCGTACCATTAGCTTCCCCGTTATCTTTTACACATGCTTGCAAAGTCTCATCAACTTCCAACAAGATTTGATCATTCAAATCCAAGAAATTGAATTTCCTGCACTGTTCTGAGGAACTATGCTGTGGGGCTGACGGTCGATCCACGGCTCTGTCTCGTTTCGGGCTTCCCACGGTCGATGTACAGATCGACCGTGACCCGTATGGTTTCCATATTTTTGGTCTCACGGTCGACCGCCGAATCGACCGTGACATCGACCGTGGCCTCACAGTCGACCGTCGGATCGACCGTCGCATCGACCGTGGGCCACTGAGTTGTGCTTTCTGGCTTCTTTCGATTGGTTTTCATTCATGATAGTTATCCAATCATGTTAGGAAGCATGCACCTCATTTTCAAGGGATATTAATGGAGTTTTATCGAGATTGAGGATTGTATCGCTTTCTTACTTCGTTGAGCGGATTTACGGTTTTCCTCGCACTTAAATACTTGGTTGGATAGGTATATTTAAATGCTTATTGTTGCTTAGCCGTTAGCTAGCTATGAGTGCTAGCTAATGTGGAACTGTGGAACCTTAGCCTGATGCCGGCGTGTGTCGAGGGCTATTGTATAAATGTGGCCCAATTACCTGCAGCGTAACTGTGGAACCTTAATCTGTCAGGTACAAGAGAGCACTGAAGACTATTGTATATCTGTGTTCAATGCTTTGCGCTAATCATTGTTTGGTTAGTATAGATTATCTGTATTTGAGGCCTTTGCTATGCTCACCCCTTGGCTAGCTATAGGCTATGTCAAGCCCCGTATGATCATTGTCATGTTGTTGCATGCTTATATCTCGTTATCTGTGCCTGAGCATTGCATACATCTTGTTTGCATTAGAGGCATATCAGGTTAGGCGGGCGATGCGTTGGTCGCCGATCCGAGGCTCTCGGGTAGCTCGGATCTAGCCTTAGGACCGTGACTGGGTAGTCAGAATTAGGGCGTGATTGTTTAATCAGAATCTCATGTTTTTGAGGATTTGCGATAGTTGACTCTGATCAATGTTCTGAGGTTTAGAGGTCGTGTTGTATTCCCAAGGCTAAGTGTTAAGGATGGTTGTCGGTGGCCCTGACATGGTCCCTAGGCAGTGGCTTCCTGCTGGGTAAGGGTGATCCTACTGGTTCTTGTTCTCTGTTTCCTCCCAGCGTGTTTGGTTGATGTATCCCAGCGTGGTCGGTTGAGAAGAGTAGGATCCCTTGGGGTAGTCGACAGGGGTTGTGGAAACTGTGGCGTTCCTTAGGCTTGAGCGGGAAGTCAACACTGTTGTTGTTTCGCTCACTCCTACCCGCCCTGCATTTGCAGGTGCAGGCGCCAGTTCTTCTGCATTAGAGATGGCGAGATCAGCTTTTGGAGGCGCGACTACATCCAGAGGTGCTTGAGGTTGCTGGAGGACGATCGTTGTTCTTTGGCAGTTTGTAAATTGTAAACATCTTTCGAGGACTTTTGGGATTATTTGTATAATATCTTTTCCCTTAGAGGAATTTGATAAGAATTGTAATAAGATGTTTAAATAGTACAACTTCATGTATTTGTGAATTGAATTACAGCTTTACCTCTGGAATATAAATTGTTTAAATTTATCTGTCTTTCCGCTTTGTATCGCGCTAGTTGGAGATGAATAGTGTAGGTTTGCCTTCACGCCTCAGCTCGGATGGGCTTTCTGGGTCGGGGTATGACAGGGCGATTCCCTCATGTGTGGTTGTTTTCCCAGGCGCGAGGGCCAGCTGTCAGCTTTACTGGCTCGCCTTTGCTTGTTCGCTGCAGAGGACAGTCGAGAGAGCAGTTTGCCGGCAGTAGTTTGTGAGTTCGCTGATGTCTTTCCAGACGAGCTACTAGGCCTTCCTCCTTCCAGAGCTGTAGACTTCCAGATATATCTTGTACCAGGTACCGGGCCAATCTCTTTGCCAGCTCTCAGGATGGCACCAGCAGAGCAGAGGGAACTGAGGGTCCAGCTGGACGGGTTGATCGGCAAAGGTTTCATCCATGCCAGCACGTCACCTTGGGCAGCTCCTGTGTTGTTCGTAAAGAAGAAGGATGGTACGTTTCGTCTTTGCATTGATTACAGGAAGCTGAAGAGGGTAACGGGGAAGAACAAGCATCCGATGCCAAGGATCGATGACTTGTTCGACCAGCTCCGAGGCTCTGCGGACTTTTCGGAGATCGATCTCCGTACCGGCTACCAACAGCTGAGGATTCGGGATTGCGACATCCCGAAGACGGCTTTCCGTATGAGGTACGGGTTGTACGAGTTCACGGTGATGCCGTTGGGCCTGACGAACGCACCAGCGGCGTTCATGGATCTGATGCAGAGGGTCTTCCGACCGTACCTAGATCAGTTCGTGGTGGTGTTCGTTGACGACATCCGAGTCTACTCACGCACAGAGGAGGAGCACGGGCAGCATCTGAGGGCAGTGTTGCAGTTGTTGAGGGTGCATAGGCTATACGCCAAAGCCTCCAAATGTGAGTTCTGCCTTCCTGAGGTATAGTTTCTTGGGCACGTGGTGTCAGCGGCAGGCATTTCAGTTGATCCGCCCAAGGTGGAGACAGTACTACAGTGGCAGAGACCGACGACAATGTTCACGGTCCGCAGCTTTCTCGGCTTGGCATGGTACTACCGGAGGTTCGTGCGAGACTTCTCCAGGGTTGCAGGGCCACTGACCAGATTGACACAGAAGGCGGTTCCATTTGTTTGGGACGAGGCTTGCGAGCAGGCGTTCGTCCAGCTGAGGACCAGACTGATGAGTGTGCCGATCCTGATAGTTCCAGAGCGAGGCGTTGGCTACAGTGTCTTTTGCGACGCCAGTGGGGAGGGTCTTGGTTGTGTGCTGATGCAGGAGGGCCATGTGGTGGACTACGGTTCCAGGCAGCTGAAGACCCATAAGAGGAACTATCCAGTCCACGATCTCGAGCTTGCAGCAGTTGTCTTCGCTCTGAAGACGTGGCGGCACTATCACTACGGCGAGCGGTTCCTGGTGTACTCGAATCACAAGAGTTTGAGGCACGTGTTCACCCAGCGTGACCTCAACCTCAGGCAGCGGCGGTGGATGGAGCTATTAGAGGACTACGACTTTGAGTTGCATTACCACCCTTGTAAGGAAAACGTCGTAGCAGACGCTCTCAGCAGGCAGACCAGAGACAGCAGAGTGACTTTGGCAGCGATGTCAGCGCGGCAGTGGCAGATGCTAGAGACAGTTGGTCAGTTCGGGCTTGACTTCGAGGACCGGGCGGCAAGCGGTTTCCTATATGCTGTTCGCAGCATCCCAGTTCTTTTGGGCAAAGTGATTGAGGCATAGGCTGGAGACCCAGAGCTCGTGGAGACCCATATTGTGATCGGCACCGTGCACGCAGTTGGGGGTTGGACAGTGTCGGCAGACAGCGGTCTACTCTTCAGAGGCAGAGTTGCAGTTCCAGCAGACCCCGCGCTACGAGAGGAGATCCTTCACGAGTTCCACCACTCCTGTTTCGCCTTTCAGCCCGGAAGCACCAAGATGTACCACGATCTACGCTGGCAGTTTTGGTGGTGCGGGATGAAGAGGTCAATAGCAGAGTCCGTTTCCAGATGCGTCACCTGTCAGAAGGTGAAGGCAGAGCACAGACGGACACTAGGTTTGCTGCAGCCACTTCCAGTGCCAGAGTGGAAGTGGGAAGATATAGCGATGGACTTCGTCTCCGGGCTACCCAGGACACCAAGGGGGAATGATGCGATTTGGGTCATCGTCGATCGACTGACCAAATCGGCTCATTTTCTCCCCATGAGGACGACAGATCCAGTTGCCAGACTGAGCCAGAGGTACATCGACGAGGTAGTACAACTGCTCGGCATCCCAGTGTCGATAGTGTCAGACAGAGATCCCAAGTTCACCGGCAGGTTCTGGAGCAGCTTCCAGGACTCCTTGGGGTTGGCACTGAATTTCAACACAGCTTTCCACCCTCAGACAGATGGACAGTCGGAGCAAACGATCCAGATCTTGGTGGACATACTCAGAGCATGTGTGCTAGACGCTGGAGGTACTTGGGAGCAGCACGTGACTCTTGTGGAGTTTGCCTACAACAACTGCTTTCAGGCCAGTTTGGGTTTTGCACCCTTTGAAGCGTTGTATGGCAGACCATGTCGCTCACCTGTGTATTGGACGGAGGTTGGGGAGGCGTCCCTTACCGGTCCGGACATCATCAGACAGTCGTCACAGTGGTTGGCTCAGATCAAACAGAGACTCCTGACAGCGCAGAGTAGGCAGAAGAGTTACGTAGATCGCAGTTGACGACCCCTGGAGTTCATAGTTGACAACAGAGTGCTATTGAAGGTATTTCCGAACAGAGGATCGATCAGATTTGGTACCAGGGGCAAGCTAGCGCCGAGGTTCATTGGCCCTTTTGAGATCGTCAGGCGCGTTGGAGCAGTTGCCTACCAGTTGGCCCTACCCCCGCACATGTCAGCAGTCTACCCCACATTCCATGTATCGATGCTAAGGAAGTACATTCCAGATCCATCTCACGTGATCCGACACGACGACATCGAGGTGGAGGAGGATGCCGCCTACATCGAGCAGCCAGTGCAGATTCTAGACAGACGGGATCAGGTGCTAAGAGGCAGATCGATACCGTTGGTGATGATCAGATGGAGGCAGGGCAGTGCAGAGAGTTTGACATGGGAGCGAGAGGATCACATGCGTCGGGAGTTTCCCCGACTGTTCACCCCGGCAGGTAGTTTTTGTTGTGGGCATTTGCGCCCCTAGTTTGTAGCTTTGATTGTGTAGGTAGGTCTAGTTGATTCTTTTTTCCGGCTTCATCCTTATTGAATTTCGAGACAAAATTCTTTTTAAGGTTGTTAGGTCTAGTTGATTCGGTTTTCGGCCATTAAGACCTAGATTTGAGATTTAACCATCAAAATCATGTTTTATTCATACCATTAGCTTCTCCATCATCTATTACGCATGTTTGCAAAGTTTCATTAATTTCCAACAAGCTTTGATCATTCAAATCCAAGAAATTGGATTTCCGGCACTGTTCTGAAGAATTGTGCATAAGGCCCGACGGTCGATCGACGGATCGACCGTCAAGGGTTGATACGCTTCCTTCTGGCCTGACGGTCGACCGTCACATCGACCGTCAGGCTCTGTCGCGTTTTTCGTCTCCCACGGTCGATGCACTGATCAACCACCAGCTCTCTCTCTCTTTTCCATTCTACCTCACGATCGACCATCCGATCGACCGTCGCATTGTCCGTGAGGCTCTGTCTCGTTTTGGGCCTCCCAGGGTCGATGTACCGATCGACCGTAGCCCTTATGCTTTTCACTCGTTTGGCCCCACGGTCGACCGTCGGATCGACCGTGGCCTCACGGTCGACCGTCGGATCGACCGTGGCCTCACGGTCGACCGTCGGATCGACGGTCGCATCGACCGTAGGCCACTGAGCTGTGTTTTCGGGTTTCCTTTGATTGGTTTTCATTCATGATAGATCTCCAATCATGTTTGGAAGCTTACATGTTATTTTCGTGGGATTTCTATCTAGATTGGGAATTGAATCGGGAATTTAACCTCTTGACGAATTTACGGTTTCTACCAGCATTTAAATACTTGGTTGGTTAGTGGTTTAATGCTTATTGTTTCCTTAGTCATTAGCTAACTATGAGTGTTAGCTAACAAGGTATTGTGGAACCTTAGCCCGTTGCCGGCGAGGGTCGAGGGCTATTGTATAACTGTTGAACCTATAACTGATGTTGTGGCATATAGAGACATCTAGGATAGAAGTTTGCATAGGTTCATGCAATGAATGCATTAGAGGCATGTCAGGTTAGGCGGACGATGAGTTGATCGCCGATCCGAGGCTCTCAGGTAGCTCGGATCTAGCCTTAGGACCGCGGTTGGGTAGTCAGGATTAGGGCGTGATTGTATAATTGGAATCTCTTGTTGTTGAGGATTTGAGGTAGTTGACTATGATCTTTGCTTTGAGGTTTACAGGTCGTGTTGTCTTCCCAAGGCTAAGCTCTAAGGATGGTTGTCGATGTCCCTGACATGGTCCCCAGGCAGTGGTTTCCTGTTGGGTAACGATGATCCTACTAGTTCTGGTTCTGGTTTCTCCCAGCGTGGTCGGTCGAGAAGAGTAGGATCCCTTGGGGAGTCGATAGGGGTTGTGAGACCCCGTGGCATTCCTTAGACTTGAGCGGGGAGATATCACTGTTGTTGTTTTCCTCCTTTTAGTGTGTCGTAGAGTAGAACCCTACTGAGCTTATCGCTCACTCCTACCCGGGCTGCGTTTCCAGGTGCAGGCGCCAGTTCTTCCGCGCTAGAGCCGACGGGATCAGCTTTTGGCGACGCGACTACTTCCAGAGGCGTCTGAGGTTGCTGGAGGATGACTGTTGTACTTTTTGATAGTTTTATATATTGTAAACATCTTCAAGGATTTTTGGATTATATGTGTAATATCTTTTCCCTTGGAGGAGTTTGATAAGAATTGTACAAGATGTTTAAACAGTACAACTTGATGTGTTTATGAATTGAATTACAGCTTTACCTCTGGAGTTTAATTGTTTAAGTTTATCTCTTTTTTCGCGAATGTATCGCGCCAATTGGTTGTGAATAGTGATAGGAACCCTCACCCCCCGTCCTGGATGGGTTTTCTGGGTCGGGGTGTGACAATAGGAGAGGTCAGCTTGATGGGAGAGGGGCGCGATGGGAGAAGCTGGACAATGGGAGATGCCGGCGAGATGGACTTGGCGAGGTCGGACGGAGCTCGAGGGCTCGCGAGGCTGGAAGTAGGCCGAAGGAGTTGGCGAAGCTCGGCGGCGGCTAGGTAAAGGGGTCGGGCGGTAGCCGGGGCTTGGTCGACGAGGTGGTTGTCGAAGATGGAGGTCGGGATGTTGGGAGAGGCCGACACGATGGGATAGGTCCTGATGATGGGAGCGGTCGACGCGATCGGAGAGGCCGGCCTGATGGGATATGTCGGGACGATGGGAGAGGCCGGCGCGATGGGATAGGTCGGGACGATGGGAGAGGCTGATGCATTGAGAGAGGCCGACGCGATGGGATAGGTCGGGACGATGGGAGAGGCCGGCGCGATGGGAGAGGCCGGCGTGATGGGATAGGTTGGATGATGGGAGAGGCTGACACGATGGGAAAGGCCGGATGTTGGGAGAGGCTGTCGCGATGGGCTTGGCAAGGTCGGATAGAGCTCGGGGGCGCGTGAGGGCGGAGGGAGTCCGGAGGCGTTGGCGAAGCTCGATTGCGGCTAGGCAAAGGGGTTGGGTGGTGGTCGGGGCTTGGTCGGCGAGGTGGTTGTCGGAGATGGAGGTCAGAACGATGGGAGAGGCCGGCACGATGGGCTTGGCGAGGTCAGACAGAGCTCGGGGGCGGGAGGAGTCAGTTGGGGGGACTCGCAGGAGAGAGGAGTTGAGGAGAGAATATATAAAACAGTATTATTTTAAGATATATGGAATGCTTTTTTATTCCCTAAATATAGGGAACTAAGTTGGTTTTAGGGAATGGAATAGGGAATGCCTATAGGGATAGGGAATCTGTTGGATAACACTTTCTAATCATATTCTCTAAATTTAGGGATAGTGAATGGGATAGGGAACATAGGATTTCATTCGTGTACAGAAAGAGTAGAGAGTATTGAGAGAGAGAGTAGTGTGGTGGTTGTGGTCGGCCGGCCTTCACCTGGCCTGGCTGCCGGAGCTGAGTAGCTGAGTTGTGAGGCTATGCAGATGCTTCCCCTGCTTAGGCTTTACTATGGCTAACCCGTCCCAGTCTGTCCCTCCACCGGGGTTCACAGTCAAGCCGTCAATGAATGGGGAATGATCTTATGCACAGGCGGTCGGTTCTAATACTGCACCTGCTACGGTTGTGGCTGCTATTTCAGTCAGGCAGCGACCGGGCTTCGCTGGGGTGGTGGTTCTTAGTGATGAAACCATGGACAGATGCTACAGGAAATGGGAATTTTCCCTGTTTGGTAGATTTGCAGGAGGCAGGGTCTCATTGGAAGCACTCAGAGCTAAAATCCCTAAGCCTTGGGGTGCTAATCAATGTGTCCAGGTAGTTGATATGGCAAGGGGTGTGTTCGTGTTCCAACTGACCTGTGAGGAGGATAGAAATTTTGTATTGAATGGTAGCCCGTGGTATGTCAACGGCCTGTCTCTGGCCCTAATACCATGGAGGGAGAATTTTTGCCCTTCAGCAAAGGATTTCCATAGAATTGAGGCTTGGGTGCGCCTCCCTGAGCTAGCGATTGAGTGTATGGACGATGAAGTGGTGACCTATATTGTCTCTAGAGTGGGCGAACCCCTTAAAGTGGATCTTAAGACTAGAGATGCTAATTGGGGCTATTTCGCGCGTGCCTGTGTCGAGGTGGACCTCAACTGACCGGCGTGGTTGGATTTGGAGGTGCAGAGTGTTAGTCCTAATAATGTTTTTGATGATGTTTTGATGATGCCAATATGTTCCTAAATGTTAAAATATATATGTGATAAAATATAGGTTAATAACAAGCTTTAATTTTCATATTTGAGCTATTATTGAGTTGACGGTGGATGCGTGGATGCTTCCGTGGGATTGGCGGATGCATCCATGCATCATCCGTGGGATTGGCGGATGCATCCGTGCATCATCCGTCGATCATCCACGGATCGACCGTAAAGAGTGGCGGATGCATTCATGGGACTGGCGGATGCATCCGTGGATCTTCCGTGGATCATCCATGGATCGACCGGGAAGACTGGCGGATGCATCCGTGGATCGACCGAGGACCATTTATGAAGAAAAGTGAAGAAGCGACGGTCGATCGGAGCATCGACCGTGGGAAGCCTTTTTCTTGACAGAGCCTGACGGACAATGTGACGGTCGATGTCACGGTCAACCGTGAGGCGTGACGGACGATGTATGGATCGACCGTCAGTCAGGAAACTAGCCGTAAAAGAGCCATTGTAGAAACAGAAAATAGCCGTTGGAAGCTATTTTTTGAGGCCCTAAAGCTCAAGTAGATATGAAAAGATGCAGCAAACTTGGTGTAAGACTAAGGGAGATATTAGTTTACATTGTTACAAGTTTTAGTCTTCTTTTGAGAGGTTAAACCTTTGTAAAACTGCTTCAACTGTGAAGTCGACTTTGAGAGAAATATTCAAGAGAGAGCTTGGAGTGATTTGTAAGATTCGCAAGCACCCGAAAGCTTGAGGGGGAGCTCCAGCAGTTGTTGGAGGATTTGTAAGGTTGCCAAGCACCCGGAAACTTGATGGGAAAACTTGTAAGGGAAAATTACAAGTAGTCGAACCTCAATGAGGCCCTAGAGAGAGTGGACGTAGGCAAGGTTTGTCGAACCACTATAAAATCTGGTGCAAGTCTCCTAACTCTTTCTTCCTTACTTACTTTATTTATTGTTTTCATATTTAAGCAAGCATACTAGTCTTCTAGCCTTCTATCTAGGTTTTCATCTATTGTATTTTCGCAAAAGAATCCAATTCACCCCCCTTGGACCTTCAATTGGTATCAGAGGCTCGTCTCTATATTCGAGGTTTAACGACCCTAGAGGATCCTAGGTATAGATGGAAAACCAACAAGGACAATCTACCAATAGGCCTCCCTACTTTGATGGAGAAAATTATAATTATTGGAAGATTAGGATGGAAATTTTTATCCAATCCTTAGACTATGAAGCTTGGCTTACTATTGACGATGGACCATTTATTCCTAGTAAAATGTATGAAGGAAAGGAAGTACCCAAACATAAGAGTGAGTACACTCCATTCAACTTAAAGAAATTGGAAACCAATGCTAAAGCCAAATGCTTTCTTATTTCTGCACTGAGCCCCAATAAATTTAGTAGAATTTCAAGTTATAAAACGACCAAGGAAATATGGGAGAAACTTGAAATTACATATGAGGGAACCAACCGTATTAAGGAGACTAGGATAAGTATGCTTGTTCATGATTATGAATTGTTTAGCATGAATGATAATGAGTCCATTAGTGAAATGTTTATACATTTCAATGATATTTTAAATGTGCTTCAATCTCTTGGCAAATCTTATACTAATGATGAAATTGTGAGAAAGATACTTAGGTGTCTATCTAAAGCATGGGATCCCATGGTGACGGTGATTGAAGAAGCCAAAGACCTTTCTAAGCTATCACTTTGTGAGCTCATGGGTTCACTCATGACCTATGAGATGAGCTTGAAGAAGAGCAACAATAAAGGAGACAAGAAAGAAAAATCGGTTGCATTCAAGTCATCATACCAAGATTCATCAAGTTCAATTGATGAAAAATTGGATTCGAGTGATGAGGAATTGGCATCAATTACAAGAAAAATCAAAAGGATGCTCAATCGCCAAGGAGGAAAGAAAATTTTCAAGAAGAAAACCTCCGAAGGTGAAAAATCAAACTCTACCTCATCTAATTTAAATGACATTATATGTTATGAGTGTAGAAAGCCCGGACACTAGAAGCTCAATTGCCCTCGACTCAATAAGCCAACAAAGAAGAATTTCAAGAAAAAGAAAGGCATGGTGGCAACTTGGAGTGAAAGTGATAAGGATTCTTCCTCCGATGAAAAAGAGCAAGAAAAGGAAAATATTTGTCTAATGGCCATCGGGGACAAGGAAGAAGATCATGAGGTAAATGACGAGCTAGCTTTTAATGAACTTTTTTATGCTTATCATTCCTTAGCTAAAGATTTCAAGTTCCTTAAAAAGAAATATTATGCTTCATGTAAGGACTTGAAGAAGCTAGAACAAGAAAAACTAGATGCCATGCATAAGATTGACTTATTGGAAAATGAAAACAAATGCATGATGAGTAAGACATCTAGTGATGATCATGCCTCACTTAAAAAAGAACTTGAAAATTGCAAATGTGAGCATGACATTTTACAAAATAACTCAAATAACTTACAAAATGAAATCATCAATTTGAGTGAATCAAAAAGGGATCTCACTCTGGAAAATAATGATTTAAAAATTACTCTTTCTAAGTTTATGAAAAGTAAAATCATACTTAATGAGATCCTTGATAGCCAACGTAGTTCATTGAACAAGAATGAAATTGGCTATAACCCTAGGAAGATGAATAATTTTAAAAAGACAAGCTTTGTTAAAGCATCATCTCATTCTCCTAGATTGGCAAATGCACCTACTTGTCACTATTGTTGTAAAATAGGACATATTGCTCCTAATTGTTATTTAATAAAGAATGCAAGTGCTAACAAGTTTTGAATTCCAAAGCATTCATCTTATATGCACATTTCAAGAACGAATGATAGTGCACCCAAAAAGATTTGGGTACCAAAAATCAAGACATGATTTGTGTTAGGGATGCTTGAGATCCATTTTGTCAAGACAATAAAATGTTTCCAAGAAAAGGATGTAAGCTAAATAGCCATCAAATGATTCCTCCAATGTTATGAAGTCATGTTCCTCCATTTTCATTTGGTATTTCAAAATAGTTATAGTGAACTTAATTCTATGATTTATTTTCCTTATGAAGTCTTGCTGATTTAAAAATGAATCCTTAAAAAGATTTAATCTTGATTAAAATCTTGTATCTTGATTGATTTTAAAAGAGGTCATATGGTCATATTTTGCATTATAATACTTACTGATTTGAAATAAATTTTAATCATCTTTTATAAGATATTGTGACTTATATGCACCATAAGCCTCAAATTCTTCAAGTGTTTTCATGCAATGGAAAAGTGGCATGTGAGCTCTTAATACTTTTTTCCCACACATACACTCATGTGCCATATCTTTGATTAAATGCATGAATTCCACATTTAATGACATGTTTTAGCTCATAATATTCAATTACATGTGTATGCAAAATTTCATGAGATTATTGATTCAAAAATCATTTTAGATTAAATTTCAAAATTCATTTTCTGGAAGTGACGGTCGACTGTGAGTTCACTTGGATCGACCATGACTACGCATTGTTCGTGCATAAAACGTCGATCTCGCGGAAACGAGATTTCTATTTTATTTTCGAGCAAATCATTTTTAATTTCATGGAAGGAAATTGCAGGCACCACACCCCTGGATCGCCAAGTCGGCAAATCCATCATTTACATCCGTGTAGGGAATACCTTCGATTCTAGATCCAATAAAAATAAATATTTTCCTATAATAATAATAATCAAAGGAAAATGAAATGACGTGAGGTATTGGACCACCACGTTCATCGCTATGCAGGATGTCTTTGTCGCCGGGGCTTCAAGTCCGCCGAAGTTTGGGAAGAGCCGTCCAAGGTCCAATTGTTGCCGTGAAGATGCAGCAGCTGGAACAGGGAAGGCGTCGTCCGAGCGTCGAAGTTGGTGGAGTCAAGGAGTGTCGCCCGAGCGTCGAAGTTGGTGGAGTCAAGGACGTCGCTGGAAGAGACCTTGCCGGACGTAAGCTTAATGCCGCAGGCTAGAGGTCACAGATGCCGACATACGGCTTGTTGAAGATCTAGCCGGGCTGTAGAGGGAGATGAGGACGTCGCTGAAGAAGATCTCGCCGGGTTGTTGTTGCCGCGAGCTTGAAGCCTCGGATGGCGACGGACGCTCCCCTCTTGGATCGAACCACGAACGGTGACGAACCCCGCAGTGAGGGTGCGCCGGAGGTTTTCTTCCTTCTTGATCCCCCGCTCCTCTCCGAAGGCCGGCGAGTCGTGTGGGTTGCTAGAGGCTGTCGTTGGAATGGGTTTTCGCCGGGTATGGGGTTGTTGCAGCGGGTTCACGGTTGTGCACGGTGGTGAGGGACGGTCACCCTTGGCTTGGATCCGATGTATCGCCGGCGTCTCTGGGACTCCGCGATGAGGATGCGCCAGGGGTTCTCTCCTCGGGCTGGGTCGAGAACGGCGACGATGGTCCTCGAGCTGGAGGAAGGATGGCGACGGCGACGGAGATCCTCGGGCTTGAGCAAGGTGGGTGACGGCGATGACGACGCTCCTCCTCTCTTCCTTTCTATCTCCTTGTCGGCCTTCTCTCCTCCTTTCTCTCTTTTGCCAGCCGCTCCTTCCTTTCTTTATTTGCCAACCGAGGTTGGGGATGCCGGCTGGAAATAGGGGGCAGGATCTATGGTAGCAGAGGAAGCTGCAGCGTGGTCTTGGCTGGAGGTGTACTTCACGCTTCGCGAGCGGCTGGAGGACGACGATAAGCTCCTTGGTCTGGATCACAGACGGCGACGAGTTCCTCCTTCATCTCCTCCCTTTGGCTCAGATCACGAGCGGCAAGGGATTTCCACGGTGAGGGTACGCCGGGATCCTCCTTTTTCTCGATCTCCCGCTCCTCTCCGAAGGCCGGCGAGTTGCGCGGATCGCTGGAGGTGGAGGATGTCACCGGTGCTGGTTGTGGGGTTGATGCCGCGAGCTTGAGTCCGCGCACGGCGGTGGGCAACGGACACCTTTGAGTTGGGTCCGACGAGGATGCGCCGGCTGCTGGAGTAATGGAAAGGATGCGCCGGGTCTTCTCTTGCCTGAGCGTCTGAGAGGGCCTGTGGTCGGTGCTGGAGCGACGGAAGGGTACGCCGAGTGCTCTTGCACGTCTGAGAGAGCCTGCTGTCGCTCTCTCTCTCTCTCTCTTCCTCCTTTTTTTTCTCCCCTGATCAGCCTCCCTTCCCCACTATTTATAGACAAGAGTGTGCGTGTGTTCATATGGAATGGGATATGGATGCTTAATCAAAGGAGCATCCTTTCCATTTGAAGAAAATAGATCCCTCATATAAGGATAGCTAGCCATGCAGCCAACCATATTTGGTGATGGTTGATCCCATTTTATATGTTATCGGATGTTATGAGGGATTATTTTGAAATTCAAAAGTGATATTCGAATTTCCAAATCTGTCATAATTTGAACATTTTTCAAGTCCATTTAAATTATTTGAATATTTGTCCAGCTTTAAGACATTTGTGAATATTTACTCCGGTCCAAGACATCCATAGGAATTTTACAAATATACCCTTTTACCGGTCATATCTATCGAAAATACCTTGGAGGGCGGAATGGTCAGATTTCAGACAATTATATCCCTGAGGGTATGAATTGACTAAGATACCCCTTAAGGCTAAGGGTTGAGGTAAGATCACCAAAATATACGTGGAGGCTAAATGTCCGAAATACCCCTTTGGTTGTGGCTCATGTGTTGTCCAGATATATTTTGGACGAAAATACCCCCGAGGTGGCTGGGACGTCGAAGGTTGATGTGTGGATGTAATCATCTTCTGAGAGTTGTCGATGACCAAAGTACCCTTATCATGGGCGATTTGGAAAATTACCTTAGATTTGAAGGTTTATGTGGGATACTGTCAAAACCATCTAAGAATCGATGAAAGAATTCTGAAATATCTGAATTTATGTGTTCTTTTTCAGAATTCCAAAAATACCCCTGAAGGCTATAATTACCAAAATACCCCTCTATGTATGTAGAATGATATTAAAATCATAAAGGGTTAATTTGGAGTGTTATTGGGAGTTTAGGTCTATATTTTGACCAAAATACCCCATGGGGGTGAAAATTATCGAAACGTCCTTTGGTCTATATAGGATGCCATCAAAACCATGTAGGACGAATCGAGAAGTGTTAGGGAGTTTAACCCTGTGTATTTAGTCAAAGTTCCCAAAATTCCCTTTGTCATTTCCAAAGTCGAGAAAGCATGTATAGAGCATTTTAAGTATGTTTTTGAATGTTGCCATGCCTTTGTAAAACATCTAAGGCATGTACGTATGTGACAAAGGTAATTTCATAAATATTACGAATTCTACCCTTAGTCAAAATTGGTGTCAACAGATGCCCCCTCGAGGCCTACGGGTGAAAGTTATGTAATTTGAACTCGTAGGGCTTGAAAGAGTGTCATACTTTGATCACCGATATTGTCTCATGTGAGGTGCGAGATATTTGGATAAAATGTGTGACCGCGAGATTCTTTGTGTTGATGACAATCTTGATCTTTTATTTTGGAAGAGTATGCACTTCCTAAAATTTAATCACAATTTTGATGTATGCATCCATGAATACTGCCTGATCATGGATGATATCTATTTGAGTATGCCATTTTCCTTGAAGGATGTGAAAGGACGTCAATCTATTTAAAGTTCATCGTCCTCCATATACTTCTCTTGAACGGCTGCTGTTCATGTAGTAATCCCAATCAAGTGTGGCAGCTGCTAGTTTGCTGAACTTCCACCACGCTCCCCTAGATACTATCAAAGATATATCCATTGCTTTTATCTATCAGCTTCACAAGACTTCCAACGCTTTCCTTATCTTGAATGTCTAATGTTGTGAAGTCGACTAGACCAAAGTCTTCAATTACATCATATATCTCCTTTGTGAAATTTCTGTATTTGTTTGAATGAGGATCTTGATCAAGATGGTACTGTAAATAAGACAAGTCCTGAACATTCATGTAGAACTCAAGGTTGAAGGCTAGTTTCCCATAGCTCTCGATGAGATCAATCTTGGATAGAGCATCGATTTGAGGGAGATGGGCTCCGTGAAGCCTTGGTGTCGCGGATGGCTGTTCGGAGGCAATGTACCAGAGGTGGCGGCAGCAGGGCAACATTGGCGAGGCTTTGATCCTGATGTGGAATGGATTTCATCGGATCTTTTAGCAATAGTGTTTTCTCACCCATGCTATGTATACATGCGTGAGCAACCGTTGTCCACGTTCTTCTTTTGTGCTTAATTTGAGTAGATGAGCAAACCCCCCTCTATCATGGCCAATTATTGTTTGGCCAAAATGTATATGGACCATACATGGCTAATGATTCCAAAAAAAGTCAGATTCCTCAATCCCATCTACGTGATCCCATATATGTATAGTCCAAGGGTTTGAGCATATGTATTATCTCCTTTCAAGGGATCTTGCAGTAGAGGGATTTCGGCTTTTGGCGGAGGAGATAGCAGCAAGGCTTCGAGAGGTCATCAACGAATGTTTGGAACCTTCTTTCATCCAGGTTCCTCCTCCTTTGTTCTATTTTTTTTTGTTCGATCTTATATTTTGATATGTCGCAAGCTTTCCTTTACTGCCAGGACTTGATGTGTTTTGCTTTCCTTCGATTGCATCCCATGTTTGTGTTATTTTTATTTATTTTGCATGTTTCTGCATGTTCTTTTCTCCCTTCATGCCCTTTTGATTGCATTGCATGCTCTGTTTTTTTCTTTGCATGCCTTTCTTTTCATCTGTTGTGCTTTTGGAGGATGTCGTTGGTGGTATTTGTTAAACTTGGCATCTTTGGGAGAGGCAAGCCAGCAGTTTGGTAGTATGTGGATGCTCTGTGATTACTCTGGGAGGACTTGGTGTCCATGGCCGTAGCGGAACATGAAAAAGAACCTGCGAGGGACCTTGCTGAGGTTGCTTCACGATGCTTGGGCTTAGACCCTTGAAGACGATCAAGTAGATCCCAACGCGGCTTGATTGCAGGAGTCATCCATCGAACTTAATGTGGAATGAAGCCGAAGCAGAGTAGGCCGACGAAACCATAAAGACACTGCCATAGTTGCCAGCCGATGCTCTGGAGCTCATCCACTAGCTGCTGGAGGACCAGCAACTTAGGGTGATAGTTACTGCAAGGGGCTTTGGAGGACTGTCGGATACTTTGAGGACTTTTCCCTCTTCCTCTAACGCTGGTTGCAGAGGTTTAGAACCTAGCGGTGAGTTCTTGAGTTTGGCGTAGCTCACAAGAGGTGTCGGTGTGTGGAAGTTTGATGTCTTGCTGGTGTGGAGTCGGAACAGATCGGGCACAGCGAGAGCTGCAGCTCTGGCGCGGCGAGTTCTTGCCGACGGCGTGGTTATGGCGGTCACGGTTTGAAGGAAAGGAGGCCGGCATCGTCATGCTAAAGATGTCCGACCAGGATTTGGTGGCGGGAGCCGGAAACAGAGCAAGCGGCGACGGGCGACGCTTTGTGGTGGCATTGGGGGATCTTGATGTCGGGTTTGCGGAGTTCTCGACAGAGCAGGAAAGATGGAACAACGCTGTGCCGGGCTTCGTCGGAGAAGAAGATGGAGTTCCAACAGAGATTTGGGCTTTGACGGCTCCTGTTGAGGACAGCCACCATCGGCGGAGACGGAGGAGCTTGACTGCGTGTGGGGCTTTGGCTCAGAAGCAGAGCATCCCGATGAACTTCAATTTGCCGACGAAGAGGTGAAGCTTGGGGTTGTACTCGACCAGAGAAGGAGGGCATGAGCATTGCTAGGGATTCTGCCAGAACGGCGAGTGGCGGTGTGGATATGTGGAGCTTTGCGTCCATGCTGATTTGCTCTGTTTTTTTATTCTGCTTCTTTGTCTCTGTATCATTTTGTTTGCTTGTTTTCTTTTCTTTTCTTCCCTCTCTCTGTTTAGGAATAATATCATTTGAGAAATTTGTCATTCACCGGAGGTGGGGTATATTCACCATCCGGGGAAATGATTTTATAAGCTCCATTGGTATAGACCTCTTGAACTATGAAAGGCCCTTCCCATTTAGGATCAAATTTTCCTTGGGTTCTTCTGGTGACGACCATGGGTCGGACTATGGCGAGGAGAATGTCTCCGACTTTGAATGAGCGGCACTTCACTTTTTTGTCAAAGGCTCTGGAGACTCTCGCATGATACATCTCCAAGTTTTGCTGGGCTTCAAAGCGCTTTTCTTCTAGGCTGTCGAGCTCAACAAACCTTAATCTTGCTGCTTGGTCCTCCATCAGATTCTCATGTATAGCCACTATGAGGGAAGGAATTTGGATTTCGAGAGAAAGTATAACTTCTCCACCAAATACCAGCGAATAGGGGGTTGCCCCCGTCGGAGTCTTCATTGTGGTGAGATACACCCAAAGGTTCTCCAGAAACTTCTCACGCTATTTTTGTTGTTGTTGTGGACGACTTTCTTTAAGAGTTTGCAGAAGACTTTGTTAAAGGCTTCTGCTTGCCCGTTGGCCGCGACGTTATATGCCAACGAGAAGTGGTGTTTGATTTTGTGTTTAATTCTGTGAAGGTGTGTCGTTATCCGATATGAGTTTTCTAGGGATCCCAAATTGGTAGACAATGTGTTTTGATGGATTGTACTACTGTCTCTCCCATTATAGTTTTTAAGGGAATGACTTCCGCCCATTTGGAGAAGTAGTCCGTTGCCACCAGGATGTTGGAGTCACCTTTTGATGAAGATGGCTGAATGGGACCTATGATATCCAAACCCCATGCTTCAAAGGGCCATGAGACGCTCGTAGAATGGAGCGGCTCTGGGGGATGATGTATGAAGTCCGTGTGAATTTGGCAGACGTCATAATCAATGGCATCGCATACCATGGAAGGCCAGTAGGTTCCCAAATGCTTCAGCTAGTGATATAATTTGGAACCTGATTGATGTGCTCCGCATACACATGAGTGTACTTCATGGAGGGATGACGCCGCTTCTTCATTGGAGAGACATCGCAGCATGAGTCCATCATAGGACCTTCGGTATAGCACATTATCCATGTAGGTGTATTTTGTGACCCTTCTTCTTATCCTTAATCTTTCTTGTGGGTTTGTAGGAAGTATCCCGGACTTGAGGTAATCGAGAAAGGGGGTTCTCTAGTCTTGTACTCGTAATTCTGTCATGGAGAAAACGCTGATGAACGCCGGCATGTATCTACTTGTGATTTCTTCAAGTAGGGGAGTGAGGACTCATCATTCCTCAACCCTTACTTCTACCATCTCTGTGGATGAAAGAACCATGGGAGCAACTAAACTGGCTAGCCCATCCGCCTTTTGGTTCTGGGATTGCAAGACGTGTTGGATCTTCAATTCTTTGAAACAATTGATGAGCTCCTTTGCCTTAATAAAATAGGGGATTAATTCTTCTTTCTTGATTGCATATGTACCGAGGAGCTGATTTACTATGAGTTGAGAATCCCCATAGGCTGCGAGTCGATCAATCCCTACTTCCAGTGTTATCTCCAATCCGATGACGATGGCTTAGTATTCCGCCATGTTGTTGGATGACGCTAAAGTCAGCACGAAAGAATATGGGATTATGGCTTGTGTTGGAGTAATAAAGATTATCCCTGCCCCCGCTTCTGCGCGCCTGCAAGCTCCATCATAGTACATCTCCCAGGGTGGTGGGATGTCGGCATGAAGACTTCTTCATCTGGCAGGTCGTCTTCTATGGCCGACTCATCTGGCATCGGGTGAGCAGCGAGAAAAGCCGCCAAGGCTTGCCCTTTGACATCATTTTGTGAGACGTAGGTTATGTCGAACTAGGACAATAGCATAGCCCATTTTGCAAGTCGTCCGGAGAGGACTAGCTTCTTTAGGATATACCGCAGGGGGTCGACCTTGGAGATAAGTTGTACAGAGTTCTCCAGAAGGTAAGGTCGAAGTTTTTGAGTGGTGAATACCCAGGACAGGCGCACCTTCTCCATCTCCGAGTAATTATGCTCGGCTCCGACTAAGGTTCCGCTGAGGTAGTAGAGGGCTCCTTCCTTGCCTTCATCGTCATGTTGTGCGAGTAAAGCTCCTAATGACCCGGGCAGAGTTGTTGTGTAGAGGATTAAGGGCTTTCCTTTGACGAGAGAAGCGAGAACCGGCGGGTTGATGAGGTATTCTCTTATATTTTGGAAGGGGCATTCGAAGGGTGTCCCTTTCTCTTGGCTGTGCAGGTTAGGAGTCTGGAAGTTGGCGCCCGGAGCGGGTGATGATTCCGTGGACTTCAGCCTTCTCTTCTTCTGGGAAGTAGAGGGATTCGTCATCATCTTCGAAGATTCCGACAGTGAAGTACGAGTAGTTGCCCCAAGAGATGTCATTTTGTGCCACATTTGACTTTCTGGTTTGGAGATCTGTCGAGACTCGGTGGATAAACCCTTCAATTTCTTCACGGGCCATCACCTTCTTGAAGATCTTGTATTTGGGGGCTTTGTGCTTCATCGGCCTTGGCTGCCAGTTTTCAGGAAGCAGAGGTTTCGGGGGAGCATTTCTAGCCGCTTTAACCCTTTGCTCGAATGCTTGTCTCTTCTTTTGCCTTTTGCCGATGTAGGGCCTCCCGTAGCGATTATAGCTGGGCTCGAAATCAGACAACGTAGCATCCTCATCCAAGTCAGAATGATGCATTTCCAGTAGGGTAGGCAAGGGGCATCCCTCGGCAGGTGTCAGAATGGGAGTTATATGCTCCTCGTCTTGTGCGTATGGAGAGATAGTTGTGTATCTGTTCCGAACGGGCAGGTAGGGAGGCGCCTGAGGGACATACACAATCTCTTCATAAGGAGATGTTGAGGAGGTGTACTCCTCGTATGGAGACTCGGGGTCTGCTGCGGTAGTGATCACTTGTGTTGACTCTACCTTCTTGCCTTTCTGGAGCTTCTTCAGGAGCTCGACGTCCATGACTCCATCGTCAATTAATTTTTTTGGATCTTATCCTTGAGGACGAAGCAGTCTTGGAGTGTGTGCCCAAGTATTCTGTGGTGAAGGCAATATTTTGGCTCATCCACTTTGTCTGCTTCGTGGGGGCGCCGGGACTCCGGGAACTCTATGAGTCGAAGGTCCAACATACCTTTGAAGATGTCATGGACCTCCTCTCGAGGGAAGGAATACTCATTTTCAATCCTCTCCTTGAGGGTCTTCACTCGTCGTCACGTGGGATCGGACGAGAGGTCTCTAGACCGAGGCAGCATAAGTCTCCTTGGGTCTGAGCATTTGCATCGCCGAAGTCTGGAGTGCAGCTTTCCCCTTGGGGAAGCCTTATCCTTCCTTGTGCGCTCGGAAGCTGATGAATAAATTTTATATCTCGCAAGTATACGAATCGGTGCAATTAGTATAGTAGCAAGACGAGTATCGTACCCACAGAGATTTGTAGAGATTATTAGAGTAAAACGCTAAAGAACAGAAAAAAAAGAAAACAAGGAAGGGAAAATAAGAAATATGAAGTCTCAAAAATAGATGATCTAATAACAAAATAAGGAAACGATGGAAATATGATAGATGAATACTAAGGTTCTGATTTCACCATAACATCCTTATTCTATGCATTGAATCAACAAAATCTCAGTTTAATTTCAAGGGTTCGCTCTTCCGGTATGATGATCCGTTCGATCGCGGTCTTCACCAAGTACCCCCAATTAACCCTAGCTAATGAACCCATAACTAAGTGTTACCCAAGAATCCATTAAGCTCTGAAGAACAATTATGAATCAAGAAGTGTCTTAGCTTGAACCCGGCTTCGACTAAATCTCATTCATTCATAGATTCTGCAAGATTAGGGAATGAACCCTCGCCCAATCTCACATAAAACAATCTATAATACTTCTATTGGTCAGATAAAGGTATTTAAGATCTCAGTTATAATAATAAATGAAACAAGAAATATAAACTGATTAAATAAACATGATCCAATAACATAGAATGATTCAGTTAGGCTAGATCGGTACCTTAGAGAAGAACAAGCCACTCATGTTCGTCATGAGGGCAACAAAACTAATGAAGAAATAAAGAAGAAATAAGAAAAGAAAACCAAGCCTTGAACCAGCCTCCTCTCCTCCAAAACGCTGCCAAAAAGTCCCCCTCCAACCTTAGAAGGAGTCCTATTTATAGCCCAAAGTCTCTCCATCCTCGGATTAGATCTAAACCATTGATTTTCTTTACTCGGAAAGTAGGATTGATCCTTCCAGGGGTGTCGGATCGATCCGTTGCATCAAAATCCTCAATTTCTGGCTACGCCCGAGTCAGATCGATCCTTCTAGGGGTGTCGGATCGATCTGACTCAGTAGGATGGATAGTAGGATCGATCTGACTGTGATCATCTAAAAAGCATATGTTCTGTCCGGATTTAATTCCCTAGTCCGATCGATCCTTCTCCAGGTGTGAGATCGATCTGACTCCCTGAGTATTTACTGTTTTTCCATCCAGACTGCGCCATTGGTACTAAAATTGTCGTAACTTCCTCTAGAAAACTCGGAATCACGAACCATAAAATTCTCCAGAAACTAGACTTCAAGAGCTTTCCAACCATATATGGCCCATCATCTGATTCTTCATGAGCAGGTACAGTTTAATCTTTCAAGTTGATTCATGTAATTTTTTCAGTTTCTTTGCTCATTTTTCCTGCATTTTCCAAACAACTATGTGAAGCAACATATAGATATAAAAATAGTAATAAAGATATTGATTAAGGATAATAATCTAGCAATTGAGATGGTTATAAGACTATTCAGAGTGCACTTTCATGCACTCATCACACCCCCCAACCAGCTTATTGCTAGTCTCTAGCAATTCAAAGCGCATAAAATATAATTACGCACACTAACGGTTCAAGGATGTAGACATGCATGATAAAAATTCTGCCTTATCAAGTCAATAATGTTGTACACAGTACAGAGCATGAAAATTTCTTATACTCATACACATACTACCAACATATGAAATCAACTTCTACACATTAAACACGCTAATCACCATCCTGAAGAATACATGTGATGTGACAAATGAATGTTGAGTACAGAAGCAACTTCTACCCACCATTAGTCCAAACACACTACTATCTTCATGACCAATCGTCCAACACTCGCACTTTAAGTACAACATGCTCTTTTTCTTTTTTTTTCCTTCAACTATCAAACATTTTGCCTTTTCATGCGAGCACTCTCCGCTTCTTGAGACGCAGAGACCCTGTTACTTAACAAAACACTGAGTAGTTTTTTTTAGATATTAGTGGTTCTACCTTTTTACGCGAGCTCCCAACTTCCTGAGGCAAGAACATAGCCGTTGCAGAAACAGAAAATAGTCGTTGGAAGCTATTCTTTGAGGCCCTAAAGCTCAAGTATATATGAGAAGATGCAACAAACTTGGTGTAAGACTAAGGAAGATATTAGTTTACATTGTTACAAGTTTTAGTCTTCTTTTGAGAGCTTAAACCTTTGTAAAACTACTTCAAGTGTGAAGTAGACTTTGAGAGAAATATCGAAGAGAGAGCTTGGAGTGATTTGTAAGGTTCGCAAGCACACCAAAGCTTGAGGGGGAGCTCCAGCAGTTGTTGGAGGATTTATAAGGTTGCCAAGCACCCGGAAGCTTGGTGGGAAAACCTGTAAGGGAGAATTACAAGTAGTCGAACCTCAAGGAGGCCCTTGAAAGAGTGGACGTAGGCAAGGTTTGCCGAACCACTATAAAATCTGGTGCAAGTCTCCTAACTCCTTCTTCCTTACTTGCTTTATTTATTGCTTTCATATCTAAGCAAGCATACTAGTCTTCTAGCATTCTAACTAGGTTTTTATCTATTGTATTTTCACAAAAGAGTCCAATTCAACCCCCGCCCCCCTTTGGACCTTCACAGAGTAGGGCTGGCCCAAAGGAAGTAAGGATCATCTATGAGAGCCTTCCGGTTTGTGCGTTCTGTGCCGTCTTTGGGCACTGGACTAAGTCTTGCCATGCTCGGCGACGATCCCTAGTTGAGGAGGTAAGGAGGAAGGAGGTGGGCGGACGAACACCACAGGAGGAAGAAGGGGGAGGAGCTCCAAGACCCAAGGAAGTAGATTGGAGGGGAGGTCCGAGACCCAATGAGGAAGGTGGAGATAGTGTACCTGTTCATCATGGTGACAACCGTGGGGTTGACCCACCTGGTGATCGCGCTCCGGCAAATCCTTCGATGGAGCCTAGGCGGACGGCGGATGATGGCGGCTGGCAAAAGGTTCACAGGAGGCGGCGTGGTAGTAGTACGCCTGGTGACCGTGTTCCGGCAGGTCCACTGGTGGAGCCAAGGCGGACGGCGGGGGATGGCGTGTGGCGAAAGGCTCACAGCAGGCAGTGTGGTTCCCGAGGCAGTCTTGGAACTCGTGCGCCGCGCAGCAGTAGGCGTGGGCACCCTTCCCCTCGTCGGACCACATCTGACAGCGATGCGAGGCGGGGGGGTGTGGCTCCCTGTCAGAGGAAGAAGCCGGCATAGGACTATTGACAGTAGTAGGAGAGAGGATGGGGGAAGGAAGGGGAAGCCATGCTTGTGGAAAAGAAGGTGGTATTAATCCCAATGATGCTTCTCGGGAAGAGGAGGTGGGACACCTGTTAACCAACTCAACGGGGTTGGGTTGTGAATTTAACCAAGCTGCGGAGTCTGCTGGGCCTTCTCAACCTGCTGGGCCTAACACTCCAATTCATTTTAGTCTCTCACCTCCCCCTGGGTTCGGCATTCCTAACTTATCTAAATCCAAAGATCCTAAGAGGTTCACCCCGGAGTTAGAACGTCGCCAACGTGAGGAGGATGAAGCTGCTATCTTGCATTTGGAGGCTGTTGATCGTATGAAAATGGTGTTAGAAACAGAACTACAAGATCTGGAGGGGCTTAAATGCATGGAAACCATGTCTGATGGTGATGAAGATCTCCAGGAGGCGGAGGCGAACTGAGAGGAAGGGTTGACTGAGGAAGGGGAGTTTCAGGTGTTTACCGGTCTGCACAGGAAGCGGCCTATTCTCGAGATGCCAGTTGAGCAGCTGGATTGCCCAAAGTGTTAACCCATGAAGCTTCTCTTCTGGAATTGTCGGGGGCAGGCCCGACTAGAGTTGTGAGCACCTGCCATTGGCTCAGGGAGGAACACAGCCCAGGTTTCATCTTCCTCATTGATGTCATTGTGGGATCGAATAGATTGGCTTGGATGCAGAGAAGGTTGGGAAGAGGTTGGTGATGTTACTTGCTCCCCACTCTCGGCAGACACGGGGGTATCTTTGCGGCGTGGAGACCAGGTCTGGGAAGAGTCAATATGACCTACTATTCTCGCCAGGTCATGCATGGCGTGGTCACCAGCTTTGAATTTGGCCAGTTTGCAATTACTGCAGTTTACGGCGCTAGAAATGTTGAAGGTAGACGGGAGATGTGGGAGTACTTGTCTAGGTTCAGCTATATTTGAATTCCTCTCATCAGTGCTGGCGACTTCAACGCCATTATATCTGTAGAGGAGAAGGAGGGGGGATCCCGTTCACGTACGAGCAGTCAGAGCGTGATTTCCTGAATTTCATCACAACCAATGACTTACTTGATCTCGGCTTCACGAGATTCCGGTTCACATGGACTAATAAGCAGCATGGCAGTGGCAGGATTAAGGAGCGGTTGGATAGGGCTTTAACTGATAGAAGCTAGAAGGAAAGGTTCCCTACTTCTTCAGTCAAACACTTGGCAAGAGTTGGCTCTGACCATGCACCACTCCTGATTTCAATTACTGATCCTCTGGTGTTAACAGGGCCATCCATTTTCCAGCTAGAGCACTCTTGGATGAAGATCCCTGAATTCAAAGAGTTGCTGCTTTCCATTTGGAAGTCACCTATCTATCATGGTAGCCGTCAATATGTAATCACCTCTAAGATCAAGGCTTTGAAGCTGGCTGTTAAGGATTGGGACCGTAGGGAAGGCCGTGAGGATAGTTTTGGCATTGGTCGCAGGGTGGAGGGGTGTTTGGGAGATCTGTACAAGTTGGAAGAAGAGAGGCTGCTATCACCAATTGAGGAAGAACAAATTATTGCTCTAGAACATCAATCGGAGACTGTTATTGTGAAACAGCAAGCAAGGGCTGCACAGAGAGTTCGTAATGTTTGGCTACAATCAGGTGACCGCAACTCTGCGTTCTTTCACCGACTTGTCGCTGATCGTGCATGCAGATCGAAGATCCAAGAAGTAATGGGGGATGATGGCATAGCTGTGACAGGTCAGAAGGAGATGGGCCTGGTTTTTTCTCAGTATTACTCTAGAATTTGGTCAGCTGATCCTATAGGTGTGGAGGAGGGTGAATTGCCGATTTTGGAGGTGCTGATTGGGGAGAGTGTGCCAGCTTGATTGCGGAGACATCGGAGGATGAGGTGAAGGAGGCATTGAAGACCATGGGCAGGAGAAAGTGCCCTGGTCCATATGGGATCCCTGTGGAGTTCTACCTGAATTTTTGGGACGTGGTCGGCGGGGATTTTGTGGATATCATGCGCAATTGTTTTCTTTCAACTCACCTCCCCCCGAGCTGGAATGAGACCTTCATCACCCTTGTCCCTAAATGCAGGTTTCCACGGAGCGTGAACGACTTTCGACCTATTAGCCTTCGCAATGTAGGCTATAAGTTTGTTACAACAATTCTGGCAAAGCGCATGAAGGTGGTGCTTGGGAGACTCATTGGGATAGAGCAGTCTGCATTCTTGTCGGAGAGGTGTATTCATGACAATGTTGACGCTGCGAAGGAGGTGCTCCACTCAATTGTCACGCCCCGCCCCAATTTAATATAAAATAACCCAAATTTCTCAAAAATTTGGGCATGACCCTTGAGCACGGGCACATGAGATCACTATTACAACCTGTCAATAAATACAAAATTTACACATCCTATGATAATTCATCATAATTTACAACATTTATCATAGTTTCATTAATTCACACATTTTATCATTCTCTCATGTACATAGGAGTGTTTAATTTTCCAATTACAACATAACCAGGCCACGAGACTACAATATACAATTTCTTCAGATTTTTCAACATATAAACAGGTGTCAAAAACACAAATTGAGAGTTAAGGTAGAGTACAAAACAAACTTTGGGATGCAACCCATATCTCTCCACCTACTACAAAACTAACTCTCAACAATAAATACAAAAATGACGCCTCGTCACTGCTCACCACCTCCAAGGGGTGTACTGGCCTCGGGCCTACCTCCTGCAGAACAAAAACCCAAGCACACATGAGCTCGAAAGCCCAGTAGGAGTCACCTAACACACTCTAGGACACTGGTGTACACCCACCTATCCTAGTATACTGCCCAAGTATGGTCTGGCTAGTATGGGTAAGTCTTATATGCACAGCACCGCGTCCGGCCGCAAACGCTAGCCCATACCCCTATAGATTCTATACCCGGCCCCAGTATACTAGTATAGGACAACATTCACCTATCCTAGTTTACTGATCCTAGTATGGTCTGGCTAGTCTGGGCAGTCTTACATGCACAACAACGCGTCCGGCCGCCAACGCTCACCCAGACCCCTCTAGACTCTATACAGGCCTCAGTATACTAGTATAGACAATACAACCTCAAATCAGATCATCAAATCAGTTCAAAACCTCGAGTCAAGTCAAAGTCCTTGATCGCCATACGGAGATCAAAATCCATCCGTCAACTCGTCGAAATATCCCCTAGACTCTGACTAGTCTAGCTACATGACCTGACTAGACCCAACCGCAATCCCTGTCCTAAGACAGCCTGACAATCCTAGCATGTATGCATAATCAGATACATAATGATGACAAATATAATAGTTCATAAGTTCTCAATGCATACAATACATGAATAACATAGCATGATCTTCATTCATAGCTCATAATTTCAGGTAGTTATATAGCATAACATACCCTTGATTGTAAGTATAAGGCTCTGTCAGCCCCAACATGTTATAACATCATATAACTCCAAACTTCTCATAGTATGACATCACAGCACAAGGAAAACCTAACATGCATGATGGCATACATAGTATAATCCAGCAGATACAGGACTTAACCAGCCCAACAATTCACAGTCCAGCTGGAACATAATTCATCATAAACACATCTCAAACAGAGTGCACACACACAATAACACACTGTCACATAAATCATCATAGCAACACAGCATAGCATAATTCATACAAATCCCTAAGAGGTAACTCCTATCTCAAAAGAACAGTCGATGCGCTCCTTAAGTCCGGGGGTCCACGCCCTGCTCCAACCCCTCACGGCCGCTCACCCGATCGCCTAAAACACAAGAACACCGAACGCGGTTAGGTAGAGCTAGGAAGACCGATTGAAACAACCCAGAAAAGGGCGAAGATGGGCGTCGGAAGGCTATGGTGCACGTTAGCAAACAACTAACGTGCACTGCACGCACATGGTGCTGGCCAGCGCACCAAGGCAGCAGCTGCGCACCAAGGCAGCAGCTGCGCACGCGCACAGCATCGCCATCCTCCCCAGGAAGATCACCGGAGCTCCGTCGGATCTCCAAACCAGTGTGCTCAAGCACCTGGTAGACAACTACCAGAGGAGGAGGGAAGCTATTAGCTGTCCCTGGCATAAGGTCTAGAGGGAGGTCGACGGCTATGGCTAAAGGAAAGCCAGCCGGACCTTCGCCGGAATCCATGGCAGGGAGGAGGATCAACGATCCCTTGCCATGGGAAAATGCCCGGACAGGGTCGGAGAGAGAGACCCCAGACCACGAGGGTCCTTCCTCCGGCGCTGCAGTCGCCGAGGGAGGTCCCCAACACCGTCCACGGCCTCTACTCCGACTACCCAACGCCGAAAACCGCGAAACCCCCCATAAAACCCACCGGAGAAACCATAAAAAGAAGAGATAGGACGAGAAAATGAAGAGAGGAGCTCACCTGAGCCAAGCGGAGACGGAATCCGACGAACACCACGCCGGATCTACCTTTTTTTTCCGACGATCTCCACCTCTCCCTCCGGTTTTCTTCCTCCTTTCTTCCCCTTCCTTCTCCGGCGCCAGCAAAACCCTCTTCCTCCTCCCACTCCCTCTCCCTTCTCCCTTCTCCCTTCTCCCTTCTCTCTTTCTCCCCCGATCTCCCTCCCAATTTCTCTCTCCGGATCTCTCTTTCTCTCTCACAGGTCCGGCTAGGTGAGGTGAGGTGAGATGAGGATGGGAGAGAAAAATATCAGGGAGAAGAGAAGGTCGGTGGAGTGGGTGGGGAGTTTTGCAGAAAACCATTCGCGCCCCAACCCGCAGGACCCAGACCGGGCCGGGACACGAGGGGGAAAACCTACATCAACTAACCTCAACTGGCGGAAACAGCTGAGACTAACGCAAAGCTTGCGAAAACAGCTGACTGCAAGCACAAGCGGAAGCAAGCTACTACAACATCTATTAACAACTATTATACAACAGTAATAATAGAGTTAAACAAAGTTTAATACAACAAGCTACAAGGGTTCAACAGTCCCCAAAAAGAGCTACAACACCCACCGGGGTCTCGGCAAAAGCACAAACAAAACCATCCTGACCCTCAGACATGGTCAGGAGCCGGCGCGCCACCTCGAGACAGCCGACAGGGAAGCACCGGAGGAGAACGGGGACCCGCACCTGCAAACACACAGTCCAGGTAGGAATGAGCAACAGCTCAGCAGGGTCCTACTCTACCACTCTCGCTAAGAAGGCAAACCCAATGAACCAACCCTGAAGCAAAGTACTGAGGCCTGCCAAGGATCCCATAAATCTCGTCAATAACCCGAAGGACTCCTGTCCCAAGTACGCCCCTCTGACAGCCACTGCTCAGGGGTGGACAACTCCGACAATCCCTGACACAGGGTGGACATGACGCTACTGGTAGGCCACCCTTCTCCAAGCGGGATCTCCACACTTGGCGGAACGACCGAGGTTAAGACTACCACCTCTCAGTACTCCAAGCCACAGAGCCAACAGGACCCCTAACTCCTGACCCAAGGACTAAGACTAGCCAGGGAGTCCATCGATCCCATCGATGTCCTCCCCCCCCCCCCCAAGGGTTCCTGTCCAACCTACGTCTCTCTGATAGCCACTGCTCAAGGACTGGGCTACCTCCGACGGTCCTTGATACAGGGTGGCCCGGACGATGCCTGTAGGACACCCATACCGGGGTAACGACCTCCCACGCTTAGCCTTAGAACACCGGAGTTCACGGGTCAACCTCACCCAGTCTAACCTAGCATGTCTAATGCACAGGAAACAAGGCAGGATATGAACAGGGAAAGCGGTAACAAACAGCATAACAAGGGCACACCCTCGGCCCATTTATACTAACCACTCCCGAGGATCATGACTTCCTCGGTTCACCACAAATCAGTAAACATTCAGCAGGATAAGTTTCATATTAAGCCCCGAGGGCAAAACCGTCAAAACCACTTACAGACGAAGCCCCGCGGGCAAAACAGCACTTAAAGCAAGTAAAAACCCTCTCTGCACCGAAGGAGATCGATCTCCTATAGCAGCGAGATCGATCTTCCTCGAGGCTAGAAGCACCCGTCCTGGTCACCCCAATGAGATCGATATCCACCCATATGAAGATCGATCTTATATGTGACCCATGACGTACCGACACCGCCCACCACGAGATCGATCTCCCTCCCAGGGAGATCGCTCTCGCTCGGGCGGGGCGTGCCACCCCAAACATGATCGATCTCATCACATGAGATCGATCTTGACTGGGTTCTCCAGCGGCCAGACGGCGAGGGATACCGCCGGAAACCTCCACCATACCTCACCAAACTAGGTGGGTTGGTAGCTCTCAGTGCCACGAAGCTACTCATGGCTTCAAAACTGGAAAACACCAACTCCACAAGGAGATCCATCGGAAATCAAAATCGGATTTCAAACCCTCAAAACAGCCGGAGCTTTGAGTGAGAACCCTACCTCTTCAACGCAGCTTCGTTCCCCAAGGCCTAACCCAGGACCTTCCTCGCCTCGCCACGAACCCAACGAGCCTTCAAGCTCCAAGAAAGGTGGCCGGAGGAGGAAGAACGGCGAGCGGGAACTCTCAGCCGGAACAGGGGAAGAAACAGAGCCCGGGAGAAGAAGGAGGAAGAAGAGGAAGAAAGGAAGGAGGAGGGGAAGGGTTAAGGCCGGGGAAAGCCGGCGAAGGCGGGCAAAAGCAGGGGGAGGGGAGGGAAAGTCTTCCCTCCCCTGACAGGGGAAGCGACGCCCATCGCCGTGGCCGTCCTTTGACGCCACCGCCAACGACTTCCAGGCACAGAGAGATCGATCTCCATGCCAATGCAGATCGATCTCCCTTGCTCAAAACGGCAACCACCAGGCACAGAGAGATCGATCTCCACTGCCATGTAGATTGATCTCCCCTGCCCAGAATGGAAACCCTGCGCTGAGACTCAAGCCCAAGCCCAGAACTTCCAACCCCGGGTCCACCTAACCTTTCTAGACAAACACAAGCATCAACCAAGGTATGTGTGTGCACACCTAGTGTGAAACGACCACCAAGGCGGAATTTCTCAAATTGCCCTTGGGGTAGACAACAAGCCACAGGGATGGAGGGGAGGGTCCTCACATCCTAAAACCCTTAAAAGAAATCTCGTCCTCGAGATTCGATCAAGGTAGGGCTCAAAAACGAAAAACAACGCCTAGCAGGATACTACAAAGCGGTAAGAGTACCTCTGGAGACGGGTGGTGCTACGGTCAGCGGTAGCGGGCGCTGAGACAGGTACTCCTGGTAGGACGGCTGCACCTCGTCTGCAAAAGGGCGGTTGGGTAGGGCAAACACCTGTCCCCCACCCTCCGCTCGGGCTCTGCCTCCGCTGCGGCCTGGCCCAGCTCCACCTCTCTGCGCACGCCCAGCCCAAGCCCCTCCGCCTCGACCTCCCGACGGTGCCGCACCCTGCGAGCCCCGCCGCGGACAGTCCCTGCGGAAGTGTCCCGGCTGCTGGCAGTGGAAACACAGTGCTGGCCCACGCTCGGACTGCTGCCCTCGACCTCCCTCCCAGGGAGTCTGCTGAGTGGGCCCCGCTGTGAGAAGAAGCTGGTCACCCTGGTGGGGCTACTGCTGCTGGTACGACTGCTGGCGGTACGTCTGACGCTGCTGCTGCGGGTGCGCGGACCTCCGGTGCTGGTCTCGATGGCCGTGAGACTTCTGGAGCTGCTCACCTCCTCCCCCACCTGTCGCTGGTACTGACTTGCTGGTCCTCGGCCTCCCCTGGTAACGAGGCTCTACTGCCAATGCAGCACCCAAAACCGCGGAGTAGGTGGTCACCTGGCGCGCCGCAATCAACCTCCGGATCTCCTCACGGAGCCCCCTCTCAAAGTGCAGGGCTCGGGCGGTGGGGTCGGCTGCCATTGGTCCAGCGTACCGGACCAGGTGCGTGAAGGTGGTGGCATACTGCTGCATCGTAAGAGAACCCTGAGTAAGACTGAGGTACTCCTCAGCCAAAGCCACCCGCGTGCTGTAGGGGAAGAACGCGTCAAGGAAAGCTGCACGAAAGCCCTCCCAGGTAAACTGCTCTCCTGTTGCTCCGGTGACCTGAACTGTGCGCCACCAGTCCCGGGCATCTCCCTCGAGCTGGAGTGCCGCGAGTCTAACCCGGACGGGGTCGCTCTCGTCGAACAAGAGGTCAAGCAAACTGGTGACCCCGTCGAGCCACTCCTCAGTCGCTGACGGATCCCCGTTCCCGCCGTTGAACCTCGGCGGGTCCAACCGGCGGAACTCGAGGACCTCAGACGCTAAGGAGCGCCTGGCGACGGGTGGGGGGACCTCCCTATAGCGGAGGGGAACCTCCACCTCGCCGCCCACCGCAGAGTCTGTCTCTGTCGCTGGTACGTAGGGCTGGTGCTGACGCTCCTCAGCCCCGGAAGTCTGCCGGACGTCGCTCGCCTCAGGAGGATCGCCACGGCCCAACCTGCGAGGACTGCCAGACTGCCCTGCCATCTGTACCAACAACAGAAACACGAGTTCCACTCGTCAAAGATGAAACAAACTGCACTCAGCAAAGAGATACAAGCACACTCAGCGAAAAGTAGGCAAGCAAACAGGGATGTTCTAACTCTAGAACTACCCCAACCCATGCACGTCTCCGCAGAGACCCGATCCAGCTCCCTGGGATCTACAACCTATGCTCTGATACCAAGCTGTCGCGCCCCGACCCGCAGGACCCAGACCGGGCCGGGACATGAGGGGGAAAACCTACATCTACTAGCCTCAACTGGCGGAAACAGCTGAGACTAACGCACAGCTGGCGGAAATAGCTGACTGCAAGCACAACCGGAAGCAAGCTACTACAACATCTATTAACAACTATTACACAACAGTAATAATAGAGTTAAATAGAGTTTAGTACAACAAGCTACAAGGGATCAACAGTCCCCAAAAAGAGCTACAACACCCACCGGGGTCTCGGCAAAAGCACAAACAAAACCATCCTGATCCTCAGACATGGTCAGGAGCCGGCGCGCCACCTCGAGACAGCCGACAGGAAAGCACCGGAGGAGAACGGGGACCCGCACCTGCAAACACACAGTCCAGGTAGGAATGAGCAATAGCTCAGCAGGGTCCTACTCTACCACTCTCGCTAAGAAGGCAAACCCAACGAACCAACCCTTAAGCCAAGTACTGAGGCCTGCCAAGGATCCCATAAATCCCGTCAATAACCCGAAGGACTACTGTCCCAAGTACGCCCCTCCGACAGCCACTGCTCAGGGGTGGACAACTCCGACAATCCCTGACACAGGGTGAACATGACGCTACTGGTAGGACACCCTTCTCCAAGCGGGATCTCCACACTTGGCGGAACGACCGAGGTTAAGACTACCACCTCTCAGTACTCCAAGCCACAGAGCCAACAGGACCCCTAACTCCTGACCAAAGACTAAGCCTAGCCAGGGAGTCCATCGATCCCATCGATGTCCTCCCCCCCCCCAGGGTTCCTGTCCAACCTACGTCCCTCTGATAGCCACTGCTCAAGGACTGGGCTACCTCCGACGGTCCTTGATACAGGGTGGCCCGGACGATGCCTGTAGGACACCCATACCGGGGTAACGACCTCCCACGCTTAGCCTTAGAACACCGGAGTTCACGGGTCAACCTCACCCAGTCTAACCTAGCTTGTCTAATGCACAGGAAACAAAGCAGGATATGAACAGGGAAAGCGGTAACAAACAGCATAACAAGGGCACACCCTCGGCCCATTTATACTAACCACTCCCGAGGATCATGACTTCCTCGGTTCACCACAAATCAGTAAACGTTCAGCAGGATAAGTTTCATATTAAGCCCCGAGGGCAAAACCGTCAAAACCACTTACAGGCGAAGCCCCGCGGGCAAAACAGCACTTAAAGCAAGTAAAAACCCTCTCTGCACCGAAGGAGATCGATCTCCTATAGCAACGAGATCGATCTTCCTCGAGGCTAGAAGCACCCGTCCTGGTCACCCCAACGAGATCGATCTCCACCCATATGAAGATCGATCTTGTATGTGACCCATGACGTACCGACACCGCCCACCACGAGATCGATCTCCCTCCCAGGGAGATCGCTCTGGCTCAGGCGGGGCGTGCCACCCCAAACATGATCGATCTCATCCCATGAGATCGATCTTGACTGGGTTCTCCGGCGGCCGGACGGCGAGGGATACCGCCGAAAACCTCCACCATACCTCACCAAACTAGGTGGGTTGGTAGCTCTCAGTGCCACGAAACTACTCATGGCTTCAAAGCCGGAAAACACCAACTCCACAAGGAGATCCATCGGAAATCAAAACCGGATTTCAAACCCTCAAAACAGCCGGAGCTTTGAGTGAAAACCCTACCTCTTCAACGCAGCTTCGTTCCCCAAGGCCTAACCCAGGACCTTCCTCGCCTCGCCACGAACCCAACGAGCCTTCAAACTCCAGGAAAGGTGGCCGGAGGAGGAAGAACGGCGAGCGGGAACTCTCAGCCGGAACAGGGGAAGAAACAGAGCCCGGGAGAAGGAGGAAGAAGAGGAAGAAAGGAAGGAGGAGGGGAAGGGTTAAGGCCGGGGAAAGCCGGCGAAGGCGGGGAAAAGCTGGGGGAGGGGAGGGAAAGTCTTCCCTCCCCTGACAGGGGAAGCGACGCCCATCGCCGTGGCCGTCCTTCAACGCCACCGCCAACGACTTCCAGGCACAGAAAGATCGATCTCTATGCCAATGCAGATCGATCTCCCTTGCTCATAACGGCAACCACCAGGCAAAGAGAGATCGATCTCCACTGCCATATAGATCGATCTCCCCTGCCCAGAATGGAAACCCTGGGCTGAGACTCAAGAACAAGCCCAGAACTTCCAACCCCGGGTCCACCTAACTTTTCTAGACAAACACAAGCATCAACCAAGGTCTGTGTGTGTACACCCAGTGTGAAACGACCACCAAGGCGCAATTTCCCAAATTGCCCTTGGATTAGACAACAAGCCACAGGGATGGAGGGGCGGGTCCTCACAAAACCCCTTGTAAAACTCCAAATTACACGAAAACCCCTCGATTTTTACAATTAGGCCCTTACAACCTCCCCCTTAAAGGAATTTCGTCCCCGAAATTCGACTCAAGTACGAAAAAAGACAAAGATCAATTCGTACCTTACTCCTGGAAGAGTTGGGGGTAAGTGGCGCGCATCATCTGTTCTCGCTCCCACGTAGCCTCCACGATCCCTCTGTGTCTCCACAGGACCTTGACTAAAGGAATAGTCTTGCCTCGCAAGACTCGCTCCTGTCTATCAAGGATCTGAACAGGCCTCTCCTCAAACGTCGCACCAGCATCTACCTCGATCTGGCTCCAATCTATCATGTGAGAGGGGTCCGGCACATACTTCCTCAGAAGAGACACATGGAACGTGGGGTGAACTGACGCCATTGTCGGGGGGGAGTGCTAAGCGATACGCCACCTCGCCAATCCGCTCCAAGATCTGAAACGGTCCGATGAATCTGGGGGCCAACTTTCCTTTCTTACCAAACCGCACCTGACCTCTGCGGGGCATCACTTTCAGGAAAACATGATCACCCTCAGCGAACTCCAACGGTCATCGTCTTCGATCGGCATAACTCTTCTGCCTACTCTGAGCAGTGAGAAGCCTCTGTCTGATTTGCACGACCTGATCAGACATCTGCTGGATAAGGTCTGGTCCAAGACGGGTAGCTCCACCTTCTTCTGTCCAACAAAGTGGAGATCGGCACGGTCTCCCATACAGGGCCTCATAGGGTGCCATGCCAATGCTGGATTGGTAGCTGTTGTTATACACAAACTCCACCAGGGGCAAATGTTCTTCCCAGCTACCCTTCAAGTCCAGCACACAGGCTCGCAGCATATCCTCCAGGATCTGAATAGTCCTCTCAGATTGTCCATCTGTCTGAGGGTGAAAGGCGGTACTAAAGGTCAACACTGTACCCAACGCTTTCTGGAAGCCACTCCAGAATCTGCCTGTCAACCGTGGGTCCCTGTCTGACACTATCGACACAGGTGTCCCATGGAGCCGGACTATCTGATCTACAAAAAGCCTGCTCAGACGCTCCGAAGAGTCCGTCAACCGCATACCCAGGAAGTGAGCCGACTTCGTAAATCTGTCCACAATTACCCATATAGCATCATGTCCTTTGGGTGATCTCGGTAAGCCCGTCACAAAGTCCATGGAGATGTGTTCCCATTTCCACTCAGCTACTGGGAGAGGCTGCAACAAGCCCGCAGGCTTCTGGTGCTCCGCCTTCACTTGCTGACAGGTAAAACAACTGGCCACAAACTGCGCTAAATCGTCCTTCATCTTGCGCCACCAGTATTGGCGACGAAGATCATGATACATCTTCGTCCCTCCTGGATGGACCGCAAAACGAGACGAATGAAACTCTGACAAGATGTCTCTGCGCAACTGCTGATCAGCTGGTACCACTACCCTGCCTCTGAAGCAAAGGCTACCATCATTGTGTATTGTCCAGCCGTCAGTGGCCTCTCCCGCCTGAATTCGGGCACGAACAGCTACTAACCTTTGATCCTCGGCCTATGCTGCGATAACCTTCTGTAACAAAGTCGATGTCGCTACCAGTGCACAGAAAACGCCGTCCCTGGTCTACTCCTCCAAGTGGAGCCCAAACAGACCTACGGTCTCAAACATCAAATGTTCATGCACTGCGATCCCTGCGACCACCGCCCTCTGCTGTCGGCTAAGAGCGTCGGCGACGACGTTTGCTTTACCGGGGTAGTAAAGCAACTCGAAGTCGTAAATCCTCCAAAAATTCCATCCAGTGTCTCTGTCGCAAGTTGAGATCCCGCTGCGTGAAGATGTACTTCAAGCTCTTGTGGTCAGAGAACACCTGGAATCGCTCGCCGAATAGATAGTGGCGCCATGTCTTTAAAGCAAAGACCACGGCCGCCAACTCCAGGTCATGGGTAGCGTAATTCTTCTCATGATCCTTCAGCTGGCGTGATCCATAGGCAACAGGATGACCCTCCTGCATGAGTACGCAGCCTAAACCCTCGATGCAGGCATCACAATAGACGCTGTATCCGACATCTCTCTTTGGGATAGTCAAGACGGGTGCCTGATGAGTCACTAAATGTTCATGATTAAACCCCTTAACTTAGCATTGGTAGGCCTAGAGTGTTTGTATTTGATAGCTTGCTAGTTGATTTCAGGTTTAATCATGCTTTGAGAAGAAATGCAAGAAATTCGGTTAATATGCTGAAATACACTGCTCTATCGACTGTTAGCACAATATTCACCAGAAATTATACTTATCTTAAAATATTCTGAAATTTGAATGACAGCTAGTAGACATCAAGACGCACAACTTTCATGTTGGAGACTTTCAGAGATTCCAGATGGATTGATAACAGTTTGGGAAAAGATGAAGATATTTAGCTGCTGGAAGACTGGTCTGTCGACGCCCGGGAGAATATTCACCAAATATTCTACTTAAGTCCAAATATTGCAAACTCTTCGGGAGAGAACAGAAGACTTCCAAATCTACATCTTTTGTGTTGGACTCATTCTCAAATCCCGAACCGGTTGAGCCCAATCGAGATTGGAAGAAGCTGTCAGGGTTGAACCAGGAATTCCGAGTTGTAATTGAGGTTTAACTTAACCCCAAAACCCTAATCCGGGAATTAAGATATAAAAAGGGTTTTGTGGCTGGAAAACAGGAGGCCCCCATAGAGAAAAACAGAGAAATTCAGATTGGAGAAGAAGACGGAGATGCGGAGTGGATCCCTAGCCTTCTTCATCGAATACATGGATCTCATCCAAAAGATGAGTGGCTAAACTCTTACTTAGGGATCTCATGAAGCTTTAGTGTAGCTTTCTTGTATTTTCTAGTTTGATTCTTGTATCTTTTCAAAGACATGATCCTATGAATACGGTTTTATTTTATAAAGAGTTGAGGGAACAGAGTTCCTCAACGTATATTCAGACCTACTTGATTGCTGTGCTTGATGGTAGAGATTCGTAGGATGGTTTTCATGTTGCTTTTGTCAATGCCTTTGAGATACTCTATGCTAAATGAAGATAGGTTGTACTCAGATTAAGTTCGAAGACAATCTATGCTAAGTTTGGATAGGTTATGCCTTAGGGAAGCAATAGCATTATTTTAGGGATTCATGTAAGCTTAAGAAGCTGTGAATTCATAATGTTGAGATAAGAGACAAGAGGATAATTAGAGAATACAAGACGTGAAACTAAAGTGGATTGAGTAATCCCTAGGTTTTCTCTCATTGATCTATTTTAATTTCGTTAATCGCGTTCTTAATTAGTTTTAATTAATCAAGTTCTAAAAACCCTAAATCAATCCTTCTTCGCTTTAGGATTAGAGTGTTGAGAGTTAATTCTGATTTCTTCGTTTGTTAAACAAGTTTTCCCTGAGGACCGACCCCGTATTTCACCATTATTCTATCTTATTAATTTATTGCTGAAAGAAAGGTTTATAAATAAATTGCGTTTTACATCCGTTTTAACGACGACGTTTGTGAGCGATCAGTGCCTCAGTCAACCGCCTCTTCAACTCCTCAAATGCTGCCTCACAGGAGTCGGTCCAAACAAAAGGAACCTCTTTCCTGGTGAGCTGCGTCACCGGAGCTGCAATTATGGAAAAGTTCTGGATAAACCGTCTGTAGTATCCTGCCAACCCAAGGAAACTGCGGACCTCAAATACAGACTTCGGTCTCTGCCACTGCAATACTGCCTGAACTTTTGATGGATCAACTGTCACTCCAGCTGCAGACACCACATGACCCAGAAAGCCCACTTCAGCTAACCAGAACTCACACTTTGATGCCTTAGCATACAACTGATGATCTCTGAGCAACTGGAACACTATTCTCAAATGCTCTGCATGCTCCTCATCAGTATGCGAATATATCAAAATGTCGTCAATGAAGACAACGACAAACTGATCTAGGAAGGGTCTGAACACCTCTGCATCAAATCCATAAAGGTCGCGGGCGCATTCGACAGACCAAAAGGCATCACCACAAACTCATAGTGGCCATATCGTGTCCGGAAGGCCGTCTTCGGAATATCACTCTCCTGAATCCTCAGCTGGTAGTAGCCAGATCTCAGATCAATTTTTGAGAACACCTTGCATCTCTCAGCTGATCAAACAGATCACCGATCCAAGGCAGGGGATATTTGTTCTTCACAGTCACCCTGTTCAACTTCCGGTAATCAATACACATCCGGAGGGATCCGTCCTTCTTTACAAAAAGTGCGGGCGCTCCCCAGGGTGATACACTCGGCCGAATGAATCCTCGCCCCAACAAATCATCCAATTGAGCCCTAAGTTCTCGCAGCTCTGCTGGTGCCATCCTGAATGGCGGCAAAGAGATAGGTGCAGTGCTCGGCAGAAGCTCTATCTCAAAATCTATCTCTCTACGAGGCGACAATCCCGGCAACTCATCAGGGAAAACATCGGGAAACTCACACACAACTCGGGGCAAGCTGATATCTTGAGTCCCATCAGACTCAGACAAACTGAGGCTCGCCAACAAAGCAGTCAGCTGGCACCCGCGCCTCAGCTCAGCAAAATCTGTGGGCTCAGCTATCTGTCTGTCCCCAAGGAAACTGAAGCAATTGCCCTCAGAAGTACAAGCTGTGACTCTACGCCAGTAGCAGTCAATCAGCGCTCGGTAAGATCCAAGCCAATCCATACCAAGAATGACGTCAAACCCCGTCATCTCGAGGACACACAGGTCCACCTCCAGTCGAAGATCACCAAGCTCTAACTCACATCCCCGACATACTGAATCCACTCGGGCCCCACTCCCGACAGGTGACCCCACAAGAATCACCGTCTCCAAGGCTACTGGCTCTAACCCCAGAAGTCGCACACAAGAAGCTGAAATGAAAGAATGCGACGCGCCAGAATCGAAAAGAACTAAGACAGGGGCACCAAAAAGCAAAATGGTACCTCGAACAACCGATGGCTCTACTGGGGTCACTGTCTCCGACAAAGCAAACACTCTGCCCTGTCGGACTCCCTGACTGCCACTGCCCTGCACACTAGGGCCTGCTCCCCTATGCTGTCCCTGGGTCGATGCAACTGATGCCTGAGCAGAAGGCTGTCCCCCTTGAGCAAGAGGACAAAACCTCTTGATGTGTCCGGGCTGCTGACACCCAAAACACACAGGAGGTCCCCTATCCGCTCTTCTATCCTGACCTCTACCGATCTGGGACTGCCGACTGTCGTCTCCCGACTGGGATTGCTGCTGATGTGACTGCGACTGCTGGTACTGCTGCGTCTGTCGCTGTCCCGGGTGTGGCGGTCTCTGCCTCTTCACAAATCTCTTCCTGTAAGGCCCCTTGGATGTCCCTGCACTAGGCTCTACCACCACTGGCGCTGCTGCTCCCTGAACTCTACTGCGGCGACAGTCCTCTAGCGTCTTCTCAGTGGCGCGTGCACTGTCTAGCACCGCAACATAGGTGGTCAGACAGCGCGAGGCCACCTGTATTCGGATATCCTCCCGAAGACCCTGCTCGAAACGGCTTGCCTTGTCCGCCTCCAATGCCACCATCGCCGGAGCATACTTGGACAAATGAGTAAATCGGCTGGCATACTCTGACACACTGCTGCTGCCTTGAACTAGGGCCACAAACTCCTGCAGTCGAGCCATCCTCTCAGTCCTCGGAAAGTACTCTCCAAGGAAGAGAGCACAAAACTGATCCCAGGAGAGGGTCCTCTCGTCTCTACTGAGACGCTCCATGTTCCACCAGTCCGCCGCTCGCCCAGTCAACATATATGACACTAGGTGGACTCTAGTGGTGTCAGCAACATAGTCAAGAATTGTGAAGTTCTTGACCACTTCCGCCAACCAGTCCTCAGTTGCCACAGCTCCCTCTACACCAGCAAACCTCGGGGGGTTGAGCTTCAAAAACTCGGTGAGCTCCCGAGCTGCCCTCGGCAACGGCTGCTGTCGAGGCAGAACTCTAGTGACTGACTCGGCCATCTCTGGCTCACTCTCGCCAGGAGACTCGTCTGAGGCCTGAATAGTATGGTCCTCCTCTGTCTCTCGCAAAATATCCTCTAGTCCTCGGGTGTGGGGCCCACCCCTACCCGAGCCGCTAGAGGCACGAGAACCACCTCCACGAAGTCTGGGAGGCATCTGCGTAGAGAGATTAAGTTATATCTAGGCTTATCCAAAAACTGAACAAATCAAGCACAAATCAACAATTAAAAATGCAAGGATGCATCTAAGGACTCAATCTAGCCCACCAATATCTCCATACTCTCAACCACCCATCTCACCCTAGGACCTACAGCCTAGGCTCTGATACAACCTGTCAATAAAATAACCCAAATTTCTCAAAAATTTGGGCATGACCCTTGGGCACGGGCATGTGAGATCACTATTACAACCTGTCAATAAATACGAAATTTACACATCCTATGATAATTCATCATAATTTACAACATTTATCATAGTTTCATTCATTCACACATTTTATCATTCTCTCATGTACATAGGAGTGTTTAATTTTCCAATTACAACATAACCAGGCCACAAGACTACAATATACAATTTCTTCAAATTTTTCAACATATAATAGGCGTCAAAAACACAAATTGAGAGTTAAGGTAGAGTACAAAACAAACTTTGGGATGCAACCCATATCTCTCCACCTACTACAAAACTAACTCTCAACAATAAATTAAAAAATGACGCCTCGTCACTGCTCACCACCTCCAAGGGGTGTACTGGCCTCGGGCCTACCTCCTGCAGAACAAAAACCCAAGCACACATGAGCTCGAAAGCCCAGTAGGAGTCACCTGACACACTCTAGGACACTGGTGTACACCCACCTATCCTAGTATACTGCCCAAGTATGGTCTGGCTAGTATGGGTAAGTCTTATATGCACAGCACCGCGTCCGGCCGCCAACGCTAGCCCATACCCCTATAGATTCTATACCCGGCCCCAGTATACTAGTATAGGACAACATTCACCTATCCTAGTTTACTGATCCTAGTATGGTCTGGCTAGTCTGGGCAGTCTTACATGCACAACACCGCGTCCGGCCGCCAACGCTCACCCAGACCCCTCTAGACTCTATACAGGCCTCAGTATACTAGTATAGACAATACAACCTCAAATCAGATCATCAAATCAGATCAAAACCTCGAGTCAAGTCAAAGTCCTTGATCGACATACGGAGATCAAAATCCATCCGTCAACTCGGCGAAATATCCCCTAGACTCTGACTAGTCTAGCTACAGGACCTGACTAGACCTGTCGCGCCCCGACCCGCAGGACCCAGACCGGGCCGGGACACGAGGGGAAAAACCTACATCTACTAGCCTCAACTGGCGGAAACAGTTGAGATTAAAGCCCAGCTGGCGGAAACAGCTGGCCACAGGCACAAGGCGGAAGCGAAGAACTAAACATCTATTAACATCTATTACAAAACAGCAATAATAGAGTTAAACAGAGTTTAGTACAACAAGCCTACAATGGATCAACAGTCCCCAAAAAAAGAAGCTACACCACCCACCGGGGTCTCCGCAAAAGCACAAACGAAACCATCCTGACCCTCAGACATGGTCAGGATCCGGCACGCTGCCACGAGACTGCCGACGGGGAAGCACCGGAGGGGAACGGGGACCCGCACCTGCAAACAACACAGTCCAGGTAGGAATGAGCAACAGCTCAGCAGGGTCCTACTCTACCACTCTCGCTAAGAAGGCAAACCCAAACGAACCAACTCTGTGCCAAGTACTGAGGCTTGCCAAGGATCCCATAAATCCCGTCAATAACCCGAAGGACTCCTGTCCCAAGTACGCCCCTCCGACAGCCACTGCTCAGGGTTGGACAGCTCCGACAGTCCCTGACACAGGGTGGACATGACGCTACTGGTAGGACATCCTCCTCCAAGCGGGATCTCCACACTTGGCGGAACAACCGAGGTTAAGACTACCACCTCTCAGTACTCCAAGCCAAAGAGCCAACAGGACCCCTAACTCCTGACCAAAGACTAAGCCTAGCCAGGGAGTCCATCGATCCCATCGATGTCTTTCCCCCCCCCCCCCAAGGTTCCTGTCCAACGTACGTCCCTCCGATAGCCACTGCTCGAGGACTGGGCTACCTCCGACGGTCCTTGACACAGGGTGGGCCGGACGCTAATTGTAGGACAACCTCGCCCATACTGAACACCAGCATGAGGATACGATTCGGGGTAACGACGTCAACCACTCAGTCATTGATCACCGGAGCTCACGCGTCAACCCCACCCAGTCTAACCTAGCATGTCTAATGCACAGGAAACAGGGCAGGATATGAATAGGGAAAGCAGTAACAAACAGCATAACAAGGGCACACCTTCGGCCCATTTATACTAGCATTCCCGAGGATCATGACTTCCTTCGGTTAACCATAAAGCGATATAGGGCATAACCCATGGCCCATTTATACTAAGCATTCCCGAGGGTTCATTACTTCCTCGGTTAACCACAAAGCAGTAAACAATAAGCATGATAGGCAACACGTTAAGCCCCGAGGGCAAAACCGTCAAAACCACTTGCAGGCGAAGCCACGCGGGCAAAACAGCACTTAAAGCAAGTAAAAGCCCTCTCTGCATCGAAGGAGATCGATCTCCTATAGCAACGAGATCGATCTTCTTCGAGGCTAGGAGCACCCGTCTTGGTCACCCCAACGAGATCGATCTCCACCCATATGAAGATCGATCTTGTATGTGACCCTCGACGCACTGACACCAGCCGCCAAGAGATCGATCTCCCTCCCAGGGAGATCGCTCTCGCTCGGGCGGGCTGGGCCACCCCGACCAAGATCGATCTCATCCCATGAGATCGATCTGGATGGATGAGATCGATCTGGATTTGGGTTCACCGGCGGCCGGACGGCGAGAAAAATACAGCCGGAAACCTCCACCATACCTCACCAAACTAGGTGGGCTGGGAGATCTCAGTGTCACGAAGCTACTCATGGCTTCAAAATCGGAAAACACCAACTCCACAAGGAGATCTATCGGAAATCAAAACCGGATTTCAAACCCTCAAAACAGTCGGAGCTTTGAGTGAGAACCCTACCTCCACAGAGCTGCTTCGATCCATGAAGCCTAGCCTAGGACCTTCCTCGCCTCGCCACGAACCCAACGAGCCTTCAAGCTCCAGGAAAGGTGGCCGGAGGAGGAAGAACGGCGAAGAAAAGCTCAGCCGGCCAAGGGAAAGAAACAGAGCTCGGGGAGAGAAGGAAGAAGAAGCGAAAGAAAAGAGGAAGGGAAGAAGGGGATCAGGCTGAGGAAAGCCGGAGAGGGCGGGGAAAAGCTGGGGGAGGGGAGGGAAAGTCTTCCCTCCCCTGACAGGGGAAGCGACGGCCATCGCTGTGGCCGTCCTTCGACGCCACCGCCAACGACTTCCAGGCACAGAGAGATCAATCTCCATGCCAATGCAGATCGATCTCCCTTGCTCAGAATGGCAACCACCAGGCACAGAGAGATCGATCTCTACTGTCATGTAGATCGATCTCCCTTGCCTAGAACGGCAACCCTGGGCTGAAACTCTGGCCCAAGCCCAAAACTTCCGACCCCGGGTCCACCTAACCTTTCTAACAAACACAAGCACCAAACAAGGTCTGTGTGTGCACACCCAGTGTGAAACGACCGCCAAGGCGCAATTTCCCAAATTGCCCTTGGGGTAAACAACAAGCCAAGGGAAAAGAGGGGCACGTCCTCACAAGACCCAACCACAATCCCTGTCCTAAGACAGCCTGACAATCCTAGCATGTATGCATAATCAGATACATAATGATAACAAATATAATAGTTCATAAGTTCTCAATGCATACAATACAGGAATAACATAGCATGACCTTCATTCATAGCTCATAATTTCAGGTAGTTATATAGCATAACATACCCTTGATTGTAAGTATAAGGCTCTGTCAGCCCCAACATGTTATAACATCATATAACTCCAAACTTCTCATAGTATGACATCACAGCACAAGGAAAACATAACATGCATGATGGCATACATAGTATAATCCAGCAAATACAGGACTTAACCAGCCCAACAATTCACAGTCCAGCTGGAACATAATTCATCATAAACACATCTCAAACAGAGTGCACACACACAATAACACACTGTCACATAAATCATCATAGCAACACAGCATAGCATAATTCATACAAATCCCTAAGAGGTAACTCCTACCTCAAAAGAACAGTCGATGCGCTCCTTAAGTCCAGGGGTCCATGCCCTGCTCCAACCCCTCACGGCCGCTCACCCGATCGCCTAAAACACAAGAACACCGAATGCGGTCAGGTAGAGCTAGAAAGACCGATTGAAACAACCCAGAAAAGGGCGAAGACGGGCGTCGGAAGGCTATGGTGCACGTTAGCAAACAACTAACGTGCACTGCGCGCACATGGTGCTGGCCAGCGCACCAAGGCAGCAGCTGCGCACGATCACAGCATCGCCATCCTCCCCAGGAAGATCGCCGGAGCTCCGTCGGATCTCCAAACCAGTGTGCTCAAGCACCTGGTAGACAACTACCAGAGGAGGAGGGAAGCTATTAGCTGTCCCTGGCACAAGGTCTAGAGGGAGGTCGACGGCTATGGCTAAAGGAAAGCCAGCCGGACCTTCGCTGGAATCCATGGCAGGGAGGAGGATCAACGATCCCTTGCCATGGGAAAATGCCCGGACAGGGTCGGAGAGAGAGACCCCAGACCACGAGGGTCCTTCCTCCGGCGCTGCAGTCGCCGGGGGAGGTCCCCAACGCCGTCCACGGCCTCTACTCCGACGACTCATCGCCGGAAACCGCGAAACCCCCCATAAAACCCACCGGAGAAACCATAAAAAGAAAAGATAGGACGAGAAAACGAAGAGAGGAGCTCACCTGAGCCAAGAGGAGACGGAATCCGACGAACACCACGCTGGATCTACCTTATTTTTCCGGCGATCTCCCCCTCTCCCTTCGATTTTCTTCCTCCTCCCTTCCCCTTCCTTCTCCGGCGCCAGCAAAACCCTCTTCCTCCTCCCACTCCCTCTCCCTTCTCCCTTCTCCCTTCTCTCTCTCTCTCCCGATCTCCCTCCCAATTTCTCTCTCCATATCTCTCTTTCTCTCTCACAGGTCCGGCTGGGTGAGGTGAGGTGAGATGAGGATGGGAGAGAAAACTATCAGGGAGAAGAGAAGGTCGGTGGAGTGGGTGGGGAGTTTTGCAGAAAACCCCTTTCAAAACTCCAAATTACACAAAAACCCCTCAATTTTTACAATTAGGCCCTTACACTATGCATGTTGCCCCTAAGACCAAAAGCCTGATGGTCTTGAAGGTTGACCTCCATGCAGCCTATGACAAAGTGCAGTGGGGTTTCTTGAGAAGAGTATTGTTGGCTATGGGCTTTCCCCTTGTGTGGGTTTAGTGGGCGATGGCTTGTGTTGAGAGCCCGACATACTCGTTCATCATCAATGGCCGTCTACATGGGAGGGTGAATTCCCAGTGTGGGATTAGGCAGGGGGACCCTCTTTCCCCCTGCCTATTTCTGGTGGTGCAAGAAGTCCTTTCAAGACTCCTGAAGGAACCTAACTATGGCATCGTGGGTATGAGATTTAGAAACTCTTCGTTTTCTCTCTCACATCTTCTCTATGCATATGATTGCCTCCTAATATCCAAGGCAGAATGTATGGAGGCCCGACGATTGAAGCAGTTATTGTTGTGATTTCGGTCCCTATCTGGCCTTGAGATGAATGTCACAAAATCAAGTGTTCGCTTCTCCCCTACTATTGCGGACCCGCGTAAAGACACCATCTGCCATATTCTTGGACTGCAGGAGGCAGCAGGGGTTTGGACTTATCTTAGGACGCTCATTGGAGGTGGTGCAACTAAGGCCCCGGAGTTCTCTAGTGTGCTCGATGACATGGTTGGGCGTATCATGGCTTGGCAGGGGAGATTGATCTATGACCCAGGTCGATTTGTGCTTCTCAAATCTGTTCTCCAGTCGATCCTGGCCTTCATTATGGCTACTACCCACATCCCGGCTTCTATTACCAAAAAATGGAGAAGGTGTGTAGGGATTTCCTTTGGCGGGATAGGAGATCAAGATTCCACAGAGTGGCGTAGAGAGTTGTTTGCTTACCAAAGGAGGTAGGTGCCCTGGGAGTGAGGGATCTTTGCTCCTGGCAGAAGGCTCTTAAGATGAGGCGAGTTGCACAGTTTATTGATGAGGAAGTTAATGTTTGGAAGGAACTGGCTAAGGCCAAGTATCGCTGGTGTGGAGCTCTTCCCTCCATTACTGGGTCGGCTACGATCTCTTCACATTGGCGTCACATCTGCCTTGCGGCCGAGGAGGTGAGGAAGGGCCTCGAGTGGAAAATTGGGGACGGTAAAAAGGTGTGTTGGTAAGGATGCTTGGTTCTCGGAGATTCCACTTGCAAGGTGGCCGACCTATCTTGATATAAATGCTGACCTATTCTCCATGCCAGTAGGGGACTTGTTACAAGGAGGCTCATGGGATGTGGTGAAAATCCGAAGCTATTTTCACCCAGCACTTGTGAATCAGATATTGGCAATTCAGCTGGGAAGAAGAGGAGCCATTGCTCGTTGGGCTTACAACAGTACTGGCAAGATCTCCTCTTCCTGTACTGATTGAGGAGCCCACTGGTGCTCGAGCTCTTGGGTATGATGAATGTTGGAGTAATATTTGGAGGCTTAGAGTTGGCCCAAGAATTAAGCAGTTTGTATGGCGGATCCTCAAAGGCAAACTGGTTGTACGGGACTCCCTCTGGCGGCTTTGCCTCTCCTCTGATAAGGATTGTCCAAGATGCGGTACGGAGCATGAGACTTTACTTCATGCCTTGTTTGGATGCAGATTCTTCCGACAGATTTTTGAATTAATCTCTGGCAGGGAAGGAGTTGAACTACCTTCTTGGGACCCCGACACTCTTTTGAGGTTCTTAGTTGGGGCTACTGGTGGTGAAACTGGCAAGGAACAGAGGTCTTATCTTGCGATGGGGATTTGGATGATATGGAAGGATAGAAATGCGTGGATCTTTGAAGGTCTCGGCGAATCAGCATGGGCGGTGGCGTGCAAAATTATCAAGTTGGCTAAGGAGCAACTTCGCAAGAGGCCACAAGCGGGACCCAGGTCGAACGTAGGACCAATGTTCAGGTGGTGCGAGCGGATGCCTCCGTTGATCTCGGGTCTGGCGTGTCGGCTGTTGGTGTAGTCGCTTGCGCGGTTGATGGGTCGCCACAATGGGCAGTGGGTTGGCCAATTGGCGTTGGGACGGTGCTTCACGGAGAGATGGTGGCGATCCTTTTTGCCTTGAAAGAGGCATCGGCTAGAGGAGTTGTGCGTCTTGTTGCGGAGTCAGATTCATTAGATGTTGTCCGGGTGCTAAATGGTTCGAGGCTTTGGCCTCGAGAATTGGAGGGACTAGCCAAAGAGGTGTGGTTTGAGGCACTTAGCTTTGAGTCTCTTTTATTCCTTCACATTGCGAGATCTTGTAATGCTAGGGCCGATAATGTTGCACGTTTTTGTCGTTTGATGGGTGCCTCTTTTATGTGGGCTACACATGATGGTTTTGAGCTTCTGGATAGGCTCTTATAAGTTGTAATGGGATAGGGAATATGTTGGGAATGCTCTTAGCAACCATTATCCAAAAAACCCATAAAACTCTACCTTCATTTAAACTTAAGTTTCTCTAGAAGTCCTCTTAATTGACGCACGGCTGAATCCACATTCCCTTCTGATACTTTCCACGGTTGGCACACCTCAGATGCCTGGCGACCACGTATCCATCTTGGGTACAATGTTTGAGCAACATTGATCCGGCGGCCGAAGAAGTTGTCGGAGATACTGGATCACAGGAAATCAGTGGGGTCTCAGAAGAAGAGGGACATAAGGAGGAGGACAAAGAAGACGTAGGGAGCGAAAAAGGAAGGGGCAATCCCCTTAACTCAACTAACGCCGTCCTTGTCATGGGATTAAAATCACTAGATTGTTAACTGCAAACAATGTTTTGTTAAGTTTTAAAATACAGGATCCAAATTGATAATTCTTGAAACTAGAGGGTACCAAAATGATATTATCCTTATTATTTAATACAGTACGCAAGCGAGAATATTTTTACATGCATAAACTTTTTCATGCAATTCCAAACACGCACGCAAATATTTTTGTATGCCTCTACAAATTTTTGCGCGTTTGATAACATTTTTTATGTGTTTGTTTTTCTACGTGTAAACATTTTTATGAGCGCATAAATACGTTTTTATATGTATTTTTGAACGTATAAAAAATTTTATATGCGTAGAAACGTTTTCCTATGCATACTGTATTAAATAATATTTATTAATATATTATTATGATAAAAATATTAATATAAGTATGTCCCATATGCCACGCGTCATATCATGATTGGTCCAAATTAGAGATGAATTAATATAATTCTGTCCGCATGGGAGATGCATTGTATTACCATTTCACCATGCCATGTCATGTGACAGACACCATAATATGTAGGGTGATAGTATTATTCTTTATTATAACATACTTTCACTCTATTTTATAAATTTATATAATATTATAAATTTTGTATGGTTTTTGAACAAATACCGAAACTTAATTTATTAATTTATTCAAATATTATAATATTGGACACGAAGCATGTCAAGATATTTTCTATTCTTGATTAAATTCTCAATATACCCTATTTAACGGCATTTTCGGTATTTACTAATAATAAAATGCCAAAACTTGCTTAATAATTTATTCAAATATTATAATCTTGGACGCGAAGCATGTCAAGATATTCTTTATTCTTGATCAAATTCTCAATATACCCTATTTAAGGGTATTTTAGTATTTACTAGTAATAAAATACAATTCCTACCCTTATTCAATCTTGTACAACCGAATATCATTTTTTTATCCCAAGCAATCATTACTGCTTTATTCCCAAACACCAAATGTGGAATAACTTTATCCCCATTTTGTTTAACCCCAAAACCCCTTAACACGGAATAGACATATGGTTGGGGGATAGGCGGGTTATCCCCATTATATCCCCAAATAGAATGGGGTTAGAGAAATAAGGATATGGTCGCTTAAGGTGAGTTGTCCCAAAAAATGGGAATATCACTTATTCTATTCTCATTTAACTCAATCCCGATTTATACCTCCATTTTTATTTTTTTTGTTAAAAAAATATTTTGATCTATTCCCACTCATTATCTTAACTTTTTTAATTCCAAAATCTTTTAACCAAGAATAGCCTATCCTCTTAGCAAACGGCAATAGACTTGATAATCGGCTTAGGGCCCGCAGAGCCCGACCGCCCAACCCTTTTGGGCTTGGGCAATAGACTTTCGCCCATCGACAGGGTTTTGTCTTAACTTCAGGCCTAAAATTTAGTTTGCCCGGGCTTGAGATTACTCACAAGTTATCATAAAGAATAAGTCCTTGTTTTCTTTATCTTAAATTTAGATGACCCCGGCTTGCACAAAATTATACCATTATACCTTTTAAAATTGTGAAGTCAATGATTTCATCATAAAACTCTCGTTAAGTGTGTTTGTTTTAGAACGGTTCAGGAAAGCATCGCGACGCGATGCCACTTTCATTGAATATCTTTTTAGACTATTCAACAATTAAATTTTTATCATCAAATATTTTCTTCATTCAATCGTGTTTGACATATAAAAAGCTGTTTGAAAGGAGAGAATATTTGACTGAATTTCAAACTGATCTGTTTAAAGTCTATGTACCTATGTTGATGTGGCAATTGATTCGATAAGAAATCAACGAGTTAGCCCAACACAAAAAGCTGTTGTGAAGTCGAGCTCCATTGAACATTCTCTAAAATCTATTCAACAATCCATTCCCAGTATTATTTTCTTTTTAAATCCACCTGTCTTTCGATTTGTCAATCGAGGAATACTTTCGTGTTTGTTTACAAAGTAGGCCAAATTCATAAATTTGGGACCAAAATACCCCTCGTCAATTCTATCTCATCATTTAATGCCACCTGACACAAATATGAGAGAGAGAATGGAGAAAATTCCTTAGTTATGCAATGAATTCCTTAATATCACTTGACATAGGTATGCCAATTTTATTCTTCCATAAGTGAGGAATCCTTGTCAATTTCAAGGAATCCTTGGTTATTAGTTAGGAATCTTTAGTTATTAATTATTACTTAGAAGATATCGTTCACATGTAGAATAAAAAACAGAGTGTCGAGGTTCTTTGGCTAGCTGATCTCCGACGGGATCTCTTCTGAGAGCCCGCAGTTAGCCATGTCGACCCGGACGAGGCGGGTTAGGTTACCGAGCTCCGGCGGGATCCCACCTTCGTAGCTGTTGAAGTAGCCTGGGTAAAGCTCACGGAGGTTGCCGATTTCTAATGGGATAATGTCGTCGAGGAGTCGAGGAGCAGCCATGTACTCTAAGAAACAGAGAGGAAGAGGAGGAGAGAGACGGAAACAGAGGAGAGAGCATGAGAAACAGAGGAGCCGGTGCCGGAGGAGGAGGGAGTCATGTCCGCCAGAGGGGTTGGCCTCGCCGCGGAGGTAGGCGGTCAAGGGTGGGGTAGGCGATCACGGGGGCACTCGAGGAGAGAGCGGCGATGACGGGCGTGAGGACGGTCTCGGACTCGGTGAGGGAGAGGACGAGTTGGCCATCGTGGAGGGGACCGGGGAGGGAGGAGGACGAGTTGGGAGAGGAAGGGTCGAAAAGGGGGGACGGGTGGGAGGCATCGAGCTCGGAGCCTCTGACGTCCTCCGAGCTCGAGGCAGGCACCTCCGAGCTCGATGCCGCCTCCGAGCTCGATGCCGGAGAAGACGAGAGCCGGATCCGGAGGGGAGGAGAGAGAGAGAGAGAGAGAGAGGTCGGCGTTGACGGAGAGAGAGAGGTCGAGCCGGCGGGGGACGAGCTCGAGACCATGGGACGGAGATGGCTTGGTAGGCGGGGGACGCTCGAGACGGCAAAGGGGCGGCGGGGGATGAGCTTGGGACGGCAGAGGGGCGGCCGGCGACGACCTCGAGACGTCGGATGGAAGAGATGAGGATGGAGAGAGTGGGAAAGGAGAGAGGAGAGAGAGATCGGCTGGAGAGAGAGGGAGGGAGAGAGAGAGGGGAGGGGAAGAGAGAGTGTATGGAGAGAGGGGATGAATTCCATACAATAACTAAGGAATTGGCTGAGTAAGACCAAGGAATTCCTTAGTAATGTGAGGAATTACTTAGTTATGTGACGAATTCATTACTTAGACTATGAATTTCTTACTCTTACTTATCCTATGAATTCCTTAGTTATGTAAGGAATTCCTTACTTAGACTATAAATTCCTTAGTTTTACTTGCCCTATGAATTGATTACTTATCCTATGAATTCCCTACTTATATGAGGAATTCCTTACTTAGCTTATGAATTCCTCACATAAGTAATGATTTCCTCTCTCCTCCGGCCTCTCTCTCTTCTCGACCTCTCTCTCCTCCGGCCTCTCTCTCTCTTTCTCCACCCATCTTTCTCTCTCCTCTGGCCTCTCTCTCTCCTCTGGCCTCTCTCTCTCCTCGACTGCTCTCTCTCCTCCGACCTCTCTCTCCCTCTCTCTCCCGAGAGAGAGAGAGTCCGTAGGAGAGAGAAAGATGGGTGGAGAGAGAGAGAGGGGTCGAGGAGAGAGAGAGAGGTCAAGGAGAGAGAGAGTGGTCGAGGAGAGAGAAAGAATGGTGGAGAGAGAGAGGTCAAGGAGAGAGAAAGATGGGTAGAGAGAGAGGTCGAGGAGAGAGAAAGATGGGTGGAGAGAGAGGCCGGAGGAGAGAGATAGGTCTTCTCTCTTTCTTTACCTGGTCTTCTCTCTTTCTCTCTCCACCTGGTCTTCTCTCTCCATCGACTCTCTCTCTTCACCCATATTTATCTCTCTCTCCACCCATCTTTCTCTCTCCTCGACCTCTCTCTCTCCTCCGGCCTCTCTCTCTCTCCATCTATCTTTCTCTCTCCTCCAGCCTCTCTCTCTCCTACGGACTCTCTCTATCTCTCCTCCGGGAGAGAGAGATGGGTGGAGAGAGAGAGGCCGAAGGAGAGAGAGGTAGAGGGGAGAGAAGCCAGAGGAGAGAGAAAGGTTGAGGAGAGAAAAAGATGGATGGAGAGAGAGAGGTCGAGGAGAGAGAGAGTCGATGAAGAGAGAAGACCAAGTGGAGAGAGAAAGAGAGATCGGATGGAGAGAGACAACAACTGTCTTATGAATTCCTTACTCATGGGAGGAATTCCTTACTTATGCAAGGAATTCCTTACTTAGTTTATGAATTCCTTACTCTTATCTAGTTTATGAATTCCTTACTTAGGCTATAAATTCCTTACTTATTGGAGGAATTACTTACTTATCCTATGAATTCCCTACTTATTGGAGGAATTCCCTACTTAGCTCCCCACTCTCTCTCTCTCTTCCGCCCCCCTCTCCCTCGCTCTCTCTCTCTCTCTCTCTTCGGACTCTCTCTCTCTTCCGCCCGCTCGCTGATCTTTCGCTCTCTCTCTCTCTCTCTCTCTCTCTCTCTCTCTCTCTCTCTCTCTCTCTCTTCCGCCCCTCACCTCGCTCTCTCTTCCGATCCGGCACAGCACCAGCTCCACGACCTCAACCTCCCCCCGGCCCCCCGTCGCCGCCGGGGAGTCTCCTGAAGGATTCCTTGGCCCTGGACCTCAGGCTCGTCGCCCCCTTCGTCGTGGCCGCCGCCTCCGACTACCAGAGCGTGTGGGGCTTGAGAATGTGAAGTCGGCGCTGGAGCGTGCGGGGCGCGCGGACGTCGGAGGGTGTTCGGGAGAGAAAGATAGCAACGTTGGAGACGAGGAGGTGATTGTGCTGCCGCCGAGCGTCGAGCGAACGGGCAGCCTCGACGTTCGCTGCTCGCTTGCCCCATCCTCCCTCGACGGGGGACGTCGCCCCATCCGCCGTAAATCCTCATGCGGGCACTCTCACAGGCCTGCGACGCCACCGCGTTGAGCTCCTCGCTCACCCCCTCCAATGCCTTCTTCCTTGCCGCCACCAGCTCAATACCCACAATTAGATCGATGTCGAGCTCCAACATGAGGCGACGGTACAGGCGGCGCTCCATGTACCAGCTCCAGGACCTCAACTTACCCCTGTCGCCGCCGTGGAGTCTCCTGAGGATTCCTTGGCTCGGAGGTGACTGCCTCGAGCTCGGAGGAGCTCAGAGGCTCCGAGCTCGATGCCTCCCACCCGTCCCCCCCTTCCGGCCCTTCCTCTCCCAGCGGGGCGTGGGGGTCGTTGTAGGCGGGGCGGGGGCGCGGGGCGAGGTGCCGGAGGAAGAGGGAGGAGAGAGAAACAGAGGGAGGAGAGAAAGGGAGAGATGGAGAAACAGAGGAAGAGGGAGGAGAGAAAGGAGAGGGGAGAAACAGAGGAGAGAGAGAGGGGGGGAGAGAGAGGAGAGAGGGGGGGTTGTTGTAGGCGGGGCGGGGGCGCCGGGCCGGGCGAGGTGCCGGAGTAAGAGGGAGGAGAGAGAAACAGAGGGAGGAGAGAAAGGGAGAGGGAGGAGAGAAAGGGAGAGGGGAGAAAGAGGGAGGAGAGAAAGGAGAGGGGAGAAACAGAGGAGAGAGAGAGGGGGGAGAGAGAGGCAGGAGGCGGGAGGAGAGAGAGAGAGTGGATGGAGAGAGATCCCAGGTGGAGAGAGGCAGAGGAGAGAACTAGGGTATTAGTTAAATAATAACTAATAATTAAATATTCCTAACTAATAATCAAGGATTTCTTGAAATTGACAAGGATTTCTCACTTATAGAGGAATAAAATTGACAGAACTATGTTATGTGATATTAAGAAATTCCTAGCATAGGTAAGGAATTTTCCCATTTCTACTTGTGTCAGGTGGCATTAAATGATGAGAGAGAATCGGCAAGGGTATTTTGGTCCCGAATTTATGAATTTGGTCTGCTTTGTAAACAAACACGAAAGTGTCTCTCGATTGACAAATCGAAAGACAAGTGGATTTAAAAAGAAAATAATACCCATTCAAATATTCTCTTTAGTCAATCTTGTTTTCAATTAAGTAGTTATGTCAAATTATTAGAACAGAAAATCGGCGAAGGGAAAAAAGGGTTGAAATGATCTAACATTCAAGAATCAGGGGATTGGAGTTGAGTTATACTCCTTCTAAACGAACAGAGGTGTTGAAGCTCTTGAGATTGGATGGTGAAATGGAGATGAAGTGGAAAACGGAAAATGGGAAGTGGAAGATGATGATCTATGGTAAATCTACTCCTGGGGAATTATAGATCTACTCCTATGAATAGATTTATGGTAACACCACTCCTAGGAAATTATGGTAATACTACTCCTATGGAAGAAATTATTATAGCACTACTCCTAGAAATGAAGGACTTATTGCATGAATTAAAAGAAATAAAAGCTTCATTAAGATAAATAGGGCTACATTGATAAATATGAAAAGCTATATAGAAAAGCTGATTTGCTTTGATGGTCGGGGCCTTTTTTTTCTTTATCTTCTTGGCCTTTTATAGAGCTTCTGGTAACCACCTTGAAACCACCCGAACTGCTTCATGCAACTGTCAGAAACTGATTCTGAAACCGTCAGAAATGCATAACTGGGCCATATCTTCAGCTATTTACGAAACTGCCATCAGGTAGAGCTTCTTGTCTTCCACTGCAATTTGGTCGATGATAACCTTAGAATTTGATAAAACTCTGAACATGAAAGTTGTATGTTTTCAAATTCTCTTTCCATCGGTCCAAACATCAACTCATTTGGACATCGTATGAGAAAGTTATGATAAAAATGGTCGAAACACATCGATGTCTTATTAAAATAATCAGCCAAAATATGGCCGATGGGTTTTGGCCCATGGAGAAGTGGGCGATGACATTAGCCATCTTTTGGACGATGACGTTTGGACTATCAGCCATTATTTACTATTTTGCCACTGGTACTTTGACTGCCGGTTTGACATAGTAAATGATGGAATATGTAGATCTCTTCAACAGCAAAGTTGTAGATCTTTTCGTGCTCTTTCCCATGGTTCAATAATCGACTCATTTGGACATCATAGAAGAAAGTTATGGTCAAAATAGTCGAGCCATATTGATGACTTATTAAAATAATTGGTCAAAATATGGTCAATGGATTTTTGGCCGATGGAGAATCTGGCCGATGGAGAATTTGGCCGATTGATCGGCCATTGATTGGATTTGGACATTTGGTCTTATTTATCAGTTTGCCACTGAAAATTTTGGTTGTCCGTTTGGCACACTAAACGATGGAATCTGAAGATCTTGTCAACAGCAAAGTTGTAAATCTTTTCGTCCTCTTTCCAATCGTTTAAGAATCGTCCAATTTGGATGCCTTATGTGAAGGTTATCACAAAAATACTTCAGCTGTGTCAACATTGAAGTATCTATTGGTCGATTGACAATATTTATAAAATTACCATTGATCTTGTTAATCGTCCGATGGTTATATTTATGACTAACATAAATGGAGAGAATATTTGATGATGTTTCAAAGATACTTGTTTGAACTTATAAACACCTATGCCAATGTGGCAATTGATTCGATGATAAATTACTGAGTGGAGGTCAACAAAAAGCTGACGTGGTGTGAGCTTCCATTAAATATTCTCTTAAATTCATTCAACAGTCAAGTTCCATCATCAAATACTTCATTCAATCTTTTTTTGGAACAAGTAGTTATGTTGAATAGAGAGAATATTCGATGAAATATCAAATTGTTTTTTTTTAAAATTTAAGTACCTATGCTGATGTGGCAATTTATTCGACGAGAAATCAATGAGTGGATGTTGGCATAAAAAACTGACCTGGTGTCGAGCTTCCATTGGATATTCTCTTAGATATCCATTCAACAGTCAAGTTCCATCATCAACTATTCCCTTCATTTAATCTTGTTTGAAATGTAATAGATAGCTATTTGGAATGAAGAGAATATTTGATGAAATTTCAGAAATATTTGTTTGATATTTAAGTACCTATGCATATGTGGCAATTGATGAAATTTCTACATGAGTAACTAGAATTTTCAATTAAATTCATCACCAGGCCATTTTTCTAATAAAACAAGTGAATTACATCTCTAGGATTCATTTGGATCTAAATTCTTTTATAACATCAACTAATAAACAATGGATTACAGTCAGTTTTTTTTGTTTGATTAGTTGAGCTTAATGACTAAGGGCTATAGAGAACTAGAAAAACTTGTCCAACATTGTAATGCCGTCCTACAAGGCCCAATACAGCGGCACTTGAGAGCGACCACACCAACAAGCTCTACCATCTGCTTTACAATTTTGTTATTTAGGAATATGAACAAACATCGGACTCTGAAAAAGCATCGCTATCCCCCAAATCTCCTTCAAAACTGGCTCAATATGATGAGGCCAAACCATGCGACTTTGTAGTATATCCACTGACATCTTGGAATCTGTCTCAACCACCAATTGGTTGCATCCTTTCTCCTCAACTCATTTGATCCCATGATATATGGCCCTAAGCTCTGCTTCTAAGGCTGATTCTGCATCAACTGGCACACCCATAGCCCAGATCGCATCTTCCCCATCCAACTTTACTGCGCCAACCGCAACTTTCTTATTGTTATGCATCCACGACACGTCCACTTGCAAGACTGATCCATCCCACCTTCTTCTAGTATCCTCCTGGGCTCCTTTGGTCTTCAAGAACTCTGCGGCCAATCTACATGCCCACAAGGCCAAAACTCTTACCACTTCACCTCTTCCATAAAAAATAACCCAATTCCTGTCCTCCCAAATGAGTCAATAGCATAGGTGATATGCGCCTTAATGCTATACTTTCCTTCCGCATTTGAGGAACGCAACAGAACGTTCAGATAGTCCTCTATCTCCCATTCTTCGGGGGTGCTCGGTAGAGCAGGTTTTCTCTCATGTTGTTGATTGGTTGTGCATCTATCTTTTCTGAGGAGTTTCTTGATTTATCGCCTTCGCAGGATACCGAATTTGAGATCGAGGCTCTTCTGGAAAGTCTTGAGAGTTACCAGTTTGCGTGTTGACGCTAGCAGAATATAGAGAGTTGAGAACTCAATTGGTCGAGTTGACAACTCAAGGCTTTTTCCGTCTCAGCGTAACAACTTAGAGTGTTCCGACTCTTCTTGCGGATGATCCCTTTCGTGCATGCATAGGTTTCAGGGAAGCTAGACAGTGTTGCAGCGAAGATTACGAGTCTGCAATAGTACATCGATGGGATGTTTAGCAGCTGAGAGATTCATTGACCCCTTCAGAGGCAAGACTTTACAGACGTATTTTGTCAGCGGCATGCGCATTATTCAATCCAGTCAAGATCGAGACATAAATCTGACAATAGGGGTCGAAGACTATGTTCGAGATCCAGAAAGAACATTTCCAGAATCGTAGGACCGTTGACTAGGATGACCAAGAAATCAGATCTCTTTGTCTTAAAGACACGACATCAGTGCCTTTAAGGGTGATAGCTATAAGTAGTTGTTAGAGAGACCAGAGCAGTTTTAGCGGATTTGTCAGCTCATTGGAGACAGATAGTCAGCTAGACCGAGTTTCAAGAACCAGATGTAAAATGGCCTCATGTGATGATTTAGAGTATGCCAGCATTTTAGCCAGAGTCATGATGACGTGGAGCGACAATGACGCGGAGTTTATAGAGGTCCTGGCTTTGAAAGATACTAGGCACGTGGAGGAGAGATGGACGGTGTCAGCAGACAGTTAATTGTGCTATAGATATCGAGTAACACTTCCAAAACTACGTGAGGACATCATGTGTGAGATCCACTCCCTGTTGCAGTTCATCCAGGAGGCACAAAGATGTGTCATAGACTTCGTCATCAGCTTAGTTGGCACCAGATGCAGTCAAACGAAGAGTTCGTTCCTTGTAACCTCACATGTCAGGAGGTGGAGGCGGAATGTCGACAGATAGCAGACCCGTTACGACCCTTTCTAGTGTCAGAGTGGAGATCACAACATGATGGACTGCATCACCGGGGTATCGAGGATACCGAGAGCATTTCATGCGATTTGGGAACTTGTTACCCGATTAACCAAATCAACACATATATTATCTATGAGTAGTATAGATATTGCATAGCAGTATAGCAGCATATCAGAGAGGTGATCAAACTGCATGATGTTTCAGCTTCCATCGTTTCAGGTCGTGATTCCAGATTCACAAGCAAGCTTTAGTACAGTTTTCAAAAGCCATGATCATCTTGTTGACATTCAGCACAGTATCCCACCTACGGGCAGTGAGACGGTTAGAGAGGACGACTCAGCTCAGATGAAGCATGTATTGTTGATGCATATGTTAGCTGACAAAATCGCATTCCAAGGTAGAGTTTGTCTGCTACAACAGTTGATAGTTCAGTATTGGCGTTGCACTGTCTGAGACATATTACGACATCCCATTTCGTTCACCGGAATGTTGGGCAGACCTTGTAGAGGATTCATCCACCGACTCATACAGCATCACCCAATTTTCAGAAGATCAGCATAGATCATGTCATAGTTGATAGAAGATTTGCTCATATCAGATGTGACCGTCATTTGAGTTTGCAATAGACGACAGAGTGCTCTTGAGGATGGCCCATGCAGAGATCCAAATAGATTGGTCAAGGAAAAAATCGAGGCTGAGGTGTCGCGCCCCGACTCGCGAAAGCCCAACCGGGCCGGGCGACGCGAACCAGAACCTACAAAACGCGGAAAACAAAGCTGGCGAGGGTTCCCTCTAACCTATTGGTCTCCCTAACAGTCTATCACAAAACACCATCAATTAAAAGATACAATAATAATGAAGCCTCGAACCACAGATTAAAACTCAAAATGTTAATATACAAATCCTCGGAGAGGGGAAGATTCAAAATACAACATCACTCCCGTAGGAGACTAACTAACATAGGATAAAAGCTGTAAAGGATCACCACCTCTCAAAAGCCACCAGGCGCCGTCGCACCGCTGACCAACTGCCCGGTAGGAGCCAAAGAAGAAGAACCGACGCCTGCACCTGCAAAACGCAGCCCCGGGTAGGTGTGAGCACTAAGCTCAGTAGGGATCTACACTACGACACACAGAAGGAAGAGGGAAACACAACAGTGTCGCCCTTAAGTAGAACCTGGGTGTATACAGGGGTCCCATAACCCCACCGCGTGTCCTTGAGGCCCAGGGACGGCACTCAATAACACCTGAGGCCCAGGGACGGCACTCAGGAACAGGAACAACACTGGCGACACCAAAGGTCAGCACAGTGGGACACCGGCTACACCTCAGCATCCGACTCAAGGCCGATACGACCTCTACAATCATCAAGCCACAAGTGTACCAGTCATCTAAGCCTATCATCGAATCGACTGGACACCACCATTCAAACCGGGTCCTAACAACCCAACCCCGGTCCTAGGGCTAAGTCCGAGCTTCCAGCCTCGGGACGGTGACCCAAGGATCACCCACGCCCTAACCAATGCAACTAATGCACAAATCAACAATGCATGCTATGGCATACATAAACAGGAGATAGGCATGCAACAGTATGACAAACATCATATAAGTCAACCGGATCGCTGTAGCGGTACTACCGACCGTTGCCAGCCGATCCTCAGCGGGTCCCGGCATTACGACGGTACCACGACCGTCGACCGCAGACTCCTGCAACGGGAAGCAGCCCCGAAAACGATGATGAACAAAACATAATATAATATTATATTCTGAAATATAATATTATATTCAAAAACACCCAAAGCCTCTACTTAGGGGCTAATTGATCCCGTCGATCCGGCGCCCAAACGACGTCGGATTCACGATCCAACTTAGTCACCCATAGGTGTACATACCTGGATCAACATATCCAAAATTCATAATCATCGAACGGTTGGATTAACGGGAAAACGCAAATCAAAATCGTTAATCAAACTAACTTACCCATTAATTGCTGCAACGCAGCCCTCCAGCAAACAATTCATAAGAAATCGTAGAAAAATTGGAAAATTACAAAGCAAGATGGAATGGAAAGCTAACGAATAGCTCTACAACTATTATGTTTATGAAAAGCCAAGATCATGTAGTCGCTGGCCGGAAAACGCGCCGCAAGCCGGCTGTTTCTCAAGAACAGCAGAAAACCAGAAATCCGAGACTTATCATCCATAAAACCAACTCAAATCTCAACTGATTAACATGAAAGTTAAATTAATAATTCTAACAGGTATAAGGAATCCAACAAATCAAGGATCAACAAGATCCAACGGCTAGATCTCAAGAAAACCCGAAAAGAACATCAGTAGGTATAACCCTACCTAGCTGCGCTTTCCTCGACTGATTCCCCGCGATTTGATCACCAACAAGCTTGCAAACCACTTCAGAGGTCTTCCTCTCGTTGTCACGGATCCAACGAGCCAAAGAACACCCAAAATGATGGGAGGAGGAGGGAGAACGGAGGAGAAGAAGCTCGCCGGCCGAGAAGGGAAGAAACAGAGCACCGCGGGAAAGAAGAGAAAGGAGGAAGAAGAAGAGAAGAGAAGGAGGAAGAGGAGGGGAAGAAAAGAGGGGAAAGGGGAAGGGAAAAGCCGGGAAAGAGGGGGAAAAGCTGAGGGGAGGGGAGGGAAAGTCTTCCCTCCTCTGACAGAGAGAGCGACGGCCAGCGGTGGCCGTCCTCGCGAAGCAGAAAAGCCACCGACGTGATTCCGATCGGTCGCTCCAAGGAGCGATCGATCGTTCTCGCCCCGGATAAAAAACAAACCGACTCGCTCACGAGTCCGATCGATCATCCCAAGGAGCGATCGATCGCTCAAGGGTCGTCAGCTGCCCAAAGGCAAGCTTCCGCGCGCCCGAGCTGGGATCTTCCGATCCCGGGTCCACCTAGCCAGTCTAAACAAGCACTAACACATACAAGGTCAGTGTGTGCACACGCGGGTGTAAAACAAACCAACAAGGTGCAATTTACCAAATTGCCCTTATGATCCAAGAAACAATACGATCCACCGGATCGCGCGCTCGACGCGAAACAAACCAACGAGCCACGGCCCCGACCCAACCGGTCGACCCAGGAGTAGAGGGACGGGTCCTCACATGAGGTGTCTTGTTCTTTCCAGATTTCAGTCCATGTTGGCGAGACTGCCTACAGATTGATCTCATTCCACACCTTCCAGTTGTGCTTCCTACTGCCACGTGTTCGAGCTGAGGAAACACTGTTCAGATCCATCTCACTTTATCAGTTTAGGGCAGTATAGAGTTCGAACTAGATAGATCGTATACATAACAGTTAGATCAGATGTTCGACAGGAGATACCATGTCCTAAAAGATTCCTACCCCGAGGTGTATCCCCTGTTTTTTGTGGGCGTTGGTGCCCTTTGTCGTGAGGTTGCTCAGGTTGTGAGCCTACTAACCTTCTTATTTGTGCAGGTGTGTTTGTTTTTGTTTTGTTGTTTTCGATCCTACCCTTACTGAATTTCGGGATGAAATTCCTTTAAATATGATAGATTGTGAAGGCCCGTATCTCCAACCCAGTGTGACAAGGTAGGTCGAGGGTATGGTTCGATTGGTTTGACTCGGTGGGCCTTGTTTCACGATCTCCTTTGATAGTTGCGGCTCTGGGGGTAATTCCTTGGCGAAGTTGATTTTACACACGCGTAGTGAACACACGGTCACGTGATGATGTATTTGCATGATTAGACCATTAACAATACCCTAGATTGAAAGATCTGAGTCAGATCGTAAAGATCTGAACTTATGCGACTATGATTAGCTTAGGCCGATCGATCGGCCAGGATCTATGATCATAGCGATCATAGAAAAACCCCTTTTGAGTGCCCTGTTCACAGGTGAGGGTTGTGTCCCGATAGAGAGAGAGGAGAGTTGCGGCGACCCAATTAGGAGAGAGAGAGAGAGACCCATGGCCGGCAGAGAGCTTGCCGGCGGCAACCGTTGGTGGCGACGCTCGCGACTAGAGAGAGATGGGGAGCTCGGCGACGGCTACGGCGACCCGATCGGGGAGTGAAGAGAGAGGCCGCGACCGAAGAGGAAGGGGAGGAGAAGATCTCGACCCAGGACGATGCCCAGAGGTAGGGAATCTACCCTTATCTTTGACTAGGATCCTAGGATGGGTTTAGTGCTCTGCTTTGCGTTCTTAGCTGTGCTGGTGCTCTTCCCCCCTTGCTCTCATACTATGCTATGTGATGGATTTCGATGCTATGCCATGCTCTGTCCTTCTCTATTTTCTTCTCCCCTGTTTTCCTCCTTATTTTCCCTTGACTGCCATGCTTGTCTTCGTAGCTAAGGAATAGACTTGATGGCTTGCTGAGTTGAGATGTGTTTTCCTCTTCGTTTGGATTTCTGATGGATTTCGACGAGAGCTCTTCCCCTTCGTTTGGGTTTTGTCGTTGGTCTTCGCTGAGTGTTTGGCAGGATGCTTGGGATCCTCCTCAAGCCCATGTCTGAGGTTTCCCTCAAGTTTTTATGGCCGAGGACTGGTTTTGCCAGCGATAGTTGGGTTTCTAGGTTTGATTGGATTGATGCGATCGCTGGACTTCTCCTTTACATTAATTGTCGATCTTCAGGTTTCTTTAGCATGGTCTCTGTTTTGGGTTGATTGTTAGGTCTGTGGCTGGGTTGTGGAATGCTAAGTTTGCCCCTCTGTTTTGGACCTAGCACTGTATATTGGATGGTCGTTGGGGAATTGGTACATGCTAGCGTTCCTCCTTCCATGAACCGGTTAACTCCAGGGTATGCAGGCAAGGTGGCTGTTGGTTGGCCCCCTTGCTGCCGGGGTTGAACAGAGCAAATGTAAATTGGTATAACCTTCAAGTTCTTTCCTTCCATTCGATTCGATTTCTTTATAGTAGCTTGATATAAGTCCCAGATAGCTGGATTGGTGGCTACAATGGTTTTTCATCGAATTTTCTTGGGGATTTTTGGAATGATATGGCTTCCACTTCAATAGCCATCGTCAATTGATATATATATATATATATATATATATATATATATATATATATATATATGTATTTGAAAGAATAAATACATATGTGGATGTGTATGGGTTGTTCAGGGGCTTTGGGTTGTTCTTGTTTGAAGAATAGATATGTTGATTTGCTTGATTTGCTCTGTTCGATTTGTTTAGTTTGCTTACTGAGGTTTGCTTGGATTGCCGGATTTACTGTATCCGTTTTGTCCGTTTAATCTGAGAGTTTGAGTTTCCAGGTTCTGGACTTCCAACCAATTGGGCAAGATGCTAACTGATCGAGAGCCAGACAGAGGACCACATTGCCATATGAATTTTGGAATCCCCTTTACTTTCTGTTAAATGAAACATGTATAATAGTCTGGCGTAGGCACAATTTATTGATTTAGTTTCGTGCCAAACTTTACTATTGTCCCTGTACTTAATACCATTGCTATTCTTCAGTATCATTTGTTTCTCCTCTATTCAATTATCATAATTCCATGTTAATTCCTTTAAGTATGGATTATCGTATTATGTTCATGCTTAGGGCCGGCTATGTGCCTGTTTATATTTTATTTGTGGGTTAGTCAAGGAAGTGATGCCCCTTGGGAATGTTTGGATTAAATGATCCAAATGTGTGCAATGTGTGTTAAATGATTTTGTATCGTTTGGATGTATGAATGACATGGTTGGATTAAATATAGATCTGTAATGCTAAGCCCTACTCTATAACTATGGTATATCATGTTGGACAATTGACTGATGATTTGGCATGTAGAGAAATCTAGGCTTAGTTACTTGAATTGGTTCATGCATGTTGTATGCATTAGAAGTATTAAGACTAAGTGCGGGCGTTGGGTTCGATCGCCGATCACCGATCTGGGGGTCTCGGGTAACCCAGATCTAGCCCTAGGACTAGGGTTTGGGTAGTTGAGGATTAGTATGTGATTGTCATCGAATGATCATATTTGCTAACATTTGAAGTTATTGTTATGGTCGACTATGTATTATATTCTTGTACTTGAGGTGTAGAGGTCGTGTCGAGTCTCTGAGACCAAGCACTAAGGATGGTTGTCTTTGTTCCTGACTTGCGTGTCCCCGCGAGAGATGGTATGACTGAGCATGGTGGAATTTGGACAGGAGCCTGCAGTCTTTGTTTCCTCTCGTTTGTTCTTGGGTGACGGTGGAATCTGGACAGGAGTCCTTGGGAATCGACGGGGTTATGGGGCCCTTCGCATGTCTTAGGCTTAGGTGGAGAACGAGACAGTTCCAGTCTCCCTTCCTTTCTGTGAGACGTAGAGTAGAACCCTACTAGGCATTGTTGCTCACCCTACCTGAGTTGCATCTGCGATGCAGTTCCTTCTTTCAAGCGTTCTTCTAGAAGATAGCGGGATATTCTCGAGGTGGTCGAGGACTTAGATTTTCGAGGAGTTTCATACAGCTTCCTTATAGTTTTATATTATGATGTATCGATTGATGTATAATCTGATGTATTCGAGGACAGAATTATATGATCATTATTCTAGTTGTAGTTGAGAAAATTTGTAATATTCTTTAATGTAGACATTTGAGCAATGTAATGGTTAGTTATTTATTCTAATTATAATTTGTTCAAATTCGTAGTTGTAAATTTATTATGCATTGAATACTTTTGTGCCTATTGATGAAATTGTATAGGGTTCAAACTGAGGAAATATAAGGGAGACTCACAATTTGCTTTTAGAAACAGGTTTAGGTTGCTCACGCCTCGACCTGGATGGGTTTTCTAGATCGGGGTGTGACAGTCCAGCAACATGCATCCCCCGCTTCCCGTGTTCTAATTGGAACCTTGAGAATTTCTTCTACTAAAGATTCATGGCCAAACTCCACTAATCGATCATGATTCCAAACCTCACCATGTTGCAAATCACCTACCTTTGCTGAATAATAATGATTATCACAGTTGAAGGGGAAAGGAGAACCAACCAAGACTCCGCAATCCAAGTAGTTACGATGCCAAAGGCTAACTACGCTTCCAACCCCTGGTTTCCACTTCAAAACTTTCCTGAATTCATTGGTTGTTGCGCACAGGACCATCCAATGAGCAAACTTCCTCCGGAGGCCTCTCTTAGTTGGTATAATTTGCTTCCATTTGTATTTGGCTTTATTGAGCTGCTTCCAAACACTTGCTTTTCTATCAAGAAAATTCCCCATTTCGTTCATCTTTAAGGCTTTTGCCCAAAGCCCCAAGTCCCTCAGAGTAAGTGTGAGGACCCGTTCATCTAACATGGCTCGACCGTGTAGGTTGGGGTCGTGCCCTGTTGGCCTGTTTTCGCGTCAAGCGCGATCTGTTTGATCGCATTGATGATTTTGGACCCAAAGGGCAATTTGGTAAATTGTACTTTAGCGGTCGGTTTTACACCCGTGTAGTGCACACACAACCCTATGGATGATAAATTTTCTTGATAGAACCTTAGGCAGGCTTGGGATCGAAATATCCGAGCTCAGGCGCGAAAGCTTGTTCTTTGAACAGCTAGCGGCCCTAGAGCGATGGATCGCTCCAGGGATTGACCGATCGGACTTTATGTCGACACCTACATTGAGCTGGCAGGTACGGAACTGACCTAGTCCGACCGATCGCTGCTTTATGCGATCGATCGCTGCTTCATGCAATCGATCACTGCTTTATGCGATCGATCGGACACGGCTGGTATACATAACCACCAGCTCCTCTATTTCTTCTTCACTCCACCGTTCCTTGGATTTCTTGAGGGAGGCTTGTTCCAAAGGCTTGAGGACGTTGGCAGCAAGTAGAGGAGTTGATCAGGGGCTTCCCTACACGGATTAATCAAGGATTAGCGTAGAAAGCTAGGATTCTTCACTTAAGCTTTGTTTAAGTGTTCTAGGTTAATTAAATGCTTAATTCTTTTATTAATCTATGTTGGATGATGATTTTAGGCATGATTAATATCTGATTGAAGTATGACTCGGTTTTGGTTGGATTTAATCCGAATGTAAGCAACTTTTCCTTAATTTATTTCTGTATTTCTGTTTTAATTAGAATAGCAATGTTTGAGCTTGATTACAGAGTTTTAAGAGCATAATCTCAGTTGATCTTCACCATGAAAGTTGTATATCTCTGAATATTCATTCAATTCCAACTGGTTTCATAGTTTTCAAATTTATGTACGATTTATAGTGAATTAAATGGCGGGATTGTGCAGAACAGGGCAGTGAGTTTAATTGGAGAAATTAAGTGGACTTTCATTATCCAATTGATTTTAATTTTGGATATGATGATCTCAGTGATCTTTGGGATTGATCTGTGAATTTTGGTTTTAATTCGAGAAATGTTTGAAGGGATTTTGAGTCATTTATCAAATCTGATTTGAAATCGAAGTTATAGGTTTTAGTCAATTTCGTTTCACCCGTTTGATCCAATTTTTGGATATGTGATTCAGGATATGTCAATGAACAGGTTTATAAAGTTTCACGCAATTGGATGTTTACATTGGAAGTTAGGATTTTTTGAAGTTAGTAGTATTGTTAGTTTCAATTTGATAATTCGAGCTTTTCAATCTTTTATCATATATGTTATTATATACGTGTAGGCCCTATGTGAGGCTTATGGTTGAACCAAGGAAGTCATGCCTCCCTTGGGATGTGTAGAATAAATGTTTAACTGCTAAATTGCTTAGTTAACTAGGGTTGTATCCCCTTTTAAGAATTTTTGTTGACGGCTCGCGGATGCCGTCATATTGTCAAAATCTATCTTGAATGATAGTCTAGGTTGTTTGTCTGATCTCGTGGAGACTGATAGGCCAATTGCGCCTATTTATCCACTTTATCTAGACCCTTGCTATGTTCACCCTATAGTGAGATATATACTGCGCCTAACCTTGTATATTATTTTAGCATATGTTGGATGTCTGAAATCTTATCTATGCGCGTGCGAGCATACATGCATTTGATTGCATTAGAGGCATTCTAGGCTAGGCGTGGGCGATGGATTGATCGCCGATCCGAGGGCTCGGGCAGCTCGGATCGGCGATCAATGTGACATAGAATAGAATCATGCTGAGCTTATCGCTCATTCCTACCCGGGCTACGTTTTGCAGTTGCATGCGTCAGCTCTTCTTCCATAACACCAGCTAGACAGGCTCTTAATGGCGCGTCGATTTCTGGAGGTGTTTGAGGACTTGAGACTTAGTTTTCCTGCTAGATCATATAAATGTATAATTTCCTTATGTAATAATTTTTAACATAGTTATACATATGCTTTGAGGATCAGTTTTGTATTAGAAACTTTGTATATATTTGATGTATAGTGTTCTTTAGTAAAATATTAGAGAATTACAGTCCTAGCCCCAAATTAATTGTTTAATTTAGATATATTATTTTTTTTATAAATACGTCACGGATGGATTGGATAGATTTAGAACCTTCACGCCCCGGACCAGATGCGTTTTCTAGGTCAGGGTGTGAGAGTAAGACCACCAACCTCTAGAGTTGTACAAACTTCTCCCCAAGCCACATTACACAAAGTCGATCTCTTTCCCCTCCAAAGAAAGTTCCTGTGGATGCTCTCCATTCTTTGAATCACCTTTGCAAGAATCTTCGTTGCTGTCACACATATCCCGTAACTAATTGAAGTACAGAGTTAACAAAAGTTACTCTGCTTGCTTTATAAATCAATCTCCCCTGCCATTCCATAACTCTCTGTCATTTTGTCAATAACCATAGAGTAGTCTATTGCCTTTAGCCACTTATCGCTCACATGGACCCCAAAATAGTTCCAAATACCTTTTGTTGCGGAGATACCAAGTATATGGCAGATAGTTCATGGTTTGTTTGTATCAACCACCTTAGAAAATCGAATACTAGATTTTAAAGGGTTTATTTCCAACCCGGAGAGCTTCTTAAATAATATAAGTTTATGCTTCAACTTTTTTGCTTCCAAGCATGTAGCATGAGTTGCGAATAAACAATCATCAACATATAGAAGATGAGAGATGGTAAAATCTGACTTTGGCACCTTCATACCTATCATAGCATCAGTCGAGTTCTTGAGAATCCCTGAGAGCACCTTTTAAACCAACAAAAACAAATAGGGTAAGAGCGGGCCACCTTGACGCAACCCACACTTCGAGGCTATTCTTTCATATAGTTTTCCATTGATGATAAGTGAGAACCAATCTCCGTTGACACATGCCATCTTCCAATTTATCCACTTAGTAGGAAAGTTCATCTTGCTAAGAACCTTATGAAGAAACTGCCACTTAACCTTATCATACGCTGATTTGAGATCAATTTTAATAACCATCGAACTCTGAGTCTTAGGTGCATTCTTTATAGATTGTATAATCTCAATAGCTGGATCCACATTATCATGGATACTACGGGGATAGAAAGTGATAGCGTGGAAGTTTAACCATTGACCAATTAAATAGTCAAGGTCAAAATTACCTAACACTCAAGAATCAGGAGATTGTGGTTTAGTTCAACTCCTTCAAACGATGTTCGAACAGAGGTGTCAAGTTAAACAGAAATATAGATTGGACCTAATTTAATAATCTAATAAAACTAATTATCAAGATTAAACCTAAATTAATCTTGAATTAATCTATTGCAAATAAGAAATTATCTAAAATTGCTAAGTGAATCTAGAAGGCAGTAAAGATCATCCTAAATTACTAAATCAAGATAAGATACATTTAAACCTATTACTTAACCTAATCTAAATTAAGATATGAAAGCTCTTAAATTAAACTAATCTAAAGAAAACAGTAAAGAAGTTTTTAAGGAAAACGATAAAGAAAACATTATAAAATCTAATCCTATATTACTTATCTAAGAATAGCAACTTGAACTACATTATGCAGAAAAGATAAACTAAATACTGAAGAAACGTAATCATTTCATTGAATAAAACTAAGTTACATGAACCAGAATCATTCTGGAAACAAAAGAACTCAGGCGCGTAAGCTCTGTGATAGGTTTGCGGGAGAGATTACACAGTGAAAGGAGAAGACTATTTATATTAGATCGGTTTTAACTGCCTTCAGTTCAACACGTTCTCCACTATCTTCTATCTTGCACTCTTGGTAATCCGCGTGTCCCACGTTCTCTGATGTTTTCTCGTTTCTCCACATCACGGTTTGGCCAATGACGGTTGCGTTTGATTGATGAGGGCTATGTTGCAATGTTATCCTTCTTGGCCGATGTTCTCTTCTTATACATGTCTTTATCGTTCTTAGTTGATAACGTTTTTGTCTTTAGATCATCATCGCCCTTGGCCGATGGCCTCTTTTTGTAAAGATTATCATCGTTCTTGGCCGATGACTTCCTTCTTTTGGTCGATGATCTTTTGTTTATCTTAGAACGATATCGCCCAATTGGATTGGAAAGGCTGTCGATCATATTTAGCATGTCAATCAATGATTGGTTAACCATTATTTTGGCTAACATTTTGCCTCCCATGCAGTAATCGAGGAGTTTGAATTTATGATGAGATGACCGCATCTAGTGTGATTTGACAGTGTTCTTGTTAACCACTAATATTAATCATTATCATTGTCTAGGAAATCGGATCGCCGTCTCATTTTCATTATCTCTTCATATCCCTTAAAATCCTGCATTTAATGCGCCGTACTTACCCTAACATCTCTACCCTTTTGGCCATAGCTCTTTGGCGCGAAAGAACTCCATTGGCTCTTTCTTCTCTTACTTAAGGTTTTAGTTCTTCCTTTGCTCTCATCGTTGCGGCGCTTGAGTTTTCTTCCTTTCCTTCATCGGAAAATAGCTGTGACGTCTGAGATTTCTTCCTCCCTTCAGCAACAAGCAACCTATTCTCCGCCATGGTTCGTGAAATCAAAGCCGATGAGGTCATTCATAAGGAAGTCAGCAAGACCTATGTGGATTTCAACGAGCTAATGAGATCAGATGAGGCAAGAGGGACATATATGGTCAGAATTGGTGATTTTAATTCCAGGTCCTTTTCTCTTGGACCTTGTTTTATTTCTGAATCTTATGCCTTCCCTTTCCTCCGATCTTAAGATTGTTGTAAACTCTTTTCCACTTTCTGGTGATCTACCTTTGTCTCAAGAACTCAACTTATCGACCCTTTCTTCCAGAAACCCTATTACGCCATGGCCTTTGACCGATGATAAATTCATCGAGTGGCACAATAGGATGATTAACCATCCCGATTCAAAGAAAATATTCTCTGATGCTGGCATTTTGGATTTCCTAAATTTGAGCACTAGGGTTCCTCCTCAAGAGCCCAACTTACTCCTTTCGTCGTTCCTTTTTTGGTCGATGGAGTATAATAACTTTGTTTTTCCTTTCGGCACTCTCTCTATTAATTACCCTCCTAGATATCGCTCTTTTGACCGGTCTCACTCCTATTGGCGAACTTATATCGGCCAATATGGAGCTTCCTTCTCGTGATACAGTCTTTGATACCGATAAGAACTATGTCGTCTTCAGTAATACCTATGCCAAGCTTGAAAAGACCGATTACCCACCAAATGTCCGAGGACGATTATCATTTATCTATTATTGGCTATGAAAATTCGTTTTCTGTCTTCCTGCTAGAAAACCTGTTAGGGGCTATATCAACCTTGCTCAAGCAATTGCCTCTGCAAAACAAGTTTATCTCTTTCCGTTTTCATCGTATTAGCCATATACAGAGGTATCTACCTTACTCTTGAGCAATTGAGAGATGGTTGAAGTCTTACTGGTTTTTGCCCTCTCTGGATCGTCCAGTTCTGGCTTAGAGCCTATTTTCCTGGACTTCACTTACCTCATCATCTTCATCGGCCAGAACTCAATGCCAGTTATATATCTCCTTATCGTTCATCCTCAAATCCCTTCAACAAATTTTTGATTATTTCTATACTTTATCCGATTTGTCCTCCTATCGTCCTTTCAATCTTAAAGGTGGGATGTTGATTAGTCAAGGCCATTTATTTTCATGGACTTAGTAAAAATTAGTGTCTACGATAACATACTCATCATTTTCGTGTAACTTGTTTTTAAAGTGGGATGTTGATTTGGCCATAAAGTCTTGTGGATTTCTTCTACACTAAGCCCCTGTTTGGTTCGGGGTTAAGGCGGGGTTATCCCACCTTAACCCCGTGTTATCCCCAAACACAGCCGGCTTACATTTCTGGGTTAAAGTGGGGTTAACCCCGGTTTCTAGGTTATCCCAATTCCATTTCTCGCGAGCGTCTGGCAAAGCGACACAGCGCTGGCGGCCATTGCGTGAGGGAGAGACCGTCTCGTCGCGGGGGTCGCCGGCGGCGTAGAAGGGCGCGTGGGTTGGTCTTGGGGGGAGGCGGAAGGGATGTGGTCGGCGACATTCTCTAGTTGTTAGTGGGGGGAGAGATGGAGCGAGTGAAAGAGCGACAGCGTCACCGCGCGAGGTCGACGGCGCCGAGTGACGGCTCCTTGCGAGATCTATCCGCCTCCGGCCGCGACGTCGGATCTAAACCAAAAACCATCCACATCCCCTCAGATCCGGTCACTCGGAGGAGAGATCGAGAGAGTGAGAGAGACAATGCCACCGCGTGAGGTCTTCTTGCCATATCTCTCCGCCACCATCCGCTACCTCGCCTCTGAAGCCAAGAGCATTCCAGATCTGGTCAGATCTGGTCAGATCCAGTCAGGGTGACTTTGCTCCATTGCCGGAAGTGACGAGATCTCTCTCTTCCCACTCGCTGCCGCCCAGCAACTCCTTCGATCCGAGCACAGTTGTCCTGTTAGCTAGATCTGGCAAGATCCGAGGGTTGTCCTGTTAGCTAGATCTGGCAAGATCCGAGGCTAGCAAAGAGGAATTCAGCCTTCACCACGGCTAAGTCCCCTTCCTTGATCCTTCTTCTCTAGGTAATCAATCTTATCATCCATTTTTGTACCACTATATTTTCTCCCCTTCCATGGTCTGATCCGATCTCTCTCTTCCAACTCAGTGCCGGCCTGCAATTGGTGCCAAGCACAGTTCCAAGAAAAAGCTACTTCTGCGCTGCTCCGAGGCTAACAAACAGCTACATCTGCTGGCTATCCGAGGCTTGCAAATAGGAATGCAGCCTTCCCTGACGGCTCCCCTTCCTTGATCCTTCTTCTGTAGGTAAGCAATGTTATCATCCATTTTTAAACCACACTATTTTCTCCCGTTCCCTGGTCTTATTGTGGTCACTCTCTTCCAACTCAGTGCCAGCCTGCAATTGGAGCCAAGCACAGTTCAAAAACCGTCTTCTGCTCTGCTACAGCTAGATCTGCTCTGATCCGAGGCTAGCAAAGAGGAATGCAGCCTTCCCTGACGGCTAGTCCCTTTCCTTGATCTGCATTCTCTAGGTAAGCAATCTTATTTTACATTTTTCAACCACGCTCTATCTTCTCCCCTTCCCTGGTCTGATCCGATCTCTCTCTTCCATCTCTGTGCCGGCCTGCAATTGGAGCCAAGCACAGTTCAAAAAAAAAACGTCTTCTGCTCTGCTCCGAGGCTAACAAAGAGGATTGCCCAATCCCCTGAAGGCAAATTCCACTTTGTTGATCCTTTTGGTTTAGGTAAGCAATCTCATTATCCAAATTTTAACTCTAGCTTTTATTATGATCGTTGGATGATTATATAGCTTTGATGATGAGGTTTGTAGTGGATGAAATAACCATCTCTGTGCTCTTTTGATTTCTATGGGATGACTGAGGCATGGACCTAGTTGGTTCATGTTAGTATGCTAGCCTGGTACATTGCCGTTATTTTACTTCCAATCAGTTTTTATATCTATTTCAGTTTGTACCCATCTTAGATCTTTGTAGTGGTGTCTTTTGTTCGGCAGGTTGGTTATATGTTTCTGACTATGTTTGAATGATGTGGCCATGTTTGTTTTTGTTAGTTGGTATTTTGTGAGTAAAAAACATCTTCGATTGATTCCATCAGTAAACATTGTGATGGATGGGGCAGCTATACTTTGTAATCTTCACTATCCTTACGAAAAAGAAGTCAAGAAGTATCAGTACCCATCCATTTTTAGGGTTAAAGTTCCCCTCAGTAGCATCCTGTCTACCTTGTCTTTTCTAGCGAATACAGCTAACCTTCAGACATGCTATCTAGATTGCAATTACGAGTGACTTTGTCACCTATCTATGAAAATCTCATGTTATGGTTAAAACCATATCTCCTAGCAGATGTCGATGCTTGGATTGATTTCCCTCCATGAATATTATCAAACTAAAGACATCTTTGATTAATACAGAAATATGCCGAATGTAAGGAAACAAAATTGGACTGAAGCCGAGGATCATGTCTTGCTAGAACACTTGAGATTAGAACACCTCGCTAAAGCGCGAAGCAATGGGCAATTTACGAAAGATGCCTGGAATAGAGCACTCACCAAATGCAATGAAAATCGAGAACATCAGCTGCAGATGATACACATCAAGAATAGATGGAAGAACTTGAAAAAAACGCATGCTATCTACATAGAGCTAGAGGGCAAGAGTGGATGGGGTTGGAATCCCGAAATGAAGATGATCGATCCACCTGATAGAGCAGCTTGGGATGAGGTTATTGCGGTAAGAAGCGTCCAAATATAATCTTCATAATTCTGGTCCAAAGACACATATTCTAATCAATTATAATTCTTCCATTCTTCCAGGGTCGTTCAAAATTCGCTCCTCTCAAAGATAAGTTGTATGTCTTCTATGAGGTAATGAATCTCCTGACAGCCAAGAATACCGCTACTGGAGAATTCAGATATTCCTCGAACATGAAGAATAAGAATAATAAGGCAATTGAAGAAAAAGTATCAGAGAGCACTGGATCATCAGATACTCCGACTGATGCTAATTCACCCCCGCCTCGGACTTACCCATCTCGTGTGTCTAGTATTAACATCGGTGAAGATGAAGACCACACAGGAGGATCCGGGCCATGGAGATATGTTGATGAATTGCAAGATACAAACACCAGTGATCCGATTCCGCAAGATACGCCACAGACACAACGCACAGAGGAGCATGGTGGTACTGGCACGGATGCATCTGGTTCTTCCGGCAGCAAGCGTCGCCGACAAGAGTATGCAAACCGATGTAAGAAGAAGGTGGTTGGCGGCAGGGGTGAGGGTGCACTTCTAATTGCACAGCAGTTATAGAGGAAGTTTGACCTCAAAGAGCGGGCGATGCAAAGAGATGTTGATTACTCCCTACCAACATGTATGGAGGTGGCCCATATATTGCCTGAAATAACATCTTACAAGTTGGTGAAGTTGACGAAAATTTTTGAGAGTGAAACACATAGGCAAGGATTCATTTCTCTCAATGACGCAACACTAAGGAACATGTGGGTAGATGATCGGTTGAAGGAGTTACCTAGTCAAGATAGCCATAGCCAGCCATCTAGAATTTTCACACAGCCTGGACCATCATACCATCCGCCTATATGGCCTCCGTCCATGGAGGTGCCATACACATATCATTTTCGTCCACATCTTCCTACTTTTCATATGAGTAGAGGTCCACGGCCTGAAGGGGAACAAGTCAATCCGGATTGGACACCATACGAGACGCAGGAGGATGACCACTTCGCACGTGGCAGATCAAATCCGGACATGTAAGCGGTACTTATCTAGGTATGTAGTCTGCTAACTTTAATGATGTGATTTCTTACTAGACTCGTTCTGTTCGGAGTACTGCTAGTTGTTCCACCTTGGAGTCATTTAGATTGATTTAACCCTACCATCTTATGCTCTTTTTGCATTTGTCTATACCTTTGCATAGATACGTGAAGAGAATTATAGCCATGTTTTCTTATTCCTTTTGAAGATCTCTGCTGATTTTGTTGTGGTGAACTACTTGTTAAAAGGATATTACGAAGGAAAGGTGTTGCTTTTAGCTTATTTCTGCTTATAGTACATGTTTTAGGAGATCCACCGGATGTGTGGTCTAGGTGTTGCATTCGTTTGAATGTTTTAATTGCCCGTTAAAATTCTTCTTATATGATTTTCATCTAATTTTTGTGTATAAGTTAATGAGTAGAAAAGCTTGTGGTGTAGCAGCTGATCAGAGTTCTTTCTAGAGTTCTGTTAAATGCTGAACTTTTGCTGAAATACAATAATTAAGGTCAGTTGCTATTTTTGTGAGTACTTTGAGATAGTCATAGGTTAGTAGCATTTCTTATATGCCTTCTGACTTAATTCATACCTTATTGATGCCCTCTTAACCTTATTACTTGTGTCAGTCCCTATACAGATCCTAGTCTATGGTGTTGAAGTTTTCTTGATTTAGTGAGCCATTTGCATTGCTCATACTAGTTACAATTCATGCTCATTTTTACTTCTTCGGTTGTGCAGGACGGTCAACATCAATATGGTGACATTCTCTAGTTTTTTAAGGAAACATTGCATTTGGATTCTGATGCCGAATTAGTTATGGCATGTTGAAACCCATGAGTTAATTGTGGCATGTTGAAATGGATGAGTTACAATCTCTTGCTTGATAGGTTAGATCCATCATGCATCTTACTTGGTATATGATTGCAGACTGTAACATGGGTCGATGTTGATTGCTAGCTATAGTCTCTGGACTCTGCTACGAAGATTACAGCATCTTATTAGATGGTGCTAGATGACAATGCAGAAGAGCCATGTTTTATTGGTCAAAAAGTTGCTGCAACATGTGAACAATGGGGCCTACATTTTAAAGTTGATTTGAGAGACAAGACAATACATTCTGAAGTTGATAGAAGGGACAAGACAAGAGGGAGGTTTGACTTGCTGTTCATCATGGAAAGAAGACATAAGTTGTCTCTATCTTAGATATTTGTATGGACTCTGCGTCCTATATATAAGGAACATGTGTAATGAGGAAGCTTGTCTGTGGAGGTGTGAGTAGTGGCTGTTGATGCATTGTGGTAGTGTCTTTTGTTTCATCAAACATATCTGGTATGTAAATGTATCTGCAGCTTTGTCAAGTTTATTGTTGGTAGATTGTGTTTGCTTTTATTGGATTAAACAGTTTTATGAGTTTGTTTTAGTTGTATTTAATGGAACTCCATTTAGCTATTATTGGGTATGTATTTTACACAGTTTGTGTTTCAAAGTAATTATAATCTCTAGCTTGCTGAATTGTTAGAATGTATGGATGACTTATGCATGGACAAATTTGCATGTTGGATTTGATGAGGTAAAGATAAAATAATTGTTGTAGCATCAGAGCCTTTGCTTTGATCCCTACCACTGGGATATAGGCTTTGTTGGTTTTGTGTGACGTGACAAAAGTTCATGCAATTTAACCTTCGGCGTGGGGGACAGCGAATTCCGAAATGTGACATTGTGTTACATACTGGCAGCTTTGAAGTTGGAAAGGACAATTTCTCATATTTCTGGTTCCGAATATCCCTAGCTATTCTGCTATCACCAGATTCCTTTTTGGGGCTCAGTTCAACCTTTATGCTAGGGGTCTCAAACCTATCAAACATACCATCCTCAGGAGATCTCTGTTCTGTATATATGTTTTTCACATTCTCTTTGGGAGTATCTTCCCCCAGTATGTTATTTAAATGGCGTGGATGCAGATAAGAACATGCTTATTATCATAACTCAACATGTAAAATATTTTTCTAGATGAAGTAACCAAAAATAAACATAGGATTATTATCATAATACTCTCAAATTGAGGGGGACGGGGATAGAGACAAATTACATGGAAATCACATTGTTGACTTATACAATATTACAACACTTGTTTCTTTTGTTAGACAGAAATGAGTTTTTTGTCGTATGAGAGCTCTTCGGGGTCATCAGAAGAGGAGGACATGGTTATTCAGATAGCTCTAGCAGATTGCCCATCTTCTTCGCATCTAATAACTACGATGCCATGCTGCACAAGGCCTTTCACCGGACACCAACTAATCAATGACATCATGGATGGTCATGAAACTAGATGTCCAGAATTGTTTAGGATGTCAAAAACAGTGTTTCACGGCTTATGTGGTGCATTGGAGGCAGGGGGTTTGATTAGCGACACATCAAACGTGTCAAGCAGAGAGCAACTTGCGATCTTTCTTCACGGGATTGGACATGGAGTTTCAAACAGAGTGCTGGCTGAGACATTTCAGCATTCTGGAGAAACAATAAGTCGAATTTTCAATCGCGTACCGGATGGTGTCGTAGAATTGGGACCTGAATACATGCAACTCCCTGGTGATAATGTCCTCGCCCACCGCCTATTTGAGGGGAGTTCCACTTGGGCCCCATTTAAGGTAAAATGCATGAATATAATCTTATTGTGGTATGTTCTAGCGTGTGCACGGGGTCTTAATGCTGCAAGTGTATTTCGCAGAATGCCATTGGTGCAATTGATGGAACGCATATTCCTGCAATTGTTAGCAGAGACCTACAACCGCGGTTTCGTAACCGCAAGGGGTTTACATCGCAGAATGTTATGGGAGTTGTGGATTTTGATCTACAATTTCTCCTTGTCATTACTGGCTGGGAAGGTTCCGCGGCAGATATGCGTGTCTTAAATAAGGCAATTGAAGAGGGCGATCTCACAGTTCCAGAAGGTTTTAGTCTCATGAACTTACGCTCTTATATTTGCTCTCAATGACTTCATCTAACAGTGACAATGCGATAATCTGTAGGTAAATTCTACTTAGTTGATTCTGGTTATGCAAATTCAAAAAAGTTTCTGGCGCCATACAGAGGATCACGATATCATATCGGAGAATTCCGAAATGTCCGTAGTGGCCGCACCCATGGATACAGTAGCTATAAGGACATATACAACCACCGTCATGCACAATTGCGCAATCACGTTGAAAGGGCATTTGGTGTTCTGAAGCAGCGATTTAAGATACTACGAATAATGCAGCCATATCCTTGGTTAGCGCAACGCAAGATAGTAATGGCGTGTTGCATACTTCATAACTATATCATCAGAAATCATAAACGTGATAGTCTTTTACGAGGATCTGTTGCTATGGAACCTGCAGTAGCTAATGATGATGAACATCTGCATGGACATCCACAATCTACGTCCTTGTTAGCAGAATCTCGTGATGGTGATTTATTACGTGATAGAATTGCAACAGAATTGTGGGTGAATAGGTGAGGTTTGTATAGTATATAATTTACTGCTTAACACATATGTTTATCTTACTTAGCAAAGTAATTAATTTAATTATAAACTTTCCTTTTTTAATCGTATTTTAGCTATTATATTTGATGATGCTATTCATTTAATCCGATACAATAATTAAATTGCATTGTAAATTATTTTTCGCAGATGAGTTATTATGTGGTCTACAGAGGTCAGAGGACAGGAATCTATGCAACGTGGCATGAGTGTCATGCACAAGTCGACAAGTACCCAAGTGCATGTTACCGTAAATTTAAATCTTTGGATGAAGCATCACAATCTTTTGAAGATTACAACTTGCACACTTATTACGAGGAAGTGGCGACGATATCTTACGCGGAGTCCAACACGGCACCTGTTGCCCCGCGTCGGCTATTGTCCTCTACCGTTTGCTACCTAGTTGCTGCGATATTTGTTGTCGCATTTGCTATTTTCCTGTTACGTTGATGTATCTGACTTAGCAAAGAAGTTTAGTATTATACTTTATTATAATATATTTTACTCTATTCTATGCAACAATCTAAAACGCGTAGCTTTGCTTGATTTTCATAATTCATGATCAATTCCTCAAATTATGTTAATTCAGGGCATTTTCGGTATTTAATATTAATTAATTATAATTCTTACACTTATTCCACCTTGTACATCCAAACACCATTTCCTTAACCCCACTTTTCTAACCCCAAAAACCCAACCCTACTACCAAACACCAAAAGTGGAATAACTTTATCCCCACTCATTAACCCCACTTTTCTAACCCCAAAATCTCTTAACCCGGAATAGCTTAACCCCATACCAAACGGGGGCTAAGGGTTCGTTTGGATACCACGGATCTGCGGGATCCAGGGGTGGAATCCGTGGGAGCGGATCTCGCGGATTCCGCCCCTTGGCGTCCGCTCGAATCGAGCGGACGCTGAAAATGGCGGATCCCATTTTCCGGGATCCACGTGGGATCCGGCGTTATCGAAATGGCGGATCCCGTTGTATCCACCGGATCCCGTGGATCCACCGGGATCCAGCGGTGCCAAACGGGCCCTTAATATACCAAAACAATACTATATCTTTTAACCTGCAATTTGACCCTTTTTTTCTTCCTTTGAACATATTCGTTGATAGGTTGAGTGCACAACCATGAAAATACACTTTCATGTACGTGTAGTATATATACAATATAGGATGCTTGCTCAACAAGCTCCAGCAGCTCTTCCAAACCAAGGAAAAAATCTGTTGTTAAGTTCAGTTATACCAAGTCAAACAAAAGGTGTGTTTGGCATTTTTTAATTAAATAGTTTTAAATTCTCTAACTATTAAATTTGCACTTGCGGAGATGGCAATCTATATTCAATGGTGGTCGTTGTCTTAGGCCACATGTTCTTGATTAAATTGCTGGCAGACTCCGTCGAGGCAAGCATAAGATAGACTAAAGATATTTTAGAAAAGTGGAGTCGCCATGTACCTTAGATTCGACTTTTGACTCCTTGTATAAAATGCCAAAAACATTATCTACATATACACCACAAAAATATCCCAAAAGCCCCCGAAGGGTCCTCACATCTCGTGGCAGGGATTCCGGCCCACCACAAGGGTGAGAAACGTATTCACAGTTCACAACCTAGAGTTGAGGCGTAAAGCATTTTTCTTTTTTAATAGATGAGTCAAAAAGGCCAAAAGCTAGATCATACAGCTACGTTTCCACACTCGAACCCATTTTTTATTTGAATTAATTGGTGTTTAGGGCTCTAGATAGGAAATATTTAGTTATAGCTCCGGATACATTTTCCTTAAGGTGTTTAGGGCCATGATGCTTAGCTGTTTTTTTTTTTAATGTCTAAAATACCCTGCCACACGTTTGAGCTTCCTGACCCCTTCACCTTCCTTCCCACCGTTGATCCGCCACCAAGTCACCTTGGACCTCTTTGATACTGCCAAAGGAACCCCCGACGTCGATTGAACTCATCTCCATCGGCGCCCAAGGACTCCGACGACCACCACACCGCCGAGCTCAGATCCACCGCCTACGAGCTCAGATCCGATCAGACCCCACGGATGGTTTCCCCCGCTTCCGAAGAAATATCCACCGATTTCATTCATCGGGAACCTGATGTGTTGCCGGAGATCCCGTTGGTGAATGGGATCCTTGGGAGGTCGGAAGGAGGACGAAGAGGTTGGAGTGGGGAGGTCAAAGATCCCGTCGCCGTCGGTGAAGGGGAGGTCGGGGTGGGGAGATCGCAATCCCGTCGGAGATCTCTGTGGAAGTCGGTGAAGAGGATCGTGACGTGGGTGACGGGGGCACCGGGGAAGGAGTGATCGCGACGGATGGCGGGTGCGGGGGGCCGGGTGAGGAGATCGGGGACGACGAGATCGGGCGGGTGAGGAGATCGGGGACGACGAGAGGAGGTCGGAGGAGATCGAGAGGAGGTCAGCCAGGTCGGGGGGTGAGGACGAGATCGGCCAGGTCGGAGGAGGTGAGGACGAGATCGGCCAGTTCGGAGGAGGTCGGAGGAGAGCGGAGGAGCTCGGGAAGAGATCGAAGGAGATCGGAGGTCGGGGCGACGCCGGAGATGGGTCAAAAGGTGTGAATGATCTCGGGGGCGTCGGCTGTGAAGGAGGAGAAGAGGTGAGAGGAGAGAGGAATTTTATAAGTAGGAAAAATCGTTGAAAAATAACGGAAAAGGCCGAAAAATAAGAAAAATTGTTGGAAAAATACAGGGGAAAATACCTGAAAAAATAGGTGTAAAATACGAAAAATATCCGACTTGAATTCTGGAACCACCTAACGGAAAGTAACTAGTGGGAAGTTATTAGTGATTGAAAATTATGGAAAGTAACTAGTGATTGTGGAAAATAACTATCACCAGTTTTTGTGGAAAGTAACTACTGTATTTTTCCAATAATGGAAAGTGACTAGCGGAAAGTAAGTAGTGATTTAAACTAATGGAAAGTAACTAGTGATTGTGGAAAGTAACCATCACCAACATTTATGGAAAGTAACTACAGTATTTTCCCAATATTTAAAATATTTGCCCAGAAGGTTGGAAAGTAACTAGTGATTGTAGAAAATAACTAGTGATTGTGGAAAGTAATTATTACCAGTATTTGTCGAAATTAACTACCGTATTTTCCAATATTGAAAAGTGACTAGTGGAAAGTAACTAGTGATTTAAACTAATGGAAAGTAACTAGTGATTGTGGAAATTAACTATCACCAGCATTTATGGAAAGTAATTACAATATTTTTCCAATATTGTAAATATTTGCTCGGAAGGTTGGAAAGTAACTATTGATTGTGGAAAAGATATAGTAGGAAAAACCATGGGAAGTTATTAGTGATTGAAAATTATGGAAATTAATTAGTATTTGTGGAAAGTAACTAGTGATTGTGGGAAGTTATTAGTGATTGAAAATTATGAAAATTAATTAGTATTTTGTGGAAAGTAACTAGTGATTGTGGAAAGTAACTATGACCAGTATTTGTGAAAAGTAACTACCGTATTTTTCCAATATTGAAAATTGACTAGCGGAAAGTAACTAGTGATTTAAACTAATGGAAAGTAACTAGTGATTGTGGAAAGTAACTATCACCAACATTTATGTAAAGTAACTTGTAGAAGTTACTTTCCACTTTTTTTGTGGAAAGTAATTTGAGTAAAAAATTAGTCAAACAAATTAAGAATCATTTTGTGAAAATTTTGATTGACAATTGCAAAAATTAACAGGTGGGAGACACAATTGCAAAAAAAAGAGCGCTGGGGGCCGCCGGCGCTCGGGGTGCGGGGGGCCGCTGGGGTAACTAGAGATTGAAACTAATGGAAAGTAACTAGTTACTTTCAACCAAATTATTCATCAATTACTTTTCACTAAATTGTCAGTAGTTACTTTCCACCTAGCGGAAAAGTAATTAGAGGAAAGTAACTAGTGATTAAACTAATGGAAAGTAATTAGTTGCTTTCCATCAAATTGTCAATAGTTATCTTCCACCTAGCGGAAAGTAACTAGAGGAAAGTAACTAGTGATGGAAATTAATAGAAAGTAACTAGTTACTTTCCACAACTATTCAACAGTTACTTTCCACCAAAAATTAGTCAAACAAATTAAGAATTATTTTGGGCTTCCTGTAAAGAGATTTTAATCACATATGTGTGATGGGCCCGCATGCATACACAAGCTCGATTATCACTAGTTATTTTCCACCACTTCGTTGGAATTTTATTCATCAGTTACTTTCCAACAAATTATCACTAGTTACTTTCCACCACTTCTAGTTACTTTCCACCAAATTAGCACTAGTTAGTTTCTACCAAATTCATCAATTATTTTCCACCACTTGTAGTTACTTTTAACCAGTTACTTTCCACTAAAAAATGGTCAAATAAATTTAACAATATTTATGAAAAATTTGATAGTCAATTGCAAAAATTATCAAGACACCCATTTAGGAATAATTGGTGTTTAGGCCATTCAGATGGAAATGTTTAGTCATAGGACCTCATACTTTTCCTTAAGTCATTTAGGACATACTACTTTTTTTAAATACTAAAATGCCCTTTCAAAATTCCCAACATATCCCAGTGACTGTTGATATTCTTATGGCAAAATTCCCAATATATCCCAGTGACTGTTGATATTCTTATGGCAAAATTCCCAACATATCCCAATGACTGTTGATATTTCTGGTGGAAAGTAACTACCTAATGGAAAGTAAGTTACTTTTCAGATTAAACCAATGGAAAGTAACTAGTGGAAAGTAACTGGTGAAAAGTAACTAGTGGAAAATAACTTGTGGAAAGTAACTTGAGTGATGAAATATACAAGTTACTTTTCACTTTTTGGGTATTGTATAAGTTACTTTTCACTTTTTTGCAAATGTACAAGTTACTTTTCATTTTTTTGCAAATGTATAAATTACTTTTCACGTTTATTCAGAGTTACTTTCCAATTTTTTTTTTTTTTGCAATTGTACAAGTTTTTTTCCACTTTTTTATACATTTTTTTTGTTAATGTACAAATTAACTAGTTATTTTTCATAATTATTCGTCAGTTACTTTTCACCAAATTGTCAATACTTATCTTCCACCTAACGGAAAGTAATTAGTGATGAAAATTAATGGAAAGTAACTACTGATGAAAATTAATGGAAAGTAACTG
>OY986971.1:21502324-21534034 GCA_963920575.1 Narthecium ossifragum | reverse complement strand
CTCAATATTATAGTAATTGGATAAGCATTATATTTTGATTGAAGTTTGGTACACTTTAACAACACGCTTTTCGACCGATCAATTTTTGATGTCATTGCTGGGGATTTTCGACGGTTAATTGATTGATTTTATTTTGACTCTTTTCCTTTACTTAGTTTTTTTTATTTTTCTTTATTACTCTTTCTTTATTGTCCACTTTAAAACATTTTTCTGACAATTTCCTGGAATTTTTGCAGCATTGGATCGGATTTTCTTGAGGGAAGCAGCTTACCCGTCGCCTGGAGCGATTGGTTGGACCCCAAACCGACTGATCGGAACTGTGCAGTCATGTAAGTTTTCTAACTTCAAATTTTTTTGTTTTGATCGCTGCTTTCTGGGTTTTCTCCTCTCCTCTGAATCTTCTGGTTTTTTTTTCTCTTTCTGGTGTGTGATCTTGCATACATGGCCGAATATTATATGCCACCGGGTGATATATCGTATGATTATTACACGCCCTCGACATATGCACCTACTTACACTAACGACACATATGTTTCTTCAAACACAGCATGTGATCCATATTCCTACTCTTATAATCCAGATTTTATAGACCATACATACCATAATTGATATTTTGAAGGTTATCAACCTCCTAACGTTCTTCTATGTAACATAGAAACACCAGACAAAAATTATGTACCTAGTTTTGAACAACAATATCCTCCATAAACACCCTCTGACCTGACTTTTGACACAATCATGAGTGTACTTGTTGACATAAAAACTAAGCTTAAGAGTGAAATGACTGTGATGAGAATCGAGCAATTATTGCTAAGGAACGATGTTAATTCTAATGCTCAATCAATTCAGAATTTAGAGATACAAATTGGACAACTAGCTTGTATGGTGGATTCAAATGATGATTATGAAAATGATTCTGCTTCTCCTGTTTGTGATGACAATGCTTGTGATGCTTGTATTTTTAATGATAATAATGCATGTCATTTTGAAATGTGTTCTAATGCTTTGCTGAATTATGGAACTTTTCTTGATATTTTGTGGGCCCCTAAAAATAATATTCATGAATGCTATATTGATGAATGCAAACCTAATGAAACTGGGCATTTGTCGCGCCTCGACCCACGAAAGCCCAACCGGGCCGGGCGACGCGAACCGGAACTTAACAAAACCATGGAAAATTTGACGAGGGTTCCCTCTAACCTATTGGTCTCCCTAACAATTCATCATAAGCCATCAATTTAAAGAACAATTAACATAACCTCAAGCTAAAGATTACAAAACCTAAATTTTAATATAATACATAACCTCGAAGAGGGCAAGATTCAGTACAAACATTAATACTCTCGTAGGAGACTAACTAACAAAAGGTTTCAAAAATAGTAAAGGATCACTACCTCTCGAACACCACCTGGCACCGTCGCACCGCCGACCAACTGCCCAGTGGGGGCCACCGAAGAGGAGCTAACGCCTGCACCTGCAAAATACAGCCCGGGTAGGAGTGAGCACTAAGCTCAGCAGGAAAATTCCACTACGATACACAGAAGAAAGAGGGAAACACAACAGTGTCGCCCTCTAGTAAAGCCTAGGTGTATACAGGGGCCCCATAACCCCACCGCATGTCCCTGAGGTCCACGATCATGATCTTACAGAAGAACTGGTCACATGATTGGTCACACTCAGTAAGCAGGAACCAACACTGCTGACTCACAAGAAGAAAACCGGCACTGCTGGTGGGAAATGGCACCGTTGAGTAGGCACAGCCTCTACTCAAGAGTCATCATAGCTGGACACCGGCTACACCTCAGAACTCGACTAGAAGTCGACACGACCTCTAAATATCATCAATCAAGAGGTGTACCAGTCATCTAGGCCTATCCTCAAATTCGACTGTACACCACAATTCAAACCAGAACCAAGCTACCCAACCCCGGTTCTAGGGCTAAATGTTAGCTTCCAAGCCTCGGGACGGTGACCCACAGATCGCTCACGCCCTAACCTTATGCAACTAATGCACAAACAATACATGCTATGAACACACGCATAGACAACAGCTAAGCATGCAGGAAATGCGATGATAACATAAACAAGGTCGGGGCTCGGCACTCTGCCGGCCCGGGGTGGTGAAAATATGTTAAGGTCTAGAACTGCTGCAGTGGTACACTACCAACTGCCAGCCAGCTCACCAGCAATCTGCATCGAGAAGTAGCCCCGCAAACAACAGAAGGCAAACCACACAGGTAAATGGCCTCGGCGCACGCCGACATGCAAGGCTATGGAAAGCAGTAGGGCTACTCGCCCACTTATTCTAAACATCCCAGGAATCATCGCTCTCCTGGTTCACCACTACCCCTAATATGGGGCTAACATGCTTAAAAGTATGTACAAATTTCATAAAGTAGTAAAGAAGAACTGCAGGCAAAGCCCCGCGGGCAAAAGCCATTGAGAAACCTCTCCTGCCATACAAGGGATCGATCACCCTCATATAAGAGAGAAACCCGCCCCTGTCAACTACAAAGGATCGATCTTCCCTCCAGAGATGATCGATCACCAAGCCAAAGGATCGATCTTCCCTTCAGAAAGATCGATCACTTTTGTCACACCCCGACCCAGAAAACCCATCTGGTCCGGGGCGTGAGGGGAAACCTACACCATTTACGTCCGACATACAGCGACAGTACCCAAAGCGGAATTAATTTGAACTCAAAGGTTTTCAAGGGCATGAAGGTAAAACTAAATATTACATTGCGGAATAAAACTCAACCAAAGGAGGGAGCATGATTTCATAGATATAATCTTCAGTACATCATCCAAAAGATAACTACAAACCAAAAAGCTGCCAAAGGTAAGTTTGTCCCTCCACGACCTCAAGTGCCTTCGGAAGTCGACGCGCCACCAAGACCTGATCCAGCTGGACCCGCAGAGGAAGAGCCGATGCCTGCACCTGTAAGCACAGCCCGGGTAGGAGTGAGCAAAAAGCTCAGTAGGGTTCTACTCTACTCTACATCTCACAGGAAAAAGGGGAAACTACAAAGTCCCGGGTTCTGTCTCATCTCTAAGGGAAATTCACGTTACGTCTACCTCCTACTCCAGGGCACGCGCTCTGTGACCTGAACTGTCAACAACCGTCCCTCTCAACCAAAAGGGGTAGGATCCAGGGCAGCACGTAACTTCCCTTAAAACAAATACTGAGCATGAGACGAGAACTCTTGGCGACCTCTACACCTCAAACAACAGATGATAGCCAACTAAACCCATCCTCGAGAATACAGAGATTTGGCAATACAATCGCCCTAGACCTAGCTACCCAACCACAGTTCTAGAGCTAGATCCGAGCTACCCGAGAGCCTCAGATCGACGAAGACCCTATTCACCAGCACCCTAGCCTTATGCTTTAATGCAAACAAGATGCATGCAATGCTCAGACATAGATAAAGAGATATAGGCATGCAACAATATGTCATTAATTATATAGGGCTAGGCATAGCCTAAAGCTAGCTAAAGGGGTGAGCATAGCAAGGGTCTCAAATACAGATAAGTTATACTAACAATACAAAGAAGCCAATTTTGGAATTACAACGTCGTCCGCAGCCGTTAACCGAAATTAGTACAAGGGGATACAATCCCGACCAAGCCAACAACCACGCAGACAAGACATATATTCTACCAATACAATGGGCTATGCCCCCGGCGCTCGCTGGCAATCAGTAGGGCTATTAATCAAAGCGGTAGATCTATACTAAGCATGCAGGTTACACTTTTGGTCCATTTATACTAAACATTCCCGGGAGTCGTCACTCCCCCGGTTACCCATAAGGCGATAGGACAATCACAAACTACACGTACATATATGTATGTACGTATAGATATGTCATGCTTATCGGGAAACCGCTTCAAATCGATAGAAATTGATAACCTATTCGGAATCCAATTCACGACGCAATCCAAGGATAAACCCGCCAAAATCCCGATTAAAATATTATAATAACCATTACCTATTATCGAGAAAACCCTACGAGAAAACCAGGTCGAAGAGAAATCAAAAACATCGAATTCGGATCAAAATGTGTTGGCAGCAAACAAGAGATCGATCTTCACACGCTGTGAAGATTGATCTTCTCATCATAGCCAACCATCAACAAGCAAATGATCGATCTTCATGCCCATGAAGATCGATCATCCCCAAAAGGGTGTTCTGTCTGGGGAAGGAGGATCGATCTTCTCATCAAGAAGATCAATCATCCGTAAGGTGGTCCTCTGTCTGGGGAAGCAGGATTGATCCTCTAGCACAAGAGGATCGATCATCCTCAAGCACACCCTCTGTCAAGAAGAGGATCGATCTTCTTGTCCCAAGAAGATCGATCTTCTTCAGACGGAGCAGAGCACTTCAATGGAAGTGATCGATCATTTCATCCAAATGATCGATCCTTCATACTCGCAGAGAAGAGTGAATAGTGTTGAATAGTATATGAGATCAAATTTCTTGGATTCGATCTATCAAAACGTATCGAAATCAATCCAAATTTGGCAGGCATGTGCATTTGGATGTGGGGAATCTAAAGACACTAGGAAATCCAACTTTGGATGATCAAATCCTTCAAATTAAATCAAATTGTTCAAAAACCGACGAAACCGATGAAAAACTGAATTTGTTGGATTTGATCTAGCAAACATCGATGGAATCCATTCAAACTTTACATGGAGGTTTATTTCGTGGTGGGGAATTCATTCATGCAATAAAAACCAAACTTCAATCGTGAAATATCAGATCTGAGTCCAATCCCGTCGAAAAACTGACAAAAATACGAAATTCATTTGAAAGAATACGGAATTGAAACCGTAGCTAGCTTCTAAACATGGCATGTGAGGACTCGTTCCTCCAACCCGGTCCGACTGCGGTAGGTCGAGGGTCTGGTTTTGTGGTTTGGCTTGGTTGGCCTTGGTTTGCGATCGGTTGATCGTATCGCTGCTTTTGGACCCCAAGGGCAATTTGGAAAATTACGCCTTGCGCGGTTGGTTTCACACCTGCGTAGTGCACACATGGCCTTGATTGATGTACATGATTGAATAGATCTAGTAGGACCGTTCGCGATCGTCAGGTCCGGATGAGATCATGACTTGGAGCCAATTCGGATCCAGTCCGATCAGTTAGCTCGTCTGAACCGGCTAAGCTACTTAAGTGGCTTAACCCTTTTCTCTCTCTCCTACTTACTTTTCTCTCTCTTTCCCTCTCTTTTTCTTTTCTTCTTTTTCTTTTCTTTCTTTCCCTCTCCCTTCCCTGGCTTCCCCGCGCCCGACCCCCTCTCTTCTCCTTCGCTCGCGATGACGCCGGCCTCTCCCCTCTTCTCCGGAGCTCCTTCGCCACCGTTGCCGGCCGTCGTCTCCTCAGATCCGGCCAGAGCTCCTCTTCCCCTAGCTCTCTCCCTCCTTCCTCCCCTCTCTCTCTCCGGCGGCAGCTCTCTTCCTTCTCCGACGACGACTGCGGTTGTGGGAGGCCTCCGGCGGCTCTCCGACGAGCTGGAGATGGCGGCTTCGACAAAGGACGGCGGATTGGCAAGGAGGAAGCTTGGATTAGCATTTAAGGTAGGGTTTCTACCTAGATCTTTAGGATAAGCTAGATCTAGGATTTTGGTTGTTGGATCTATGGTTTTGTTTGTGTTAAATGATGCATGTAGGCTTGATTAGCAACTGATCTAAGTTTGGGAGGATTTGATTTCGATTTATGCTGGATTTAAACATGTTCCTTGTTCTTCGCTGAACAGTCACGTTCGAGCTCGATTTGTGAGCTGTGTGAGCATGATCTTGTGAAACTTTCAAAATGAAAGTTGTAGATCATCGAGTTATATTTCGATTAAGAAATTGATTAGTGAATTCCGGGAAGATTAGCCATTAGATTAATCCAATTCTTGGCCTCCATGTTCCTAGTATGCTAATATACATTTGCCCAAGTTGGGTTTCCAATTCGACGTCGTTTGGACATCGAATTGATAAGATTTCATCCCCTCTAACTAGGATTTAATGTAGAAATCAAGAAATTAGCTTGTTAGTGGATTTTCGATGTTTTATCGTGTTTGATTCTTCGGGATTCATTCGACTAGTATTCCTAGTGATCTCGAGGGCTAGCATGTTCTAATTGGTGGTTCTTAGACGATTAATTGTTTGATGCCGGCATGTTTAGTTAACTATAAATCGTTCTTGTTTAATTAGCAATTAATTGCATGTCATGCTTAATTTACATCGTATTGTATACATGTATGCTTGGCTTGTGGTTGAACCAAGGGAGTCATGCCCCTTGGGATGCTTAGATAATTTAATGGGCCGAAGGTGTGCCCTAGTTGATGTTAATTTGTAATTGTGGCCTGTTGTGTATGGTGTGGCCGGGGTTGTGCCCCTGTTGTAGAAATTGTGGTTGACGGCTGTGGACGCCGTTGTAATGTCGGATTTTGATCTGTTGGATACTTGTTATTATAGCTTTGCTAGATAGATCCTTATTGCTTGACCCCTTGCTATGTTTACCCCTTGGCAAGTCGTAGGCTATGCCTAGCCCTGTATGTTGTGATGTTATAATGTTGCATGCTTATAGTTCTGTATTTCTGTGCCTGGGCATTGCATGCATCTTGAGTGCATTAGAAGCATTAAGGCTAGGTGGTAGGCGATGGATTCGATCGTCGATCCAGGGTTATTGGGTAGCCCGGATCTAGCCCTAGGACCAGGGTTTGGGTAGTCGAGGATTAGGACGTGATTGTCATCAATGATTATGTTTGATATCATTCGAGGATTATTAGGTAGTCGGACTGGAATATTATATTGTTTGAGGTTTAGAGGTCGTGTCGGTTCTCCAAGGCCAAGTGCTAAGGATGGTTGTCGATGTCATTGACGTGTGTCTCCAGGCAGTGGTTTCTTGCTGGGTAAAGGGTGATCCTACTGGTTCTGGTTCTTTGTTTCCTCCCAGCGTGTTTGGTTGATTTTTCCCAGCGTGGTCGATTGAGAAGAGTAGGACCCCTTGGGGCAGTCGATAGGGGTTGTGGGACCCCGTGTCATTCTTTAGACTTAGGCGGAGGAACGGCACTGTTGTTGTTTCCCTTCCTTTCTGTGCGGCGTAGAATAGCGTAGAACTCTACTGAGCTTTGTTGCTCACCCCTACCTGGGTTGCATCGGCGATGTAGGTCGATGCGGTCCTTTCCCTTTCAGGTGATCTTCTGGGTGTTGGCGCGCTAATCTCGAGGTGATCGTGGACTTGGAGTTTCGAGGAGTACTTGACGATCCTGGAGTTTTTCCTTTTGTTAATAGTAGTAAATCTGCAGTTTGATTAAATCTGTAATTTCCCTTTTCGAGGATTTGATTATCTGTATTAAATTATGTAATGAGGGTTGATGAAAGCATTGTATCAGAACCTGTGCTATATAGTAAGATTTATGATAACAGATTCATATTCATGTTGCAATTTAGAATTATTAGATTTATCCTTTTTTTATTTATTGTGAAGATTATAACTGTACAGGGTTCAAATTGAGAAACACAGGAGAAACTCTCACGGTTTGATTTTAGAATTAGATTTAGGACCCTCACGTCCCGGCCCGGATGGGTTTTTTGGGTCGGGGCGTGACATGGCAAGAAACTAGAATATAGAAAACCAAAGCAATCCAACAAAACCAACAGCCACAAAACACGAAAAGATGATCCTAGGGTTACCAACTCATAGGAATTGGGGTAGAAACACCTACTTGTGAAGACAAGTAGTCGATCTACAAGATCCTCGCCTCTGATCCTCGCGGATCCACGCAGAAAATCCACAAGCCCAAGCTCCAAGGATTCAGCCGGCAGCCCAAGGGAGGAGAGAGAAGGAGAGGAAGAGAAAAGAAAAGAGGAGAGAGAAGAACAAGGGTATATATAGAGATAAGAACTGATCTCGACCGTCCGTTCCGATCTCTCCCGATCGAGCTCTGATCTTTCGATCAAAACCACCCCTAAGGTTCTCATCAAACACATACATCAATCCAAGGCTGTGTGTGCAACGCGGGTGTGAAACTGACCATCAGGGAGTATATTTACCAAAATGCCCCTGGGGTCAAAAACTGCCATACGATCATTCAATCGTACCTGACGCGGAACCGAACCAACAGGAAACAGCCCTCGACCTACGCGGTCGAGCAAGGTTAGAGGAGCGGGTCCTCACAACTTTTGAGACCAAGGGCTTACCCATGCCAGCCACGGAACATGATCGATCACTTCCAAACAGGTGATCAATCCTTCACGGGCTATGCATGACCAACCCAGGAAGATCAATCATTCCTCCAGAATGATCGATCCTGATGGGTTCTTCGGCAACCAAACGGCGAGAAGTACCATAAAAAAACTCTACCAAATCCCACAAAACCTTGGGATCTAGTAGTACGAAGGACCACGAGTCGAAAACCGGTAAGCATGCTAAAAACCATCAAACATGCAGCGAGATTTAAGCAAAAGAAATCACAACCAACTCAAAACTTTCGGAAACCCCAAAAGAACGTAGGTAGTATCCCTACCTAGCAAAGAGCAGCTTCAATCTAAGCTGCAAGGCCCTGGATCGTCCTAAATCTCTTTCAAATTCAGCAGCTCTGAGCTCAAGAACGCGGATTTCAAAAGGGATTCAAGGAAAACGGTCGCGTCCGCTTTATAGGCAAACGAACCGACTTATGAATGATCAATCTTTCCATCGATCCTTCATGACGATCGTGCCTTGACTTTGTGGCACTAAATGATCGATCTTCTAGCAAGGAAAGATCGATCCTCTAAGTGCAGAAAGCTAGACTTGGGCTAAAACGCAAGCCCAAGCCTGGATCTTTCGATCCTGAGTCTACCTAACCATTCTAATCAAACACTAACACAAACATGGTCAGTGTGTACACATGCGGGTGTGAAACAAACTGACAAGACGTAATTTACTAAATTGCCCTTGTGGTCCACACCGAGCCACAGAAGTAGAGGGACCGGTCCTCACATCCTTATATGTATTTCGATTATACTTTAGAAGCCCAACTTTTTGATAGTGATGGTGATGATTGTTGCGATGAATTGCTGGTTGTACATGATGTGTTGAATGATGATGTGGTGCCTATTTGCATTGATCATAATGAGGATAAGCATTTTAGTGAGATTTCATGTCGGCAACCTCAAATTGAGCCTCTACATTTGCACTATCCACATTACTTGAACGTTGTGAGGAGAAGAACCTTGATATGAGTGAAGACCATGCCCATTTACATCGTCCTTTCATCAAAAATCGTTTCAAATGTTCTCGTCCTATGCACACTTTGTTTCTTATGGGCATTTCTGCCTTCCTTGATGAAACATGTCTGCATATCTTCACCATTCTCCGGGCCATGTGTTTTTTCACATGAAATCATCGACCTCCTAAATTTGGTTTCAAATAATCTTATAGCCATTATTATCAGTCAGTTTAGATTCTCTCTTTTCATTTACATTAGGCTAAAAAAACAATCCACCTTCCACCAAGCCACCACGCCCATGTTTTACCTCGACCTTCCATCTCTAAATTTTTCTTGACTTTTCTCTTAATTTTCCAAATTTTCCTAGATTTTATCTCTCCTTCACACTTTGGCTTGTTTTGCTTGCCCCACCCGTGTGGCTCACCAGCTAGCTCGAACATCATCGTCCTGTCTCAATTGTAGCTCTAATTGGCTCACCCGGAGCTGATGACCACCACCGCCTTTCAAGCCCTCTTCGATTACCCCTCTAGCCTCCCTATTCCACCAACCTCCATTGGCCTCAAAAGCGCCTCCACTGCCGTCGATGACCCACCCCCCAAACCCACCACCGCCCACCACTCCGATCTCCTCATCCATGGCCTCCCACCACCTTGAACAACCTCCAAAAGCATCCCCAAGTCGCCAAGATCCTTCTTCGACCGTTCCCAGCCTCAATTGCTGCATGGATCACCAGAATCCAACTCCGGTGAAGACCACTTCGCTGTCCATCCCAGATCTGCTGGATGGAGGCACCGATCCTTCAATCAGACTTCATATGAGAGTTCATAGAGTTTCCACGATACTTTCTCTGCCGACCCCATCCTCCGGTGACAATATTTTGCCATCGATCCACCGTCGGTGAATTTTCAGCCGTTCGATTGCTGCTGGATGCGGCCCAAGTGCTCCAAAGCTCATATTTTCGATCCGATGGTACAGATCTTCTATCATGACCATAACAAGCACCCTCAGGCCATCAAGCTTCGAATCCAATCTTGTCGCATGCTGCTGACTATGGAGGGGACGGACAGTTATATGGATGATGAATAGTTTGGTGCTTTGCAAAGATGATTTAATGCGTTGCTAGTTTCTTTGATCTTCTTTAATGCTTTCATGTACATATTATATTTTGTGTGAATTGAATGCTTGTACAGGTTTGATATGCTATGACATACAAAGGAGACTGCCAAAATTTTATATGATTTTAGTACCTTTTCACCTTTTGTTGCTAATTCTTTGATAATTCACTTGATCTTATGGAAAGGTTCTTAATTCTGTATCAGGAGATGATTGGGAGGGAAGAATTTTTCGATTATTGTGGTGCTTAACATATTTATTGAGAGAGCAGAAATTTTTGCACTTCATTCTGGTTATCTCTACCCTATTTTCTTTATTTTATTTTTATAAATTAGTGTAATTTAGGACAATTACATTTAAGTTCGGGGTATCATCCATGATTTCATGCTCATATTTTTTTTTTCTTCTGATAACCGATATTATACACCCTTGAGTTATATCATGAGAATGAAATTGTGATATTTATTGATAAAAGATGCTTAATTTAGAAAGGTATTTTATGATTTACTCTGATTCTCATATGTAATATAAAAAATAGCTAAATTTTTCTATGCATGATAACATTTCGATACTTCAATACTTTTGTCATGAATTAATGATGACTTGACATATCCCCATGCACATATTCACTTCCGCATGTTGATGAATTGAGATTAGATTCTAAACATGATACTATGATAGATTTATGATATTATGTTATGTTATATGAAAGTATGCAATCATGTGAAAAAAGGTTTCATACTTAGTAACCGGGTAATGTGCCTAACAAGGTATGTTGTTCGCGTAAAATAGTTGAAATTCCTGAAAAAAAATGACTAATTATGATTTGTAGTCTCCATGGTTTAAGCATTAGAGTCTGAATAGTGTTCTACACTTAGTGCCCTAAAACTGTCTTGTTTGGAGTCACTGGCTTGAACCTCGTTACATGGACAATGAAGAAAGTTTTAGGAATCATAACGTTGCACATGTCATGAAGAAAAAAAAAAGATTACAATTAATGGTGAGTGAAAATATGTATTTGGTCAAGTTCGTATTCTTGAATGGTTGAAGTGTTTGGATATAATTGATACTTTGAAACATGTGAAATCTTTTTCACACACTTGGATTGTTGGAGTTGTTTTTAATTGTGGTTAAATATGTTGGAGGATAGCAAAGGCGTTTGGCATGCATTAATTTGCTATTGTTTTATCTTACTATGGGTAGAAGAATAAATTCATAGGTATGATTTCTATTTCATGCATTAGAGTAGATGAATATTGTGATTGATTTGTAATTTTATGATCAAGGGTTGAATAGATGTTTGTGGATGTCATCCCTGAAAATCCTCAGGAGACTATAACTTCTCCACTGTGGTAATCCAGGAGTTTAAAGACTTTTTGCATATGCTATGTGTGATCGTGAGACCTATGAAATTGACTAGTTAAATTTATTGCTTGCTTTTCATCTTTTCTTTACTCAAGGACTAGAAAAGTGTAAGTTTGGAAGTCTGATGAGTTGTGAATTATGCATAATTAAACGCCTTAAATTACCTTTGTTAGTCTAAGAGTAGTTGTATTTGATATCTTATTATTTGATTTTAGGTTTAAGTAGGATTTGATAAGAAATACAAGAAATTTGGCCAAAAATCACTAAATTTTGCAAAAAGACCGCTTCGTCGACTGTTTGGAAATAAATACCAGAAATTATAATAAAAAAATCTAAATCCTGAAATTCTTGGAAATGAAAGAAAACTTCAAGAGCTATAATTTTCATCTTGAAAACTTTTTGAGATTCTCTATATATTGGCATCAATTTGGAAGTGAAGTCATATCTATGTAAGCTGGAATTTGAAAAGCTGAAAAGATTGATAGGCAGTTAACTGACCTAGCTAAGTTGACTGGTCCGATGGATCAGAAATGAATCCGATTGATCTCTCCGATGAAATTACCAGTACGAAAATTAGGAAAATTAGAGTTTGAATCCAGTTATGACTCCTTAGCCCCTATTCCGGGGTTGCAGCTTTAAATAAGGCTATTTCAGGCCACGTTTATCATCTTTTTGACTATCTTTGGGGAAGGAAAGAGGAGACGGAGAGGGTGCGGACGGCGATGATTTTCTTCCCCAATTTGATGGCTTTCATTGACAAGATAAGTGGGTAACTTGTTGTAATTAGAGATCTCATGAAACCCTACTTTAGTTGTGGTCTTTATTTAATTTGATTATTGTAAACTTCTTCTCAACATTATCTCGTAAATATGGTTTTATTGATTAGAGATTTGGAGGAGCAGAGCTCCCTTGAAGTACTTTCAGTCGTGCAAGCTTTACTCTCTTCTAGTTTGGCAAATTGTCATTTTACACCCAATATTTTCAAACGTGACAAAATGAACCTTGATGTTTTCAATTAGGTTGATTTGAACCCAGTCGGGGGACAGCGTTAATCCGAGTGACGGTAATCTAGATATCCGAGAGCGTGTTGAAGCTAGATCGCCAGCGAGAAGAGGTCACCGGAGGATGGCGATGGTACATGAGAGATCGCAAGGTTTTGGGGAGTCAATCCATTGGGTTGAATCACCGGATTCATTCCTGGAGGTGGCAGTTTTGAAAGGGATGGCGTCGGAGGTGATTTGGACGGCTGAGAACGCGTCGAAACTCGATCGACAGTGAAACAAGGTCATCGGAGGATGGCGATGGTATAGGAGAGATCGCAAGGCTCTGGGGAGTCAATCCAATGGGTTGGATCACCGGATTCGTTGCCGAATGTGGCAGTTTTGGAAGGGATGACGCCGGAGGTGATTTGGACCACTAAGAACGCGTCGAAAGTTAATTGATGGTGAAACAAGGTCGTCGGAGGACGGCGATGGTGCAGGAGCGATTGCAAGGCTCTGGGGCGTCAATCCAAAGGGTTGGATTATCGAATTCATTACTGGAGATGGTGGATCTGAAAGGACAGTGCCAGAGATGATCTGAATGTCGTTACCTAAATTAACACCGCCCTCCACCTATGTTCAAATCGACATAATTGAAAACTTGAAGGTCCATTTTGTTACGTTTGAAAATGTTGGGTGTAAAATGACAATTTGCCAAACTAAAGGGGAGTAAAGTGTTATTAACCCTACTTTATACTTAGTGACGATATGTGGTGCTTAGGTTATCACGAATACAAGCTATACTAATTGTAGGTAAAGTATGGCTTTGAAAAACACTTACCTTAGTTTAGGAATTCATGTAAGTTTAAAAAGTTGTGAATTTTTGCCTAAATAAGAAGACATGAGGATAACTAAAGAATATAGGAAGTGAAACTAAAGTGAACTGAGTAATCCCTAGTTTTTCTATCGTTGATTTACTTTAATCCGTTATTACTTTCTTTATTAGTTTTAATTAATCAGTTTTAAAAACCAATAAACCCTTCATTGTTTTAGGATTAGAGTTTTGAAATCTAATTTTGATTTCTCTATTTAAATCAAAAGTTTCCCAGTGAACCGTCTACGGAGTTCATCTCTATTCTACGCTATAGTGTATTGTTTGAATAAGGGTTTATAAATTTCAAAATTGTGGATTGCATAAGATTTAACAACATTGTTTCGCGACCCATCAACGACGTAGTCGGTGACAGCGTGCTTTGTTCACATTCCCCGTGAGATGAATTCCCTGACTCATGAGGTGGCGAGTTGGCCAAGGTAGTCTACGACCATTTATATAAGGGGGTTTGCAGTTCTTTTTCCCCCTCACCTTCCCCTCCTCCTCTTTCTTTTTATTTTTCTCTTCTTTTGTAACCCAGCCCCGGGCTCATCTAACCAAAAAAAAGAATAGCATACATGTGTCAACCATACTTGGATGAATATATAGAAGTTCTCTCCTTCACGGGATATGAAGAAGATGGAAGACCTTAACAAAAGTATAGTACACAAGCGAGAAATTAATTTTAGCTTGAGGCTTCTGTAGGTTCCACCGGCCCCAAGACATGTGGAGCTTGGTAGGGAGACTTTTTCCACATAGCCTTAATCATAGGTTTCACCTTCTCCGTCATCTTCACGATGGCGAAGAACAAGAGACGGTAGAGTACCACCATCCCAAACAAGACAGCAAGATCAATCCACTTGGAGTACATCTCAACCTGCCATGTATTCCTCAAGATGTCTGCACCGGTAATGGTAGCCGATCCACCGGCCTGCTCGTTGGGGAAGGTGAGGCCCAAGAACTCATTCTTGTAGAAACCTTGGTTGGCATACTTGTGGAAGGCAATGTAGTACATGGGATACCGCCACACAGGTTTAGGAAGGTCGTGCGGCAGCCGGAAGAACCCTCCATTGAGCATCATCACACCCTGGATTCCGGCACCGGTGATAATACCCATGAGGAAGTCTGGCACAATGCTGGCGACAATCATCATCAAGCTCTCGACCAACATCATGCACATGAACAACACCAGAGCGAAGTAGGCGAAGTGCCCAAACTCTTTCTGAAGCCCAACTAAGTAATAGGCCATGGCACCAGGAATCACAGAGATAAGTGCCAAATAAGGGGTTGAAGAGAATGTATTCCCAACTACGAAGGAGAGGACTCCATAATGCCCATTCAGTCTTTCTCGTCCAAAGATCTGCAATTGGGAAATCCATATACAGGAGGAAAGTATTAAGAATATTAACAAACTTCATAACCAAAAAGCAAATTATAATTCCTTAGGAATGAGAGATATCAACCAACCTTCATGTCCTCAACGAAGGATGGAAATCCACCTATAGCCATGAAAGTAAGGAATGCTCCTACAAACATGAGCATAGCTCCTCGAGCCTGAAATTAATGTATAGGAGATCAAATTAATCAGAATCCATGCATGTTCCAACCAATATTGTTGTGGTACTATTATAAGTAGTTGAATTGAATATTGTTGAGAACTAACCTGAATTGAACCATAACTATGACCAATATCATAGTAAATGGTGCCTACACAGAGGCAAAGGGCAATATAGATTGCAAAACGCAGCCAGTAATAGCCCAAGTCCCTGTACATGTTCACGAATGATCTCCTCGTGAGAACAAAGGATTGCGTGAAGAAGCTAGCATGATCCCTCTTCTTGACCAAATCTCCTCCCTGCAAAAGGAATAGGGGAAATATATTGTACCAGATGAGAAACCTAAGGAACGAAACATACTTGCATGATAGGTTAGCCCATGCGCGCACTCATGCATCAAGCAAGATGTATAGAGGAGATACAAACATAGATAGTAAAACACATACAAAAGGTCATTTAAATTAATTACCGTCTTGCATATTGCATATTTGCATATTTAAATTAATTTTTTATAGCAATTACTATTCATAAAGAATATGTCAAAAATAGTTGATTTTCCACAATTATGGTAGTTACTTTTCACATTATTTTGTGCTAATTACTTTCTACATTTTTTGTGGTAGTTACTTTGCACAATTTTTTATGGTAGTTACTTTCTACAAATTTTTGTGGTTATTACTTTCCACAATTGTGAAAGTTACTTTCCAAAATTCCGGTAGTTACTTTCCACAAAAAATATGTCAAAAATAGTTGCTTTTCAACAATTATGGTAGTTACTTTCCACAATTTTTTGTGGTAGTTACTTTCCACGATTGTGGTAGTTACTTTACATAATTTTTTGTGTTAGTTACTTTCCACAATGGTGGTATTTACTTTTCATATTTTTCGTGGCATTTACTTTTCACAAAGAATATGTCAAAAATAGTTATTTTTCCACAATTGTGGTAGTTACTTTCCACTTTTTTGTGGTAGTTACTTTCCACTATTTTTTGTGGTAGTTACTTTCGAACGTTCTGGTTTTGGTAGATACTTTTCAAAATATTGGTAGTTATTTTCTTCCACCATTTTGACGGTTACTCTCCACAATTCTGGTATTTTTCACCAATTTTCTCACCATATTTTCCTATTTTCCAACATTTTTTCTCGTTTTCTATCATTTGCCCCTTATTTTTCTACATTTTCCCTACTTTCCCCTAATTTTTCTGACCATATCCTTCTTCCTTTCTTTCCATCACCACGACCCCAACCACCACTAAGCCTTCTAAACCAAACTGCCGATCCCGAGCTCGCCGTCGTCTATTCCGTCAGTCGCCGATCTGGAGCTCGCCGTCGCTGTCCTTCGTCGATACCCGGCGCCCCGGTTTCCACCTCCTTCCCCGCCGCCACCTCTTTCTCCGGCTCCCAGTCGCAGATCCAATCGGTTCCCGTTGGATCGAGGTCACTGCGCCGTCCGTTGTCGATCCCTGGTGCCACGTCCTTACCCGGGTCCCCGTAGGATCCGACCATCCCGTAGGATCCTGTCGCCGCCAATCCCGTCGCCACCTTCTTCCCCGTCCCCATCCCTGGCGCCACCTTCTTCACCGGCTCCCCGTCGAAAACCCAGTCGAATACCGTCAGATGGAGGTCGCCGCCTCCTCCTTCCCCGAGTCCCTGTGGCCAATCCAGTTAGATCCGACCATCCTATAGGATCCCGTCGCCGCCACCTTCTTCCCCGCCCCCATCCCCGACACCACCTTCTTTACCGGTTCCCCGTCACTGATCTAGTCGGATCCCGTCGGATGGAGGTCGCCGCCTCCTTCTTCCCCGGGTCCCTGTGGCGAATCCAGTCGAATCCGACCATCCTGTAGGATCCCGTCGCCGCCACCTTCTTCACCAGCTACCCGTCGCCGATCCAGTCGGATCCCGTCAAATCAAGGTCACCGCCACCTCCTTCCTCGGGTCCCCGTCGCCGATCTAGTCGAATCTCCTCCGATCCCGTCGGATCCGACCATCCCGTAGGAACCCGTCACCACCAATCCCGTCGCCACCTTCTTCCCCGGCACCATCCCCGCCGTTACCTTCTTCACCGGGTCCCGTCGCCGATCCAGCCGGATACCGTCCGATCAAGGTTGCCGCCACCTCCTTCCCCGGGTCCTGTTGTAGATCCAGTCGTCCCCGTCGCCATCTTCTTTCCTTTTTTTTTTTTATTAATTTTGAAGAGGGAAGGGTGTTTTCATCATGATGTTAGTGGTCAGGGGACTAAATGGATTAAGAACTTCTATCTAGACTACAGAGAAAAAAAAGTCATCAAACGAGACTAATCGGTAATTATCCCTTTAAATAAAGGGAGAAGGGTCAATAGGAGCTAAAAAAAAATAGGATTTGTCAGTAGGTCTTAGTTTCTTTTTTATATGGCAATAGGAGTTGATGGGACAAAAATGCCCCCAGCCCCAGCAGCTCAATCTCGCTCGTCGCCAGCCCCCGGCGGCCCCCCCCCCCCAGCGTCCCAGGAGCCCCCCAGCACCCCCAGCGGGCCCCCGCACCCCCTCCGGATCCCGTCGCTCCCTTCTGGATCTCGTCGCCGTCACCCCCTCCGGATCCCGTTGCCGCCGACCAGCTCCATCCTCACCTTTTTTTTCCTTTTTTTTATTTTTGAAATCGGATGTCCTCCTACGTTGAATTGGTGTTTTTTTTTGAATTTTGACAAGTACTTTATGTCTCCCACTTGTTAATTTTTGCAATTGATAATCAAATTTTTCATAAATATTTTTTAATTTGTTTGACTAATTTTTGACTAAAGTTACTTTCCACAAATCTACAATTGCAAAAAAGTGGAAAGTAACGTGTACAAGTTACATTGTGTGGAGAGTAACTTGTACAATTATAAAAAAGTAGAAAGTAACTTGTACATTTATAAAAAAATGGAAAGTAACTTGTACATTTGCAAAAAAGTTGAAAGTAACTTATATAATACCCAAAAAGTGGAAAGTAACTTGTATATTTCATCAACGAGACTTAAGTTACTTTCCACTAGTTACTTTCCATTGGTTTAATCTGGAAAGTAACTCAAGTTATTTTCAACAATTTCATCCCCAAGAACACAAGTTACTTTTCGTAATCGTGGAAAGTAATTTACTTTCCATAATCATGGAAAGTAACTTACTTTCCACCGGGAATATGAACAATCACTAGAATATGAACATCCACAGGAATATGAACAGTCACTGGGATATGTTAAGAATATTGAAAGGGCATTTTAGTAATAAAAAAAATATTATGCACTAAATTAATTACCGTCTTGGATATTTGTGCTATGCGAGATGTTACTTCTTGTGAGGCAATAGATGATTTGTAGGACTTTGCAAGGATCTCAATCGCTTTCGCAGCAGTTGTTGGTTGGGCATCAGAGCCTTGCTCAATATCCTGCAAACAATAAACAAAGCTAATAACTAATTGAGATTTTTAATCGTCTTCATTCGCCATATAAGATCTACATCCACAAACTTAACAAAGAAAATCAAAGACAGAATTTATGCATGCAAACCTTATCGAAGTCTTTGTTGATAGTCCGAAGGAAGTGATCTGAAGGATTTCTCAAAGTCGGGCATGGGAATCCATTCAAAGCGAAGAACTGACAGAAGGGAGAACTAGTTCAGGCTTACATTTGAATTACACACAGCAATAAGAAGCTAATGTTCTTATATATTATTAGGATATGTACCTCGTTGGTTATACACGATGCTCCAAAATAAACTGTTTTCCCTGAAGCAAGGAGGCAAAGATTTGAGAAGAGCTCAAAAACTTCACTGCTGGGCTGATGGATGGAGGCGAGCACCGTCATGTTCTCACGTCGAGCGAGCTCGGCTATGCGGCTCATAACATGGAAGGAGGCGGCACTGTCAAGCCCGCTGGTGGGCTCGTCGAGGAAGAGGAGCTCTGGGCGTGTCAAGATCTCCATGCAGATGCTCACCCTCCTCTTCTGACCTCCACTGATTCCCTTGTGACCCCACCCTCCAATCCTGGTATCCATGGCGTCTCTCAGGCCCATCTCTTTGATTGTCGCCTCGGCTCGCTCCCTTTTCTCAGACAGTGGCATCCAATCAGGTAGCTGGAGCTGTGCAGAGTAGTATACAGCTTCTCTGACTGTCAGTGTCGTCATCAATATATCATCTTGAGTTACATAAGCCTGCACATGAAATAATAAAACCATGAAGCCCAAATCAAGAAACACAAACTAATTAATCTGAATCAAATAGCAGGAAGATCAATGGACCAATGGTGGATTGCTCACCGAGGTTCCAAAAGAAAGGGTTTGCTTCTGCCCATTGACCAATATTTGACCAGTCTGGCTAACGTTGGATTGCAATCTTGCTGCAGGTATGCATAAATATATATGAGACGAGGAACATCGTCATGCTAAGCAGAGTTGATATAACTTATTGCATTCCATAGTGTGGAATATATATTGCTCCTACTAACCAGCTAGTGTGTCGAGAAGCGTGGACTTGCCGCAGCCGGAAGGGCCCATGATGGCCAGCATCTCACCCGGCTGAGCGTATCCAGAGAGCCCACTGAGGATTGAGATGCGTCCACCCTTGCTGTCGGAGGCAGTGACCCAGAGATCCTGCCAGGTGAGGAAGACACCGCCTTCCACCGGAGCGCCGGCTTGTTGAATTGGACTCCTCATCACAGGAGCCCCCTCCCCAGGAAGTAGTTCATCAGCAGCTGCAGGCTCAACTTCAGTATGGCGGCCTTGCCGTGCTGGTAGGGGATGAGAGCGAACAAAGGAGTGACCGAACGGGAAACCACCATGGCCGACGGAGCCCACGTTCTGGAGCTCACTCTGGGGCGTCTTATCTTGGACAACAGCAACATGATATCCATGCTGATGAGGCAGGGGGTGAGAACGAGCGAAGGATTTGCCAAAAGGGAAGGACTGGAGCCCATCAGATCCCATTTTCTCCAGCTCCGTGTCTATTGGCTCATTGATAGCCGGCTTCCTCGCCGGAGGAGCATCGGAGGTCTCCACGTTGCCGTGGAGGCCACCTTGCTCGTGTGGCAGAGGGTGTGCATGAGCGAATGGAGCGCCGAAAGGAAAATCCGTAAGGCCACTGGAGCCCATGGGCATCTGCATCAGCTCAGTACCAGGAGCAGACATGTGAAGGGAAGGAATCATTGGTAAGCTGCGACGATATGTGGCCGCTGTCTCCGATGCTCTCGAGCTCATCGAGATCGTCGCGGGCCGGGCGGGGGCCGAGCTGATGGCCCGTGCTCGGTGCCGGGCTCCATCAAGGCACAGGCGGGGAGTTGGAGTACTAGTTCGTCGATCCCATCAGAAAACTTTGATCAATGCAAAGTGTTTCAAACAAACGTAGTAGATCAAACTTAAATACAAGAAGAAATCAAGCAATGAGAAAAAGAGATGGAAGAAAGTTGATCAGTGCGGGCTGTGAAGAATATGGCGGGCGAGAATGGCCCTTTTAAAGCCAAACCATGTTGGGGATGAGAGCTACCGCGTGACATGCCTCATTTTGCTTGTAATATTCTTCCTGCTGACCGAAGACCTGGCATTCCAACCATTATCTCCATTAACAGTGGAATTTTTAATTGAATATTGTAATATACTATGCAAGTTCGTACAGGCAATCAATGAGATATGACGTCGGAAGGTTTTTTTTCTATGGTACTTTGGCGTAGGAAGGGTGAGGGGTTTTTTTTTCCAAAATAGACGTCCGTGTTATTTTCTGGCGTAGGTCCTTGAGAATTTTTTTTTCCAAAATAGACGTCCGTGTTATTTTCTGGCGTAGGTCCTTGAGAATTTTTTTTTCCAAAATAGACGTCCGTGTTATTTTCTGGCGTAGGTCCTTGAGGGTTTTTTTTTCTTCAAAATTGACGTCCGTGTTAATTTTCTGCGATAACATCGTTGCACATGGTACGGTGTATGAGAGAGTCGGTCATGATGAAAAAATTCATACGATACCTCTAGGGGAGGGAAATGTGCGAATATCTATTGATCGTGTGATAGTAAAGGATGCTCTTCTTCCATTTCCTATCCCAGGAGAGGATAATACTGTAGGAGGGGCAATAGGGTTTCAATTACCTTGGCCCGAGGATCTTGTATTGGTAGGCAATGATCAGGTATATTGGACAATATGAAGAGCTTTATTATAATTCCTTCACCGTAACCAAGATTATATTTATTTAATTGCTTTTTATTTGCTTTGTAGAGAGCTTCGAAACATTTTGGAGTTATTCACAATGAGGTTAGAATAATGCTCTTGTTATATTTTCAGATGATCTACTTTATAATCATCTAGCATGATTTCTTATAAAAGAACTTAAGAGTCCATTTTAATCATGTCATGAAATAGTATAAATGTTTATTTTGTCTGATAGGCTTGAACATCAGAGTCCCATGTAATCCTTGGGGCTCAACTTGTTGACTTTTATACTTTGTATTTAGGCAACTTCAAAAAATACTGATTGGGAAAACAACTTGGAGTCAATTCGTTCCTTTGCTTCATTTGCTAAGCAACTAGATTATAAGGAAGCCATTAGCATTGCACTAGAGAAGGAGATATTTGGCGAGGGGGTCCCAATTGAACTTCAAAGAGAAGACATGGAGTATATATGTGAAATGAAGGAACTAACTGCTACCTGCATAATGTTATATATGAGGTAATAGTAATTAAATACATTCAATGTTAAGATTTTAAATATATAATGGTTATTTAACAATTATCTTCTTCTATGTTAGTCATCTCTTTTGCATTTGGAAGGCTGCCAATATGGAGAGCAATATCCTGTTTGTTAACCCCTGTACCATTAGCGGAACAACAAAGGTTGGTGGAGGTTCAAAAGCAGCAGTGCTAGCAACTAGACTAAGGGAAGTCACGACTGAAAAACTCATTTTCTTCCCTTATAATGTTGGGTAAATATCAAGTATTTCTATCTCTTTTATGTGATCCTTATGATATGTTTATGTATCGTAGTCATACATGTACTTAAACGACTTGTTTTATTTTAGGAAGCACTGGATACTAGTGGTCATGGATTTGTCTTCTTCAGTAGTGTACTATCTTGATTCACTTTATACTGAAGTCAACCCAAGCCTTGAAATTGTCATTAATACGTAAGCCTTTGAACTTTGTTCATTGCCATATAACTTTTTTTATTATAATAATTATAACTAACAGTATTTTGATGTTAAAGTGCACTCAAAATTTATGAAACTACAAAGGGAAACAGGAGGAGAAGTTCAACTTGGAAAGTAGTTAAGGTATTAATTTATGACTTTTTTTTTCTTTTTTTTTATTGGACACGATAGTTCTATATCCATTTCTAAATTTTCCTTAATGTTTTTATGTAGTGCCCAAAACAACCTCCAAGTGTGGCATGTGGATTTTATGTCATGAGGTACATGAAGGACTTGATTAGTGATCAAGACATCTTAACCAAAGGAAGTGTGAGAATATTTACGTCTTTCTTGCAAATCTTCTAGTTAATATGATTTCCATTATTGTTTCTTAAACATGAGGTCTTACAGTTCAATGGAAAAAAGAATTACACGACTGCCGAAATTGATGAAGTACGAGCTGAGTGGATAAGTTTCGTCCTCCGAAGAATCTGATCGGCTATTAAATGTAAGTTTGCTACTTAGGTAAATAACTCTTGTTGTTTAATTGCTGATTTCTTGTCTATTCAAATCAATTAACCTAGTCGAAAAAACTCTTGCACACAGAAGTTAAAACAGTACTATATATCGTCTAGTACATTCATCTATTAAGTTCATAAGCCTGTTTTATTGAAAAAATATTACACATAATGGCATATATAGACCAACAATAAGCATCGATAATTTACTGTTCCATATGGATGGTCAATATAGTTTAAGCCTTAACGGTAGTTGTTCTGATTTATTAGTTAGACCATCAATGTGTATCTAATGAAACCAGTAAAAAACAGCATAGATCTAAGATAAGCTCATATAATTTATGAGATTTCTATATTAGCTAGTTTACGTCAATAGGTTGTATTTAATTTATAAGTGTACTTCTATATTTTGATGCGATCAGATAAATGCCTTGAATTCATCAGTGAGTCTATATTCATCTGACCCCCCAAATGATTGCTAGTAGTTTAAGTTGGGACGTCATGTGCCATGATCTTCTCATCACTGCCAAGATGATCCCCTGCAGTTTGAATCTTAAGAAATTATTCACTCCAGTCCATTATAAAAAAGGAAGAAGCAAAACCCTCCAAAATCACCTGTAAGTGCCTGTATCTTTCAATGAATGGTGTAGATAAGCTCAAATTCATGCACATGCTCATAGGATGATCAAGAATGGCACTAACTTTCAAGAATGGCAGCAACCATGGCTTTCTTTTGACTGTCCGTCCATACCTTTACTTAAGAGCTCCTATAAGGGAATGTGATTGTCCTTTGTCTCAGTCTAAAGCTGCATGCTCACATGAAAAAGATGTGTAAAAATGTGAAACATGGAAAGATAGGTTGGGAAAGACCACAGGATATTGCCTCATCTAAAACTGGCATATGGTTGTGTGGGCTTTTTATTATAGGTGTTCTATTCTGGCATTGGGTTTGAACTAAGGTTACTAATTGTAACACCCAAGTACATTGTATTGGGTGTTGTGAAGAAGAGCGTAGTCAGCAGGGAGAAACAGATAAGATCATGATGCTGTTTGGATTAAAAAAGGAACGCTGTCCTATGATCTTAAGTAATTCTTTGGGACAAAGAGGAAATCGGAACATGGATAGTAAAGTAGCAAAGCAGTATGGCTGCATGTGTTTTGGTTGCAGGTTATGTGTGTAGTAATTAAATTTGCTTAATTGCATGATCTGCATATGTGTATTGACATCTTTGATTAGAGGCCTATTTTTAACTAAATGTGTGGCCACTATAGAAGCATCGTCTGTCAGAGCCTTGGTGCAAACAAGTATGGTTTGCGTATGGCGTGCAACTCTTGCTACTAAAGGATTTTGAAGGAATGTTGTTGGCGAAATAGAGTACAAATTCATGCTTAAGCCAGGTTCGAGTCAGGCACCCTCACCCCCAAGCCCGAATTTCTTTAAGTTAAATGTGTAGACCTTCAAGCTCTAAACTTGGGGCCTAGTCCCTGGCCAGAATCAGCCTTGTCCGGATGAGATTCTAACTGGCCTTGGGCTTAATTTCAGTCCTATATGTTGGCACAAAGATGGTTGATTTGTGAACAATGGATACATGTCATGTTTTTATTTGATCAAAAGACCTTTCGAGGGCTTTGCATGATCTGCATATGTGTATTGACTCTCATGCTGCCATTCTATAGTTTACATTGTTTCTGATCATGGCATTTCACTACTTGCAGGTGTATTTGATGATGAGGATCACCACATCTAGTCAATGGCATGCGTGACATCTTAATGGAGACAGATTTGTTTAGCTTTTCTTACGTTCTTTGTTTTCGTTGTTGAGATGATGCAAACCTAACTTTTAGAGAAATGGAGTTATTGTTGATTAGCTTTTCTTTTTTAGATTGAGGATTCTGGGTTTTCTTGTATATAAAGAATTACTTTATTTTTGATGTACTACGACTTATTTGACAGTTTCAATATATATTATGAGTTTTGTTGGTTGCATTATTGTTTTGTATACATTGCACTTGTGGTGATGTTTGGGAAAATAGTTTTAGGTTTGGTAAATGAAAATATTGCGCTTTGGCAGTGATTGAATAAGGAGACAATCACAGGTTTTTGAAAAAACTGAGATCTAAAATGGTTATAGATCACAGCGTTGTTGGGTTTCCATCTCAGTTGTTGGCTGAGATCTAAACCGTTTAATAGGACATGGCTAAATTGTTTTCATCTCAGTTTTTAACCATTAATCACACACATTAACCGTGATTGAAACCTATAATACATCTCAGTTTTTAAACGTGATTGAAACCTATAATACATCTCAGTTTTTAAATGTGATTGAATAAAACTACTTTCAATCACACCCACATAGATCACGGTTTGAAAACCGTGATGGATGTGAATAGATCACAGGGAAAAACCGTGATTAAAAGTGTTTTTTCTAGTAGTGAACCTTGGTGGAATTTTAATATTCCTTTTGCCTGTAATATTCTTCCTACTGACCGAAGACCTGCCATTCCAACCATTATCTCCATTAACAGTGGAATTTTAATGGAATATGATGCAGGACCAAGGGCGGACCGGACTGAGTCCGATCCGGAGCAGCTCCCGAGACGATGAGGACGCATTCGGACCCATCCGTCCGACTGAGATCTTTGGATAGCCATAACTTTTGATCCGGGTGTCCGATCGGGGCGTGCGACCAGTCGAAACGACCGGGTCGACGAGCCCGTCATTAATCATCGGAGATCTTCGATCTCTCCATGACTGCTCGTCAAATCGTCAAATTCCTTTTCCTTTGGTCTAAAATCTCAGTTTTAGTGAAAGCTTTCCTTTTTAGGCAGTTTTATGATACAAGTCGATCCGACTCGACCAACTGGACCCGAACCAAGAAGAGGAACCAAGCTGGTTCAACCTCTTTCCTAGTTTGACTTGGACTTCCCTAGTTCAAACTAGAGTATTTAATTAGTATTTATCATTAGTCTTTTATTGAGTCCTAGTTGATTGTTAGGAATTAATTAAGAGTCCTTTTGAGTTAGGAAGTTGAGTTGAGTCAGAAACCTTATTACTTGCTAATCAAGCAAGGGGGTTTTCTAGTGGATTAGGACTCTGTCAAGGTCTCTATAAAAGGACCTTAGTAGTTTGTATTAGGTTATGGATGAGATGAATGATTAAGAGTAATTAGTAGAATATCATAGGAGTAGAATATCATAGGAGTAGAAGTAAAGTAGATTCCATCAAATATCCACCATAGATCCACCTTCTTCCCCGTCGGTCATCTTCTCTGCAGCCGGCACCGCCTCCACCAGTGTTTCTCTCTCTCCCGTCACTTTCTCTCTCCTCCACGTCAGCGCCACGTCACCACTCTCTCTCCTCGTCACCTGCCACGTCATCGTCTCCTTCTCCACTTCTCTCCCGTGACCCAACCCTTACTACCGCCGGCCATACCTCCGTTCTCCCCTCTCCGGCCGCCCCAGTCGCCAACCAAGGTCACCACCGACTTCCCCAAGATCCCACGACCTCGCCAAGCCGCTCCTCCGCCTCCTCCGTCCTCTCCGGCGCCTTCCCCGGCAAGCCCGACCTTCGTCCTCACCTCCGGCACCCCACGTCCTACCCCTATCCCGCCTCCAAACCTCCCAGATCCGTTCCTCATCTCCCCACGATCCTTACCGACGTCCCAAGGACCCCAGCCGAGCTCTCCGTCGTCCCCGACGCCGGCAAACCCAAATCCTCCCGCCGTCGACCTCCAGATCCCGTCGATCTAGCCACTCTCCGACCAATCCACTCCGGTGGATCTCTTCCCCATCACCCCGCGACCTTCCCTGCCACTACCCCGACCGCCGCCGCCGTCCCTACGCCGGCGATCTACTCCGGCGAACCACAGCCCTTGGATCAACTCCGGTTCAGCCCAACCCACTTGACTCAACCAACTCTAATTGATTCAGCCGAGCCAGTCAGTCCAATCTAGCCCAATCCAGCCACTTAGCCCAATTGAACCTGGTCAACCTGATCCAGATCAGTTCAGACTTGAACCAGTCAAGTCCCATCCAATCAGGCTTAGCCAGATCCGATCCAGCTAGCCAAATCAGCCAATTGGACTCAAATCAAGTCCGATCAGGGCGATTCTGATCGATTGGAGCAGTAGAGACCCATTACGAGAGGATCACGAGTAGACCGCTCGTAACATTTTATCGGTTTCTATTTTTGGCAACTTTCCTATTTTGAGTAGGATTTTCTTTTATTCCGGGTTTAATACTTGGATTAGGGTTTGATCATGTTTGAGTCCATGTTTGAGTTGGTCAGGTCTTTCCTTAATCCTATAAAAGGAGGCCTTAGGGTTTGTAAAGAGTTAGCTTTTGGATGAATAAAATTGAGTTAGTTTTCTCCTCTTGAGAATTCTGGTTTTCTCTCCCATAGAGAGGACGGTTGTCTCTCCCGTTGAGAGGTTCCATCTTTCACGTTTTACCCTGCGCCAGAGTGGTACCAGAGCTATACGAGTTCTTGGGAAGAGGATCCATGCCGCCTCGAACCAGAGCTAACCGTGCTCGACGGCCGCTAAGTGTCTCTCCGCCGCCGCCCAGAAGACGGGGTTGACCTCCTGTCGATGGTGGGCCTCCCCCGCGGGAGCAGGGGGTCTTGCAGGCGACCATCGTTGATCTTCAACGACAGGTGGCTGCCCTCCAACTCCAGTTATATCATCAGAATCGAGATAGGACGCCCTCACTGGAAGAGGAAGATGAGTTGTCTTCGGATGAGTCCTCCTTTCAGAACATGTACGCCGACCCACCTCCCCTTCGACGCCATGACCAGCGGGATCATGCCATGGATTACGGATTCAAGGTGGACATACCTGAGTTCGCGGGGGGGTTGCAACCCGAGATTTTCATGGATTGGCTTCATCAAGTGGAGCGTATTTTCGAGTTTCGGGAGGTTCCCGAAGACATCAAGGTGAAGTTGATGTCTATCAAGTTGAAGGGCCGAGCTTCAGCATGGTGGGAACAACTGAAGAGGGTTCATGAGAAGCAGCAGAAGGGCAAGATCCGAAACTGGGAAAAGATGAAGAAGAAGTTGAAGAAGCACTTCCTTCCTTTCGGCTACACCCAGTCCCTCTTCCAGAAGTTGCAAACGTTACACCAAGGTACGTGATCAGTTGAGGAATATACGGAAGAATTTTATCAGTTGCTTGCCAGGAACGACCTCTCAGAAACAGAGGAGCAGACGGTCGCTAGATACCTCGGAGGGCTGCGACTTTCTCTCCAGGACGCACTGAGCCTCCACGCATTGTGGACGGTGTCCGAGGCCTACCAGCGAGCGTTGTGGGGAAGTAGGGCATCGGGCCTCGGACTGTAGCCTCCCTGCCAGCCGACCAGGGAAGGCTCTGCTCATTGAGGAAGAAGCAGAGGAGCATGCAGATCAGGCCGAACCAGTCTTCGATGGATATGGCGATGAAGGGGAGATCCCATACGGGGACGGTCAAGAGACCCTGATCCTGCGAAAGAGCTTCCTGTCGCCCAAGGAGGAGGTCGACGACTGGATGCGGAGCAACATCTTCCAAACCACGTGCACCATCGGCGGGCGAGTCTGCAAGATGATCGAGGACAGTGGAAGCTATGAGAACATCATCGCGGAGGAAGCGGTGACCAAGCTACAACTGGCAATGGAAGCCCATCCAGTTCCGTACTGGCTATCGTGGCTCAAGCGCGGCAGTGAGGTAAAAGTTGATAAACGCTGCCTGGTTTCCTTTTCCATTGGGTCCAACTATCAGGATAGTGTATGGTGTGATGTGGTGACCATGGATGCTTGCCCCCTATTGCTGGGGCGTCCATGGCAATATGACCGTTTTGTCGTCCACGACGGTCGGAGGAACACCTACTCCTTGCGAATCAAGGAGAAGCGACTGACCTTAGCGCCAAGACGGGAGGAGCCGCGGCCCAAGCCCAAGGAAGGTCACGCTGTGACTATGCTGTCACGTTCACAGTTCCTGGAGGAGGTGAAGGAGCAGCCGGTCATCTACGCGCTGCTGCCAGGCAAACCAGAGACGGATGTGGAAGTTCCCGAACCCGTGAGACCCCTCCTGGCAGAGTTCGCTGACCTGCTACCTGAGGAGCTGCCCCTGGGACTGCCACCACTGTGGAATATCTAGCATTAGATAGACTTGACTCCTGGAGCCAGCCTACCCAATCGACCAGCGTACCGGATGAGTCCGAAGGAGATCGAGGAGCTGAGGAGGCAAGTAGCGGAACTGATGGAGAAAGGCTATGTACGGGAGGGCATCAGCCCATGTGTCGTACCTGCCCTCTTAGTACCCAAGAAGGATGGTTCCTGGAGGATGTTCATCGACAGTAGAGCTATCAATCGGATAACCATCAAGTACAGATTTCCCATACCAAGGCTGGATGATATGCTCGACCAACTGGCGGGTTCCAAGCTATTTTCAAAAATAGATCTCAAGAGCGGATATCACCAGATTCGCATTCGGCCGGGGGACGAGTGGAAGACCGCCTTCAAGACTCAGGATGGATTATACGAGTGGATGGTGATGCCTTTCGGTCTGTCCAACGCGCCCAGCACTTTCATGAGGTTCATGCACCAAGTCCTGAGGCCGTTCATGGGCCGTTTTGTCGTCGTCTATTTCGATGACATCTTGGTGTACAGCTCTTCTGAGGAGGAGCACTTGAAGCATCTGCGGGCTGTCCTCGAGGCGTTGTGGCAGGAGCGGCTGTTCGCCAACAGGAAAAAGTGCACCTTTCTAACTGACCGGGTATGTTTCCTTGGTTATATTGTCTCTTCAGGTGGCATTAGCGCGGATTCCAGCAAGGTGGAGGCAATCCGAAGTTGGCCCTCACCGCGGAGCCTACACGATGTCCGCAGCTTCCATGGACTTGCCTCCTTGTACCAGCGCTTCATCTACAACTTGAGTTCGTTGACAGCCCCTATCACCGAGTGTCTTAAAGGGCGGAATTTTCAATAGACCAAAGAAGCGGAAGAGAGCTTTCAACTGGTGAAGCAGAGGATCTCGGAGGCGCTAGTTCTAGCACTGCCAGATTTCGAAAAGATCTTCGCAGTCAACTGCGATGCGTCGGGAGTCAGCATCGGCGGTGTGCTCAGCCAAGGAGGATGGCCAGTCGCATACTTCAGCGAGAAATTATCAGGTGCCACAAAAAACTATTCTACTTATGATCTGGAATTCTACGCTATTGTGCAGTCCTTGAAACATTGGAGGCACTATTTGGTGCAACGGGAGTTTGTGCTGCACACCGATCATGAGGCTCTCAAGCTCAACCGGCGACACGCAAAGTGGGTTGCATACCTGCAGGAGTTCACTTTCTCCCTCCGGCACCTGGCGGACACGCAGAACCGGGTCGCTGATGCACTGAGTCGGCGCGCCAACCTACTGACAACCTTGCAGGCACAAGTCGTGGGGTTTGAAGTCTTCAAGGATCTCTATCCGGATGATCCTTCCTTTGGCACCGTTTATGCTGAGGTCAAGAAGGGGCAGCGATCGGTCTTCAGTTTGCAAGATGACTTCCTATTCCGGGGACTACGTCTTTGTGTGCCAGACTGCTCCCTACGAGGCCAGATTCTGCAGGAGCTGCACCACGAGGGTCACTTTGGGCGAGATAAGACTATGGCTCTTGTGGCTCGTGATTACTATTGGCCAAAGTTGCCCGGGGACGTAGCCAGATACGTGGAGCAGTGCCATATCTGCCAACTATCTGGGGGATCAGCCACCAACGCAGGACTCTACCTGCCTCTCCCTGTCCCTGATGCGCCGTGGATTGACGTCAGCATGGACTTCGTCCTAAGCTGTCTCGTACAGCTCGCGGTATGGATTCCATCTTTGTTGTAATCGACAGGTTTTTGAAGACGGCTCATTTTATAGCCTGTCGGAAGACGATGGATGCCGCGCGGATCGCTCACCTATATTTCCAGGAGGTGGTGCGGTTACATGGGATTCCCAGGTCGATCACCTCTGATCGCGACGTCAAGTTCATGAGCAACTTCTGGAAGTGTTTGTGGCAGAAGCTGGGTACCAAATTGAGCTTCAGCAGTGCCTATCATCCCTAGACTGATGGCCAGACAGAGGTCGTCAACAGAAGCCTCGACAACCTCCTGAGGAGCCTCGCAGGAAGCCGACCAAAGATGTGGGATGCAGCTTTGAGTCAAGCTGAATTCGCCTTCAATCGGTCCAAAAATCGTTCGACCGGCCTGAGTCCTTTTGAAATTGTCTATGGTTCTAATCTTATGGGGGTGTTGGATCTGGTTCCAATTTCCAAGCCTGGTCGAACCAACCTGAGAGCTGAGGACTTGATCGAGCATCTCCACACCATTCAGGATCAGGTCAAGTCTCAACTGGAAGTCACTAATGCCAGGTATAAAATTGATGCGGATCAGCATCGACGCCGGGTCTCTTTCGACGTCGGGGATGAAGTGTGGGTCGTCTTGACCAAAGAGAGGCTGCTAGTAGGAGAATATTCCAAGCTGGGAGACAGAAAGATCGGGCCCTGTAAAGTCCTCCAGAAGTTTAATGATAATGCCTACCGAGTCCGACTTCCACCTCACTTGCAGCTTTCAGATACTTCAATGTGAAGCATCTGGTTCCATATAGAGGGGTTCTAGATGGTTCAGACTCGAGGACGAGTCCTTTCCAACCAGGGGAGGATGATGCAGGACCAAGGGCGGACCTGACTGAGTCCGATCCGGAGCAGCTCCCGAGCAGATCTTTGGATAGCCATAACTTTTGATCCGGGTGTCCGATCGGGGCGTGCGACCAGTCGAAACGACCGGGTCGACGAGCCCGTCATTAATCATCGGAGATCATTGATCTCTCCATGACTTCTCATCAAATCGTCAAATTTCTTTTCCTTTGGTCTAAAATCTCAGTTTTAGTGAAAACTTTCCTTTTTATGCAGTTTTATTTTTTTCTATTTTTGGCAACTTTCCTATTTTGAGTAGGATTTTCTTTTATTCCGGGTTTAATACTTGGATTAGGGTTTGATCA
>OY986971.1:21032000-21502124 GCA_963920575.1 Narthecium ossifragum | reverse complement strand
CCGCCACCCCGAGCTCCTCCGCCGCCCTCATCACCTCATAGCCATGGCTGCCTCCTGCAAAGACCTCCGATGAACGTGACCTTCAGCGACCTCCGGTGAAGACCTCCGTCGGATCAAACCCATCACCTAATCCTACCGTCTACGTCATCAACCCACGCAACTCTCTCTTCTCCTCCCCTTCGTGATCCCCCCCTCATCCACACCGCTGGCGACCCACGGCCATGACCTCGCCGGAGCTAACTCCATGCTCCACCATTGCATCCTTCTTCCCCGTCGCTTCCAGCACCCCCCCTCTACCGAGCTACGGCGAGCCCTCCTCTACCGACTACGGCGAGCCCCGACGAGTCCAGTAGCTACCAAGGCGGCCAAGGGGATTTGCGCCATGATACTTAGACGACGATCTCCTCCGCCACCCCGAGCTCCTCCGTCGCCCTCATCTCCTCTGCCACCCCGAGCTCCTCCGCCGCCCTCATCTTCTCCGTCACCTCCCCGAGCTCCTTCGCCAACCTTCACGAGCTCCTCCGCCACCTCCGGCTAGATCCAAGACCTCCGGCATCCTCAAGACCCACCGACGAGCAACCTTGGATTCACCTAAACCGCCGGTAAACAGTACGATCCAAGCCGTTGGATCGACTCCCCACGCCCGATCGACCTCTCCTCCGATCTCCCCAACCGCCGATCGTCCCGCTTCGCCGACGATCATGCTCCAGCGACTCTAAGCCGTCGGAAAAAATAAAACAAAAAATGGTGCAGGGAGAAATTAACGGGGAAAGAGAAAACAAGGGAAAATGAAGAAAAATAGAATGGTATATGAAAAACATTCAGGAAAATTGGAAACAATAGTGAAAATAAGAAAAAAAAATAGGATAAAATAAGTGGAAAATGCAGAAAAATAGGAAACATTTCCACAAATTACTTTCCACCAAAGTTATTTTCCACAAATTACTCTCCACCCTCCCGTCGTACCCCGCCGTGCTCCTTCGCCGCCCTCCCATCCTCTGTCACCCTCTCGTCAGGCGTCGCCGACCCCTCCACCGCCCTCGCTGCATGGGACGAGTCCGATGCCGATCCATGCTGCTGGCCGGGCGTCTCCTTCTCTAACATCTATGCTCGTGGTGCCGCGGCGACCCCACGTATGGTGGGGCTTGTCGTGTCCGGGAAGAACCTCTCCGACTACATCCCGTCCGAGCTCGGGTCGCTCATGTCGCTCTGCCGACTTAACCTCCACGGGCTCCATTCCCGCCCAGCTCTTCAACGCCTCATCTCTTCACTCCATTTTCTTGTACGACAACAACCGAGCGGTGGAGAGGCTTCTTTAGAAGGTGGACGTGTAGGTACAATGGAAATGGTGAAAGCAGGAGTCGGAAAGAGTAGTGGGGGACGGAGGGGATGAAGGGCATTTTAGTCCTAAAAAGCCAAAACTAACCATAATAGAATGACCATGTAGTAAATGCTTTAACAAAAAGCTATCCAAACCCGAGGCTAAATATTTCCATCTGAATGGACTAAACGCCAATTATCTATTTTTTTATGGTACTTGACATGTTGGCATAGGAAGGGTGAGCATTTCGATGTTTAGTTCAGTGCTCGATCCAAAACTAAAATATCGAAATTATTTTAATAGAAAAAAAAACTGAACCGTACCGGATGGTGAATTCTCTTAAAGAACCGACCAAACCCTTTCGGTTTTAAATTGAAGAAACCAACCCAAACCGATCTCCTTGGCGAAGAAGATGGGTTGCTGGCCGGCTGAGGTCGCCGTGATGGAGAAGGACAGCTGTCGGCAGCGTTCGGCCTTGGAGTCACGTGGAAAGGGTCGTGGGTAACTTGAGGGTGCTAGATTGGTGGAGGATAGATTGGAGGTGGCAGCTAGGGTAGGCGTAGGCGAGTGGGGGAGACTAGAGGAGATCTGACGAGGGTGGACCGGCCCGCTCTTAACCACTGGTTGCCAGCGTCTGGCGGCGCTAGAGGGTGAAGAAGAGGGGTGTCATGCCCTGATCCAGAAAACCCATCCAGACCGAGGCGTGAAGATTCCTACTACTATTCACATCCAATCTGGCGCGATATAATGCAAAAAGCAGAGATAATTTGAACAAATTGATTTCCATGGATAAAGTTGTAATTCAAGACTAACAGAAATAAGATTCTATTAAATTAACACCAAGTTGCACTATTTAGACATCCGGTACAAATTTTTTTCAAAACTTCTTCAAAGGGAAATATTATAGAATTAACTCAAAATCCTCGAAGGATGTCTACAACATATAAATAATCTATTAAAAGTACAACTGATCTCCCACAACAACCTCAAGTACCTCTAGAAGTCGTCACACCCGCTAAAAGCCGATCCAACTGGTTCTACTAAAGAAGAACTGGCGCCTACACCTGTAAAACACAGCCCAGGTAGAAGTGAGCGACAAGCTCAGTAAGGATTTACTCTACGGCACACTGAAGGGTGGAAAACAACAATTGTGTTGTTTCTCAGCCTAAGTCTGAAGGATACCACAGGGTCCCATAACTCCTATCGACTCCCCAAGGGATCCTACTCTTCTCAACCGACCACGTTGGAAACATCAACCAACACGCTGGGAGGAACAAGAACCAGAACTAGTAGGATTGCCCTTACCCAGCAGGAAACCACTGCCTGGGAACAACGTCAGGGACATCGACAACCATCCTTAGCACTTGGCTTTGGAGAAGCGTCATGACTTCTAAACCCTGAGTACAACATACTATAGCCGACTAAACCATATCCTCGATAACCTGAAGATTCCAATAGTACAAGCACTCCCTAAACCTTGCTACCCAATCACGATCCTAAGGCTAGATCCGAGCTACCCGAGAGCCTCAGATCGGTGATTTATCCATCACCCCGCCTAACCTGAAATGCCTCTAATGCATACAGTGCATGAACCTATACAAATATCTAATTTAGATGTCACTATATGTCACAACAACAATTATGAGTTCAATAGTTATACAATAGCCCTTGGCACACGCCGGCAACGGGCTAAGGTTCCACAATACAACGTAAGCTAGCACTCAAAGCTAGTAAACGGCTTAGCAAGCAAGAAACATTTAAGTTTACCATCCAACTAGGTATTTAAATGCAAGATAAACCATAAATTCATCAAAAAGGTAAACCTACGATCCAATCCCCAATACAAATCAAAATCCGTTGAAAACCTTGTGATAACAACACGCATGCTTTATAACATGATTGGGTATCTATCATGAACGAAAACCTATCAAATGAAGCCAGAAAACACTGTTCGAGAGCTCACGGTCGATGCGACGGTCGACCGTGAGGCCACGGTTGATGTGACGGTCGACCGTGAGACAAGTTGGGGAAAAACATAAGGGGACTGGTCACGGTCGATCGGGACATCGGCCCTGGGAAGCCAAAAATGAGACAGAGCCTCACGGTCGATGCGACGGTCGACCATGAGGCCAGGTGGGAAAAAGGGTAAGGAGTCACGGTCAATCGGGACATCGACTCTGGGAAGCCAAAAGTGAGACAGAGCCTCGCGGTCGATGCGACGGTCGACCGTGGGGCCAGAATTAAACGTGCAAACACCTGATAGTCGATCCGACGGTCAACCGTCAAGCCTGGTGAACAGTTCCCAAGAACAGTACCAGAAATCCGACCTCTTGGATTTGATCTATGAAAGCTCATCAGAACTCGATGAAACTTTCCTGGTATGTGTAATAAATAGTGGGGAAACTATTGGTACGAAGAAAGCAAGATTTTAACCTTTAAAATCGACAAAACCAGCGATTAAACGTGAATCGTCCGATAAAATATGAAATCGTCACGTAGAAACACTCTAATATGCACAACAATATTGAAAGCACAATAAACCTCTCCTAGGTAAACCCGACCACCCGATTGGGGTAGAAACACCTACTTGAGCAAGCAGGGTAGCTCCTCCACGTATTCTATATGTCTGATCACCAAGATCTGCTCCTCGAAGATCACGATATGAAACCCTAGCATAGCCGGCAGGAGAGAGAGAGAGACAACGACAGGAGAAGAAGGAAAGAGAAAGGAAAGAGAGAGAAGGTCAGGGTATTTATTGAGATCAATATTTGATCTCTGCCGTCCGATTGGATCTTTTTCGATCGAGCTTCAATCTTCCGGTTGGAGGCACCCTTAAGGTCCTAATCATTCACATGCATCAATCCAAGGCCGTGTGTGCGCTATGTGGGTACGAAATCGATCACTAGGCCCTAGTTTACCAAATTTCCCCTGGGTCACAATAGCAACACGATCGACGTGATCGCCCCCGACATGAAAGCAAACCAATAGGGAACGGCCCTCGACCCACACGGTCGAGCCAGGTTAGAGGAACGGGTTCTCACAAGGGGGGTTGTAGAGGAGAGTGATCGCTCGCGAACGTGTCGTTAAAACGTTGCAAACTCAATCAAATATAAATTTATAATCCTTATTCAATCACTACACTACTAGGTAGAAATAGTGGTGAAGTCGGGAGTCGATCCACAGGGAAAACGTTGGAAACTGAAATCAAATCTCGAAACCCTAAAACTAAGGAAAAGAATCAAAGATAGAATAAAGTTATCTAAACTAATAAATAAAAGAGACAAAAGGTTGATCAATTTGAATCAATGGAGTAGTTACTTAGGAACTACTCAATCCACCCTAGTTTCATTATTAGTCTTCTCTAGTTATCATCCTGTTCCCTTCTCTCAACATTATGGATCATATGGCTACAAGTTCACATGAATCCCTAAAATAAAGTTAATGTTCCCAACGGCATAACCTATCTTTGCTTGGTATAGATTGTCTTTGGTCCTACGATTGCCTTAAATTATACTACTCCTAATGACCTTTGTGATAAGTCACTAAATGTTCATGATTCAACCCCTTCACTTAGCTTTGTTATGTCTAGAGTAGTTGTATTTGATAGCTTGTTAGTTGATTTCAGGTTTAATCATGCGTTGAGAAGAAATGCAAGAAATTCAGCTAAAATGACTAAAGAAACTGCTTCGTCGATCGTCAGTAATATATTCGTCAAATATTTTATAAAGGTCCAAATATTCTGAAACTTTGAGATGTAGTAGAATACTCAGAGATAAACAACTTTCATGTTGGACACTTGGCGAGATTCCATACAGATTAATATCCATTTTGAAGACTATGAAGATATACAGCTGCTGGAAACTGGTCCGTCGATGTTCGGAAGAATATTCCTCAAATATTATAAGTCTAAATATTATAAAATCTTCGGGATATGACAGAAGACTTGAAGATCTAAAACTTTCCTGTTGAAGATATTCTCAGATTCCAAGCCAATTAGCGCCAGAATTGAGTTAAAGTCGGAATCCTGAATAGGAGTTGAAATACGAAAGAGGAAAGTCAAAGTTTAAGTCTAGATAGGACTCTTAAGTCCAAGTTTAGGGTTTCTCTATTTAAAAGGCCTTTTTCTACCGAATTTCTCATCTTTTTGATAATCTTTGGAGGAGGAAGAAGAAGAAGGAGAGGATATAAATGGTGACAGCTTCCTACTCCAACCCGATGGCTTTCATCCAAAAGATGAGTTGCTAATTCTTATACTTACGATTATTCATGAAACCCTAGTGTAGTTTTGGTTTTTCTTTAGTTGGATTCTTGTGAACTTCTCAATACATGATCTCATGAATATGGTTTTATCGTTAATAGAGTTGAATGAACAGAGTTTCCTTGACGTACTTTCAGTCCTACATGATTTCTGTGATTGATTGTAGAGATTTATGAGATGGTTTTCATGAAGGTATTGGTTTGCTTTTGAGATAAGCTATGCTACGCGAAGATAGGTTGTGCCAAGGTCATTAGGAGTAGTATAATTTAATGTAATTGTAGGACCAAAGACAATCTATGCCAAGCAAAGATAGGTTATGCCGTTGGGAACATTAACTTTCTTTTAGGGATTCATGTGAGCTTGTAGCCATATGATCCATAATGTTGAGAGAAGGGAACAAGAGGATAACTAGAGAAGATTGAAGGCGAAACTAGGGCGGATTGAGTAATTCCTAAGTCACTTATCCAATGATTCAAATTGATCAACCTTTTATCTCTTTTATTTATTAGTTTAGATAACTCTATTCTATCTTTGATTCTTTTCCTTAGTTTTAGGGTTTTGAGAATTGATTTTGATTTCCAACGTTTTCCCTGTGGATCGACTCCCGACTTCACCGCTATTTCTACCTAGTAGTTTAGTGATTGAATAAGGATTATAAATTTAATATTTGATTGAGTTTGCAACGTTTTAACGACGATGTTTGTAAGCGATCACTTGGCACAACCTATCTTCGCGTAGCATAGCTTATCTCAAAGGCAAACCAATAACTTCATGAAAACCATCTCATAGATCTCTACAATCAATCACAGAAATCATGTAGGACTGAAAGTACGTCAAGGGAACTCTGTTCCTTCAACTCTATTAACAATAAAACCATATTCATGAGATCATGCATCGAGAAGTTCACAAGAATCCAACTTAAGAAAAATCAAAACTACACTAGGATTTCATGAATAATCCTAAGTACAATAATTAGCAACTCATCTTTTGGATGAAAGCCATCGGGTTGGAATAGGCAGCTGTCACCATCCACATCCTCTCCGTCTTCTTCTTTCTCCTCCAAAGATTGTCTAAAAAATGCTTATTTTCGGCCAGCCAATACCCCGGAATTAGGGTTATGGGTTGAGTTGAACCTCTAGTGCAACTCGGATTTCCTGGTTTAATTCTGACAGCCTCTTCCGGTCAAAACTGGGTTCAACCCGTCCAGAATGTGGAAATGTACTTAACATGAAAGATGTAGATCAGGAAGCCTTCTGTCCTATCTCGAAGATTTGACATTATTTTTACTTATCTGAAATATTTGGAGAATATTCTCCTGAGCATCGACGAACCAGTTTTCCAGCAGCTATATATCTTTATCTTCTTCAAAACTGGTATTAATCCATCAGGCGCCTCGCACAATGTCTAACATTAAAGTTGTAGCACTGAAAGTCTTCTACCACATACTAAAGTTCCAGAATATTTGGATTTATACATAATTTATAGAGAATATTCCCCAGACAGGCAGCGGAGCAGTCTTTATCACATAAATTCATCCTTTTATTTGAAATTCTTATATTTCTTCTCAAATCACGATTAAACCTGAAATCAACTAACAAACTATTAAATACAACTACTCTAGGCCTAACAAAGGTAATTTAAGGGGTTTAATTATGAATAATTAGTGACTTATCAGAGAGGCCGGTCTTGGATGAAGGAAAGGGAGGAGGGAGAGGGAGTTGATAGGGTGGTGATCCGGTGGGGGTAGTAAAGTGGAGTGATGATGGAGCTTGCTGAAGAAGGAGTCGTGATCGTGCGGGCGTGAGGGGTGAGATTTGTGAGAGAGAAGGATAGCCTAGATATAGGATTAGGTATGAATTTGACCAACCAAATAGCCATCTTGATCCGACCAATAATTAAAAAGAACCGGGTTTGTTTAACCATATGAACTAATGAATGGATGAACCATAAGCAAGTTAATAGAGGAGAAAAATTCATTTTTTCGATTTTAATGAAAATTTTAAATTATAAATCATAACCAATGTTTAGCTTTATCTTTCATTGACAAGGGAAAAAGCTTTAATCTGAAGGCATCATCGTTAAAGTGCTCAAGCTTAAACATTCAAAGAATTTCAAGGAAGTTGGCTACATGTTCATAAGGATCCTTATTCTCACGCCCATAAAAAGTTGGTAACGCTGTAATCTAGTTGGGTTTAATCTCATGTTGTGTGGCAATAATGACAGGTGGGTTAATACAGGAGCCATAAGTGTAAAGTCCAGGCAGAAAGTGATTCCTAATAGGGAATTTTCTATTGTTATTGTGGTTCCTGTTTCCCCCACCGTTTACAATATTAGCTCATGCAGCTAAGGCCATTGTGGAGAAAGAATCAGGAGGTAAATCAGGGATTTCAAGTTTAGGGTCAAAAGGTGTCAAAGGAAAATTCAAGGCCCTTCTACCTTGCATACAGGTTCATACACACGTCAGAAATAAAAAAGAAAAAGAAAACAAAAGTTTAGGAGGAGAGGAAAAAAAACCCCGAAATATTCCAAATATTTCATAATATTTTGGCTTATCGGGAATATTTTAGGAATATTCTTCTGAACGTCAATATACTAGTTTTCCAGCAGCTGTGTATCTTTATCTTTTTCAAAACTGGTATCAATCCATCAGGAGTCTCGCAAAATGTTCAACATAAAAGTTGTACTTCTTGAACTATTCTATCACATACTGAATTTACAAAATATGTGGACTTATATAGAAGTTCTGGCGAATATTCTCCTCACAGCCGACGAAGCAGTCTTTATCACATAAATCCATATTTTTAGCCGAATTTCTTATATTTCTTCTCAAATCATGATTAAACCTGAAATCAACTAACAAACTATTAAATAAAACTACTCTAGACTTAACAAAGTTAATTTAAGGGGTTTAATTATGAATACTTAGTGACTCATTAGCGACAACACACAAAGCAGAATTAATTTGAACTTAAAGACTTCTAAGGGCATACAGGTAAAACTAAATATTACATTGCGGAATAAAACTCAATCATAAGAGGGAACAAGATTTCATATATTAAACATTAAATACATCATTCTCAAAAGGTTTTTTAAACAAAAGCTGTCAAAATATACTTCTGTCTCTCTGAGACCTCACACGCCTCCGGAAGTCGACGCGCCGCGAAGACCTCATCCAGCTGGAACCACCGAGGAAGAGCCGAAGCCTAAACCTGCAAACGCAGCCCGGGTATGAGTGAGCGATCAGCTCAGTAGGGTTCTACTCTACTCTATGTCGCACAGGAAAGAGGGGAAACTACAAAGTCCCGGGTTCTGTCTCATGTCTAAGGGAAACTCACGTTACGACCACCGCCTACCCCAGGGCACGTTCTCTGTGACCTCAACTGTCAACAACTGTCTCCCTCAACCACCAAGCCCCCAGCGCTGCACAACAAAGGGGTAGGACCTAGGGCAGCACGTAACTTCCCTTAACACGGATACTGAGCATGAGACGAGAACTCTGGGCGACCTCTACACCTCAAACAACAGATGATAGCCAACTAAACCCATCCTCGAGAATACAGAGATTTAGCATAACAATCACACCCTAGTCCTTGCTACCCAGCCACGGTTCTAGAGCTAGATCCAAGCTACCCGAGAGCCTCGAATCGGCGAAGACCCTATTCACCCGCACCCTAGCCTTATGCTCTAATGCAAACAAGATGCATGCAATGCTCAGGCACAGATAAAGATATATAAGCATGCAACAAGATGACATCAATTATACAGGGCTAGGCATAGCCTATAGCTAGCCAAAGGGGTGAGCATAGCAAGAGTCTCAAATACAGATAAGCTATACTAACAATACAACGATTAGAGCAAAGCAAAAATGATAACACATATATACAATAGTCTTCAGTGCTCTCTGGCACATGATAGACTAAGGTTCCACTGTTACCCCACATGTAACTGGCCAACAGCTAAGCAACAACAACAACGAGCCAATTTCTGCATTACAATGGCGTCCACAGCCGTCAACTGAAATTGCTATAAGGGGATACAACCCAGGGCCAAGCCAACAATCCAAACATACAAGATATATAATCTACCAGTACAACGGGTTATGCCCCCGGCGTACGCTGGCAATCAGCGAGGCTATTAATCAAAGTAGTAAATCTATACTAAGCATGCAGGGCACACCCTCGGCCCATTTATACTAAACATTCCCGGGAGTCATCACTCCCCCGGTTAACCACAAAGCAATAAAGCAACCACAAACTATATATATACATATATATCTATTATATAAGGAAAAGCAGTTTCTGAAATGTCTCAACTATAAGACATAAAGAACGGTCCAGATTTATCTCTAATCACATCCAACGGGCCAGATTTCATCATCAAATTTTACATTCCCATCCAAAGTTTTGAGTTCCCGCCCAAAATGTCCACCCAAAATATTCAGCCAAATAACACTCTCCCACCGATTTTTGAAATTTTTTGAATAGAGAGAGACAAGGGACAGGATGTGACTGAAAGAACCAGCCATCCCATCCCCCTCTACTTCTCCTGTCTCCCCTTACCTCTCCCACTCTCTCTTCCCTTACCTCTCTTCCTCCCCACGCCGTCGACCATCTCCCATCAGCCATTGGCGATCGCGAGAAGGAGGCAGAGGAAGAGAGCTGAGATCCGAAAGGATCGCTTCCGCCTCTCAGTGAACAACCTCGCCCCTCTCCCAACCCGCCGTCGGCCCGTGACTCGCTCCGTGAAGGCCGGCCTCCAGTTCCCCGTCAGACGCATCATCCTCGCCCCACGTTGTCGGCCACACCTCCCTCTCCGTCGGATGCATCGGTCTCCACCCACGCCGCCATCGTCGAGACCCACGCCGCCAACATCATCGATCTCCGAGCATCCAACCCCGTGGAGCTCCCCTCTCTCCATCTGGCCGCCATCGCCGCCGGCGCTCTGTCTGCTGCATCCTCTATCGGACAGCCAGGTAGGTATCCTCGCCGCCGATCGCCCCAACCCTACTTCGCACTTCCATCCCCCTCTCTCACTCTCTCTTCCCTTTCCTGGCTAGGAGAGGAGTTGTCCACCCACGCCGCCGGCATCGAGCTTGACCAACGCCGCCAACATCATCGATCTCCGAGCTTCCAAGCCCCATTGAGCTCCCCTCTCTCCATCTGGCCGCCGGCGCTCTATGTGCCGCATCCTCTCCCGGACAGCCAAGCAGGTATCCCCGTCGTCGATCGCCCCAACCCCCCTTCGTACTCCCATCGCCCTCTCTCACTCTCACTTCCCTTACCACGCTAGGAGAGGAGCTATCCACCCACGCTGTCGTCGTCGAGCTCGACCCACGCCGCCAACAGGAGCTGTCCACCCACGCCGTTGTCGTCGAGCTCGACCCACGCCGACAACATCATCGATCTCCTAGCATCCAAACCGTGTGGAGCTCCCCTCTCTCCATCTAGCTGCCATCGCCACCGGCGCTCTGTCTGCCACATCCTCTCCCGCCCATGCGATCCACGCCCCATGCCGTCCACGCCCCACGCCGTCGGCCGCGTCCAACCCGCGTCGACCTCGGCCCACGCCATTGGCCACGCCAAACCCGCCGTTGGCCACGCCAAACCCGCCGTTGGCCACGCGACCCACGATCATTGTCCTGAGGGATGGCGTCCTCTGGTTCATCGACCTCCTCGACTACTTCATGACCACCAAGGTTCCCATCGACATCAAGGTTCCGATCCTACTCTTCCCTCTTCTCTTCACTTCTTCTCCTCAGTACTCTTCCTGTCGCGCCCCGACCCGCGTAGGCCCAACCGGGCCGGGCGACGCGAAGCAGAACCTAACCTACTGCGGAAATTTTGACGATGTTTCCATCTAATCGTAGTGGTTACCCTAACAATTCATAATCATCCTGTATTATACAAACATTCAGAACCTCAAAGACTGAGCTAGAATAGATACATGTCCTCAAAACAGGGAAATTATATATTTATCACTCCCATAGGAGACTATCTATAACAAAAAGGTGTAAAGCTGTAAAGATCGCCACCTCTCAAGCACCGCCAGACGTCGCCACGTCACCAAACATCGGCCCGGTAGGGGCGACCAAAGAAGAGCTAGCGCCAGCACCTGCAAAACGCAGCCCAGGTAGGAGTGAGCACTAAGCTCAGCAGGGACACTACACTACGATACTCACAAGGGAGGGAACACAACAGTGCCGCCCTCAAGCAAGACTTGGGTGTGCAGCAAGGGTCCCATAACCCTTTGCCGATGTCCCTAGGCATACCCAACCATGGTCACCCTAAAGAGCTGGGCCCATCCTGGATACACCTAGTGTCGCAGGGTTCCAGCTGTGGTCTCCCAAATGAACTGGGCCCACGCTGGTCACCACTGCGGGCAGGAACAAACACTGCCTGGGCTGGACTCACTCCGACGGCCCCCAATGGACAAGAACTGACACCGGTTGCACCCACAACATCTGGCTCGAGGCCGACACGACCTCTATAAACATCAAGCAACATGTATTTAGGTCATCTAACCCTATCATCGAAAACGACTGAATACTACAAATCGAGTCCTGTACCAAGCTACCCACAACGGTCCTAGAGCTAGATCCGGGCTACCCGAAAGCCCCGGATCGGCAACGCCCTACACAGATGCAACTAATGCATAACACAATACATGCTATGGACATGCGCAGGATAATACAGTTAAACATGCAACAGTATGTGATGATATAAATAACAAGGTCTGGGCACGGCACCCTGCCGGGCCGGGATGGTGAACAGGTAAATAAGGCCTAAGGACTGCTACAGTGGTACCCCACCAACTGTCAGCAGTCCACCACAACACATGCACCGGGAAGCAGCCCCGCAATAACAGCTCACAGATAACACAGATAAAGCCCTCGCCGCACGCCGGCATGCAAGGCTAGGGAAAGCTGTAGGGCTACCCGCCCGTTTATTCTAAACATCCCCGGAGTCATCACTCCCCCGGTTCACCATTGCCCTATTATAGGGCTAACATGCTTAAACATATGTACAAGGTATAAATCGGTAAAGAAAACCGACATACCAAGCCCCGCGGGCAAAAGTCATGAAAAATCCTCTTTGCTGCTAAAGGATCGATCTTTTATGCAACAGTGAGCTTCCCTCACTGTTGAGCTAAAGAAGATCGATCCTTCCTCCTAGAAAGATCGATATCTTAAGTAACAGTGGGTACCCTTCTCCTCGCGCCAAGAAAGATCGATCCTTCCTCCCAGGAAGATCGATCTTCCTCGCTACGCAGGGTAACCATGCCACCCAAGACCCAGGATCGATATTCTCCAAGCAGAGGATCGATCCTTTATCGGGCGTAGCATGACCAACCCAGAGGGATCGATCCTTCCTCTTGAAGGATCGATCCGGATGGGTTCTCCGGCGTACTTCCGACGAGGAATACCGTTGGAAGGTACATCCAAACTTAACCAAACTCTGGGATCTGATAGCTCAAGACCCCACGAGTCCAAAACCGGTGAAAACTCAGCAATCAAACATGTATATTGAGAGATCTAAGCATAAGAACACAATAAAACCGAAAAAACCAAAAACCCGAAAAGATGTAGGTAGGAATCCCTACCTAAGCAAGAGCAGCTTCAATCCAAGCTACCAGGCCTTGGATCATCCTCAAACGCCTTCAAAGATCGCAAGATCTGAGCTCAGATCTCCAGATTTCAAAAGGATTCAAGGAAGAAAGTCTCGTCTGCTTTATTGGCAAACGAACCGACTTATGAATGATCGATCTTTCCCTAGGCAAAGATCGATCCTTCATGACGATCGCACTTGACTTTCTGGCACCATAAAGATCGATCTTCTAGCAAGGAAGGATCGATCCTTTAGGTGCAGAAAGCTAGACTTGGGCTAGAATTTAAGCCCAAGCCCGGATCTTTTGATCCCGGATCCCACTAACCATTCTAGCCAACATTACCACAAACATGGTCAGTGTGTGCACACGCGGGTGTGAAACAAGCCGACAAGGCGCAATTTACCAAATTGCCCTTGCGGTCCACGACGAGCCGCAGGAGTAGAGGGACGGGTCCTCAGATCCTAATACCCTTAAAAGGAAATCTCGTCCCGAGATTCGATAAAGGTAGGGCTCAGAACAAAAGAAACAGCTACACTAGAAGACAGGACAAAAGTTACCTCGAGAAGGGAACAAGTGCGGATACTCCTGCCGCATGCGCGCCTCGCGCTCCCAGGTCATCTCCTCGACGCCTCTATGCCTCCACAGTACCTTGACCAAGGGAATCGTCTTGCCCCGCAAGACCTGATCCCTCCGATCAAGTACTCGAACAGGCTGCTCAACGAACGTCGCGTCTGACTCAAGCTCAATGTCATCCACTCTGATGACATGCGATGGGTCAAGGTGGTACTTCCTCAGCATCGACACGTGAAAAGTCGGGTGCTCAACAAACATGTGATGAGGAAGGTCCAAGCGGTAGGCTACCTCGCCGACTCTCTCTAGGATCTCAAACGGCCCGACGAACCTCGGAGCCAACTTGCCCCCGCTAGCAAACCTAACAGACCCTCTGTTCGGTCCTGCTCGCAGTAACACACTGTCGCCAACTGCGAACTCAAGCGGTCGTCGCCTCTGGTCTGCATAGCTCTTCTGCCGGCTCTGAGCCGTCAGAAGCCTCTGCCTAATCTGCGCTAACCTCTCTGACGACCTCCTGACGATGTCTGGACCGGTGAGTGAAGCCTCTCCAACCTCTGTCCAGCAAACTGGGGAACGACACGGCCTACCGTACAACGCCTCGAAAGGTGCTACTCCAAGACTGGACTGGTAGCTGTTGTTGTAGGCGAACTCCACCAAGGGAACGTACTCCTCCCAGCTGCCTCCTACGTCGAGGGCACATGCTCTCAGCATGTCCTCCAAGATCAGGATCGTCCGCTCTGACTGCCCATCTGTCTACGGATGAAACGCCGTACTAAAGGTAAGGAGTGTGCCAACTGCCTCCTGAAAGTCCCGCCAGAACCTACTGGTGAACCTGGGGTCACAGTCTGACACGATAGAAATTGCAACCCCGTGTAGTCTGACTACCTCCCAGACGTAAAAACCGCCCAACCTATCAGTCGAGTCTATCGTTCGCATAGGCAGGAAGTGTGCCGATTCGGTCAATCGATCAACGATGACCCAAATCTCGTCATTCCCCCTAGGAGACCTCGGTAGCCTGGTCACGAAGTCCATCGTGATGTGCTCCCACTTCCACTCAGCTAGTGGAAGCGGCTGTAGTAACCCCAGAGTCCGTTGGTGCTCTGTCTTAACCTTCTGACAGGTAAGGCAGCGCGATATGAATTCCATCACTGCCCTCTTCATCCCGCGCCACCAGAACTGTCGCCAAAGATCCTGGTACATCTTGGTGCCGTCGGGATGAACTGCAAAGCGAGAGTGGTGGAACTCTCGTAGGACGTCGTCTCGAAGAACAGGATCTACTAGAACCGCTACTCTGCCTCGGAACCGTAGCCCTCCATCTGGCGATACTGTCCAGTCTCCGTCTGCACCCTTTGTGCTCGCTGCTGTGCGTAATTCCTCGAGCTCTGGGTCATTGTGCTGTGCCTCTAACACTCTGGCTAAGACTGCTGGCATGCTCTGCACTGCGTAGAGGAAGCTGCGGGATCCCCGATCCTCAAATTCGAGCCCCAACTAGCCCGCTGTCTCTAGAGCCTGCCACTGCCGCGCAGACAACCCTGCAACTGCTGCTCTGGTGTCTCTCACCTGTCTGCTCAGCGCGTCTGCTACGACGTTTGCCTTACCAGGATGGTAATGCAACTCAAAGTCGTAGTCCTCCAGTAGCTCCATCCAGCGTCGCTGTCTCAGGTTGAGGTCATGTTGGGTGAAGACGTGCCTCAAGCTCTTATGGTCCGAGAAGACAGAAAACTTCTCGCCATAGAGGTAGTGACGTCAGGTCTTCAGGGCGAAGACCACTATTGCTAGCTCCAAGTCATGGGTTGGGAAGTTCCTCTCATGGTTCTTCAGCTGGTGAGAACTATAGGAAACTGCGTGGCCCTCCTGCATGAGGACACACCCCAAACCCTCACCGCTGGCGTCGCAGTAGACACTGTAACCAACGCCTTGCTCGGGGACGATCAGCACCGGTGCACTGGTCAACCTGGTCCTCAGCTCCACGAAGGCTCGCTCACAAGCGTCATCCCACACGAACGGGACGGCCTTCTGTGTCAGTCTGGTCAACTGCCCGGCGACTCTGGAGAAGTCCCGCACGAACCGCCTGTAGTACCCCGCCAAGCCCAGGAAATTGGGGACCTCAAACACTGTTCTCGGTCTCTGCCACTGTACCACTGCCTCCACCTTGGCGGGGTTGATTGAGATCCCTGTTGCCGACATCACGTGTCCAAGGAACCCCACCTTTGCAAGCCAGAACTCGCACTTGGAAGCATTGGCATAAAGCCGATGCTCCCGAAGTAGCTACAACACCGTCGCCAAGTGTCGCTCGTGCTCCGCCTCTGACCGGAAATAGATAAGGAAGTCGTCGACGAACACCACCACGAACTCGTCTAGAAAGGGCCGGAAGATCCTCTGCATGAGATCCATGAACGCTGCTGGTGTGTTCGTCAGCCCAAACGGCATCACCACGAACTCGTACAGGCCGTACCGAGTCCGGAATGCCATCTTCGGGATGTCGCAATACCAAACCCTCAACTGGTGGTAGCCGGTGCGGAGGTCGATCTTCGAGAACACTGAAGATCCCCGCAACTGGTCAAACAGGTCATCGATCCGCGGCATCGGATACTTGTTCTTCACCGTCACCCTGTTGAGCCGCCTGTAGTCTATGCAAAGTCGAAGGGTACCATCCTTCTTCTTTGCGAACAACACTAGCGCCCCCCAGGGAGACATGCTGGGACGGATGAAACCTCTGCTAATCAGCTCATCTAGCTGGGTCCTCAACTCACTCTGCTCTGCTGGTGCCATCCTGAAAGCTGGGAGAGAGATCGGTGCCGTACCTGGTACTAGATCGATCTCGAAATCGACCTCTCTGGGTGGTGGAAGCCCTGGTACCACCTCGAGAAACACGTCGGTGTAGTCGCACACGATCCTGGGAAAACTACCCTGCTGCACTCCCTCAGAACCGGGCAGGGACAGGTTGGCCAACAAGGTTGAGAGCTCGCTGCCACGCCTCCCTACACCACACGCAAAGGAATTGGCGGAGAACCGATCCACCAACAACACAAACCGTGTCCCGTCGGGTGTCCAAGCGACCACCCTCCGGCGACCTCAGTCGATGACAACCCGGTATGCTGCCAACCAGTCCATAACGAGTATCACGTCAAAGCCGGTCATGTCTAGCACCCGCAGGTCTGGATAGACCCGGAGGCCTCCAACCTCCAATGAACACGATCGGCAGACCCGGTCCACCCTGACTGCCCCGCTGATCGGTGAGTCTACAGACTGTGCCACCTCTAGCCGACTCGTCTCTAACCCTAGCGATGCCACGTACATGCTAGCAATGTAGGAATGAGACGCCCCTGAATCTATCAGCACATCTACTAAGGAACTAAAAAACTGAAAGATACCTCTGAGGACAGATGGCTCTGCCGCTGCCTGCTGATACTACCACGGCTGCTGGTGCTGCTGCGACTGCTAGCACTATAACGGCTGCTGGTACTGTGGTGGTGGCTGATACTGCGGTGGTGGCTCATACAGCTGGACGGTGTCCTGCCGCTCGCGAATTGGGAGGGCAAACACCTGCCCCCGCTGGCCGCCTCTGCCTCTGGGACACCCCGGCCCGCGTCTACCCCCGCTCCCCTGCCAGGCACCGGACTCCGCCTATACTGCCTTGCGGCATAGCGCTCTGCGCTCCTCGCGAAGGACAGTCTATACTGTAGTGCCCCGGCTGCCCACAGTGGAAGCAAGTGGGTGACGCGCCGCCAAGCTGCCGTCCCTGGCCTCCCCCTGACGAAGCCTGCCCAGATGGCCCGGCCGTCAGTAGAAACGAAGCTGGTGGGTTCGGTAGTGGCTGCTGGTACTGCGGTGCACGCTGCGGCCGCTGCTGAAAGGGTCGCTGGCACCAGGGCTGCCCCCTACCGAACCCCCCTCTGCCCTGGGGTCGCTGCTGCGTACTAGTGAGGGGTGCCGGTGGAACTGCCCGGCACCTGTCGTCCCGCAACTGAGCCTCCACTGACAAGGCACAGTTCAGGATCGCTGAGTACAACTGGAACTAGTGTGAGCTGGTCTGCCGCCGGATCTCTGGCCGAAGTCCCCACTCGAACTGACGCACCCTGGCTGTCTGGCCTGCTGCCACTGTCCCCGCAAACCGAACAAGGTATGTGAACCTGGAGGCGTACTGCTGAACTGAGCGAGTACCATACAAGAGGGACTTGTACTCGTGGGTCAGGGCGTCATGTACACTCGCTGGGAAGCGCACGTCAAAGAACATCGCCCTGAACTCCTCCCACAGTGGCACCTACCCGTCACTGGTGTGCTAGGCGGTGCGCCACCAGTCACGAGCATCTCCATCGACGAACCCGGTTGTCCTAGACGAAGAGAGCCTCTAGGACGCGCGAGACTCCGTTGAGCCAGTCATCCGCTGCGGTCGGATCTCTAGACGTACCGCTGAACCTGGGCGGGTTCAGCCGCTGGAAATCCATCGTGACAGCCACCGAGGCCCGCCCGTCGACAGGAACAGGGGCCTCCTCCTCGGCGAGGAAAACCTCTGCCTCTGCGACCGAAACCGCCGCTGGTGATGGTACAGTTCGTCTAGTCCGGTCCACCTTGACAGGAGCAGTCCTGTTCGGTCGGGCGGGTCGACCCTAGGTGGCCCACCCCGACCGACAACCGGAGGTCGGCCGCGAGCTCCCGACATCTGCACGATCACCAACAACAAACGAACTTTCACTAATCAGAACGGCAAAACAATCAATACATCATAAAGCAGAAAAGCATAACACATCACAAGGAGAGCATGCACGGATGTTCTAGACATAGAACTAACTCATTCCACGCTCAATCTCAACCGAACCTGATCCTAACACCCTAGGATCTACAGCCTATGCTCTGATACCATGTTGTCGCGCCCCGACCCGCGTAGGCCCAACCGGGCCGGGCGACGCGAAGCGGAACATAACGTACTGCGGAAATTTTGGCGAGGTTTCCCCCTAATCGTAGTGGTTACCCTAACAATTCATAATCATCCTGTATTATACAAACATTCAGAACCTTAAAGACTGAGCTAGAATAGATACATGTCCTCAAAACAGGGAAATTATACATTTATCACTCCCGTAGGAGACTATCTATAACAAAAAGGTGTAAAGCTGTAAAGTTTGCCATCTCTCAAGCACCGCCAGACGCCGCCGCGTCACCAAACACTGCCCCGGTAGGGGCGACCGAAGAAGAGCTAGCACCAGCACCTGCAAAACGCAGCCCGGGTAGGAGTGAGCACTAAGCTCAGCAGGGACACTACACTACGACACTCACAACGGAGGGAACAAAACAGTGCCGCCCTCAAGAAAGACTTGGGTGTACAGCAAGGGTCCCAAAACCCTTTGCCGGTGTCCCTAGACATACCCAACCATGGTCACCCTAAAGAGCTGGGCCCATCCTGGATACACCTAGTGTCGCAAGGTTCCAGCTGTGGTCTCCCAAACAAACTGGGCCCATGCTGATTGCCACTGCGGGCAGGAACAGACACTACCTGGACTGGACTCACTCCGACGGCCCAAAAAGGACAAAAACTGACACCAGTTGCACCCACAACATCTGGCTCGAGGCCGACATGACCTCTATAAACATTAAGCAACATGTATTCAGGTCATCTAACCTTATCATCGAAAACGACTGAATACTATAAATCTAGTCCTGGACCAAGCTACCCACAACGGTCCTAGAGCTAGATCCGGGCTACCCGAAAGCCCCGGATCGGCAACGCCCTACACAGATGCAACTAATGCACAACACAATGCATGCTATGGACATGCGAAGGATAATACAGTTAAACATGCAACAGTATGTGATGATATAAATAACAAGGTCTGGGCACGGCACCCTGCCGGCCCGGGATGGTGAACAGGTAAATAAGGTGTAAGGACTGCTATAGTGGTACCCCACCAACTGTCAGCAGTCCACCACAACACCTGCACCGGGAAGCAGCCTCGCAAACAACAGCTCACAGATAACACAGATAAAGCCCTCCGCGCACGCCGACATGCAAGGTTAGGGAAAGCTGTAGGGCTACCCACCCGTTTATTCTAAACATCCCGGGAGTCATCACTCCCCCGGTTCACCATTGCCCTATTATAGGGCTAACATGCTTAAACATATGTACAAGGTATAAAGCGGTAAAGAAAACCGACATACCAAGCCCCGCGGGCAAAAGTCATGAAAAATCTTCTCTCCTGCTAAAGGATCAATCTTTTCCTAAGAAAAGATCGATCTTTTATGCAACAGTGAGCTTCTCTCACTGTCGAGCTAAAGAAGATCAATCCTTCCTCCCAGGAAGATCGATCTCTTAAGTAACAGTGGGCACCCTTCTCGTCGCGCCAAGAAAGATCGATCCTTCCTCCCAGGAAGATCGATCTTCCTCGCGACGCAGGGTAACCATGCCAACCAAGACCCAGGATCTATCTTCTCCAAGCAGAGGATCGATCCTTTATCGGGCGCAGTATGACCAACCCAGAGGGATCGATCCTTCTTCTAGAAGGATCGATCCGGATGGGTTCTCCGGCGTACTTTGGGCAAGGAATATCGCCGGAAGGTACATCCAAACTTAACCAAACTCTGGGATCTGATAGCTCAAGACCCCACGAGTCCAAAACCGGTGAAAACTCAGCAAACAAACTTGTATATTAAGAGATCTAAGCATAAGAATACAATCAAACCGGAAAAACCAAAAACCCGAAAAGATGTAAGTAGGAATCCCTACCTAAGCAAGAGCAGCTTCAATCCAAGCTACCAGGCCTTGGATCGTCCTCAAACGCCTTCAAAGATCGCAAGATCTGAGCTCAGATCTCCGGATTTGAAAAGGAGTAAAGGAAGAAAGTCTCGTCTGCTTTATAGGCAAACGAACCGACTTATGAATGATCGATCTTTCCCTAGGCAAAGATCGATCCTTCATGACGATCACACTTGACTTTTTGGCACCATAAAGATCGATCTTCTAGCAAGGAAGGGTCGATCCTTTAGGTGCAGAAAGGTAGACTTGGGCTAGAACTTAAGCCCAAGCCTGGATCTTTCGATCCCGGGTCCCACTAACCATTCTAGCCAACATTACCACAAACATGGTCTGTGTGTGCACACGCGAGTGTGAAACAAGCCGACAAGGTGCAATTTACCAAAGTGCCCTTGCGGTCCACGACGAGCCGCAGGAGTAGAGGGATGGGTCCTCACACTTCCCTCTGTTTGTGTAGGACTCGCCCCTCCTTACCTTCGCCTCTGGATTCTTACCAGCGTCCAAAGCCCGCCCATTGATGCCAAGATCCGATTGCTTCCTTCCAGTGGGAGCTCCTTCGCTGTTCTACGTCCTCCAAATGCAAGCACTGTTGGTATTGGTCCCCTCGCTGTCGCCGGATCCGGCCGATCTCGACATCCTTCTGTGACTCAGCCAGATCTATCTCCTTCACCCCCGCTGTCGTCCAAGTCTCACCGCACCCAGCTCCGCCATATCTCCGGTGAGCTTTCCCTCTCCTCTCCTCTCTTCACTTCTATGAGTATCTCGATCTCTTGATATATTCCCATTGAAGAGACATAAAATCTCTTCATTGTCTCTATTTATTTTTGCATCATGCATCTTCACTTTGCATGATTTATTAGTGCTCCTGACTTAATAAATCCTTCCTAATTTTCTGGTGGTAATGATCTAATTTCAACTCTAGATGACAGGATCGCACGAATCAGATTTAGAGATAGGAAACAAACATGGAGATTTTTATTTCTGAACCTGCATATGATCATTTTTGTTGTATGTTTAAATTCATGCTCCAGCCTATAAAGGATTTAAAGTAATTGAAGAAAGAAAGAGTTAATAACTTAAAAAGATAAAAGAAAAGGAGAAGTGGTTCTGAAAGCAAAAAAGGAAGGAAGAAATGCTCTCATGCTCCAGCCTGCAAAGGACTTAAAAGTAATTGAAGAAACAAAGACTTGATATCTTAAAAAAATAAAAGAAAATGAGAAGTGGTTGTGAAAGCGATGAAACTCTTGCCTTTTCAACCATCTTTTTTTTCTTCTTCTAAAGGTAGAGAAAAGAGGAAAGAAAGTTGCAATGGAGATGGCTAACCATATCTCCACCTTCTTTGTTGCTTCCTGCTGAGCTTCTATGTTGTGCAACAGCTTATGGACCGCATTTTTGTGCTTGAGCTCTTTGGAGGATGTTTTCTGTGAATGTGATCATATAAGTGTCTAAGATTGGTTTGTTTTTCTTCTTCTTCTTGGGATGCTGGATTATGATATGATTGTGTTTTATCTAAAAAAATTAGTTCTCAGGAATGATGGTTTGAATTCTAATAGTGTAATCAATTGCTTGGAAGGGCAAAAAACAAAAGCTGTGCAGCAAAGGATATGGCTGGCTTGCATTGTGTAAATCATCTTGGCTCTTTTTGTTGGAAATTGCTCATGTTTTCGATCTTGAGCTCCTTGGTGTCGATGTTTATTTTTGTTTTGGTTGTTGTTTCTTTCCAATTACTATTCTCCACACGTGTTGGTAACGGATCTGCTTTCGGTTTGCTCTAATTGAATATTGAATGGCAATAATTGTGGCTAATATCAAATCAATGACTGTCGAGCTGCTACCTCTCTTTTGTTCTCGCTCTTCCATCAAAACAATAACTTGAACCACCCAAAGGAGCTTATTAGTTACATGGCATGGCGGGGATACAGTGTAGTATGAATGCAGACATTGTTTAGAAAAAATATATATATCATGATGTCAAATATTGTTTTGCTCTTTAAATGGGATGGTGGGGATAAAGTTGTGGTATGTGGGGACAAGGTTTACCTCAGGGACAATGTTCGCCTTTTTTATACTGTGATTTAAGTTTTGTGAAGAATGTTGTAGAATTGTCTCATTTAGTTCTCGGTACAGGGGAGTTTTTGCCGAATTTTTTTGAGAGAAATCCTAAATATCCGTGTCGTAGGCACGGGTATTTACTAGTATATATATATATATATATATATATATATATATATATATATAGCATGTTTATCGAGAAACTACTTGAAAATTGGTAGAAATCGATAAACCGATTCGAAATACAACTTACGGCGTAATCCGGAGATAAACCCATCAAAATCTGGATTAAAATATTATAATAATCCTTACCTATCGTCGGGAAAGCCACATGAGAAATTCGGATCGAAAAGAAACCGAAAACATCAAATTCGGATCAATTATAACAAATCAGCATATAAAAGATCGCCCATCTTACCAAAGATGATCGATCATTTATATGGGTGCTTACTGACAAGGAGAGATGATCGATCTTCCCTTCCAAAGAAAAAACGATCTTCCTTAAGAGTATTCCTTTCCTGGGAAGGAGAGATCGATCTTCCTTAAGATGGTGTTCTGCCTGGGAAAGCAGGATCGATCTTCTGGCACCAGAAGATCGATCTTCCTCAAACACACCCCTAGTCAAGAAGAGGATCGATGTTCTTGGGACAAGAAGATCGAACTTCTTCAGACGGAGCAGAACACTTCAACAAAAATGATCGATCATTTTACCCAAATGATCGATCCTTCATAGTCGGCAGGGATGAGTGAATAGTGCTAGAAATCAAAATTCTTAGATTTAACCGATCAAAATGTATCGAAATCAAACAAAACTTGGTAGGCATGTGCACTTGAATGTGGGGAATCTAATGGCACTAAAAAATTCAACATTGGATGATCAGATCCTCCAAATTAAGTCAAATTGCCCAGAAGTCGACGAAACCGACGAAAAACTGAATTTGTTTGATTTGATCTATCAAACTGCGATGGAATCCATTCAAACTTTGCAGGAAGGTCTATTTGACGGTGGGGAATTCATTCATATAGTAAAAACTAAACTCATATCGTGAAATATTAGATCTGAGTTCGACCCCGTCGAAAAACCGACATAAATACGAAATATGTCCGAAAGAATAAAGAAATGAAACCATAGCTTGCTTCTAAACATGGCAAGGACTTAGAATACAGAAAATCAAAACATTCTAGCCAACACAACAGCCACAAATCACAAAAAGGCAATCCTAGGGTTACTAGTTCACCAGAACTGCGTAGAAACACCTACCTCTAGCAACATGTAGGCGATCTACGAGATCCTCAACACTGATCGCCGCGGACACTCGACCTAACCTAGTTTGACTAGGTTGGATGTATGGGTCCTCACAACCTATCACCGTTAAAGAAATTTCGTCCCGAAATTTAAGTAAGGGTAGGGTCAGAAAAGAAGAACCAACTAGTCCTAGTGGCATGAGCGCCGACACAAAGGAAACTACATGCTAGGTTGAACAACCGGGGGAACTCCCGGCGCATGCGATCCTCTCGCGCCCACGTCAAGCTCTCTGCACTACCATGCATCCATCTGCCTCTCAGCACTTGATTCCGTCTATCCAAAATCTATACTGGCTGCTCTGCGCTGATCTCTCTGCCTCAAAAGGTGCAATGCCGGTGATGGGTTGTCAACTGCAGAAGTAGGCAAACTCCGCTATGAGGATGCACTCTCGTTTTCTGACGTCTGCATCAATAGTACATGCTCTAAGGACATCATCAGGGATTTGAATGGTCCTCTCTAATCGTCTGTCTATTTGTGCCACGAGGTACTGTGCTGAATGTCAACAAAATGGTTATCGGGACCTAAGAGCTGTACTAGAACCTGTCTGTGATCATGGAATCATGGCTTGAAGTGATAGAAGCTGAAGCATCACACAATCTAATCACCTGTCTAACATGTGGACTGCTATTTGGCACATATACTCCTCACAGATGGTATATGAGTTGATCTGACCTCTGAATCTGACCTCTGGATTTGACCTCTGCATCTAATCTCTGGATCTGACCTCTACATCTGATCTCTGGATCTAACCTCTGCAACCGTTCACTGGATCTGACCTCTGAATCTGACCTCTGGATCTGATACCTCCTGAATGAACAACAACAAGAGAGGAGTGAACCTCATGCAGGATGCCATCGTGCAACTCTGGATCTGCTACTCGGCCTCTGGAGTACAATCAACTGTCTACTAATGCCGTTAGGAATCTCTGTAGGCTCGGTGTCATCGTCGCTCCACGTCGTTCTGGCTCTGGTGTAGAATCTCGGTGGAGGGTTGCCTCAGCCTCCACCTCGTCTGGTCTCTGCTCTCTGCCAATTCTGACTAATCCTCTGAGTGGAGGAACCTTTAGGAACACCCTGTCATGAACTGAGGACTCCAAAGATCATCACCTCTGACTTGCGTAGCTCTCTCGCCTGCTCTGCGCCGTCAAGAGTCTCCATCTGATCTATGCTAATCTCCTTGATGATTGTCTGTTGATGTTCGGATTGGTGGGTGATGTCTTGAAAACCTCTGTGAGCAATCAGAAGAATGGCATGAACTGCCTTACTACACCTCAAAAGGCACCGAATCAGTCTGGACTGATGGCTGCTGAAGTAGGCAAACTCTAGCAGTGGGACATGCTCTCCCTTGCTGCCTCCTGCATCGATAACACATGTCCTATGTACGTCTTTCGAGATCTAGATCATTCTCTCTGAGTCTTCTGCAATCTGGTGATGACGTCCTCCATAATGTGCTTCCAGTCCCACTCTTACACTGCAAGGGGGTTGCAATGGGTCTGCCGGATCTGTAACACTGCTACTTAAGCACAACATGCCGTTTGCTGACATTGTCCAGCTCTCAGTCACGTGCTCGGTACCGATCACAGCACGGATCTCCAAAAACTCCCAATATCCGCCCTGAGTCTCTATCACTCTGGGCATGAGAGTTGGGATGCTACGAAAAGCAGGGAGCAAATCATCTGGAACTTGATCCTCAAAACTTGGTCCAACTGACTATCTATCTCCAATGAGTTGACAAACCCACTAAATCTTCTCTAGCCTCTCTAACAACTGTTGATAGCTATCACCCTTAAAGGCACTGACATAGTGAGTTTAAGACGAGAGCTCCGGTCTCCTAGTCACTCTGGTCAACGGTCCGATGGTCCTGGAGATGCCTCTACTGAATTCCGAATACCATCCTCGACCTCTGCCGTCGCCTAATGATGAATAAATTTTATATCTCACAAGTATACAAATCAGTGTGGTCAGTATAGCAGCAAGATGAGTATCGTACCCACAGAGATTTGTAAAGATTATTAGAGTAAATGCTAAAGAACAGAGAAGAAAGAAAATAATGAAGGTAAAGTAAGAAATATGAAGTATTGAAAACAAAAGATATAATAAGGAAATAAGAAAATGATGGCAATCTTATGGATGTAGACTAAGGTTCCGATTTCAACATAACATCCTCATTCTATGCATTGAATCAACAAAATCTCAATTTAATTCCAAGGGTCCGTTCCTCCAGTATGATGATCCGTTCGGCCACGGTCTTCACCAAGTACCCTCAATTAACCCTAGCTAATGAACCCATAACTAAGCTCTGAAGAACAATTATGAACCAAGAATTATCTTAGCTTGAACCCACATAAACTCATTCATTCATAGATCCTGCAAGATTAGCGAATGAACCCTCGTCCAATCTCACACAAAACAATCTATAATGCTTCGATTGGCTGGATAAAGATATTTATGATCTCAGTTATAATAATGAATGAAATAAGGAAAATAAACTGATTAAATAAGCATGATTTAATAACATAGAATGATTCTGTTATGCTACTTCGGTACCTTAGAAAAGAAACTAGCCACTCATGTTTATCATGAAGATGACACAAGTCTTCAAGGAAAAATAAAGAAAGAAAGACGAAAAAAAAACCCTAACGTAGCTTCCTCTCCTCCAGATGCTTCAGAAAAGTCCTCCAGGAAGTCCCCTTTCAATAACCCTAAGTTGCCTATTTATATCCTCCAAAAGTGTGCAACTCGGATTTGATTTGCACCCTTGATTTTGCTCAGCCGCCGTATAAGATCGATCATTTCATCTCGTAGAAGTGTTACGCCCCGAAGATGATCGATCATCTTAAAGGGAATGATCGATCATCTTCATCGTCGATTTTCTCAATTTTCTCAGCTGCGAAGATGATCGATCATTTCAAGGGTGATGATTGATCTTTTAAAATGTGGGTCTTTGTCATCTCTGGTTGCATAACATGATCGATCATCATAGGGGAAGAAGACTGATCATTTGTTCTGCGTATTTTCTCTTTTGCTATTCTGACTGCGCCATTGGTACTAAAAATGCCGTAACTTTCTCTAGGAAACTTGGAATCACGAACCGTAAAATTCTCCAGAAACTAGTTTTCAAGATATTTCCAACCATATATGGACAATCATCTTGTTCTATATGAGAATGTACAGTTTAATCTTCCAAGTTGAGCCATGTAATCTTTTCAGCTTCTTTTAGCACTAATTTCCTGCATTATTCAAACAACTATATGGCACATCATATAAATATAAAACAATACTAAAGAGACTAATTAAAGATGAAAAATCCAGTAATTAAGCTAGTTATAAGGCTATTCAGAGTGCACTTTCATGCACTCATCACATCCCCCAACCAGCTTATTGCTAGTCTCTAGCAATTTTAAGCGCATAAAAATATAATTAAGCACACCAACGGTCCTAGGTTGTAGACATGTATAATAAGAGTTTTACCTTATCAGGTCAATAGTGTTCTATATAGTACAGAGCATGAAAACTTCTTATACTCATACACATACTACCAACGCATGAAATTAACTTCAACACTTCAAACATGCTAATCACCATTCAGATGAACTTATGTGATGTGACAAATAAAGGTTACAAGTCTGAATAGTTTATGGTGACAATAAAACGATTGTCACTAAATATATTTACAATGATAAGTACTAAGAACATTATTTGTCACTAATTCTATTATTAACGACAACAAATGCTATTTAAATTTGTAACACAATACTGAATCTTGTTTTAGTGACAATTATTTTTGTCACTAAGATTTGTCATCAAACCTAATTTTTATTATTTGATATTTTAATTTTAAAATTAATCTTTAACTATAAGCACTATTTTTCTCAAACAAACAAACACATTAATATGATTCAAATGAAGATCATTCATGCAATAAAATATATTTCATAAACAAACAGCTTTGTATGTTGCTTATACAAAAAGATGAGTTACTGCATACATCAAAGTTACATAATTATGTTAATTCAAAAGAGTACACTTAAATTACATTAATATCCAAAACAAGTCCGATCGATATCCGCACCAGCTAACATTGATCTAATAGATCGAGTATCATGTATATAAAAAGAAAACAAAAGAAGAGAATTAGCATTTAGAAACATAAATATAGTGTATAATAGACAAATATATAAAAGCCAACATCACAATTTAAATTTAAGAAATAAAACGGACAAAGTCTCCCTTGTATTTTCGACATTATCAAATGGTACAATTGTTTAAACAGGTTTTTAACATATCTACAACATCTTTGCAATATAAAAGCTTATACATTGGCTTACCATTCTTAAGCATTTCCACAAGAACAAAACCAAGAGGCACATGAGTTGCAATAATGAAATAAGCATTTCTACAAGAACAAAGCCAAGAGGCAAATGAGTTGCAATTATGAAATAAGCATTTCCACAAGAACAAAGCCAAGAGGCACATGAGTTGCAATTAATAGCCACTGTTATAATAGAAATCCTAGCAACTGAGCATGAGTCTTCAAATGCAGCATACTAGAGACTTGATTGCAAATTAAGTTTATGAAAGAGAGAGAGACTTGATTGCAAATTAAGTTTATGAAAGAGAGAGAGAGAGAGAGAGAGAGAGAGAGAGAGAGAGAGAGAGAGAGAGAGAGAGAGAGAGATTATTAGCATTTGGTGAGGACGGCAAAGAAGTTATACTACATTAGTGTGCTTAATAGTTAAGTCCACCTATAAGCAAATTTAGCTTAGAAAACAGTTTCAGTTACAACTACAATAGTCTGCTTCATAGTTGATTCTTTTCATCATCCTCATTAAATCACGGCTAAATTTCACATTTGGTACCTGTAAAATATGCTAATTACAAATTTAGTACCTGAATTTTTGATAATTACAAATTTGGTACCTCAAGTATCAATACCGTAACAATTTAGTCGGCAGCTCGAACGGCTTTAAAATGTTGACGGAAAACTGGTCACGTGACTTGCACATGACCAGTGTTAGAGAGACCATGGGTTCCAGATCGCCCACGGGATCCTCGCAGTGGTGGACCGCTACCCGTTTGACCTCGACAGGATGCTGCTCATGGACTGGTGAGAGTGTCACATGGGCAACGAGCCGTACCTGTGAGATGGCAACAAGAAGACTCCGACGTTCATCTATGTGATGCCCTTCGATGCCAACCTCGTCTTCCTCAAAGAGACTTCGCTGGTGAGCCGCCCGGTGCTACCCTACGATGAGGTGAAGAAGCGCATGGTGGCTTCATTATTAGCTGATCACCTATGATCTTCTTCTATAAAACCCCACCACCATTAAGAATCCTCATCACAGCTTAATCTACCTCTCAAAATTAGCTCTCCATCAACTTCATCCATAGTAGTCAGAAACTTATTAGTGAAACATGGGCACCGGCGAAGCCACGTCCGCTACAACCAACATGGGCAACGCAAGCACGGACACAAGAGGCAAAGGACCGGCGATGGCTGCAGCTCCCATTGCTGCTTTTCCCAAGGGTATGAAGAGTAGAGGAGGATGGGGGAGGGGAGTGTTTTGTTTCGATTTCTTGCTAAGGCTGCTAGCCATATGTGACACTCTTGCTGCTGCCATCGCCATGGGAACCTCCGACGTGATCCTCCCTTCCTTCATTCATCACTACCAGTTTCACGCCACCTACTACGATTTCCCTCCTCTGACGAGATCTTTAACTCCGACGAGGACACGTGGCTACTCCAGAGGAAGACAGCGACGCTCGAGTTCACGACGAGGACGCTCCGCCAGGCCATGTCGAGGTGGGTGTCGAGGGCGATATAGTTGCGGTTGCTGCCCATACTCCGCGCTGCGGCCAACAACGCCGGCGGCGACGAGAGAGTCGACATGCAGGATCTGTTGCTAAGGCTGACGTTCAATAACATCTGCGGGCTGGTGTTCGGGAGATTATGGTTTAGTTCAACTCCTTCAAACTATATTCGAACAGAGGTGTCAAGTTAAATAGAAATCTAGATTGAACCTAATTTAATAATCTAATAAAACTAACTATCAGAATTAAACCTAAATTAATTTTAAATTAATCTATTGCAAATAAGAAATCATCTAAAACTGCTAAGTGCATCTAGAAGGCAGTAAAGATCATTCTAAATAACTAAATCAAGATAAGATACATTTAAACCTATTACTTAACCTAATCTAAATTAAGATATGAAAGCTCGTAAATTAAACTAATCTAAAGAAAACAGTAAAGAAGTTTCTAAGGAAAACGATAAAGAAAACATTATAAAATCTAATCTTATATTAATTATCTAAGAACAACAACTTGAACTAAATTATGCAGAAAAGATAAACTAAATACTTAAGAAACGTAATCATTTCATTGAATAAAACTAACTTACATTAGAGCGGTTTGCGAGAGAGACTGCACAAAGAAAGGAGAAGACTATTTATATTAGAGTGGTTTTAACTGCCTTCAGTTCAGCACGTTCTCCACTATCTTCTATCTTCCACTCTTGGTAAGCCGCGTGTCCCACGATCTCAAATGTTTCCTCGTTTCTCCACATCACGGTTTGGCCGATGACGGTTGCGTCCGGTTGATGAGCTTTTCTATGTTGCAATGTTATCCTTCTTGGCCGATGTTCTCTTCTTGTACATGTCTTCATTGTTCTTAGTTGATAACTTTTTTGTCTTTAGATCATCATTGCCTTTGGCCGATGCCCTCCTTATGTAAAGATTATCATCGTTCTTGGCCGATGACTTCCTTCGTTTGGTCGATGATCTTTTGTTTATCTTAGAACGATATCACCCAATTGGATTGGAAAGGCTATCGATCATATTTCACATGTCAATCAATGATTGATTAGCCATTATTTTGGCTAACATTTTGCCTCTCATATGGTAATCGATGAGTTTGAATTTATGACGAGATAAACGCATCTGGTGTGATTTGACAGTTTTCTTGTTAACCACTAATATTAATCATTAACATTCTCTAGGAAATTGGATCGTCACCTCATTTTCCTTATCTCTCCATATCCCTTAAAATCCTGCATTTAATGCGCCGTACTTACCCTAACATCTCTACCCTTTTGGCCATAGCTCTTTGGCGCGAAAGAACTCCATTGGCTCTTTCTTCTTTTACTTAAGGTTTTACTTCTTCCTTTGCTCTCATCGTTGCGGTGCTTGAGTTTTCTTCCTTTCCTTCACCGGGAAATAGTTGTGACATCCGAGATTTCTTCTTCCCTTCACCAGCAAGCAGCCTATTCTCCGCCATGGTTCGTGAAATCAAAGCCGATGAGGTCATTCATAAGGAAGTCAGCAAAACCTATGCGGATTTCAACGAGCTACTGAGATCAGGTGACGCAAGAGGGACATATCTGGTCAGAAGTGGTGATTTTAATTCCAGATCCTTTTCTCTTGGACCTTGTTTTATTTTTGAATCTTATGCCGTCTCTTTCCTCCGATCTTAAGACTATTGTAAACTCTGTTCCACTTTTTGATGATCTACCTTTGTCTCAAGAACTCAACTTATCGACCCTTTCTTCCAGAAACCCTATTACTCCATGGCCTTTGACCGATGATAAATTCATCGAGTGGCACAATAGGATGATTAACCATCCTGATTCAAAGAAAATATTCTCTGATGCTGGCATTTTGGATTTCCTAAATTTAAGCACTAGGGTTCATGCTCAAGAGCCCAACTTACTCCTTCCGTCGTTCCTTTTTTGGTCGATGGAGTATAATAACTTTGTTTTTCCTTTCAGCACTCTCTCTATTACCCTCCTAGATATCACTCTTTTGACCGGTCTCTCTCCTATTGGCGAACTTATATCAGCCAATATGGAGCTTCCTTCTCATGATACAGTCTTTGATACCGCTAAGAACTATGGTGTCTTCATTAATACCTATGCCAAGCTTGAAAAGACCGATGACCCACCAAATGTCCAAGGACGATTAGCATTTATCTATTATTGGCTATGTAAATTCGTTTTCTATGTTCCTACTAGAAAACCAAATAGGGGCTATATCAACCTTGCTCAAGCAATTGCCTCTGGAAAACAAGTTTTATCTCTCTCTGTTTTCATCCTATCGGCCATATACAGAGGTATCTACCTTACTCTCGAGAAATTGAGAGATGGTTGAAGTCTTACTGGTTTTGACCCTCTCTGGATCGTCTAGTTATGCCTTAGAGCCTATTTTCCTGGACTTCAATTACCTTCATCATCTTCATCAGCTAGAACTCAAGGCCATTTATATATCTCCTTATCAAGAGAAAGACGAGAGTATGAAAGTGTTCAAGCAGAAACGATAAATAAATGGCTAAGATTCAAGAGAAAGACGACAAACTGAGTAGCTTCTATTTATTAATGAATATGGCGGAAAGCTTTGTGGAGCGAAGCGAGGAGACGAGTCAGGTGGGGAGATGGGGGTGGGTCGGAGAGAGAGGGAGGGAGGGAGGTAGGGAGAGGGGGGAAGAGAGGTGTTATAAAAGCCAAAATCATCAACCAGAGGTGAGGTGGGGGGGGGAGGAGGGCAGTTAGCCATCTTTACCCAGCTATCACCATCGGAGACCAAGATGCTGCTCAACCTCCAGCGCATCCTCGAGTATCCACCGGCCCTTGCCAGATAGAATAACTACACCGACTTCTGCTACTTCCTTCCCTCTGATTCCGTCTCAGTGAACTGCTCTGGATAGGCTACCAGGTAATCATGCTTACCGGAGGGGAAGAGGGGAGGGAGGGGGTACCAGGTAATCATGCTTACCAGGAGGGAAGTGGGGGGGAGCTTACACGTCGGATGCCTAAGTCCGCCGAGCACGCCGCCAGAGTCCGCCGAGCACGCCGCCAGAGTCCGCCTAGCACGCTTCGTTCGCAGGGAGGGGAGGAGAGGGGAGGTGACAGGAGAGGAGATGAGAGGCTTGGAGGTTTAGGGATTTAGAGGAGATGAGAGAGTTACGGGAGAGGAGATGAGAGACTTAGGGATTTAGAGGTTTTATACTAGTTTTTTTTTGTTTTTAGTTTTTACTTTTACTAAATGCCATGCTACAGTAACAAGCAAATAATTTTTTTCTCATCACTAAATATTATTAGTGACAAACACTAATTTGTTGTCACTAAAACTCCCACTAAATTAGCCAATTTTTCCCGCCATGTTATTTTTCAATTTTTAGTAGCGGGCATCAGTGACAAGAAATAATTTTCATCACTGTAAATAAGGTTTTTAGTGACAACTAGAAAATCTCGTCAGTGAAAAATCAGATAAATTGAGACCAGTGACAACAAATTAATATTGTCACTGTAGGCATAACTTTTGTGACAATACATGCTATTGTCACTTAATGCTCGTCACTGTAGCCCATTGTCCCCGTGGTTTGTGTAGGGTATCATCAAAACCGTGGAGGGTCATATGTAGAGCGGTATAGATGAGTTTTCTAAGATTATATGGTTTTGAATAATGTTTAAGGCTGATCTACTTTATAGGAGAAATTCTATAATACTATGGAAATTTGACTTAGTCAAAATTAGTGTTAGCGTAATTGTTTTAAAGGTATGATGTTGATTTGGCCATAAAGTCTTGTGGATTTCTTCTACACCAAATATGCAAAAACAATACTATATCTTTGAACCTGCAATTTGACCATTTGTTTTCTTCCGTTGAACCTATTCGTTGATAGGTTGAGTGCACAACCATGAAAATATACTTTCATGTACGTGTAGTATATATATAATATAGGATGCTTGCTCAACAAGCTCAAGCAGTTCTTCCAAACCAAGGAAAAAATCTGTTGTTAAGTTCAGGTTATACCAAGTCAAACGAAAGGCGTGTTCGGTATTTTTTAATTAAATAGTTTTATATCCTCTAACTATTAAATTTGCGTTTGTGGAAATGGCAAGCCAATGCCTCATCCATATTCAATGGTGGTAGTTGCTTAGGGCACATGTTCTTGATAAAATTGCTTGTTGACTCGGTCGAGGCAAGGATAAGATAGACTAAAGAGATTTTAGAAAAGTGGGGAGTCTCCATGTACCAAAGATTCGATTTTTGACTCCTTGTATAAAATGCCAAAAACATTATATATATATACACCACAAAAATATCCCAAAAGCCCCCCAAAGGGTCCTCACATCTCGTGGCAGGGGTTCCAGCCCACCACAAGGTTGTGAACGTATTCACAGTTCACACCTACAGTTAAGGCGCAAATCATTTTTCTTTTTTAATTGATGAGTGAAAAAGGCCGAAACCTAGATCATACATCTACGTTTCCACGGTGGACCCCATTTTTAATTTTGCATGAGGTTCTTGCAGTATATTTTTCTCTCCAACATGTTATTTTTGTGAGTCTTAAATCTTTATTATTTTACGACCGAAGATGTGAATTGAGATGGACTTAATGAAGGCCTACGTCTTTATCATCTGCATCGTCTCTTGACTCTTGAGATTTATCTTTTTCATATCACCGTAAGACTATCCATTCTAATGACTAAGATTTTTTTTTTTTTTTTTGACAAGTTGAGCCCGCAGGCTATTCCACCCTAGCCTCAATTACATGGGCTAGAACAACAACCACCCTCGCGCTCTATCCGCGTGAGCCTATCAGCTCTACAGTTTCCCTCTCTGGGATGTACATAATTTGACAACTAGAACAACTCCCAATTAACCACCAAATGTTTGAACTATATGTCGGCAGTCGGTGTCCAGCGGCATGCTTCCGTTGATCATCTTGACAGAGAACAAAGAGTCACTCTCCACCATGAACATGTTTCCACCCCCGCTTCATACCCTCAACAATGGCCCAATAAATACCCAGCAATTCAGCTTGCAGAACAGAGGAAGCAGTGACCTTTCTGCTAGCACTCCAAGAGATCAGGTCCTCCTCCCCACAACAAACAACAGCAACTCCAGCCAAACCAATAGAAGACATACTAACAGAGGCATGCCCCTGCAGTCTCATACCTTGCCATTGTCCCCTCGTGCAAGGAGGCTGCACATGGCGTGGATTACTCCTCATGAACTCACGAACCTGCCATTTAATAGACCTCGCAACATCCTTAACACACACAACACCTTCACCGAAAACAATCTCACATCTACACTTCCACAGCATCCACATAGTGTACACCACTGCCGAATTTAATAAGACATCTCTTTCCCCTTTGCATTTCCTTTTCAGCAAACCAAAGCAGTAGTTCAATGTCAGCAACTGCAGGTTAACACCAGAGTCCTGTAAAACTATGCTCCACACCTCTTTAGCTACTCTGCATTCAAAAAACAAGTGCTCCAATGTTTCATCTTCAATTTTGCAGCAGGGGCAACACTTGTCACTAGTAAGATGAAGGTTCCATAGCTGTGTACGAGTGGCAATTTTTCCATGCGCTAGCTTCCACAGAAACTGCTTAGGCCTAGGCCCAGCAGGGACCTTCCAGATAGACCACCAGTCAACATAATTGGCCTTTATCTTCACCTCCTTGGATTCTAAGAATTGATAGCAGGATGAAGAAGTAACACTGCCATCCTTGTTCCACATCCATCTAGGATTAGGCTTCTCATTAGTATTAACATGCAAACATCTGATCTCTTCTATCAAACTTGGATGACAAAAGGGGATCAAAGAGTCGAAATCCCATTCTCCTAAGTCCTGCAGAAAATCGCCCACCATCACTTTGTCAAAATTTGCCTCCATAGAGATAAGAGTTGGCATTTTGCATAGGGGGATGTCTAGTAACCACCAATCCTGCAATACATTAGCTCTACATCCCGAGTGAATATTCCATCTTAAACCCTCTCTAAGATTACCTGCAGCATCACAAATAGTTCTCCAAAGAGCAGAACATTTTGATGGAGGCTTTACTTTCGGCAGATACTCATGGACTCCATATTTTGCTCGTACCACATCAATCCAAATTGAGTTACTCTCCTTTAGTAAACCCGTAGCCTGCTTCATTCAAAGGGCTCGCTGCCACCTGCTAAGATCTTTGATCCCCAGTCCCCCTCCAAGCGGTGCCGACAGACATTATCCCAAGCAACCACGGATAGCCCTCCTCGACGCCCTTGCCATAGAAAGGTTCTGGCCATAGCACAGATGCTATGAAGGATAGACTGAGGTACCGACACTATGGACATAACAAAAAGAGGAAGAGATTGGATCACAGACTGAGTTAGTGCAACCCTTCCCGCTTCAGATAGTTTCCTAGCCTTCCAGGACAGCAGCTTGGCTTGGACAGCTTCCACTATGAAGTTGAAATGATGTGGCTTGAGCCTTTGGACATTGAGGGGAACCCCCAAATATCTCCAAACTTTCTTGCTCACCCCAAACTTAAGATATTTGCTGGTCCTTCGCCTTCTTCGCTTTGAAGTTTTGGGAGAAAACTTCACACTGGATTTGTTTGGATTTACTTGCAAACCAGACAAAGCTTTAAATCTTCTAAGTATGTTGTTAAGCTTCATGGCCTCCTCTCTTCCAGCTTTGGTAACAAAAAGACAATCATTCGCAAAAAGCAGATGACTAATCTTCATTCTCCCTCTATTAAATTTGACCCCTTCGAGCTCTAATAGTGGCTGTCTCAACAGTCTTGTTAGTACCTCTTGTACCAAAAGAAAAAGATAGGGAGAGATTGGATCACCTTGACGCAGGGCTCTCTGTGAATGGAATTGCTTCAACACCCTCCCATTGACAATGATAGAGAACCTTGGAGTAGTGACACACTCCATTACCCATGCTATCCACTGCGCAGGAAATTGCATAGCTTCCATAACTCTTCTCAAGAAGCTCCAGCTCACTGAATCGTAAGCTGAGCTGAGAACAGCTTTCACAGCCATAAGCGGATCCTTCTTTTCAGCAATCCTGACGAAGTGCAATAATTCATGCGCAACCCCAATGTTATCAGCAATCGAGCGACCACTGATGTAAGCAAATTGTTCAGGACTCACCAGGTCGCGCAAGAATGGCTTGAGACGATTGGCTAAGATAGAAGACACCACCTTGTAGCTGACGTTACATAGGCTGATTGGGCGAAACTCCTTAATTCTTCTAGGATTGGTAGCTTTTGGAATGAGGGAGATGAAGCAATCATTCCATCCGTTGGGTAATTTGCCAGTTAGAAGGAAACTTTTGATCACCTTGAGCAAGCTTTCTCCCACAATGTCCCAATGCTTCAGATAGAACTCACCAGGCAACCCATCTGGCCCAGCACATTTATTCCTCCCCATCTCCTCAAGAGCTGCTCTAACCTCATTTTCACAAACATCATCTGATAAAGCTGCACACCCATCCTCTGATAGTGCAGGCAATTCAGGTAAATGATGCGCTACCCGACTATCATTGTTCATCCAAAGTTTCTTGAAGTGCTGAAGAAAAGTTTGTGAAACTTCCTCTTGGCCTTGCCTCAAGATCCCATCCTCACCTATAACTTCCGGCACTTTGGATCTATGAGTTCTGTCACTAAGTGATCTGTGAAAGAAACTCGAGTTCCTGTCACCACCTTTTATCCAATCCTCCCGACGATGCTGAGATACACATGAGTTATGTCTAACTTGGACAGCAATAATATGATTTTCTAGAGATCTCATCCTCTCCTCCTGGTTATGGGTCAGCTCAGACTCCTCAATAAGATACAGATCATGCAAGTGTTGAGTAAGATGTTGCTCAGTGTTTAGTAGATCGAAGTCATCAATCTTGCTCCACTTCTTGACTGCATGTTTAATCTCCTTTACCCGTCCCTTCATTATGAATTGTTCCAAGCCATGTTGTCTTCTCTTCCACGCTTGTTTCACCACATTCTTGAAGGATTGTTTCACCACATAAACTCCTACTTGACTTCATATTAAGAACTCAACTCCTTGCGTTAGGCTTGCGGATTCGACCGGATCGTCGTGACTCATCAGAAGTGATCTGAAGGATTTCTCAAAGTCGGGCATGGGAATCCATTCAAAATGAAGAACTGAGAGATTGGAGAACTAGTTCAGGCTTACATTTGAATTACACACATCAATAAGAAGCTAATGTTCTTATATATTGTTAGGATATGTACCTCGTTGGTTATACACGATGCTCCAAAATAACTTGTTTTCCCTGAAGCAAGGAGGCAAAGATTTGAGAAGAGCTGAAAAACTTCACTGCTGGGCTGTTGGATGGAGGTGAGCACCGTCATGTTCACACGTCGAGCAAGCTCAGCAATGCGGCTCATAACATGGAAGGAGGCGGCGCTGTCAAGCCCGCTGGTGGGCTCGTTGAGCAAGAGGAGCTACGGGCGTGTCAAGATCTCCATGCAGATGCTCACCCTCCTCTTCTGACCTCCACTGATTCCCTTGTGACCCCACCCTCAAATCCTGGTATCCATGGCGTCTCTCAGGCCCATCTCTTTGATTGTCGTCTCGACTCGCTCCCTTTTGTCAGACAGTTGCATCCAATCAGTTAACTGGAGTTGTGCAGAGTAGTATACAACTTCTCTGACTGTCAGTGTCGTCATCAATATATTATCTTGAGTTACATAAGCCTGCACATGAATTAATAAAACCATGAAGCCCAAATCAAGAAACACAAACTAATTAATCTGAATCAAATAGTAGGAAGATCTTATGCAGGACCAAGTCCAGATCTGGCTGAGCCCGACCGGAGAGGCTTCCTAGGCGATCCGGTCGGGTTCGGACTCCATCCGTGCGACTCGGATCCCCTTACGACCGTGACCGTCGGATGGGCATAACTTTCGACCCCGATGTCCGATCGGGGCATGTGACCAGCCATTTTGATGGGCTCGACGAGCCTGACAAGAATTATCGGAGATCAAAGATCTCTCCATGACCTGGGCCTTCAAATCGCCAAATTCCTTTTCCTTATGCCATAAAATTCCATTTTTCTGCAAAACTTTCCTTTTTAGGCAGGTTATCAGTCTCTCTATTATTAGCAGGTTTCCTATTTCTAGCCGGTTTTCTTCTCCCTAAATTCTGGGTTTAATCTTTTGGATTGAGTTAATTCATGTTTGAGTCCATGTGTGAGTTGGTCTCTCCTTAAATATATAAAAGGAGGTTTTAGGGTTTGTAATGGTGACGTTTTGATGAATAATAATTAGGGTTGTTTTATCCTCTTTGAAAAATTTGGTTGTCTCTCCCGACGAGAGGTTCACGTTTACCCTGCGCCAGAGTGGTATCAGAGCCATCCGAGTTTCCTGGGAAGAGGAATCATGCCTCAAACCAGAGCCGCACGTGCTCGAAGGCCGCTTAGCGTATCTCTGCCTTTGCCCAGAAGACGTGGTCGGCCTCCTGTAGACGACGACCCTCCCCCGCGGGAGCAAGAGGTCTTGTAGGCGACCATAGGTGATCTGCAACGGCAAGTTGCTGCGCTCCAACTCTAGCTTCAGCAACAGAACCGTGAATGGACACCCTCGCTGGAAGAAGAAGAGGAGTTGACATCGGATGAGTCCTCCTTTCAGAATACGTATGACGACCAACCCATGTTTCGACACCGTAACCAGCGGAATCGTTCCATCGATTACGGATTCAAGGTGGACATACCCGAGTTCACGGGAGGGTTGCCACCGGAGATTTTTATTGATTGGCTTCATCAGGTTGAACGAGTGTTCGAGTTTCGGGAGGTTCCTGACGACATCAAGATGAAGCTGGTGTCTATCAAGCTGAAGGGGCGAGCTTGGGCGTAGTGGGAACAACTGAAGAGGGTTCGAGAGAAGCAGCAGATGGACAAGATCCGAAGCTGGGGAGAAGATGACAAAGAAGATGAAGGGGCACTTCCTTCCTTTCGGATATTCCCAGTCCCTCTTCCAGAAACTGCATACGTTACGCCAAGGTACGTGATATGTTGAGGAGTATACTGAAGAATTTTATCAGTTGCTTGCCAAGAACGATCTATCAGAAACGGAGGAGTAGACGGTTGCAAGATACCTGGGGGGGCTGCGGCTATCAATCCAGGACGCGTTGAGCCTTCATGCATTGTGGACTATGTCCGTGGCATACCAGCGAGCGTTGACGACGGAAAAGCAACAAGCTCGAACGACCTCGAGCTCCACCTTTACATGTTTCTGTTGTGGGGAAGTACGGCATCGGGCCTCGGATTGCAGCCTACCTACTAGCAGATCAGAGAAGGCTCTGCTCCTTGAGGAAGAAACGGATGGGCATGGTGAGCTAGCCGAACCCGTCTTCAATGGTTGTGATGAAGAAGGAGAGATTATGTATGGTTACAATCAGGAGACCCTGGTCATGCGAAAGAGTTTCCTGTCGCCCAAGGAAGAGGCTGACAACAACTGGATGCGGACCAATACCTTCTAAACGATGTGTGGCATCGGTGGGCGAGTCTATATGATGATCGTGGACAATGGAAGCTGTGAGAACATCATAGCGGATGAGGTGGTGACGAAGCTACAACTGCCAACAGAGTCCCATCCTGTGCCTTATCGCCTATCGTGGCTCAAGCGCGGCAGCGAGGTAAAAGTCGATAAATGCTGCTTGGTTTCTTTTTCCATTGGTTCCAACTATCAGGACAGTGTATGGTGTTATGTGCTTACCATGGATGCTTGCCACCTATTGCTGGGCCGACCCTGGCAATATGAGCGTTTTGTCATCCACGACGGTCGGAGGAACACCTACACCTTGTGGAACAAGGAGAAACGATTGACTCTAGCTCCGAGACGGGAGGATCTGTGGCCCAAGCCCCAGGAAGGCCGGATTGTGACTATGCTGTCACATTCATAGTTCCTCTAGGAGGTGAAAGAGCAGCCAGTCATCTATGCGCTGCTGCTAGGCGAACCAAAAGTAGATGTGGAAGTTGCCGAACTGGTGAGGCCCCTCCTCGTGGAGTTCGCTCATCTGATACCCGAGGAGCTGCCTCTTGGACTACCGCCGGTACGAGTGATCCAGCATCAAATTGACTTGACTCTAGGGGCCAGCCTACCCAATCGCCCAGCATATCGGATGAGCCCAAAGGAGATCGATGAACTGAGGAAGCAAGTGACAGAACTGATGGAGAAAGGCTATGTACGGGAAAGCATCAACTCTTGTCCCGTACCTGCTCTCTTAGTACCCATGAAGGTCGGATCATGGCAGATGTGCATCGACAGCAGAGCTATCAACCAGATCACCATCAAATACAGATTCCCCATACCAAGGCTGGATGACATGCTCGACCAACTGGCAGGTTCCAAGCTGTTTTCGAAGCTAGATCTAAAAAGCGGATACCACCAGATTCGCATAAGGCCAGGGGACGAGTTGAAGACAACTTTCAAGACTCAGGACGGATTATACGAGTGGATCGTGATGCCTTTTGGCCTGTCAAACGCGCCCAGCACTTTCATGAGGTTTGTGCACCAAGTCTTGAGACCGTTCATGGGCCATTTTTTAGTTGTCTACTTCGACGACATCCTGGTCTACAGTTCTTCCGAGGCGGATCACTTGGCGCATCTGAGAGTTGTCCTCGAGGCGCTGCAGCAAGAACGGTTGTTCGCCAACCGTAAGAAGTGCACCTTTCTTACTGACTGGGTATGTTTTCTTGGTTATATTGTCTCTTCAGGTGACATTAGCGCAGATCCCGGCAAGGTGGAGGCAATCCGAAGTTGGCCCTCGCCGCAGAGCTTACATGATGTTCGCAGCTTCCATGGATTGGCCTCCTTCTATAGGCGTTCATTTACAACTTTAAGTCGTTGACAACCCCCATCACCGAGTGTCTCAAGGGACGAAATTTCCAATAGATTGAAGAGGTGGAAGAGAGCTTCCAGATGGTGAAGCAAAGGATCTCCGAAGTGCCGGTTCTCGCACTACCAGATTTTGAGAAGGTCTTCGAAGTCAACTATGATGCGTCGGGAGTCGGCATCGGCGGTGTGCTCAGCGAAGGGGGACGTCGAGTCGCATATTTCAGTGAGAAATTATCAGGTGCCACCAAAAACTACTCCACTTATGATCTGGAATTCTACGGTATTGTGCAGTCCCTGAAGCATTGGAGGCACTACTTGGTGCAACGTGAATTTGTGCTGCACACTGATCATGAGGATCTCAAATTCCTCCATGGCTAAGACATGCTCAACCGGCCACATGCGAAGTGGGTCGCCTACCTGGAGGAGTTCACCTTCTCCCTTCGGCACCTGGCGGGTACGTAGAATTGAGCTCCTGACTACTCTGTAGACACAGGTCGTGGGTTTTGAGGTCTTCAATGACCTCTACCAGGATTATCCTTCTTTTGGCAACGTTTATGCTGAGGTCAGGGACGGGCAGCAGCACACTAACTATAGCTGTCACGGCGGATTCCTATTGAAGGGGTTATGACTTTGTATACCTGACTGCTCTCTACGAGGATTGATTCTACAGGAGCTACACCGAGAAGGCCATTTTAGGCAAGACAAGACTCTGGCCCCTGGTAGCCCGAGATTACTATTGGGCAAAGTTGCCGAGGGATGTGGCCAGATACGTGGAACAAGGACATATCTGCCAACTGTCAAGGGAATCAGCTACTAACACGGGACTCTACACGCCACTTCCTGTTCCTAATGCGCCGTGGGTCGACGTTAGCATGAACTTCGTACTTGGACTACCACGCACAGCTCGCGGTATGAATTCCATCTTCGTAGTCGTCGATCGATTTTCTAAGATGGCTCATTTTATAGCGTGTCGGAAGACGATGGATACCACGCGGATTGCTCACCTACATTTCCAAGAGGTGGTGCACTTACGTGGGATTCCCATGTCTATCTCCTCTGATCGCGACACCAAGTTCATGAGCAATTTCTGAAAGTGCTTATGGCAAAAGCTGGGAACCAAATTAAACTTCAGCAGTGCCAATCATCCCCAGCCTGATGGTCAGACCGAGCTCGTCAACAGAAGCCTTGGCAAACTCCTGAGGAGCCTCGCGGGAAGCTGACCAAAGATGTGGGATGCAGCGTTGAGCCAAGCCGAATTCGCCTTCAATCGGTCCAAAAATCGTTCGACCGGCTTGAGTCCTTTTGAAATAGTCTATGGATCCAATCTTATGGGCGTGTTGGATCTGGTTCCGATTCCCAAACCTGGTCGACCAAACATTCGAGCTGAAGAAATGATTGAGCATCTCCACACCATCCAGGATCAGGTCAAGTCTCAACTGGAACTCACCAATGCTGGATATAAAAGTGCTACGGATCAGCATCGTCGCCATGTCACCTTCGACGTCGGAGATGAAGTGTGGGTCATGTTGACTAAGGAGAGGCTGCCAGCAGGAGAATATTCAAAGTTGGGAGATAGGAAGATCGAACCGTGTGAAGTCCTCCAGAAATTCATTGATAATGCCTATCGAGTCCAGCATTCCGACCGAGCAGCAGCTGCAAATGATGCACCAAACGGGAAGGCATCATTGGTAAGCTGCGACGATATGTGGCTGCTGTCTCAGATGCTCTCGAGCTCATCGAGATCGTCACGGGCGGGGCGGCAGTGGCGGAACCAGGGGGCGAGGGGTGGCGGCCGCCCCCCTGGCGACGCCGGAAACCCCCCCCCCCCCCCTCGGACTCGGACTAGTCGCTAGACCCGCGCCCGCCCCTTCATGGCCTCACCTCCTCGGACTCGGACTAGTCGCTAGACCCGCGCCCGCGCCTTCGCCTCCTCTCCTCCTCATCCCCAACTCAGCGGCTCCGCCGACCGCCATCCTCGCATGGTGACGGCCCACCGCTCCTCTCTTCCCAGCCCCAACCCATCCCTCCCGACGGCGACGCCTCATAGTCATCGACGTCACCGCGGCACCGCCACCTCCTCCGGCTCCAGCGACGCCCTTCGTCCTCCCATTCCTCCACCGCTCCACGGACCACGGCCGCCTGCTCTCTATTGCACAGAGAACAGAGGAGAAGCACTGAAGGTCTGAAGCAGAGTAGGCAGCCATGTATGTTTTTTTTTAATTTTTTTTATTTGATTTAGTTAATTATTTGTTAATGTTATGATTTGTAATTTATTAGTTTGATTTAGTTAATTATTTATTTGTTAGAATTTAGTAAATTATTTGATAATTTATAAAAATATTTATAATTGATTAGTTTGATTTCTAATTGTTGTATTTTTATTTATATATTTGGTTTGTTTTATTTAGATAATGGATAAGTTTGTGATAAAAAAACCACGAAGAGGACCAACCGGTGAATCGTCTAATGCTCATGACTTGCATACTACTTCAGAGAATACTAGTTCAAAAAAACCCCGAACTTGTTTAATTAATTCGAATGATATTATTGGTGACCTAGAGTTGAATCACTTGAAAAAAATTATTGGTGACCCAGGGTTGCGTAAACCCATTGAAACATATGATGTTGGGATTATGGATGAAATTCGTAGGGGGTACTTGATCAAAGGCCCTTGTCAACCGTTTGGTCATAATTTTCCGAAGAAAAAATATGGAAAAGATATGAGGAGTTCTTGGGAGACATGGTTTAAAGACTATGAGTGGTTGGAATACAGTGTATCAAAGGATGCGGCGTATTGTTTATGGTGTTATATGTTTAGGAAATCTCAAGGAGAACAAGGCGGAGGAGATGTGTTTACATGTACAGGATTCAACAATTGAAAAAAGGCAATAGAAAAATTTGGTGAACATGTTGGTGCCCATAATAGTTTTCACAATGAAGCAAGAGAAAAATGTGAAATACTCAGAAATCAGCGGCAAAGTGTGTCGCACATATTTTCCGCACATGAGCATGACCAAGAGAATGCATATCGCATTCGTTTAACAGCGGTTTTAGATTGCATTCGTTTTCTTTTGGTGCAGGGATTAGCTTTTCGTGGTCATGATGAGTCTGAGATTTTCATTGAGAAAAGGCAACTTTCTTGAACTTTTGGAATTGTACTACTTACGTGATGAAAAGATTGCTAAAACAGTTATGGTTAATGCCCCTGGAAACAACCAAATGACTTCTCCGAAAACTCAAAAGGAATTGGTGAATGTTTGTGCAACGGAGACCACACTTGCGATCATTAATGATATTGGGGAAGGAATTTTTTCTCTTATGGTTGTTGAGTCGCGAGATAATTCAGTGAAGGAGAAAATGGCAGTGGTTTTAAGATTTGTGAAGAAACGTGGACAAGTAATTGAAAGGTTTCTTGGTGTGGAACATGTTGCTGACACTTGCTCTCCAATGCTATAGACGGATTGTTTGTAAAACACGGGTTATCAATATCCAGATTGAGAGGTCAAGGGTATGATGGGGCATCAAACATGCGAGGGGAGTTCAGTGGGTTAAAGTCGTTTATTTTGCGGGACAATCCTTCTGCTACCTATATTCATTGTTTTGCTCACCAACTTCAATTGGTTGTTGTGGCTATTGCAAAAAATAACTTACAAGTTGGTGATTTTTTTAATTACACTTGTTTGATTGTGAATATGGTCGGAGCTTCTTGTAAAAGAAAAGATACTCTTCGCCAAAGTCATCATGAGAATTTAGTGGATCGGTTGGACAAGGGAGAGATTTCTAGTGGAAGCGACAAAAATCAAGAAATCAGTCTCGCACGATCAGGTGATTACACGTTAATTACTAAATCTTTTCAAATATTTTATTTCTTTGTTTATAAGTTTTTAATTTCCATAATATTGTAGGTGATACTCGCTGGGGTTCACATCACCTTACAATAATCCGTTTTTTCACTATGTGGTCATCAGTGTTGGAAGTGCTTGAAAACATAAAAGATGATGGAGTTCAGTCAGAACAAAGATCCATGGCTATGAGTTTGATGGATAAGATGGAAAGCTTTGAGTTTGTATTCACTATGCATTTGATGAGGGATATAATGGGAATTATGAATGAATTGTCACATGTCTTGCAGCGAAAGGATCAAGACATAGTTAATGCTATGAGTTTGGTTGGAGTAGTGAAGGAACGGTTGTAGGATTTGAGGGAGACAAAATGGAATGAATTTTTGGAAGAAGTCAAAACTTTCTGTGTCGATAATTCTATTAGTGTACCAAATATGGAAGATATTATACCAACTCGCAGTCGTTCGAGGCGTGGAGGGCACAATATTACTTATAAGCACCATTTTCGTGTTGAAGTATTTTTCCAAGTTATTGATTTCATCGCTCAAGAGATGAATCATCGTTTCACAGAAGCAAGTACAGAGTTACTTCTTTGCATAGCATGCCTTGATCCAAGAAACTCATTCTCAGCATTTGACCATGCTAAGTTATGTCGTCTTGCTGAACTTTATGAAGAGGATTTCACAGCAGCTGATCGTATGATCCTTAGAGATCAGCTTAACACCTACATTAGAGATGTTAGAAGAAATGATGATTTTTCTGGACTTCAAGATATTGGAAGTCTTGCTGTAAAGATGGTTGAGACTAGAAAAAATGCTCTATTTCCATTGGTTTATCTTCGTATTGAGTTGACATTGGTCTTACCAATTGCGACTGCAACCGTTGAGAGAGTCTTGTATTCGATGAAGATTGTCAAGTTTGATTTACGTAATAAGATGGGGGATGACTGGATGAATGATTGCATGATGGTATACATCGAGCGGGAAATTTTTGAAACTATTGAGAACGAAGTCATTTTGCAACGTTTTCAAAAAATGCAAAAGCGTAGGATCCAACTTCCACCTCTCAATCACAGCACATAGCACGGTACGTATATTTTAATATTTGTATTGTTTTTATTCTTTAATATTTGATATTGTAATTCTAAGGTATTTTTTACATTACTTAAAAGAAAAAAAAATTTGATTATTTTGGTTTAGATTTCGCCCCCCTCTAAATCTCATCCTGGTTCCGTCACTGCCGGGCGGGGGCCAAGCTGATGGGCCAGGCTCGGTGCAGGGCTCCATCTAGGCACAGGCGGGGAGTTGGCGTACTAGTTCGTCGATCCCATCAGAAAACTTTGATCAATGCAAAGTGTTTCAAACAAACGTAGTAGATCAAACTTAAATACAAGAAGAAATCAAGCAATGAGAAAAAGAGATGGAAGAAAGTTGATCAGTGCGGGCTGTGAAGAATATGGCGGGCGAGAATGGCCCTTTTAAAGCCAAACCATGTTGGGGATGAGAGCTACCGCGTGACATGCCTCATTTTGCTTGTAATATTCTTCCTGCTGACCGAAGACCTGGCATTCCAACCATTATCTCCATTAACAGTGGAATTTTTAATTGAATATTGTAATATACTATGCAAGTTCGTACAGGCAATCAATGAGATATGACGTCGGAAGGTTTTTTTTCTATGGTACTTTGGCGTAGGAAGGGTGAGGGGTTTTTTTTTCCAAAATAGACGTCCGTGTTATTTTCTGGCGTAGGTCCTTGAGGGTTTTTTTTTCTTCAAAATTGACGTCCGTGTTATTTTCTAGACTTTAAGTCCGTGTTTTTTTTTTACTTTAGACGTCCGTGTTTTTTTTTCTCAAAATTAAGTCCACATGACTTGTTTGTTTGCCGAATGGGTAATTTTATATGCACTATAGATTTTGATATATGCATCACATCAATTTTTTTTTTATATTACCTATTATACTCTCATAGTAAAATCTCCATAGTACTCCTGTTTAATAATCCAACAAGCTTAATGAGATGATTATCTTCTACTAAAGTGCAGCACATCTATTTCTCCAATATTAATCGTCTCCTACCTCTAGCCATGTCCTATTTTTTCAGTACCTTCAACCCTGAAAAGCCTCCATCTCCATCTCCCTCACCTTCATATCTTCGTATACCTCACACCCTCACCTCTCACTGCCTTGACTTCCTCCTATTGCCTGCATTACGTTAGACTCGTGCTCTTCTACCATACAACTTGTCCTCACAAACCCTCCTACGTCTCATTTCCTCTGAAGCAATATCTGGCGAAAGATAGGTCCAGAGAACATCTCCTTCGACTAGTCCCATGATATGCCGGCGCCAAAGGTACTTGTTTTCGTCGCTTTGTTGCTGTTGATGGGTACAAGTTTTCCCCATTTTTGCTGTTTGAAATAACGAGAATTAAGGTTCAAGCTGATGACATAGACCAGTACATATTTGATTGTTCTTGCTGTTATGTCGAAATTGTCATATATTTTCCTTGTCTGATGTTGCTTATAATGTGCACATGAACCGATATTTTCCTGCGCATGTACTGATATGTTTGTGCAAGAAATCATTGCTATTGAAACTGCTAATTTTACCCCTTTTCGTCACATGACAAGGAGTACAGGCAGGGGGCACCAGCATATATGTGATGGCATCATATATTTTCCTATTCTTCATGTTACTTATAATTTGCGAATCTACCTTTTTTTGTGTGCATGTTCATTTGTTATTTTGCGATCCATGTATACCCAGGGAAGAAGCAAGGGTTCGAAACTGCTATCTTACCCCCTGTCATCACTTGACATGGGTTGCGAGTAGAGCGCATCGTGGAAGATTGTGCTTGCACCAAACCTTTGGTCAATGTAGTCCATCCTATATAGGCATTGTAAGAACATGATTCAGTGACTATTACTTAATACATGTTGTACCTACTGTGCAGGAAGATGCGTCCACTGCTGGTAGTAGTGTTGGAACCGCTATTATTGCGGATCATACGGCTGATTTCACGACCACTTTGGTATGTATATCCACAATTCATCTCCATCAAAAAAATTGTAGATGATACTCTTACTCTTGGGTTTTTCACTACATGCAGATATTCTACAGTCGACAATCTCTTATCCAATGGACGCAGGAAGTTGGGAGGCAAAATGGGCTAGTCATAGTCGTGAAAAACTCGCAGGCTGGGGCTCCTGGCAGAAAACCAAGACTCACCTTAGCATGTTAGAGGAGCGGCGAATATAGGGACTCAAAACAGTGGAGGAAGAACCTGGAGAATGCACAAGCAAAACGGAGGAAAACCTGCGGCACAAAAAAATGTGGTTGCCCTTTCCAACTCCGAGGAGTGAAGCTTGCAAGCAACGACGAATGGATGGTCAGGATGGAATGCGGCGTGTATAACCACCCACCCGCCCTTCATCTTGAAGGCCATTCGTATGCAGGGAGAATATAAGAAGAAAAGCAGCAAGTCCTGGTCGATATGTTGAAGAGTCTAGTGAAGCCCAGGGAGATATTGTACACTCTGAAGCAGAGGAATGGATTGAATGTCTCGACTACGAGACACATGTACAATGCAAGACGGAAGCACAAAGTTCTCGATAGAGCAGACAGGTCAGAGATGCAAGAACTCTTGGGGCATCTACATGCCTATCATTACACGGAGTGCCATACGAGTGACGATGACACATCAGTTGTTCATAGTATATTCTGGGCACACCCGCATTCCATCGAGGTCCTGATTATGGACTGTACATAAAAAACCAACAAGTACCGTCGTCCCCTATTGCAGATAGTTGGAGTGACATTGACAGGTAGCAAACTATGCACATTTAATTTGTAGCTTCAGTGTGAATCCTTTGTTGAATGCATTTGACATGCCTTTTATATGATCTTCGCTGGACAACAGGCCTCACGTTTGTAGGCACTTTTGCGTACCTTGAGTCGGAGAGGGAGGGCACCCTCACATGGGCCATGGACAAGTTGAAGACAATGTTGGAGGGTTGCATGCTGCCTCGTGTTATTGGGACTGACTGAGATTTGGGCTTGATGAATGTTGTGCAGACCTGTTTCCCATGACCAACAGCATGTTTTGCAGGCGGCACATAAACAAGAACATAGCAACAATTTGTAAAAAATTGTTCGAGACATCAGCGAAATGGAAATCTTTTTTGGTGAGCTGGGAACTAATTGTTTGGTCTCCCACCGAGAATGGGTTTTTTCAAAATGTCGAAGCCTTGAAGAGATCTTTCTGTGGGTACAGGGTTGCTGTTGATTACGCGAAGGACTCGTAGTTGGTTAAGTACAAGGAGCTATTTGTGACTACTTGGACATGCACTATATTTGTCACACCCCGACCCAGAAAACCCATCCAGGATGAGGCGTGAGGGTCCTATCACTATTCAACTTCAATCGGCGCGATACAAAGCGAAAAAGACGGATAATTTAAACAATTGTATTCCAGAGGCGAAACAGATTCAATTCATATAACATCAAGTTGTACTATTCAGTATTTAATACAGAAGTCCTCCAATAGACAGATTTATACAAAATTCCAAAAGTCCTCAAAATATTTACATCATGTACATATATATAAAAAAGGTACAACAGGTAATCCTCCAGCAACCTCAAGCGCCTCTGGATGTACTCGCGCCGCCAAAGGCCGATCATGCCGGCTTCACTGAAGAATTACTGCCGCCTGCACCTGCAAACGCAGCCCGGATAGGAGTGAGTGATAAGCTCAGTAGGGTTCTACTCTACGGCACACTGAAGGGAGGAAAACAACAACAGTGTTGTCCCCCAGCTCAAGTCTAACGGATGTCACGGGGTCTCACAACCCCTGTCGACTCCCCAAGGGATCCTACTCTTCTCAACCGACCACGCTGGGAACATCAACCAACACGCTGGGAGGAAAAGGATAAGGACCAGTAGGACCACCATTACCCAGCAGGAAACCACTGCCTGGGGACCATGTCAGGGACGTCGACATCCATCCTTAGCACTTGGCCTAGGAAGACAACACGACCTCTAAACCTCAAACACTGATTCAAGTCAACTATCGCAATCCTGAATTACAAGAGATTCAAATGATACAAGATCACACCCTATTCCTGACTACCCATCCACGGCCCTAAGGCTAGATCCGAGCTACCCGAGAGCCTCGGATCGGCGACCCAAACCATCGCCCGCCTAACCTCAAATTCCTCAAATGCACACAATGCATGGGCCTAGGCAAACATCTATCCTAGATGTCTCTACATGTCACATCATCAGTTATAAGTTCAACAGATATACAATAGCCCTCGGCACCCGCCGGCAAGAGGCTAAGGTTCCACAATTCCTCATTAGCTAGCACTCATAGCTAGCTAATGGCTAAGCACACCATTAAGCAATTAACTACATCCAACATGTATTAAATGCAATCGAAATCATAGGTTTTCTCAAAAGGAAAGAATACTCGAATCGATCCTCAAACCCGATGGAAATCCTTTTGAAAACCTCATAAAATCCACCTACATACTTCCCGACATGCTTAGATGTTAATCACAAATCAAATCTATCCAAGAAAAGCCAGAAAACCAAGTTCAAGGGCTCACGGACGATGTCACGGTCGATCCGCCGATCGACCGTGAAACCAAGCCGAAGAAAATCAAGGGCAACGGTCGATCCACTCATCGACCCTGAGAAGCCCAAAACCAAACAGAGCCCGACGGTCGATGCGACGGTCGATCCGACGGTCGACCGTCGGGTAAATGGCGAAAAGGGGAAGATCCCACGGTCGATCCATGTATCGACCGTGGGAGGCTAAAATCCCGACAGAGCCCGACGGTCGACTGTCAAGCCCAGAAAACATAAATCAACACTTGACGGTCGATGCACCGATCGACCGTCGAGCCTTTGGCACGGTTCATCAGAACAGTGCCGGAAATCCATTTCTTTGGATTTCAAGGATCAAATCAAGTTGGAATAAGATGAAATTTTGCAAGCAAGTGTATTTAACAATGGGGAAGCTAATGGAGTGAAGAAATCTAGTTTTTGACGGTTAAATCTCCTATCTAGGTCCAAATGGACAAAAACCGACAAAACGGCGATAATACGGAAACCAACCGTCAGAATACGGAAAATGTGAGATAGGAATACTTCAAATCCTCCACACTACATACACAAAGATCTACATAGCATTCTACCACACATTCATACAGCGAAAGTGCATAAAACCTATCCTAGGAGAACCCGATCCAAGGATCGAGGTAGAAACACCTACTTGAGCAAGTAGGGTAGCTTCTCCACGCGTCCAGCCGGTCAAGCCGTCAAAATCCGCGCTCCGAAGCCCATGTCTCCAAACCCTAGCTCAGCCGAAGGAGAGAGAGGGGAAGAAAACGACAGGAGAAGGAGAGAAGGAAAGAGAAGAAAGGGGCAGGGCTTATATAGAAACTCCAGATCTATCTCAGCCGTACGATTTGATCTTTCCCGATCGAGCTCCGATCCTCCGATCGGACGCACCCTAGGGATTCTAATCAAACACATACATCAATCAAAGTCAGTGTGTGGAACGCGGGTGTGAAACCGACCACCAGAGGGCATATTTACCAAAATGCCCTCTCGGGGTCCAAAACCGTCACACGATCGCCCGATCGTGCCCGACGCGGAACCAAACCAACAAGAAACAGGCTCTCAACCCACGCGGTCGAGCCAGGTCAGAGGGACGGGCCCTCACAATATTTACTTGGATAATGAAACTACGAACAGAGTCGAGAGTACACATGCAAAGCTGAAGCAGCATCTGGGGGCATCTAACTACAGTTTTGTCTCCTCCTGGGCGACGATCAATGCCCTACTCGAGCTTCAGCACATATAGAGGTCCTTGCTTCTTTTGAGAACAGCAAGTATATCACACATCACAATTTCAAACCAGCATTTTTCCGGGAACTGAGGGGCTTAATCTCCAGGGACGCACTTACAATTGTGTACACGGAGTCAGTAAGAGCGGATTCTATTGGCCCAGACGATGTTGCTTGCGGATGTCAAGTTCGACGTACTCATGGCTTGCCCTGTGCCTATGAGATTGCTGAATACAAGCGAGAAGGTCGGGCCATACCGCTGTAATGCATATATCGTCACTGGCAGAAGCTTGATCTATTGCCAACACCTCCCAAAGAGCAACCAAGCCTTTCATGCAAGGTTCCCTTGAACGCATAGACAAACGGTTTGAGACATTGGATAATGGTGGAAAGATTCATCTACTAAGGAAACTAATGGAGCTAGAAGAACCACAATGTACTCCTTTGATAGAGCCAGAGGTGAAGACACAGACACGTGGTCGCCTGAGTGCGAAAGCGACGAAGTTTCTAAAATCTACCCGACGTGACCCATCTGCCTTTGAATATGCCCCCTCCTTCAATGATAGGAATTGTAGCAACTCCCAGTCTGCAAAAAACACTGCATCTTCTGTGGGGCTCATTGCCGCTGAGAAGAGCAAGACAAAGGCAAAGTCAGAAAGCAAGCCAAAGGAGAGAGTGACTTGACCTCGTGGCTACGTAGCTTCTAGTTTTTTCCATAATTATTATCTATCGCAGTTTCCTGAAGGGCTGAGACCATACATAATGGATGTCAAAGATGTTAAACATGACGGTAACTGTGGTTTTAGAGCAATTGCTGGGCTGCTGGGCTACGGTGAGGGCAACTGGGTCCAGATAAGGAAGGAACTTGGTTGTGAGTTGATAGCATTCAGTAAGGAGTATTGTGATGTATATCATGAGGGGGAAAGGAGGGTTGCAGAGCTCGCAACTAGGTTGGCTTACTATGAGGACTTCCCTCCTACCGATGGGTGGATGACTATGCCAGATATGAGTCCTCTTATAGCTTCCCTGTATGATGTTGTGCTACTCCACATTTCAACAAGGTAATGCCCGGCTTTCTTACCGCTAAGGACTCCTCCACAGCCGACCCTTATGCGCAAGATCATCGTTGTTGGGTTTGTCATTGGTGGTCACTTCGTAATGCTCTACATGCAGCCGGGATGTCCCATTCCACCCATAGCCAGCACCTGGAAGAAGAATTGTCGTGATTGTGTTGTAGGATAGGATACGTACGAGAAGAATATCAAACATTTCCTAGATATCATGGGCCCCGGCGTCGCCGCAAGGGAAAGTATTGAAATTGACGGCGATGTCTCCAAGATGTGACAATGTTTGTGTCTTTTTGTCTGACTTAGTGGTTCCTCTATAATTTGTATGTATTTGATCTGCTATTAACCGTCTAACCGCAAACTGATGTTTCAATCAATTTTTACGACGTATAGGGTTGAAGAGGAATGTCGGCATGATTGTTAGCTGCTGCTTAGACAGTTACTATGAAAAATGTGCACTTGTGTAGCTTAGAAATGTTCTTTCATTTAGCGGCGTCTGAAATGCTGATGTAATCATGTTCTTCCGCATATCAGTTTGGATATTCTCTATGCACTAATTACTCCAATTTGTACAGGAAAGATCTTTGTCCATCATTAAGTCCCTTGCTCTACTTATTTGTCCCTGCTTCCCCTCTGCGCATCCACATTATATTAATTTGTTCTTTTCCGATAGACTGATCATCAAAAAAATGGTGTTCTTTTTTGCAAGTATATTAACTGATATTGCTGTTTTGCAATCTTTTGCAGGGAGATGAACGTGTCACAGGAGCTCCTCACCCACGAAGTGCGATTTGCAGGGAGATGAACGTGTCGCAGGAGCACCTCACTCACGATCAAATTGACTCCATGTTTGCTCTAGTTTGGGCTAGTGGCTTCACCTGATCCTCCTACTTCGTCTAGTGTTTTTAAGCATAAGAAGAAATGCCATGCCGACTGACCCTTTGTACTGTTAGCTCTTCAAATCTGATGTATCTGTAACTTGAAACAATGACAATCAATTTGGTTTTCAACTATTGGATTGAAAAATTCGGCTGTTACCTTGTAAGAGTCACATTCAATCCGTTATGGGTGAATATATATTTTACAGTGAAGGTTTTATACGGGAAAGTGAATGTAAACTGATCTTAATAGTGGCTTCTCCCAGGAAAATGAACTCGTATGTGTGCAGGGCTGAAACAATTTCCAAAAGTACTCGAGGTCTGAATTAACCTCCTTAACCAGTATCATCGGTGGTTCACTACCGACCTATTCCCGGAGGGATCGGTGGTTTTACACAGATCAAAACGTTTTAGAGCTGGTGTAATATCTAACCGATTACTGATTCGGGCTATATATGGTCGGTATTCAATCACTGATGTGGAATAACTCGATAAATATAAATCCACGGCAGTGACGCTTCACCACTCACTCAATACACCACATTTGACCCCCTTAACGAAGCCCACACTAACGATCGGGAGAGAAAGCTGACCGACCCCTACTCCCGACGGTGAAGTCCTCGACAAATGACCCCCTCTCCCACGAGAAAGCTGACCGGCCCCCACCCCTTCTCCGCCGAACCTCCGGCCATCGACTTCGCCTATCGTGAGAAGCTCTCATCTCCTCCATCATCAACGTAGGAATTCCACTTCCCATGCGGTGAGATGACGATCATCTTAGCCGACGTGGCCGCCTCTTGAACATTCCTGTGTCCAGCATACAGTTGGAGGATAAGAAGTTGAGTTGGGAGTGTGCAATACAAATGCTGGTTGAACATCTCGGAGTGCACAAAAATGATGTGAGCTTGGAGTTGAGGAAGTTTGGAGGGTATGCAATTCGGATGACATGGCTGAGATACAACTGCAAGGTTGGGAACGTAGGCTAAGAGAGATCAATCAAAGCTTATCTACTCTATTTGCTGGGGTGTACCCTCTTTTTCGACAAGTCAGGCGGCAAGGTGCACATGTCGTTGTTGCTAGCACTATTGGATCTTGCGAATGTTGACAAGTATGCCTGGGGAGCTGCAGCTCTTGTGTACCTATACCGAATGCTTGGACATGCCAGTAGATGGGGAACATCCGGGATTGGTGGATATCTCACTTTACTTGAGGTATGCTATTCTTAATTCTGATGAGCTAATTATCAAAAGATATAGCATTGATGCCTGACTTACTTCAGATGTTGCTATGTCCTTAGGCTTGGATATACGACCACCTCCCTTCTATCGTGCCAGTGCAGCGTAATATGCGCTTTAGACAAGGACAACCATGTGTTTATCGTTGGCTGCATGGAAAAAGGCAAGGGGATGCAAACAATAACATCAAGAATTATCGCGAGTGCCTTGATCGATTGAGTGCACACCAGGTAAGATGTCTTATACCTGGTTCCTGGATATACAACCACCTTCTTTTCATCTTCATTTTTTTGTCATATGGTCTAAGTTCATTTCATTATTGCAGGTGGTGTGGGATCCGTATCATGATCATCGAGGGGGGCCCTTTCCTCGAGACGATATTAGCTTTTATTTCGGCATACTAAGCTCCATCGTCCCTGGTGAGCCGCTACGACCAACACAGTCCCACATGGGAGGCATTCAAAATGCACGAGGATATCATAGAGTCTTCCATTTCACGAAGCGGTTCTGGGACGACTGGCCTTCCCATGTGCTCACTAGGGCAGGGGTTGCCATCGGCAGGGGAGATGAATGCATGCCGGAATATATGCAACGGTTTAAGTCCATCTCCCATGTCAAGGTCCAAAATCCTGGAACCCTACCGCAACAGGCCGATTTACGCAATGCGTACCTGCCTGCCACACTAAGCACATTAGAACATACGTGCCTTGTCATCCTTCTATATGCTACGAGTGATTGTTGTCATTGTTATCTTCGTGCAGTTCGAGCGACTGGTGGCAATGATCGACGAGACGCATGACCAGCTAGAAGCTCTATCTACTGAAGAACTTAGGGACGGGTGCCGATCAATATATAGCATAGCTCACGGCTACCGTGACACGCGCCTAGTGTATGTGAGACGGGCGCGAGTCTCAACTAGCAACAGATGATCAATTTGCAGATGAGCCATCTTTGGATGACAACAACTATTTGCCATCGAGAGACTCATTAGAATGTAATGTCACGCGTATGTATGGATGATATTTTTTGTAACCGATGGTGTGTTAATTAATATACACAATATATGGGGTCCTTCTATATATGTATTAGAACTGTGTAATGTATTTACGTACCTTTTGTTGAATGGTAACCGATGCTGTGTTGCATTTCCATTCGAGGGTGTACCTCTATTGAAAAACACTACTTGTAGTCTAAGTTCTTACTCAGTATTACTAGTGTGTTGTTCATGACAAATATATACCAAATGACCAGCTTAAGACAAATGTACAATATTTAATAGAAAAATGCTCTGATATCCTACTTTCATGAAACTACCGATATATGTAGTGTAATGATAGCCAAAGGTATGCTTACATTCGGCAGATCGGTTTCTCACTCCCGACAGAATGATACACTGATCGGCAATAACATACCGATCCAAAATTAAATCATAGTAAAATGTCAATGACACACTAAGATCAGTCAAATAGAGCCGATAGAAAGATAAACCGATCGGTAAATAACTAACGATATCGTCGATCTAATGATAGTAAAGCTATGAATAGTAAGCCATCGGAATTCGTTTGTCGATGGAATGATTACCATTATCGGTATCTAAGTACCGATACCAGTATAAAAGCTACGCCTACAAATTGAGATCGGTGATTTAGTGCCGAGAGGACGATGCCCTGATGGTACACAACTACCGATCAAATGTCGATGGACTGATACCGTCATTCTTGATGCTTTCGTCGATATATCGACAGCCACAATCAAATTTGGCACGAAAAGTACATGAACAAATTTCCGAAGGCATGGTAAAAATGAAAACATAAGTAGCGGTAGTTACAGACAAGCATGAAATGCTGATGAAAACACCTCAATGCGGCGACATGCCCCATCGTATACAACATTATTTCCTACCAAAGCACCAGTTGTTTCCCCCTCACCGTCATCGCAACACTAGATCATAAACGTAGACATGCACCCCATGTCTTGCATTTTTAATCTTCAAGAAAGATGCCGGTAAAGAGAGAAACAACTAGAGGTCTGATAAGCTGCTTGGTGAGTAATGATCTCCAGGTGCATTGCAATCTTTTGCATGTTAGACTTTGCTTCACAAGTGTTTCAGTGATGCTTTCCACTGTATGCTTCATCACTCACTTGCTTTCCACTATTAGCTTCATCACTCACTTGCTTTCCACTGACCCATACATCATTATTTCCACTGTTTGCATGTGATTGATGCTTGCCTCGAGACAAATGTAATATGCTCAGACAAAAACATGTGAGTGATGCTTTTCTCGAGACAAATGTAATATGCTCAGACAAAAACATGTGAGTGATGCTTTCCTCGAGACAAATGTAATATGCTCAGAAAAAAACATGAGCAGTGGGAATTCTCTCATCTTCTGTATGAAATATCTTAAAAAGCAGGATACAGCTAGGTGGCATAGAAAGGACAAGGCCACCAACAATGTTATTACAGGGGAGTACCAAAAAAAAACACAAACACAGGGTGATTCAATTCAGTCTCAAACTATGACCCCTTTTGAACTGTTAGCATGTGACCGATGATTTCCACTGTTTGCATGTGAGTGATGCTTGCTTTCCACTGACATGATTTCCACTGTTAGCATGTGAGTGATGCTTTCCTCAAGACAAATGTACATCGTTAACCACATTTTGCTTTAAATAGAAGAGGCCTTAGTACCATGTGATGCACTCGCATGCACATGTATTGGAGGATAACATCAGTAATTAAAGAGAGACTCTAATGAGCATTAGAGCTATGCATACTCGCTTAGTTTTTTTGCCCATGTCTTTCTTCACGCATAACAGGTATATTGCTATGGTGAGGCCGGTAAAGAGAGAAACAGTGGTCAATGGCATGGCGATCGTGTTGGGTCCCGGCCCTTCATGTTCAAGACCCATGGTATGGATTTGAGCCTCTAATTTTTTTCTATCTCAAGCATTAATTAATATATGCACCACAAGAAAAAAAAATTCTTCTATTGCTTCGCAGGTGACGCACAACATTCCCATTTTGATAGCCAGCCCTTCGCCGAGGTGACTACACGATCTTAGACTTTGCCAACACATTGGCATGTCCTCTAAGAGATCATGTGCAAGAACGGACTGAATATCTACCTATGATCTTACTTAGCAAGCAGTTCTGGTTGCCAGCAGGTCCATACTGATGGAAGAGATTAAGTGAAGTAATCTACCTATTGTGGGTTGTCCCACCTCGAAAATGATCATAACATAATAGTTAAACTCTACAATGTTCCTAACCCGTTAAGCTGCCTTCATAAACGCTATCGCGATGAATGGTCTGCGACCATATCAGGGCATCCTCCAGCTCGCCGGCGGCTTCCTCCATCTTGGCGGGGCGACACCTACCACCATCCATCTCACCGGCGGGCACAAAAGGTCTTGCGCGCAAGACATCCCCATCCATTTTGGAGGGGCGGCGGCTTCCACCATCATTCATCTCACCGGCGCGCACAAAAGGTCTTGGATGTAGACATCGGCGGGCCGCCGGCTTCCACCCCTTCGCGGCTCCTATGCTGTCAGCTGACAAAGGTTCTAATTTGATATGTACTATGTTTCTCCGTTTGATTACACTCCCCTCGTCATGCTTCTTCAATTGGTTGATTGAAGAACAATGCTGACAACCTATTTGCTCTCTTCTTAGCAAATACATCGATTTGTCTTTGTTGAGCTGGTTTCAAGTAGTGTTTAGCGTAGTCTGCAGTGGTGTGATATGAACCATATTTTGGATTCATGATCCAGCTACAAGGACGGATGTCACATTCGTCGTCATCTGCATCTCCTCTTCCGCTTATGTTAAGGTGTACCTGTGGGGTCAACGTCGTGCGCGCGAACCTCTTCCACTTCAAAAAACCCCGGTCGCATCTTTTATGCATGCTTGGATCATCGCAATGGCTATGATTTCTTTTATCTGGGAAGATGTACTACTTTCCACTCCCAGTCCTACTTCACCAACTGTTTCTTCAGTCGATGCACGATCAAGCGCTGGCAAAGTCACAGAGGACACATTGGGCCTTAAATTCAAGTTGTATGTGACCAATTATGCGAAATACGCATTGTTGTTTGGGTTCTAGTTATTGTGGTAACAACAATTGTTGTAAAAATCTTTTTGTAACCGATGAACATGCTCCTGAACTTTGTCATGACACTGTGTAATGGTGCACTATATCTCGTGTTGAACATGTTATTGAACATTGTGATCATTCAGATGTTGTATCTATATTGCTGATGTTGATTGATGCACTCTGTGTTTATGCAAGACATGATCCTATAGGATTCTATAGGATGTATCGGTAGGTAGATACTATATAAGGGTACTTTAGTTTCACTTTAGTTTCAATCATTTTTTGTCGGTATTTCAGTACCAGTCCTAAAATCCATCCGTCAGTACATAAGGACCGATTTCTGTATATGTAACGCACCTTTACTATGATTGTATAGGACATATCGTTAGATTCATACCGACAGTACATCCATCTTTCGGTAAAGAACTACCGATTATTATATATAAGGACCATTTTTTCATATTAGGACGTATCGTTAGTTTCATACATACCGATCAGGGCATCCTTGTGTTCCGCCTTGGGTAACTACTGATGATTCTATATAACGATCGGTACTTGTATACCGATAGAAACAATTTACATAGTAGCACTAATACAGGTATCAATGTCCTATCCTATACATTACACAGTCTTAAGGCATATTTGGTCGGTACTTCAGTATCGGCAAGGGCATCAATTTACTATGTTTAGGACGTACCTTTACTACGTTTAGGATGTATCGTTAGTTACATACCGATCAGGGCATCAATCTATCGCCTGTAGAGAACCGATTTCGGTATATGTAAGCGTACCCTTACTATGTTAAGGACGTATCGTTAGTTGTATACCGATCAGGGCATCAATCTATCGGCCGTAGAGAACCAATTTCGGTATATATAAGTGTACCTTTACTATGTTAAGGACGTATCGTTAGTTGTACACCGATCAGAGCATCCTTCTGTTGGTAACATACTACCGATAAGTCTATATAATGGTCGGTAATGGTATACCGATAGAAACAATTTACACAGTAGCCATATGCATCAATGACCTGTGACCCCTATATACCATTGGCTAATGTGTAAATTGTTTCTATCAATGCACGATGATATCAATGTCGTGTGTATTTCCTGTCAATGTCCTGTGTATTTCTTGTCACCCCTGTATATGAGTAAAAACATTGGCCCACTAGACAAACATAACATTGCAAGAATCTCTTGAAGACAAATGTAATACATTACACAGACTTGCAGGCATATATTTGGGACCCCATATATTTCTCTTCAACAACACACTACTTAACTTTACAAAAGTATCATCCATACATCAAGTTTTTACAATCTTTGCTAATGAGATATGCCAAGGAGTTGTTGTTATCCATAACTTTCAGATCATCCAATTAAGTTTTTACATTGCACTCTAATGAGCTATACAACTAATACACCCTCGAACAGAAATTCAATGAAATACAACAAATCATTAATAGAGCATTTACCAAGAGGCACACCCTCGAACATAAATACAACAAATCATATTGTCAAGCATTTACCAAGAGATAATTGATAACACTTGAAAAGTGACATTTCTTAACAAGTCTACTCAAAATTACAAATTTATAATCAAACTACTAACTAACTACTTTAGGGGTAGATAGCAGTGAGTCCGAGTCAAATCCACAGGAAATGTGTAGGAAAATAATTAAACTACTAAACTCAATCTAAGTATTCCTACCGATAAGTTGAGAAAAGATTTAGAATTGAAATTAAACTAATACTAAAGGATTTATAAATGCGATAAAAGATACCATGGAGTTCTTAATCAGTAACTAAGGTTCTACCAAGTCTTCCTAAGATCAGGGCACAAAATCACAATGAATAGCTTCCTAGTAGTTGATAAGTGAATGGGTAGTTCTCCCCATCACTCAACAAGTTCTGGTTAGGATTCCTTATTGACAAGAACAATTATCTAAATGTCAGTGACAGAATGATTAGTTATGTTCACTGCTAATGAACCCTCATATTATGATGAGTTCATCGCAAGTAGTAGTACAGATATGGATTTAGGTGTGAGATCGAGACGGGTTAGCATCTCGATGGCCAAATCTAAAAAAATAAGATGCATGGAGGATTTGGGATAGAACGTAGTGGGACTAGCACTACTATAGTGGGACTAGCACTATACAATCCCTAATCACGAAGAAGATTTCATCCGAGATACCATGGGACTAGCATAATGATAAGTCACTAATTATTCCTAATTAAACCCCTTAAATTACCTTTGTTAGGCCTAGAGTAGGTGTATTTGATATCCTATTGTTTGATTTCAGGTTTAAGTAGAATTTGAGAAGAAATACAAGAAATTCAGCCAAAAATCACCAAATTCTGCAAAAAGACTGTTTTATCGACTGTTTGGAAATAAATCACCAGAAATTCTACACAATTTCAAATATTCTGAAATTCTGGGAGACGAAAGAAGACTTCAAGATCTACAGCTTTTATGTTAAAGACTTTCTGAGATTCTCTATACATTGGCGCCAGTTTTGAAGCAAAGTCAGAAGTATGAAAGCTAAAATTTGAGAAAAGCTGAAATTAATTGATGACGTGGCAGACCCAGTCCGACTTGAGCGATGGCTCGGATTTGAGTCCGATCGATCGCTCCGATGACGTCAGAAACCCAGAATTTAGGGAAATTAGAGTTTAAGTTCAACGATAACTCCTAATTCCGGGATTAAGGGTTTCTAATACATAAGGGGGTTATTCCAGCCGAAAATTATTATCTTTTGGACTACTTTTGGAGGAGAAGGCTAGGGTTTTGAAAATGGAGATCTTTCCGCGGGGATCGACGGCTTCCTTCCCAACACCTTTGGATCTTATTCAGAAGATGAGTAGCTAATTCTTAACTTAGGGATCTCATGAAACCATAGTGTAGCTTTTGATTTTCTTTGGTTTGATTCTTGTAAACTTCTTCTCAACATGATCTTATAAATATGTTTTTAATGATTAGAGATTTGAGGGAACAGAGTTCCTTTGAAGTATTTTCAGTCGTATAAGCTTTCTGTGATTGTTTATGCAGATTTATGAGATGGTTTTCATGTGATTTATGGTTTGCTTTTGAGATAGGCTATGCTATGCTAGGATAGGTTGTGCCAAGGTCATTAGGAGTAGTATAACTTAAAGTAATCGTAGGATCGAAGACGACCTATGCCAAGAAAGATAGGCTATGTCGTTAGGAACATAAATCTTATTTTAGGGATTCATGTGAGCTTGTAGCCATATGATCCATAATGTTGAGAGAAGTGAGCAAGAGGATAACTAGAGGAGATTGAAGGTGAAGCTTGGGTGGATTGAGTAATTCCTAACTAATTCATAACTTGGTTCAAATCCTGATCACTTTACATGCTTTCTTAGGTAATTATTAGATAATTTTACATTCAATTCTGATTATTTCGCATAGGATTTCGAGTTTTGAGTATTGATTTCAGTTTCCATTATTTTCCCTGTGGATCGACTCTGAATTTCACCGCTAGTCTACGTAGTAGTATTAGTGATTGAATAAGGATATAAATTTAAGATTTGATTGAGGTTAGTAACGTTTTAACGACAACGTTTGTGAGCGATCAATTTTTGGCGCCGTTGCCGGGGACTTTCGACGGTTAACTAATTGATTTTCTCTTAACTCATTTTCTTTGCTTAGTTAGGTTTTTATCTTTCTTATTTTTCCCTTTCTTTATTTTACACTTTCTAGGAATTTTCTGACAATTTTCTGGAATTTTTGCAGCATTGGAACGGATTTTTCTTTAAGAAAAACACAACTCGCAAGCCACCTGGAGCGACCGATCGGACTTGAATCCGATCGATCGGACTGCGCCATTTGCTTTGAAGTGGACTTCGAGTGAAGGAGCTTGCGGCCTGGAGCGATCGATTGGACTGGAGACCGACCGATCGGAACTACGCAGTCAGCTAAGCCTTTTTGCTTCAAACCTTTTCGTTTCAATTGTTGTTTGCCGGGTTTTGTCCTCTCCTTTGAATTTTTTGTTCTCCTTTTCTATTTTTGTGTGTGATCTTGAATGCAAGGCAGACGATCCTTGAATACCCCACTGGAACCTTTGGATCTAGAACTAGAGACCACACTCCGAAAAGCTAGAGCCTTAGGTCAACAATTTTTGAGTAATTATCAGGAAGCTTTGAATAACTTGCAATTTATTCAATAGACCTTTGCCACCATGGCTGAAAATGAGGGACATGTCATCGACCCTAATGCTAATATGGGAAGGGGAAACGGTAATAATAACAATGGGGGGTACAACGTGTTCCTTTGAGAAATCACTTCTTGCCCATTGCCTACACTTACACTCCTTCCATTGATCCTCCTGCAATCACAGCTTCACACTATGATATTAGACCCCAAACGATTCAAATGTTACCTCACTTTCATGGTCTAAGTAATGAGGATCCATATGAGCACATTCACAATTTTATCGATACCATCACTATACTAAAATTGGAAAACTTCAATGATGATGCCTTTAAGTTGAAACCTTTTCCCTTCTCATTGAAAGATAAAGTGAAACACTGGCTTCAATGTTTACCTCCATGCTCAATTACAACTTGGGACCAACTTCAAGAGGCATTTTTAAGGAAATTCTTTCCCATAATTAAAACTGAGAAATTCAGGACTGAAATCCTTACCTTTGTTCAATATGATGATGAGTCTTTCCATGATGCCTGGGATAGATTTAAAGATCTTTTGAGAAAATGTCCCCATCATGATATTGATAAGTGGTTGTTAACGCATAAGTTTTATAGAGGCCTTAATGAAAGATGTAAAACTAGGGTTGAAGCTTGTTGTGGGGGTATTCCTTTAGACAAAGATGATGATGAGCTCTAGAACCTTTATGAATAAATTTCCATTGATTCTCAACAACAGTATACAAACCCTAGGAGTCGGCCTACATCTAAGGGGACCTTTGAACTTTCTGGATTTGAGGCCCTTACTGCACAAATAACTCTCCTTAATAAAAGGTTTGATAAATTGGAAATGAGACAAGCACCTGACCCTCCCCCGTTCCAAAATCAACCTCAAACTTGTGCACTATGCTCTAGCCTTGAACATCACATAACCGACTGTCCCCTGGTTCCTTCATTTCCTGAATTCGTTCAGGAATAAGAAAATGAGGCTTATGGTTTCACTAAACCTGAGAATAATTCATATTCAAATACATATAATCCAGGTCGGCGGAACCATCCTAACTTTAATTGGAGACCACCTCAGCAATCTGATACTTTCCAAGGGCAGAGTAGTTTTTCCAGTGTCCCCACAAATAGATACACATCTATACCTTCTACAAATCCAAACCCAGGGTACTCTGCACAATACCAACAAACTGCACCTCCACAAGCACCCTCTGACCCAACTTTGAACACAATCATGACTACTCTTGCAAATTTGAGTTCTAGCATGAATAACATGAATGCAAACATTACTGCTAGCATGACTGAGCTTAAGAGCGAAATTGCTTTGATAAGAAATGATGTTAATTCGCATGCTCAATCTATATCCAAATTAGAGATACAACTTGGGCAACTGGCTAACACAGTGGCTAAAAGAGAGGAAGGTAATTTGCCTAGTCAACCTGTGACTAATCCTAGGGGTCAGTATCATGTACACAACAAGAACTTAGAAAGTGCTAAAGCTGTAGTGACCCTTAGAAGTGGCAAGATTATAGATAATAAAGTAGAGGAACCAGCCGGTTCGACCAATCAATCGGACGATCCGACGATCAATCGGTCGTCCGACGATCGATCAGCCTTCCAAACGATTGATCGTTCACCCCATGATGACTCCAATATACCACTTGATTACGATCTATCTGATTCTAGGGAACCTGATCATGCTAGATATGTGCCCAAAATACCTTTTCCTTATGCACTTATGGATCCTTCCTTCAGAGCCAATAAGATATCGTATGTAGAGGCAATCACGGAGATATTCAAGAGAGTGAATATCAATATACCACTTTTAGAGGCCATCCGACAATTCCCTTCCTATGCAAAATTTCTGAAAGACCTCTGTACCCAAAAACGCAAATCCAAATCGCAGACCTCTAAGAAAATATCTCTGACTGAACATGTAAGTTTGATACTGAAGTATGACACTCCACCAAAACTTAAGGATCCAGGCACCCCAACTGTTTCTTGTTACATAGGCGACTATCATATTGATGGTGCCCCTCTTGATCTTGGTGCTAGTGTTAATTTACTGCCATACTCCTTATATCAGAAATTTGGAATGAATGATTTGAAACCTACGACAGTAACCCTTCAGTTGGCTGATAGATCCATCAAGACACCGCGAGGTATCTTGGAGGATGTGCTGGTTAAGGTTGATAACTTCTTTTTTCCGGTTGACTTCATTGTCTTAGACATGGAGCCTGTTGTTCTTTGCAAGAAATCCGTGCCTATTATCTTAGGTCGACCTTTCCTAGCTACCGCGAATGCTTGTATTAACTGTCGTACGGGTGTTATGGATATTTCTTTTGGCAACATGAAAAAACGTGTGAATATATTTAAGGATGCATGTGTGCCTGAAAATAATGACTGCTTTGCTATTGATGTTATCAATGATTGGGTTAATAATTCTGATTCATCCTTATTTGACATTGACTTGGATACTAGACAATTTACTCATTATAATGATGCTAAACTGCATGATGATAGATTGCCTATAATTTGGGATGAGTATGATTCTGAGGATGATGATGTTGAATTAAAGAATGAGATTCTGTCTGGTATTTTGAATGCCTATGCTTCTTACTCTGATGATGATGATAATCGGGACACTGCACAATTGAAAGATGACATCAAACCACACATCTTGCCCGATCAGTCACTCGATCAGCACACTGTAGAGACAAAAACTATTTCTTGGGTGGTTGAGCCCCTTCCACCGTTATCTCTTTCTCCTGCACCTGATTTTGATCCTTGACAAGTTCGTGCTTATTATGTTGACACACACCTTTGCACAGATGTGTCAGTATATTCTAAACTTGAGCCACCACCTTCTCCTTTACCTATATTTGCACCATCGTCATTGCTTATACTCATTCTGAGATCGAAATCCCCTCCATGTTCACTTCCGGGTTTCAACATTATGAGAGACACATACCGTAGACCTGGTTTTAAGATGAAATATGAGATAGTTTGTCTTTTATAACGGGTGGGGTTTATAGTACACTTGTTGGGAGGAAAGAATTAATAGGTCTGGATCATCAAATACTTGATCTACTGTGGGTCCAGGTATGGTTTAAATCATTATATGGGGATATTATACTTGTGGGTGTGATCGAGTCCGTCAATCTGACGGATCCATACTATAACTGACCTTTTCAGAAAGTCTAGCGAAAGACGTAAAATTGCGCGCTTGCTGGAAGGCAACCCAGTTTTTAGGAGTTCTTTTTAATTTTTAGGATTTTTCCTGAGTTTTTAGGATTTTTCCATGATTTTTCCCATTTTTTTTCCCATTTTCCTATTTTTCCGTATTTCTCGCTGGATTTCCTCTCTCCTCCCGTTCTCTCTTTCTCCCGCGGCTCGTCGTCCCGGCTTGTCGGCTCGTCCCCGAGCCGACGACCACCGCCGCCCATCGCAGCATCTCCGGCCATCCCCAACCCCTGAAGATACTACCGAGACCTCCGCCAACCATCCACCTTTTCATCCCCGTCCTCCTCTTCCCTCGACACCCTCTCCTCCGACGCCGGCGAGGCCCTCGGCCATCGTCTTCACCATCACCCACGGCCGTTCACCGCCCTAAACTACCTCCAGAAGCTTCCTACGTCCACCACGAAGCTTCCCCCACCATCACAACCATACCTTGCTTGCTGGATCATCTGCTTCGCCTCCGGCAGTCTCAACCTCTTCGACCACCTTTAAGCCGCCGCCCGGAAGCCCAATTTTTCAATCATCCATCATTGGACAGTTCCCCACACATCCACGAACCGTCCTCGACCATTACTTCCCTCAAATCGAGCCTAGATCACCGGAATCCATCTCCGGCGATCCACACCCCGCCGCGGCCATCTCCAATCCACCACCGGGAGCCACTAATCCATCGATCAGACACTGTAGATGGACTCCTTGAGCTTCCACGATTCCATCCCTACCATCCACATCCTCCGGCGACGACGTTTCACCGTCGATCCATCGCCGGCGAGCTCTCAGCCATCCAACTGCTACTGGACACGATCCAGATGCTACATAGCTTCGATTTCAAATCGGACGGTCTCGATCTTTAATCAGGATGATATTTTGGATGTTGAATGTTTTTGGTGCTGTGCATGGATGATTCGATGTATTTTAATGTGTTCGTGTTTATATTTCAATTTTATGTGGATGAATGATTGTCCAGGTTAATATATCATGTAAATACAAAGGAGACTCTGTTGAAATTTTCTATGATTCTAATACCTTTTATTTGTTATATTTGATCTTTTTGGAAAGGTATATATTTCTGTGGCAGGTTATGGTGGGGAAGGAAGTATTTATTCAATGATGGCGGTGCCTAAACTAAATTTAGAAGAGGGAGAAATCTATTTTTGAAGCATTCATTATGGTTATCTCTACCCTTTATTTCTTGATTTATTTTATGACTTAGTGTAATTGGGGACAATTACATTTAAGTTGGGGGTAGCATTCATAAATTTCATGCTCATATTTTAATTCTGGTAACCAAATATTATACATCCCTTGAATTATGTCAATAGAATGAAATTATGATATGATTTGACAAAGGTGCATGTTGTAGAAATTTATCTTGTGAATTATTCTGAGACTTGTATGTCATATAAGAAATAGTAAATTTTTACTATGCATGATATTATTTCTATATTTTAACACTTTTACAATGATTTAAAAATAGCTTGACATATCTTAATGCACATGTTCACTTTCACATGTTAAGGGGTTGAATTAGATTCTAAGCATGATACTGGGATAGGTTTACAATTTTATGTCATGACACAAAAAATACATGAACACATGCAATTATCTGAGTATGCGAAAAAAAAAGAGAAAAAAAATGGATTTTCAACTTAGTAACCGGGCAGTGTGCCTAGCCAGCGTGGTGTTCGCGTAAAACGGTTGAATTTCTTGAAAAAAATAGAAAAAAATGAGGATTTTAAACTTAGTAACCGGGCAGTGTGTCTAACCAGCGTGGTGTTCGCGTAAAACAGTTGAAATTCCTGTAGAAAAAAGAGAAAAAAAAAAGAAAAGAAAAATGAAAAAAAAACCAGAGGTTGCTATGTGATAAGTGGAAGATATGTGCTTGGATAGGATTGTGATCTTGAATAGTTGAAGTGTTTAGATATAATTGAGGCTCTGAAGCATGTGGAACCCCATTCACACACATGAGTGTTAAAGTTATTTTCTTTGCTCGAGGACTAGCAAAGTGTAAATTCGGGGGTGTGATAAGTCACTGATTATTCCTAATTAAATCCCTTAAATTACCTTTGTTAGGCCTAGAGTAGGTGTATTTGATATCCTATTGTTTGATTTCAGGTTTAAGTAGGATTTGAGAAGAAATACAAGAAATTCAGCCAAAAATCACTAAATTCTGCAAAAAGACTGTTTCGTTGACTGTTTCGAAATAAATCACCAGAAATTCTACACAATTCCAAATATTCTGAAATTCTAGGAGATGAAAGAAGACTTCAAGATCTACAACTTTCATGTCGAAGACTTTCTGAGATTCTCTATAGATTGGCGCCAGTTTTGAAGCAAAATCAGAAGTATGAAAGCTGAAATTTGAGAAAAGCTGAAATTAATTGATGACGTGGCAGACCCAGTCCGACTTGAGCGACGGCTCGGATTTGAGTCCGATCGATCGCTCCGATGACGTCAGCAACCCAGAATTTAGGGAAATTAGAGTTTAAGTTCAACGATAACTCTTAATTCCGGGATTAAGGGTTTCTAATACATATGGGGGTTATTCCAGCCGAAAATTATCATCTTTTAGACCACTTTTGGAGGAGAAGGCTAGGGTTTTGAAGATGGAGATCTTTCCACGGAGATCGACGGCTTCCTTCCCAACACCTTTGGATCTTATTCAGAAGATGAGTAGCTAATTCTTAACTTAGGGATCTCATGAAACCCTAGTGTAGCTTTTGATTTTCTTTGGTTTGATTCTTGTAAACTTCTTCTCAACATGATCTTATAAATATATTTTTAATGATTAGAGATTTGAGGGAACAGGGTTTCTTTGAAGTATTTTCAGTCGTATAAGATAGGCTATGCCATTAGGAACATAAATCTTATTTTAGGGATTCATGTGAGCTTGTAGCCATATGATCCATAATGTTGAGAGAAGTGAGCACGAGGATAACTAGAGGAGATTGAAGGTGAAGCTTGGGTGGATTGAGTAATTCCTAAGTAATTTATAACTTGGTTCAAATCCTGATCACTTTACTTGCTTTCTTAGGTTATTATTAGATAATTTTACATTCAATTCTGATTAGTTCGCATAGGATTTCGAGTTTTGAGTATTGATTTCAGTTTCCATCATTTTCCCTGTGGATCGACTCCGGATTTCACCACTAGTATACGTAGTAGTATTAGTGATTGAATAAAGATATAAATTTAAGATTTGATTGAGGTTAGTAACGTTTTAACGACAACGTTTGTGAGCGATCACATAATCCTCTTATTTGGATGAATCCAATCCAAGCCCTAGCATACATAAGCTCCGGAATCAAGTGCAAACGAGAACAATCTAAACATCCAGCAAGAAATCGACACCAAGGTATGAAAGAAAAAGAAATCAATCCTTACATGCCAATCAATAATGTATACAAGCCCTAGATCTAGGAAATCCCTAATTGAAACCCTAGTTACATCATAAGAATCCCATGGTAAAAAGTTTAGCTATTCATCTTTAGGACTTGATCCATAGATGAAGGTTGATGAAGCTCTTCCACCATGGATTTCCTCCCAAAGATCTCTAAAGAAAAGTTAAAAAGAGGAAAGAAACTGTTCTCCCTCTCCAAGAGAGAAGAAGACCCCCAAAAGCCTAAAAGATGTCTATTTATAGCTTAGGTATCACCCTTAACTCGGATTAGATCTGGGCCTTTGATTTTCTTCACTGCGAAGGTAGGATCGATCCTTCCATGAGTGTAGGATTGATCCTTTGCATCAAAATCTTCAATTTCTGGTTACGCCCGAGTCGGATCGATCCTTCCAGGGGTGTCGGATCGATCCTTCCAGGGGTGTCGGATCGATCCTGCTCAGTAGGATGGATAGTAGGATCGATCCTACTGTGTTCCTATGAAAAATATGCGTTTTGTTAGTCTGCTACATAGACGGATCGATCCGTCTTGGGAGACGGATCGATCTTTCTTTCCTGAGTATTTACTGTTCTGCCATCCAGACTGCGCCATCGGTACTTAAAATATCATAACTTCTTCTAGGAAACTCAGAATCATGAACCGTAAACTTCTCCCGAAATTAGACTTCAAGCGCTTTCTAACCATATATGACACATCATGTGGTTCTTCCTGAGCAAGTACAATTTAATCTTCAAAGCTAATCCATCTTCATTCCTTTGCTTCTAGCAGGTTCTTTATTTGTTCGTTTTTGCACCAAACATGATCTAATCGTCATTGAAGGCTCTTCTACCTGAAATACATCATAGACTATCAAAATAGCATTACTAGGAGACTAACGAGACCTAGTTAAAAGGGTTATTTGTGCCCTTTTCACGGCTTATCAATAATAAATACATCTGGTGTTCTGATTGTTCTCAGTCTGATCGGTTTGTGCAATCGATCGGCATGCCGATACAACTGGGAAATTGCTCATGTGGTTAGTGACTTGAATGTGCAGAGTGTTTCGATGAACACCGTCCTACTTATTTCGTCGGTTCTGGCCGTCTACGATAATTTTGATAGCTACTTCTGCCCTCAACCTCAACATATCTTCGTTATTGAAATCAAGGGGCTCGCCTCTATGAAGTCGGCCAATGTACTCGATGATGAAAATGCCGTAATCCAATCTGCAAGAAAAAAGTATAATGAAGTGATACGCTAGACACAAAAATGCATTTGACATCGGACGAGGCTTAATGTATAACGTACGACAATCTTGGCTGTAGCGGTCCTTGTACAGTAGAAAGTGGCCACTCGCTACCACGTGACAACGACTTGTGCTTATTGCGTATATGAGCACGTACCCACGAGGCCTACGCACACAATTTCAAATTAGAGATACACCTTAATGAAAAATTAATCTATACATATAATCCGCAACTTACACATACAAACCATTTCAAGGGCATTTGCAAAGAACTCATCGGCGGCAATCGAGGTGTAATGAAACATAGCCTGTTTGCTATGTCGACGTACAGTAGATGCCAGTGGTTGTTGGAGTTCAATGGGATGAACCACAATTGCATGTCCGCTACCTTCCACTGCTTCAGCTGATCTCTCACTAGTCTATTGATCTGAACTTGCTCGCCCCCTGATGAGTGCATGAAAGTGCACTCTGAACATGACTAAGAGCAGCTTATTTTCTTATTTTTCATGATTAATATAGGTGATTTCGTCCGTATATGTTGCTTCATAAAGTTATTTATATTATGCAGGAAATTGAAGCAAAGATGGGTCTTTAACTCCAAAACGTTACCTTGTCAGAACGAACCAGATGAAGTATCATATATGGTTGGAAAGCTCTTGAAGTCTAGTTTCTGGAGAATTTTACGGTTCATGATTCCAAGTTTTCTAGAGGACGTTATGGCAATATTAGTACCGATGGCGCAGTATGGATGGCAAAATAGTAAATACTCAGGAAAGACAGATCGATTCTGTTCCCTAGATGGATCGATCTTTTTATGCAGACAGACCTGACAGAACACACATTTTTCGGATGATCACAGAAGGATCGATCTTCCTTTCACTCGAGAATTTTGAGGAGAAGGATCGATCCTCCTTCTATGGAAGGATCCATCCTACTATCCATCCTACTGAGAAGGATCGATCCTACCATCCATCCTACTGAGACGAATCCATCCTACTAAGAAGGATTGATCCTACCATCCATCCTACTGAGACGGATCCATTCTACTATCCATCCTACCATCCATCCTACTGAGAAGGATCGATCCTACACCTAAGGAAGGATCGATCTACCTCGGGCGCAGCCAGAAATTGAAGATGTTGATTTCAAAGGATCGATCCTACACTTAAGGAAAGATCGATCCTACACTTAAGGAAGGATCGATCCTACACTTAAGGAAGGATTGATCGTACTCGAACGGATCTGAATACGAGCCATCAGATTTAATCCAAAGGCTGAAATAAAAGCTAGGGTTTTATGTCCTTATATAAGGGGAGTTCTTGGACGTTTTTAGGGGCTCTTTTCTGGACATTTTCTAAAGGAAGAAGATGAAGACATCTCCATCCATTGCCGACTAAGCCGTGGACATGACGGACGGATGATCTAGCGAGGACTAGGGCTTCTTCTCCAACAATGGTTCATTGTTTTAATCTTTATTGTTAAACTCTTTTCTATGTATTGGATCTTCAAAGATTATTTTCAGATTATAGATTTATATATGGATGATTAATATTATGAATCCAGTCATGCTTCTTTCATGATCTTATAATCCCATAGTTTTATCTAATGTTTACCAACTTTATCTCGTGAAATCTTTGCTACGTGTTACCGATTGTGAGAGTTGGTGCTGTGTATTCTTAGAGATCCGGTTAGATAGAGTTAGGGCTTTGTCCCGATGAACTTTTGCTGCGTGTTGCCTGTAGTGATAGCCGGTATCGTGTATTCTTAGGTTTGGGTTGGATGAAGTTAGAACTATAATAAGGAAGAATCAATCGTAGGAAGAGACATTTATATATTTTGTTAGGTTTATGGTTTCATATCTTCTGGTTAAGGTGATTGGGATGTGAATCCCTTAATTGAGTATTGAATGAACCGTTGGTAGAAGAAGAACCTAAGTCTGAGTGAAGTGATTCCCGATGCCTAGCCTTAATCAAATCCTGATTTTCTTTGTTACCTTTATTTTACCGTTACATCTTCGATCTATTTTCTTGACTTTTACGCTGTTGATTGTTTTCGATGCATTGTTATTTGTGTTTCTGGATATTTGCTGCTTGTCTCTCTGTGGGTTCGACCTCTCTTATGCTGTACTGTACCGCGACATTTGAGCGACATCACCCCTCTTCACATATCTCTGTGACAACAAAAAAACGTACCATGTCATTGACTATAACAAAAACAAAAAGAGAAAAAAGAAAGGAGTTAAACTGAAAATATATGATTTAATCTGCCTTACATGGAGGTAGCTCCTAGAGAATGTCGAACGGACTGGCCGCGTGGAGGCAAATCATTGGTCATCCGCGTACATCGTCATCATAACGTCCACGATGTCGTCGATAACCTCCGCCTTGCTCAACAGGTCAAGGATGTGCTGAGCCGTCAAATGTACGTGTGGCCCGTCCCATGCTATTTCAGTAGCGCTAAAATTGCAATTGAATTGGTTAATATCAAACCACATCATGAAGGGATATTAATTTGTTATGTAATTTTTATTTGAAATGCTCAATACCTTTTGATACCGTCAAGGTATTGAAGAATGATAGTCTTTTCACCAGCATCAATCTTATCCAGACCCTTGAATCTTTTACATTTCGTCATCTATGCACAAGAACACTCATTAGTCATATTATTGCTCCCGGGCGATTCAGAATCGATTAAAAACTCCGGCTACCAAATACTTGTCTATGAGATACTTTCACGTCTTTTATCAATTAGGGACTTGGTTCAGTAGAGTCAAAATCTTCAAATAGAGCATTGGGCTGATCCAGCATTGGCGAGGCGTTTGACCGTCGCTTCATGTGGACTGGTGCCACTTTCCCGCTCCCCTCATTATCATGCACCGTGTCTTCTGCTGACCCTTCATCAATCCGAGCATTAAGCATCTGCAACTGAGATTTGAATGAGGCATTTTCTTCTGTTAGTGTTTCAATCATCTTCTGCTGGACCTCCACTTCCTTCCTCAAAAGGGCAATATCCGTATCCTGATTAGAATACATCCCCGGATTATTAACTGCTAGTATAATCGATGAGGAACACAAGTTATGCTTAATATGATTGAAACATATTGTGTGTGTACCTCTTGTTCATTGGGCCGGCTCATGGAATAAGAAGGCCCAGCGGAGTCTATGTTACCGGTGCGGAGAGCAGGAGCCCGGCGAGTAACCACTTGTTGTAGCCACAACTCCTCTTCAGTGGTCATAATCAGCGTGGGAGGGACCTAAGTAAAATAGGTGAACAAATACAATAGTCGAGAGCGCACATGTGGTTAACTAAACGTGCAAAAAAGACGAGTAATCGTACATCCTCTATCGATAACCACGCCTTTGACTTAGCCAAAGATTTCGATTTCTTTCTTGCAATGCCGACCCACTTTCTCATCCGCGGGAATGCATTCGGCACTGGAGCTTAATTACATGCAGAGGTGTACTCATAATACTATATCTGCATCGACAATAGACACTAAATGATCTAAGTGAGATGTGAAATAGGTGAAGCTGCAGGGTTAGGTCAGTAGACTAACGCACCATGAGCAGGAAGGGACAACCGTTCAGATATACATCTGTGGCCCTCCCTCTCGTCGGAACACCCTAAAGAGAATTCTTACGGCTTGCCAACTCTGGAGCCGTTAGGGACATGCAAGCTAGCATATGCCGGTGTACAACACCAACCCATTCATAGAGCCAAGTGCCCTCAAGATCGCTCAGATACGACGCTAACTCCGACGGACAGGTGTAGTTGCTCCTCCAAAACAGTACGCTGGTGAAGACGAAAAGTACAAAAAAACATACAGTGTCCTCCACAACGTCTGCTTCGTATGAACCAACGAGACTATGAATCACTCGCTCAAGGCACATCCTATTGAGCGTCTCACCAGCCTGTACATGCCTTGTAACCCAATGTGGTACGTCAGCTTTGGGTTTCGATTGCCTGTGGCCTGGAGCCATCCTTAGATCAAAAGCAATGGGTTGGCCCCCTGTCGGAAGGCCAAGAATCAGCACAGCCTCGAAAGCCATCAGTTCGACGAGCCTAGGACCCAGCTGAAAAGGACGCTCCGTGCCTCCATGAAAGGAGAATCTCGTCCACCAGCACTCCGTCTTGATCCATGTCGGGCAAGTCAAACAGGGCCTGGAAAGGCGTCTGAGCGGCAACCTCTCGATGTCTAGCATTTATGCAGTTCTTTATGATATCTGCAACCGCTTGTATGTAACAACAGCTGTTACTCTTGACTGGGCGATGGACAGGTGCATTCATGTCTGTGACAATGAACAAACATTAGAGCAACATTTTAACAAAAGTGGTGCAAATGTAAAAGTTCTAACAAACGCAACAGACTTAAGAAAGTGCGATTGTAAAATGTGCGCATCTAACACTACAAATGACAAAAGGCAGGGATATTGTATACTCGTCGCACAGAAGAATGGGGCATGTATATAAAGCGCAACATGCTCAAATGATGAGTCTAGCGCCGACAAAGGCTACATAAAACAACCCATTCCAGTTGAGCACCGTCTCATTCGACATTTGACAGTGTTACACCGTCATAAAAAAATATTGTCATCTCATAATGTCAAATTAAAAGTTTAACACAGACATACATGATGGCTATCAAGCCTTGCATTGTAGTAGTTTTGTGAATACACCCTTTCCAATTACAAAAAATTCAGATACAAGAACGATCAAAACCAAACTGACTATGAGCATTTCGCACATGTCGTCACGCAACACTTGGACTTTCACCATGACCCCACAGGTGCTACACCCACCAAACGGTAGTTCAATATGCACTACACATCCTTCTCCCACAACTTAATCCCAAACAGATGGTTTAGTGGGGTGCTTCTTCCTCCTCAGAATGAAAGTGAATCTGAAAGAAACTTATAAGTTGTATTTTTCTTGAGCCAAATCAGCACATCTAAAATTAAGAAATATGATACCGGCCCTTGGAAAACTAGGTTTCATAAAATGAACGAAATCAGGATCAAAAGGATATATAAGATGCTAACCCTGTAAACAATGTGAGATAGCCTACAAGCAATACAAATTGAGTTCAACAGTTCTAATTTTAGATGGCTCGATCATATACAGGGTGCTTATAACCCTTTTAGTCTACCCTACAGCAAAGACAATTCCAGACCTGGCAAAAGGTTGTTATTCTTCAGGTATGATTAAAACTAGATTTGATGTGCTTTGGATTAATCAAGTGGTGATTAAATTGATTTCAATCTTATCAATGTGAAGGCAGGTTTCTCCCCGTCATTTGTTTCTCTCTCACTGCTATCAACTTTTACGAGATTAAAAAAAAGGAAAGAATACTTCTTTCATCATCCTTTGCCCTACTTTTTTGTAGATTAATTGATTTCAGACCTGGCCCCTTGGAAACTTTTCCCCCATATGCTTTCCTATTATTTCAATTCTTCCCCTTCTTTCTGCACTTCTTCGTGGCATTGCAATCCTTCTTCATCCTTCTTCCCCTTCCTTTTGATTGATTTAAAATCCAACGGTCTTACTTCAAATCCTTCTTCATGCTTCTAACATGGCATTGCAATCCTGACTCCCTAAAATCAAATCAACAACCTGTAGGACTCTTTAAAATAGTAAAAAAAATATGGCTGAAACTTTAACGCTAGCAAGTGAAGAACCAAAGCACCCTCGCAAGTTATATTTGTCAGGAAAACCATTTCCAAGCATACTCAACCATTTAATAGAAACATGATGGTCTCTCCTATCCCAGATAATTAGCAATATCAAAGACCTTCAAGTGCACGAGGGAATTCGTAAAGGAATGCGGTTTCGAAACACTAAGCTCCAAAAGAAGAGAGAAAGAGGGAGATGGGATGAGAGCGATAAAGGTACCTCATCTGCTCGTTATCGTGTTCGAACCTCGATGAGGAGTCACCCTGGTCAGGTAGCGCCGGAGGAGGACGCAAAGCGACGAGGTAGCGCCGGAGGAGGTGGCATGCCGGTGAGGTAGAGCCCGAGGAGGCACGCCGGTGAGGTAGAGCCCGAGGAGGCACGCCCATGAGGTAATGCCGAGGAGGCACACCCGTGAGGTAACGCCGAAGGAGGACCTAGCGCCGAGTCAAGAGAAAATAAGGAGGAGGAGCCGGCCGGTGGTAGGACAGGAGAATAGCTCAGGGGGCAGAGCTACCGTGAGAGGAGGCAGAGCCGGAGGAGAGGGTTTAGCGATAGATGGGATTCCGCCTCATAGTAAAGGATGTTTCTTAATTAAGGGTAATAACGGGATATTTCATTGTTCGTACGTAGTGCACTTAACAGTAGATGGTGCTTTGAAAGTCGCGTCCTGTGCACTTAGAAAAACATGTGCACTTAGTAAAACCGGTGGTGCATATATAATCACCCTTGCCGAATAGGACTCCTAACTTCCTTTATTCCATTTCTACCCCTACCTTACATCCCATGGGATGGGCATGCCACATGACATGGCATGGCCATCCAATATTTAATCCAACATGATCTTCTCATGCTCAGAGCCACCACGTCGTGAGCGCACGCCGCCGCCCTCTCCGGGGTTCGGAACGTCACCAGCAATATCCGCGACTATCCCGGCCGCACTTCTTGGTCTCCGGCGGGGCGGAGGCTTTGTTGGGTACGAAATGCCAAGATGGGTTTTTTGAGAAGCCTGGGAGGGGAAGGAGGAGGAGGGGAATGGTGGTGACTTGGAAAAGATGGTCGAAGTGGCGTTCGTCGAGGTCTCCGAAACATTATTGCTCCTCTCTGCTCTCCCTTGAACGCAAGCCAACGTTATGTGGGTTGTTGTGATGAAATAGAGATGATAAAGATGGAATGGAAATGAGAGCATAATCTCTGATAGGATAAGTGTTGGGGTTGTTGTGGTGGAATGGAGATGATAGAAATGGAAGCTTCTTCGAGGAAAAGGAGGGGGGGAAGAGAGAGAGGAATGGGGAATGGGAGATGAGAGGGGGTGAGCAGGGAGGAGGGAGAGAGGGAGGGAGGGTGGGAGAGAGAGTGTCGCACCCCGACCCGCGAAGGCCCAATCGGGCCGGGCTACGCGAACTGGAAGCTAACTAATGCGGAATAATTTTAGCGAGGGTTTCCCTCTAATTTACAGGTCTCCCTAAACATTTCACAAGTACCCGTAATTTACAATAATTAACAACCTCAAAAGATATAATTTGATAGATATCAAAACATCAAATGGTACATTTAATATACATCACACTCCCATAGGACGCTATCTAACAAAGGGAGTAGATGACGATCACCGCTCCTCAAGCACCACCAGATGCCACGGCGCCACCAAACGCCTGCTTGGTAGCGGCCACTGAAGAAGAGCTGACGCAAGCACCTGCAAAACGTAGCCCGGGTAGGAGTGAGCATAAAGCTCAATAGGGTTCTACACTACGACACAAAAGAAGGGGAGGAAACACAACAGTGTCGCCCCCAAATAAGGCCTGGGTGTACACAAGGGTCCCATAACCCCACCGCGTGTCCCTGAGGTTCACGATCATGATCTTCCAGCCGAGCTGGATACATGATGGGTCACGCTCAGTAAGCAGAAAACTAGCACTGCTGACTCACAAGCAGGAAACCGGCACTGCAAGCAGAAAATGGGACCGTTGAGTAGGCACACCCTCTGCTCAAGAGTCGTCATACCTGGACACCGGCAACACCTCAGAACCCGACTCGAGGCCCACACGACCTCTAAATCATCGATCAATCAGAGTATTCAAGCCATCTAAGCATGTCGTGCCCCGACCCACGAAAGCCCAACCGGGCCGGGCGACGCGAACCGAAACCTAACAAACCGCAAAAAAATATTGGCGAGGGTTCCCTCTAACCTATTAGTCTCCCTAACAATTCACCAAAAGCACCCTCAATTTAAAAAGACATAATTAAATTACAAACCTCGAACCTCAGATTACAAAACCCAAGTGAATTTAATATACATATCCTCGGAGAGGGTAAGATTCAAATACAATATTTATACTCCCGTAGGAGACTAACTAACTGAGGTTTAAAAACTGTAAAAGATCACCACCTCTCAGACTCCGCCTGGCGTCGCCGCACCGCCAACCAACTGCCCGGTAGGGGCCACAAAGAAAGAACTGATGCCTGCACCTGCAAAACACAGCCCTGGTAGGAGTGAGCATAAAGCTCAGTAGAGTTCTACACTACGACACACAGAAGGAGTAGGGAAACACAACAGTGTCGCACTCAAGTAAAACCTGGGTGTACACAGGGGTCCTATAACCCCACCGCGTGTCCCTGAGGGCCACGATCATGGTCTTCCAGCCGAGCTGGTCACATGTCAGGTCACACTCAGTAGCAGGAAACAACACAGCTGGCCCACAAGTAGGGAACGACACTGCAGGCGGGAAACTGCACCGCTAAGTAGTCAACCTTTCTACTCAAGGGTTAACATAGTGGGACACCGGCTACACCTCAGCATCCGACCCGAGGCCGACAGGACCTCTATAATCATCAAGAAATAGGTGTACCAGTCATCTACGCCTATCATCAAGTTTGACTGGACACCACAATTCAAATCGGGTCCAAACTACCAAACCCCGGTCCTAGGGCTAAGTCCGAGCTTCCAGCCTCGGGACGGCAACCCACAGATCACCCACGTCTAACCATGCAACTAATGCACAACAGAGAATGCATATTATGAACATACACAAGTAAGAGAACTAGGCATGCATTAGTATCACAAGGCATCATACAAGTCCAACTAGATCGCTGCAGCGGTACTACCAACCGCTGCCAACCGATCCGCAGCGGGTCCCGACATTACGACGGTACCACGACCGCCAACCGCGAACTCCTGCAACGGGAAGCAATCCCGAAAACCTCGATGAATAGTAAAAATATAATATTATATGTTTGAACATATAATATTATATAAAACACCAAAAATGCTCTACATAGCAGCTAGTTGACCCCATCGATCCGACATCCAAACAATGTCGGATTCAAGATCCAAGTTAGGCTCCAGTAGATTAATATGCCGGGATCAATATATCCAAAATCTAGAAACATCCAACGGCTGGATTAACGGAAAAACACTAATCTATACCGCTAATCAAAACTAACTTACCATTGCTTGCTGCAACGCAGCCCACCAGTACGAAAATCATAACAAATCGTAGGAAAATCAGAAAATTATGAACTCAGTTGGGTTTGAGAGTAGATTCAAAGATCTACAACTCTTATGTTCATCACAATCCAAGAACATGCATTTACTAGTCGAAACGCTCGCCGCAAACCGGCTGTTCTTCAAGAACAACAGATGCCGGAAAATTCGAGATTAAACATGCTTAAATCCTACTAAAACCTCTTCAAAGCTTATGAAACTTAAAATAGAAATTATACTAAGAAACATGCATCCAACAACACAAATACAGCAAGATCTAACGGCTAGATTAAGAGAAACCTATTAAACAACTCTCGTAGGTAGAAAACCTACCGGAAACGCTAATGCTCGGCTGATTCCCCGGTAAACGGCCGCTAACCAAGCAACTAAACGATGCCAGGGATCTTCCTCACGCCGCCACGGATCCAACGAGCCTTCAAGCTCCCAAAACGGTGGCTGGAGGAGGGAGAAAGGAGGAGAAGAAGAAGGATGCCGGAAGGAACAGAGGAAATAGAACTACGGGAAGAAGAAGAAGGAAGGAAGAAGAAAGAGAAGAGAAGAAGAGGAAGAGAAGAGGAAGTAGAAGGAAGGGGAAGGTTAGGGAAGGAGGGGAAAAGGGGAAGGAGAGGAGAGGAAGTCGTCTCTCCTCTGACAGCGGAGAGCGACGGCCACGACGGCCATCCTCTCCAAGCTCAACTACCTTGACTTTCTGGCATAGAAGGATCGATCTTCTTCTCAAAGCAGATCGATCTTCTTAGTAAGAAAGATCGATCTTCTATAAAGGAAGATCGATCCCCTTTGCCCAGAAAGCCAAACTTGGGTTAAAACACAAGCCCAAGCCCGGATCTTCCGATCCCGGGTCCATGTAACCATTCTAATCAAACACTAACACAAACAAGGTCAGTGTGTGCATTCGCGGGTGTGAAACAAACCGACAAGGCGCAATTTACCAAATTTCTCTTGTGGTCCACAACGAGCCACGGGCCCGACTCAGGCGGTTGACCCAGGAATGGAGGGAAGGGTTCTCACATATCATCGAAATTGATTGAATACTTGTGAGGACCCGTACCTCCAACCTGGTCCGACCGCGTTAGGTCGAGGGTCTGGGTTTGTGTTTTGGCTCGGTTGGCCTTGGGATGCGATCGGTTGATCGTATCGCTGTTTTTGACCCCAGTGGCATTTTGGTAAATATGCTCCCTGGCGGTCAGTTTCACACCCGCGTTGCACCCACGGCCTTGGATAGATGTATGTCGTTGTTTAGGATGGTTAGGTGAACCCGGGATCGGAAGATCCCAACTCGGGCGCGCTGGAGCTCGCTAACGGGCTCGTTAGCGGGCCGGTGGGCTTTAGGCCCGTTAGGGGCCTGGTCGGTGGGAGCAGTTGGAGCAGTTGGCTCCAACTCCCCTTTTCTTTCCCTCTTCCCCCTCTCTGTTTCTCTTTCTTTCGGCTGGTTCCTCCTTTCTCTTCTCCTCCGGCTGGGTTTCCTCTCCTCCCCTTCTTCCTTCTTCTCCGGCTGGCTGGATCTTGGAGGGGCTGAGCAGCGGATCGTCGTGGCGCGGCTAGCTGGACGCGTGGGGAAGCTTGGGTTGCGTTTAAGGTAGGTGTTTCTACCTCGATCCTTGGATCGGGTTCTACTAAGTTAGGCTGTATGCTTGTGCTGTGTATACTTAGTAGAATGGTTGTGAATCTCTTTGCTTATGTAATGTAGATCCATTCTTGTATTTCGGCTTTACAATTCCGGTATTATAACGTTAATTTCCGTATTGTCGAAGTTTCATCGGTTTTTGGTTTTCCGACCTAAAATGGGATTTAACCGTCAAAAATTGGATTTCTTTGTATCAGTAGATCCCTCACCTCAAGATACATTCGTTTGCAAAGTTTGATTGATTTCTAACATGTTTTGATTCTCCAAATCTTAGATTTAAGATTTCTGATATTTTGCTTCTGGAGCTCGACGGTCGATCGGTGCATCGACCGTCAGGCTCGACGGTCGATCTGTGTATCGACCGTCATGCTTTAACATGCTTTTCCTGGGCCTGACGGTCGACCGTCGGATCGACCGTCGCATCGACCGTCGGGCTCTGTCGAGATTTTAGCTTCTCAGGGTCGATGGATGGATCGACCGTCACCCTTGAGTTTTCCTTGTTTTGGCCTCACGGTCGATCGGTGGATCGACCGTGACATCGACCGTCGGGTTTTATCGTGGCTTTGATGAAGTTTTCAAAGGATTTCCATGCTGGGGAGCATGTAGGGGGATTTGATGAAGTTTTCAAAGGATTTCCATCGGGTTTGAGAATTGAATCGCGGGTTTGCCCTTTTGATGGATTTATGGATGGTTTTGCATTCAACACATGGCCGATGATATTTAAATGCTATTTTGGTTGCTTAACCATTAGCTAGCTATGAGTGCTAACTAATGAGGAATTGTGGAACCTTAGCCTCTTGCCGGCGATGCCGAGGGCTATTGTATAAATGTGGCCAGTTACCTGCGGGGTAACTGTGGAACCTTAGTCTGTCAGGTGCGAGAGTGCACTGAAGACTATTGTATATCTGTGTTGCATGATTTGCTCAGATGTTGTTTGGTTAGCATAGATTATATGTTTTGAGGCCTTTGCTATGCTTACCCTTTTGCTAGCTGGAAGCTACGCCTAGCCCTTTATGATTAGTGACATATTGTTGCATGCTGCTATTCATGTATCTCTGTGCTTGAGCATTTCATGCATCTGTTTGCATTAGAAGCATCAGGCTAGGTGGTAGACGATGGTTTCGATCGTTGATCCGGGGTTCTCGGGTAGCCCGGGTCTAGCCCTAGGGCCGGGGCTGGGTAGTCAGGATTAGGGTGTGATTGTCGATCTGAATCTCTGATGATTGAGGATTGCGATAGTCGGCTTGAATCTTTGTTTGAGGTTTAGAGGTCGTGTTGTCTTCCAAGGCCAAGTGCTAAGGATGCAACCGAGGAGTTCCCGACGTGGTCCCCAGGCAGTGGTATCCCTGCTGGGTAAGGGTTAGAGCCTGCATGTTACTGTTTCCATGGTCCTCCTGGTAACATGTTCAGGAGAGAGGTTTCATGACAGGAACCCTTGGAACATCGGTGGGTTATGGGACCCGTGGCATCCTTTAGACTTAGGCTGGAGGACAACACTGTTGTTGTTTCCCTTCCTTTGTGAGTGACGTAGAGTAGAACCCTACTGAGCAAGCTTTGTTGCTCACTCCTACCTGGGCTGCATCGGCGATGCAGGTCGATGCAGTCCCTTCTCTTTCAGGTTGTTGCGGTGTTGGAGGCGGCACTCCCCTTGGTGGTGCGTGAGGTCGAGGATATCATCAGTTTGTTCTATTCATTTGATGTACAGCTTTAAATGTATAAATTGTAATTTGAAGGAGATATATATTTGTATTTCAATTTGATGTAAATTGATCAGAGATTGCTGTACTAGATGACTTGAATCATTACTATATCTTTTTAAAGTTAAATTGTATTATGATTTGATGATAGGATAGTTTAAATTAATTGTGAATATTGTAATCATGCACCAGGTTTAAAATTGATGTTTAAAAGGGGAGGCTTTCGCCGTTTGATTTAGAGTTTAGGACCTCACGTCCCGGCCTGGATGGGTTTTCTGGGTCGGGGCGTGACAAGTTCTACCTACATGCGTTAATTAATGGGTTTAGATAAATCTAGCCGTTAGATTGTGATGAAATTATGTTGTTGAATGCATGTTGCTTAATTTAGTCTCTGATTTAAGTTTCATGAACTTTGGTTAAGATTTCAGTAGTATTTATGCAAGATAAATCTCGGATTTCCGGTTTTCTGCTGTTCTTGAAGAACAGCCAACTTGCGGTGAGTTTTCCGGCTTGTACATGCATGATCTTGGATTTTTATGAGAGATAAGAGTTGTAGATCTGTGAGTCTACTTTCAAACCCAATTGATTTTATATTTTTTCGATTTTTCTACGAGTTTTGGTGATTTTTATACGAAACTGTGTCGGAGCAGATTTGCTGATGAATAGTGCCACGGATGATCCGTGGATCAACCGTCGCGGTCTCCACGGTCGACCGTGAGGTCTCCAAGGTCGACCGTGAGCCCCGAAAATAGCGAAATAACATCTCACGGTCGATCCGTTGATCGACCGTCAACCTTAGATTTTGCACGGTCGATCCGTTGATCGACCGCCAGCCTTGAATAGTGTTTTTAACGGATTTTTGATGTTTTATCATGTTTGATTCTTGGGATTCATGTGATTGGTATTCCTAGAGATTTCGATGGCTAGCATGTTCTAATTGGTTGTTTTTAGATGATTAATTGTTTGCTTTCTCGGCATGTCTAATTAGATATAAATCATCCTTGTTTAATGAGTAATTAATCACATGTCATGCTTATTTATATGTATATTTAGCTTGTGGTTGAACCCAGGGGGTTGTGCTCCTTGGGATGTTTAGCTAATTAAATGGCAGAGGGTGTGCTTTATATGTGGTTGATTATTACCTGTGTGGCCGGGGTTGTGCCCCCGTTGTAGAAATTGCTTGCTAACGGTCTGTGGGCGCCGTCATAATATTGTATAATTGTAGTTTAACCTTTATGTGCTTTATGCATGTTTACCCTCCGGCAAGCTTGACGCTTCGCCTAGCCCGTGTATGTTGTCTTGGCATATTGTTGCATGCTGCTATTCCTGTATCTCTGTGCTTGAGCATTGCATGTATCTGTTTGCATTAGAAGCATCAGGCTAGGTGGTAGACGATGGTTTCGATCGTTGATCCAGGGTTCTCGGGTAGCCCGGATCTAGCCCTAGGGCCGGGGCTGGGTAGTCAGGATTAGGGTGTGATTGTCGATCTGAATCTCTGATGCTTGAGGATTGCGATAGTCGACTTGAATCTTTGTTTGAGGTTTAGAGGTCGTGTTGTCTTCCAAGGCCAAGTGCTAAGGATGCAACCGAGGAGTTCCCGACGTGGTCCCCAGGCAGTGGTATCCCTGCTGGGTAAGGGTTAGAGCCTGCATGTTACTGTTTCCGTGGTCCTCCTGGTAACATGTTCAGGAGAGAGGTTTCATGACAGGAACCCTTGGGACATCGGTGGGTTATGGGACCCGTGGCATCCTTTAGACTTAGGCTGGAGGACAACACTGTTGTTGTTTCCCTTCCTTTGTGAGTGACGTAGAGTAGAACCCTACTGAGCAAGCTTTGTTGCTCACTCCTACCTGGGCTGCATCGGCGATGCAGGTCGATGCAGTCCCTTCTCTTTCAGGTTGTTGCGGTGTTGGAGGCGGCACTCCCCTTGGTGGTGCGTGAGGTCGAGGATATCATCAGTTTGTTCTATTCATTTGATGTACAGCTTTAAATGTATAAATTGTAATTTGAAGGAGATATATATTTGTATTTCAATTCGATGTAAATTGATCAGAGATTGCTGTACTAGATGACTTGAATCATTACTATATCTTTTTAAAGTTAAATTGTATTATGATTTGATGATAGGATAGTTTAATTTAATTGTGAATATTGTAATCATGCACCTGGTTTAAAATTGATGTTTAAAAGGGGAGGCTTTCGCCGTTTGATTTAGAGTTTAGGACCCTCATGTCCCGGCCTGGATGGGTTTTCTGGGTCGGGGCGTGACAATACTACCATCCAACCTGGACCTTGCTACCCGCCACGGTCCTAGAGCTAAATTCGAGCTACTCGAAAGCCTTGGATCGGGGATCAACCCACCGCCCACGTCCTAACCTTATGCATCTAATTCATAGACAGAATGCATGCCATGAATATGCGCATGTAAGAAGTAAGCATGCAACAGTATGATAAAACATAACACACAAGTGCAACTGTATCGCTTCAGCGATACTACCGACCTCTGCCAGTCAATCCGCGGTGGGTCCCGGCATTACGACGGTACCACGATCGTAAACCATTAACTCTTGCAATGGGAAGCAACCCCGAAAACTTAGATGAACAACTAATATAATATTATATGCTTAGAACATATAATATTATATAAACAACAAATCCCCTAATTAGGGGCTAAGCGACCTCATTGATCCGAAATCCAAATGACGTCGGATTCAAGATCCAACATGCTGGGATCAACATATCAAAATCAAGAAACATCCAACGGTTCGATTACCGGGAAAACACTAATCAAGAAACATGCAACGCAGCCCATCGATACAAAAATCATTACACTTCATAGGAACATCATAAAATTATAAAACCGGTTGGATCTGAACTTAGACTCCCAGATCTACAACTCTCATGTTCATCACAAATCATGATCATGCTTGTACAAACCGTAACACACGCCGTAAACCGACTGTTCTTCAAGAACAGCAGAAACCAGAAAATCCGAGTTTAAACATGCTTAAATCCTACTAAAAACTCAAAAAAATCTTATGAAACTCACAACAGTAAGTAAACTAGGCAAGATACACACAGAAACACCAACACCTAGATCTGCTGGCTAGATCAACAGAAAACCCCTAATTAACCCAAGTAGGTAAAAACCTATGATGTGCTGTCGCAGGCACTCAAAAATAAAACCAATACCCGTTAAAATGAATGTAGTAGTGCGAGTACGAGTCGATCCCACGAAGAGTGTTTAGCCTAGTTTTGTGCTCAGTGAATAAAGATGGGGGGTTTTAAACGTGAGGAAAAACAGTAAAGAAATAATCTAAAGCGAAGGAACAAGTTGAATCAAGAGAACAAACCTTGGTCTAAGTCAACATCCACCATCGGAATCCAATAACTGATCATAGATGCAAGTATCAATCAATTTATATCATGAATATTCATCGTCCGAATTCAATTCGAAGCTCTCCTCGATCATAGTTAATTAGAAACAAGCGATCTAATCAACCCTAACTACTAGACAACCTAAGACAAGCGCTGTAGATTTAATCTAGTAGCAGCGTTAAGAATAGGGAGATCGATGAAGCTAAACAACACAAGCACAAGCGGTTGCATTTAATCTAGTTGAATATTCTTCCTAAGATCTAACAAGATCTGATCAGCAGTAAATTATTAGATCCTAGTTGCTTCGCAGATTAGAGGGATCAAACAATTCCGGATTTGATATCAAACCTAGCGGTGGATCACCATGAATAATAAACTAGTAGGCCTCCTAGCAATTAGACAAGGTAATCATGAAGATTTAATCTCAGAAGAATATCCAATACTCATGTATAAACTGAACAATAAAAATAAATTAGATCTCACAGTTTCATTGATTCCGAGGTTTCAGTTTCCTCGACCAAGGATCAAGATTTAGCCACGCACGGCCATCAAGAACAATCCTCCAAAAGATTTCATAAAGCAAAAGAAAACCTAGAAAAAATATAAAAGAGGAGAAAGAGCAGTCAAAAGTGTCCAAGAATCCCCCCTCAAACCCTAAAAAGAGTCCTATTTATAGCCCCCAAGTGTATCCACCCTCGGATTAGATCACAATCGTTGATTTTTGTTACTGGGAAAGTCCGATCGATCGGACCTTGGATGCTGGATCGATCGGTCTCATTAAAAGCTTCAACTTCTATTCATGCCCGAGCCCGATCGATCGGACTAAGGGAGTCGGATCGATCGATTTCGTAAAAATCCTTCGTCTCTGGCTCTTCCCGAGTTCGATCGATGGTCCGATCGATCGAACTGTGTTCCTCTAAAAAGCATACGTTCTGTCACCCTTTTATTCCCAAGTCCGATCGATCGAACCATTGGTGTCGGATCGATCGGACCCATAGGAGCGATGGAGGGATCGATCGGATGTGTTGTGGCTGAAAAACACATGTTCTGTCACGTTTTTGCGTGGTCCGATCGATCGGCGGATCGCTCGGACTTCCAGCTTATTTTCCTTTCTGCCATTCAGACTGCGCATCGGTACTGAAATTGCCGTAACTTCCTCTAGGAAACTCGGAATCACGAACCGTAAAAATCTCCAGAATCTAGATTTTAAGAGCTTTCCAACCATGTATGGCACATCCTCTGGTTCTTCATGAGAAGGTACAGATAAATCTTTAAAATTGATCCAAGCACTCTTTTCAGCTTCTTTTCGACTTAAGGACTTCAATTGCATCCTAAATCAAAATATAAGAATAATGAGTGTATTTAGGAACTAAATAAGTACAGGAGACTAAGTATTAAGGGATAAAAACATAACATTATGCATTCTCATCAAATTCCCCCACACTTAGCTTTTGCTCGTCCTCGGGCAAAACTAAAATTCACTCTACTCAAGAAATCAAGGTTGCAACACCATCAACAAAGAACAATCAAGCTCTTCATAACTCATAACACATTATGAACAAACATTTTTAGACAACTTAAAAATCAATCAATAGGCATTTTGACTTGAATATGGAGCAAAATAAATAAGTAGACCTCACGGAAATAAACACTCAACTCTCATGTGTTTGAAGGGTATGTATTTCACTCAAATTCATTCCAATGAAAATGATCTACCATAAGCTTGCATATCTTCTCATTCTCCACCACTAGAATCACATGCATCACACAAATCATAAGGACTTCAAAAGGTTATAATGGGGTCCAGGATTAAGGTGGGAAATATTTGGAAATGTAGCTCAAAAGCCAATGGAACTAATGGAGCAAAAATGCATCAATAAGACATGTACAACCAATCACTCCATTCAGCAACTTCTTCAATTTGGCTTCAACATACTCAAACCATATAACATTACCACATTGGCAAAGAGAATGCTCAAATGAATACTTTTTAACTGAAATAGTGAACAATCTTTTGCAAAAACTTCCACCTTTGTAGAGATCCTACATAAACATACCCGTTTCTTGGAGTATTAGGAGGATTCAAAAACATATTTTGTAACATGAGAAACAATTTCCTCCTTCACTTTCTTTTTTTTTTTTTTTTTTTCAAATATAACCAAACCACAAATCCAAACACCCCCACACTTGAACTTTTGCACCCATACATGTCATAATAATGATCAATGCTCCACTAGTTTCATGGCTTGGGTAACGGAAATATATATATATATATATATATATATATATATATTTCAGGTTTAAAGCTTGCAATGTGGGTTAACAATAAAGTCAATAAAGCTCAAAGGTGTTTAGCAAAAGGAAAAATTAATCACAAGGTAGGCTATTTGGCTTATGTAGCTTAAGACAAAAAAAATGGCCTTAATCATGTTCATGTCTGCATGTGTCAATGTGACCTCGAATAGAATCAAAGCAAATTCTAGAGAAACAAATCCATGGAAGAATATCTCTCAAGAAAGAAAATAGTGAGACTTCAGTCTAAAGGCTCAAAATCTCACCGGCTTTTGTCTACTCACTTAGTCACTACCATCTCAAGGAAAATAACTCAACTAATTAATTCTAAGTCGCAAAATTACTCATTCAATCATGTTATGAAAATGTCAAGCTTAACTAATTCTTGCTCATGGCATATGCAACCTAGATCTCCTCCCCCACACTTGAAACTGACATTGTCCCCAATGTAAGGTGGAATGCAAAGAAAGGCAAAAATAACTAAAATGGAAATGCGAAAATAAAAAGAGAAAGGAACGAACTCCCCTTAGGTTGCCTCCCAAGCAGCGCATTTGTTTATTGTCATTGGCTCGACTTCATGCTTTCTTCTTCAATCAGTATAAGTTGGTTCCTCAAGGTCCAATTTTTCCAACTTTTCGGTTGGAATGCCTTCATAGAAAGGTTTAAGTCGATGGCCATTTACCGTAAACATTTTGAAAGTGGCTAAACTTTGAATTTCAACTGCACCATGAGAAAAAACATTAGTAACAATAAAAGGTCCAATCCAACGAGAACGCAACTTACCTGGAAACAAACGTAAGCGTGATTGGTAAAGGAGAACTTTTTGACTAACTTTAAACTCCTTTCTAGAGATCATCTTATCATGAAAAGCTTTTGTCTTTTCCTTGTAAATCCTAGCGCTCTCATAGGCATCATTGCGAATTTCTTCTAATTCTTGCAGTTGCAACTTCCTGTGTTCTCCACTCTCATCCATGTTCATATTAAAGCTCTTGATAGCCCAATAAGCTTTATGTTCTAACTCAACTGGAAGGTGATATGGTTTCCCAAATACCAAGCGATAAGGTGACATACCGATGGGTGTCTTATATGCAGTCCTATATGCCCACAACGCATCATCCAAACGCAAACTCCAATCTTTTCTATTTGGATTTACCGTCTTTTCAATGGTGGACTTGATCTCTCGATTTGACACTACCGCTTGTCCACTCGTTTGCGGATGATAGGCGGTTGATACCTTATGGGTCACATAGTACTTCCGTAGTAACGCCTCAACAGTCTGATTGCAAAAGTGCGTGCCTCGATCACTTATGAAAGCTCTCGGAATTCCAAACCTGGATAATATGTTAGACTTGATAAAATCTGCAACAACTTTAGAATCATCAGTCCTGGTAGCTTTAGCTTCTACCCATTTTGAAACATAATCCACAGCAAGTAGAATATAAACATAACCAAAAGATATAGGGAACGGACCCATGAAATCAATGCCCCAAACATCGAAAATTTTGCAAAATAATATGGGGGTTTGTGGCATCTCCTTCCTTTGGGATATATTTCCTGTCTTCTGACAATTCTCACATGACTTACAAAGAAAATATGAATCTCGAAATAAAGAAGGTCAATAGAAACCACATTCTAATACTTTTCTTGCCGTTCTCTTAACTCCAAAGTGACCACCACAAGCATAAGAATGACAAAAAGTGAGTATAGAAATAATTTCACTTTCAGGAACGCACCTTTTTATTACTTGATCTGCACAATGCTTCCATAAATATGGGTCATCCCACACATAGTATTTAGCATCACTTTTGATCTTATCTCTTTGAGCCTTAGACAAATCAGAAGGTAACATATTAGTAACCAAATAATTCACAATATTTGCATACCAAGGTAATGTCACAGTTGCAGAAAACAATTGTTCATCAGGGAATGTTTCCTGTAGACGAAGTTTATCCCCCACATGAACTAACCGACTCAGATGATCTGCAACTCGATTTTCTGTTCCTCTTTTGTCTTTTATCTCCAAATCAAATTCACTCAAGAGAAGTATCCATCGGATTAATCTCGGCTTTGCCTCCTTCTTCGTCATTAAATAACGAAGGGATGCATGATCAGAGTAAACAATGACGTTAGTACCAAGTAAATATGAACGAAATTTTTCTACAGCAAACACAACAGCTAAAAGTTCTTTTTCAGTTGTAGAATAATTTCTCTAGGCATCATCCAAAGTCTTGGAAGAATAGTAAATTGCATGAGAAGCTCTTCCAATCTTTTGACCCAAAACTGCGCCCACTGCATAATCACTTGCATCACACATTATCTCGAAAGGGACGCTCCAGTCTGGGGGATGAATAATTGGAGTAGAAGTCAACAATTCTTTCAGCTTATCAAATGCCTTTTTGCATACTTCATCGAACTCAAAAGCCTTGTCATTTTGTAACAACATGCATAGTGGTAATGCTATTTTATAGAAGTCCTTGATGAATCTTCGGTAAAAACCTGCATGTCCAAGAAAAGAACGAACTTCCCGCACACTAGTGGGATAAGGTAAAGATTGAATGACATCAACTTTAGCTTTATCAACCTCAATTCCTTTAGATGAAACAACATGACCCAAAACTATACCTTGTTCAACCATGAAATGACATTTCTCAGAATTTAACACAAGGCTAGTTTCTATGCATCTTTGGAGAACAAGTGTAAGGTTATGTAAACAATTATCAAAAAAGTTTCCATAAACTGTGAAATCATCCATAAAAACCTCTATGATTTGTTCAATATAATTGAGAATATACTAACCATACACCTTTGGAAAGTAGCTGGGGCGTTGCAAAGACCAAAAGGCATGCGACGATATGCAAAAGTTCCAAATGGGCATGTGAACGTCGTCTTTTCCTGATCTTCAGGGGCAATTGCAATCTGAAAATACCCTGAATAACCATCAAGAAAACAATAATAAGAATGACCAGCTAACCTTTCAAGCATCTGATCAATAAAAGGTAAAGGAATGTGGTCCTTGCGGGTTATAGCATTTAATTTTCTATAATCAATACAAACCCTCCACCCATTTTGCACACGGGTGGGAACTAACTCATCTTTGTGATTTCTCACCACGGTTATTCCTGTCTTTTTAGGAACAACATGAACTGGACTAACCCAAGTGCTATCCGAAATAGGATAGATCACTCCAACTTCAAGCAGTTTGAGGATCTCCTTCTTTACAATATCCATCATGGGCGGATTTAACCTTCTTTGTGGTTGGCGGGAAGATTTCGCTCCCTCTTCAAGCAAGATACGATGCATACATGTACTTGGGCTGATTCCTTTGATGTCTGCAATTGTCCAACCAATAGCTGTCTTATGCTCCTTAAGAACCTGCACAAGTTTTTCTTCCTGTGGTGCACTAAGGTTATTGGAGATAATCACTGGTAATACTCCTTCATCTCCAAGAAAAGCATATTTAAGATGATTAGGAAGAGGTTTCAGATCTGGAATAGGTGCTTGCAATTCAGAAGGTAATGATTTCTCATTAGATACAGGTAATGAACTAGAAGAATCGTTACCTGATTGCTGAATAATCGAAAAATCATTCAGTGTTGCAACAGTTTCCTGTAAATTAGTACTCAAAGATAGCTCCTCATTTTCTTCCTCAAGAGATTTGCTAATAGCCACTTCCAATTCATCTTTATCACTAAGTTCAAAAACTTCCTGTGATAAATAATCAATCACATCAATTGAATACACTGAACAATCATCAGTAGGATATTTCATGGCATCATAAATATTAAACTTAACAGTTTCACCATCAAATTCCATGATAAGTGTGCCACTATGGACATCTATCTTAGTCTTGGATGTCTTCAAGAAAGGTCTTCCCAACAAAATAGGAGTACTATGATCACCATTCTCCATATCAAGCACATAAAAGTCAGCAGGGAAAACTAAATCATTGACTTGCACAAGAATATCTTCAACTACACCTTTAAGATAGGCGTTAGATCTGTCAGCCAATTGAATCACAACACCAGTTTCATTCAAAGGCCCAAGCTTTAAAGAAGAATATATAGAATATGGCATGACATTGATAGAAGCTCCCAAATCTAACATGGCTTTCTCAAATTTGGTGTTACCAATTGTACATGGGATAGTAAACATACCTGGATCCCTACACTTTGTAGGATTTTTTCTTTGCAGAATTGCAGAAACATTTTCCCCTACTTTCACCTTCTCACATCCTTTAAGTTTCTGCTTCCTCTTAATTGTGCACAATTCCTTCAAGAATTTAGCATAACGAGGTACTTGTTTAAGAGCATCTAAGAGTGGAATATTTACCTCGCATCGGCGAAAAGTATCATATAGATCTGAATTCTTTTCATATTTTCTTGATTCTGTCAAAGCCTGAGGAAAAGGAGGTACAATTTTATAATCAGAAAGAGGTGGAAACTTACGTTTAGGTACGTCATCGTCATCGGGAAAGATTTTGTCCGCGACGATGTCTTGCTCGTTTCCTTGCACAGACGATGTAGGAACTTCCCTTACTGGAGTCTCAAGTTCTTTACCACTTCTCAAAATGATTGCACTTGCATTCTCTCTTGGATTTATTACCGTTTGGGAACTCGATGACTGGTGTGCTGTCGCAGGCACTCAAAAATAAAACCAATACCCGTTAAAATGAATGTAGTAGTGCGAGTACGAGTCGATCCCACGAAGAGTGTTTAGCCTAGTTTTGTGCTCAGTGAATAAAGATGGGGGGTTTTAAACGTGAGGAAAACAGTAAAGAAATAATCTAAAGCGAAGAAACGAGTTAAATCAAGAGAACAAACCTTGGTCTGAGTCAACATCCACCATCGGAATCCAATAACTGATCATAGATGCAAGTATCAATCAATTTATATCACGAATATTCATCGTCCGAATTCAATTCAAAGCTCTCCTCGATCATAGTTAATTAGAAACAAGCGATCTAATCAACCCTAACTACTAGACAACCTAAGACAAGCGCTGTAGATTTAATCTAGTAGCAGCGTTAAGAATAGGGAGATCGATGAAGCTAAACAACACAAGCACAAGCGGTTGCATTTAATCTAGTTGAATATTCTTCCTAAGATCTAACAAGATCTGATCAGCAGTAAATTATTAGATCCTAGTTGCTTCGCAGATTAGAGGGATCAAACAATTCCGGATTTGATATCAAACCTAGCGGTGGATCACCATGAATAATAAACTAGTAGGCCTCCTAGCAATTAGACAAGGTAATCATGAAGATTTAATCTCAGAAGAACATCCAATACTCATGTATAAACTGAACAATACAAATAAATTAGATCTCACAGTTTCATTGATTCCGAGGTTTCAGTTTCCTCGACCAAGGATCAAGATTTAGCCACGCAAGGCCATCAAGAACAATCCTCCAAAAGATTTCATAAAGCAAAAGAAAACCTAGAAAAAATATAAAAGAGGAGAAAGAGCAGTCAAAAGTGTCCAAGAATCCCCCCTCAAACTCTAGAAAGAGTCCTATTTATAGCCCCCAAGTGTATCCACCCTCGGATTAGATCACAATCGTTGATTTTTGTTACTGGGAAAGTCCGATCGATCGGACCTTGGATGCTGGATCGATCGGTCTCATTAAAATCTTCAACTTCTATTCACGTCCGAGCCCGATCGATCGGACTAAGGGAGTCGGATCGATCGATTTCATCAAAATCCTTCGTCTCTGGCTCTTCCCGAGTTCGATCGATGGTCCGATCGATCGAACTGTGTTCCTCTAAAAAGCATACGTTCTGTCACCCTTTTATTCCCAAGTCCGATCGATCGAACCATTGGTGTCGGATCGATCGGACCCATAGGAGCGATGGAGGGATCGATCGGATGTGTTGTGGCTGAAAAACACATGTTCTGTCACGTTTTTGCGTGGTCCGATCGATCGGCGGATCGCTCGGACTTCCAGCTTATTTTCCTTTCTGCCATTCAGACTGCGCATCGGTACTGAAATTGCCGTAACTTCCTCTAGGAAACTCGGAATCACGAACCGTAAAAATCTCCAGAATCTAGACTTTAAGAGCTTTCCAACCATGTATGGCACATCCTCTGGTTCTTCATGAGAAGGTACAGATAAATCTTTAAAATTGATCCAAGCACTCTTTTCAGCTTCTTTTCGACTTAAGGACTTCAATTGCATCCTAAATCAAAATATAAGAATAATGAGTGTATTTAGGAACTAAATAAGCACAGGAGACTAAGTATTAAGGGATAAAAATATAACATTATGCATTCTCATCAACCTACCGGACAGCGCAAACATCAGCTGAATCCCCGCTGTATGAGCACCAAACCGGCTTACAACCAAGCCAAGGATCTTCCTCTCGCTGGCACGGATCCAACGAACCTTCAAGCACACAAAAAGATGGCCGAAGGAGGGAGAACGGAGGCGAAGAAGGAGAAGCAAAGCAAATCGGAAAAACATGGGAGGTCTCGAGCTACTTATAGGCTCGAGTCCAATCGATCGCTCCTAGGACTGATAGGTCGGACTCAGCCGGGTAGGTCGGTTCACATCCTTATCTGGACACGGCGATCGCGTCCTTATCCGGACAACCAACACATGTCCGATCGGTCGCTCCATGGAGCAACCGATCTCACACGGGCCGCCAACGGTCCTAAAACAATCTCTCGCGCGCCAGAGCTTGGATCTTTCGATCCACAACCCTCCTAAGGTTCTAGAAAACACATAAATCAGACATAGGGGTTGTGTGTACACCCCGCAGGTGTGAAACAAACCAACAAGACGTAATTTACCAAATTGCCCTTGTAATCCATAACGAGCCACGGGCCTGACTCAAGCGGTCGACCCAGGAGTAGAGGGACATGTCCTCACAGAGAGATATAGACTTTCTTCACTGCATGGCCACCTAGGGATAGGCCCCCACAATACCCATGACTTGTTATTAAGATGCGAGATACCCGACGCTCCATATAGACCATATAGCCGTCTAAACGACGACAATGACAAGGCCTTGATGTGGCATACATTTTATACTGGTTCATTGTTCATTTATATGCGCTGCTGTTATAATATATGCGTATGTGTATGTTATACTCGTGATTCCACCTATCATATGCACATTAGATAAAAAATACACTTGTAGTGGTTGCTAGCGTCTGGCGGCACTGGAGGGCCGAGAATACATATAGAGGGTAATGAAGAGGGGGATTGTAGAGGCGGGCGGTCTTGGATGAAGGAAAGGGAGGAGAGAGAGGGAGTCGATAGGGCGGTGATCCGGTGGCGGTAGTAAAGTGGAGTGACGATGGAGCTTGCTGAAGAAGGAGCCGTGATCGTGTGGGCGTGAGGGGTGAGATTCGTGAGAGAGAAGGACAGCCTAGCTATTGGATTAGGTTTGAATTTGACTAACCTTATAGCCATCTTGATTCGACCAATAATTAAAAAGAACCGGGTTTGTTCAACCATATCAACTAATGAATGGATGAACTATATATAATCAAGTTAATAGAAGAAAAAATTCGATTTTTCAGTTTTAACTGAAATTTTAAATTATAAACCGATTCGAATCGAAAATTGAAATATTTTAATATAAGAAAATCGAAGTGAACCGTTTGAACCGACAAATCGATCCGAATGGACTTTCTGCTATTTGGTTGGTGCTGAAAGTGAGGATATGGTCACCCCCGACTAGGGGCTGAGTTTAAACGCTTCAAAAAATGAATCTTAAAAATATTTAGTGGGACAAAATCATTAATTTTTCCACCTTAACTATTTTTACCAAATATAATAAATTTTCATATCTTGTTGTACTTGTTTTGGCCACATAGACGAAGGTAAATTATCGAAAGGATTGGAAAATCGGTACAAATATATTATTAGCTGTTGTTTTATATGGAGGTTTGTTTGGATAGATCTGAGTGTTTGTTCTTCATTGTTTCCTTAGATTTGATTGATGATGGTTCCCTTGTCAGTTTAAGCTGCGGATCAAGAAAAGCATCAGCATTGTGATGCTTATTCACTGGGATGGACATGTTAGCTAAGTTCAGATGAACATCATTATTTTTTAGAAAAAATTTGGTAAAATCTTCTTTATATTTTCAACACATGGAACCTGTTCAGATTGAAAATTTTAAACTCATTCTACAGCATTTAAAACTAGAATGTATCACAATTCGTCTACTTCAATAGATCTCGTCCAGTGTTATCAAATTACTTTTGAATCCTCCAAAACTTCTTAAATTACAAATGTACCCCTACATTCTTTCATATTACATATATACCCTTACAAACATCAAAAAAATTCAAACCATACCCCTCCGTCCTCACACCGTTAAAAACGCCCTATAAAATGACCATTTTGCCCTTATCATACCCTTGTGAGTTGAATCCTAATAAACATGAATAAAGGGCAAAATGGTCATTTTATAAGGCATTTTTAACGGTGTGAGGACGGAGGGGTATGGTTTGGATTTTTTTGATGTTTGTAAGGGTATATATGTAATATGAAAGAATATAGGGGTATATATGTTATTTAGCAAGTTTTTAGGGGTACATATGTAAATCAACACAATGAGTACAAAGACCAGTAGAAAAACCGCCAAATACTGCCTATCTTTGTCTGATTTTCCTTTTCCAAGCTCAAGCTCATAATCACCATGTGAGGACCTGTCCCTCTATTCCTGTGACTCGTCGTTGACCACAAGGGCAATTTGGTAAATTACACCTTTTCGTTTTGTTTCACACCCGCGTGTGCACACACTGACCTTGATTGTGTATGTGTTTGATTAGAATAGTTAGGTGGACCCGGGATCGAAAGATCCGGAATTGGGCTTGAATTTGGCCCAATTTTGATTCCCTGTGCAGGTTGGATCAATCCAAACTCCACTTTGGATCGATCAAGGATGCACTAGGGAGTGTTGGCCGTCAGTGGAGTTCGGATTGATCCCATTTGAACTGGGGCGTCCGTATAAGAGCGGACGCGATGCTTCCTTTCTCTTTTCTTTTCCGATTCCGCTGTGATTTGGCTCAGATCCGGCGAAATCTTGAGAGGATTTAGGAAGATCCAAGGCTTGGCTTCGTGGATTGAAGTAGCTCTTGTCGAGGTAGGGTTCTACCTACAGATTTGGTTGGGTTTTCTCGTGTTCTTCGTCGTTTTCACCGAACTCGGGTTTGTTTTGAGTAGATCTCCATGTATAAGTGATGGTTTCCGGTTTTGAAGCCATGAGTAGCTTCGTGAATATCAGATCTACCAACTCACCAAGTTTGGTGAGTTTGGTTTGGTTTTTCGGCCGTGATCGCCGTCGAAAGTTCGCCGGAGGGCTGGTTGGGATCGATCCAAGTGGATATTTGATCGATCCAAGCTGCACTCAAGATGGTCTGTTCACTGGTGGAAGTTGGATCGATCCATGGGTACGTTTGGATCGATCCCATGTTTCCGAGGAACAGTGTCTCAGGGTAACAGAGATTGGTTTTCTCTGTTTGTCCGAGTCAGATCGATCCAAGGGCAAGTTAGATCGATCCGAGGGCAAGTCGGATCGATCCATGTACAAGTGGGATCGATCGGAGGGCAAGTTAGATCGATCCATGGGTATGTTGGATCGATCCAACATGCGCCAGAATGATTTTTTGAGGCTGTTTTGTCCACGTGGCTTCGTATGTATGCAGTTTTGGCGGTTTTGCCCGCGGGGTTTGCCATGATAGTTTGTTTACCGCTTTAATGGCATGTTTAGTGATATTGCTATAAACTGCTGTTTGTTACTGCTTTGTGGTTGAACCGGGGGAGTGATGACTCCCGGTATTGTGTAGAATAAATGGGCTGACCGTATGCCCTCTATCACTTTGTGGTTAACCGAGGGAGTCATGACCCTCGGGAATGTTTAGTATAAATGGGCCGAAGGTGTGCCCTTGATTGTTGCATGTTTATACTGTTGTATTTTTTGCCTTGCTTCCTTGTGCTTTAGAGGCATGTTAGGCTACGCGTGGACGGTGGTTGACCGCCGGTCCGGGGCTCTCGGGTAGCCCGGATCTATCTCTAGGACCGAGGCTGGGTAGCGAGGCCTAGGGTTTGATTGTAGCACTGTTAGTCTGATGTCAAGGTTTGTTCCTTGTACTCCTGTATCAATTGCTAAGAGGTGGATGTCGTTACCCCGACATGTGTCGTCATGCTTGGTATCCAACATGGGTAAGGGTGTTCGACATGTGCTGAGGTTCTCCTTGTTGTGGCGGGAGAGGGTTACATCGACAGGAACCCTGGGGGTATCGATGGGATTTATGGGCTCCCTGGCAAGCCTTAGCTTTTGAGTTGGAGTCTAGAGATCGTGTTGGCTCTGTTGCTTTGAGTGCTGAGAGTTGGTTGTCATAACCACGGTTGTTCCGCCAAGTGTGGAGATCTCGTTTGGAGAGGGGTGTCCTACTGGTATCGTTATGTCCACCCTATGTCAGGGATTATCGGAGGTGGTCCACCCTTGAACCGTGGTTGTCGGAGGGACGCACTTGGGACAGGTACCCTTCGGGTTATTGACAGGATTTATGGGGTCCTTGGCAGGCCTCAGTACTTGGCACAGAGTTAGTTCAGTTGCAATTTCCCCTTTCTTGTGTGTGTGTCATAGAGTAGAACCCTGCTGAGCTAGTGCTCACTCCTACCCGTACTGTGTTTGCAGGTGCAGGTACCAGCTCTCCTTTAGTGGGCCCCAGTTGCTCGTCCTGTGGTGGCGCGTCGACGTCAGGTCATGCTTGAGGGTCAAGATGGCTTCTGCTGTGCCTTTCGGAGTCAGATGATGTAACTTTTTGAGGTTTTTAATATCTTTTGTACATGAGGACTGATATATGTAAATCTTGATGTAACTCTGAAGTATGTACAGTTTTGTAATAATAGTAGTTGTTTGAATTACTTCCGCTCTCTGCTTTGTTTGTAGCTGTTTCTTCCTGTTGGATGTTAGTAGATGTAGGAACCCCCCCCCCCCCTCGTGTCCCGGTCCGGATGGATTTTTTGAGCCGGGGTGCGACGCACCAAATGACGCCAATGCATCATTTTGATTGCGGAACCCGCGATAACAAGCTCCGCTAAATTTATGCACCTGGGCATGACAATCTAGCCAGTTGCTATAAACTCCTGGCCGTCTTACATTGTTGACGACATAAAATTTCATCGTCATTAGAGCACACCTGCAAATGGATTAAACAACAGGTTTCTAATTGACGCCAATGGTAGATATAATACCAACAATAAAACATACAATGATCAAATTATACTAATCTAAGGTAGATATAATACCATGATGAATGCTAGATGTATAAGAGGCAATGATGAGTGCATGAAAGTGCACTCTGAACATGACTAATAGCAGGTTATTTTCTTAGTTTTCATGATTAATATAGATGATTTCGTCCGTATATGTTGCTTCACAGAGTTATTTGTATTATGCAGGAAATTGAAGCAAAGATGGGTCTTTAAGGCGAAAACTGTACCTTTTTGGGAGGAACCAAATGATGTGCCATAAATGGTTGGAAAGCTCTTGAAGTCTAGTTTCTGGAGAATTTTACGGTTCGTGATTTCGAGTTTCATAGAGGAAGTTACGGCAATTTTAGTACCAATGGCGTAGTCTGGATGGGAAAATAGTAAATACGCAGGAAAGATGGATCGATCATGTTCCCTAAGGGCCTGTTTGGCTTGGATCCCGGATGGAAATCCGCCGGCGACCCAAACAGCGGGATCTGGGAATCCGGGATCCACCGGATTCACTCCCATTCGCTCCCATTCCGGCGAGCCAAACGGGCCCTAAAAGAATCGATCGTTGTATGCAGACATACCAGACAGACCTGACAGAACGCATACTTTTCTGATGATCACAGAATGATCGATCCTACCATCCATCCTACTGAGAAGGATCCATCCTACTAAAAAGGATTGATCCTACACCTAAGGAAGGATCGATCTTCCTCGGGCGTAGTCAGAAATTGAAGATGTTGATTTCAAAGGATCGATCCTACACCTAAGGAAGGATTGATCGTACTCGGGCGGATCTGAATACGAGCCATCAGATTTAATCCAAAGGCTGAAATAAAAGCCAGGGTTTCATGTCCATATATAAGGGGAGTTCTTGGACGTTTTTGGAGGACTTTTTCTGACCTTTCCTGAAGGAGGAAGATGAAGAAATCTCCATCCATGGCGGACGGATGATCTAGCGAGGATAATGGTTTCTTCTTCATCATGGTTCATAGTTTTAGTTTTATTGTTAAACTCTTTTCTATGTATTGAATCTTCAAAGATTATTTTCAGATTATAGATCTCTATGTGGATGATTAATATTATGAATCCAGATATGCTTCTTTCATGATCTTATAATTTCATAGTTTTACCTATTGTTTACCTACTTTATCTCGTGAAATCTTTGCTATGCATTGCCGATTGTGAGAGTTGGTATTGTGTATTCTTAGAGATCTAGTTAGATAGAGTTAGGGCTTTGTCCTGATGAACTTTTGCTATACGTTGCCTGTAGTGACAGCCGGTATCGTATATTCTTAGGGTTTGGTTGGATGAAGTTAGAAAAATAATAAGGAAGAATCAATCGTAAGAATCAATCTTCCGTTTAAGGTGAGTGGGATGTGAATCCCTTAACTGAGTATTACATGAACCATTGAGAAGAGAAGAACCTAAATCCGAGTGAAGTGATTCCCGATGCCTAGCCTTATCAAAATCCTGATATCTTTAGTTAACTTTACATTATAATTGAATCCTTTGATCTAAGTTAGTTAATTCTTAAGTTCTCGTTTGTCTTTAATTTGTTGTTATTTGCATTTTGAATGTTTTCTGCTTGTCTCTCTGTGAGTTCGACCTCTCTTATGCTGTACTGCACCGCGACCGCTGTTCGAGACACATTTGAGTGATATCAGGCAACATGAATTAAATGAGATCTAAACACAATCTAAACCTATAATATGGCAACATGAACTAATGATAGATAGCTCTCTCTCTCTCAAAACAACCATCAAAGTACAAATCTTGTGGCAATAAAAGGAGATGACTTGCAGTTAATGTAAAGCAATGAGATAATGTGAATGACAGAATTAATCATATGTCCAGCTAAAATTAGAAAACTGGTATAAAATATAGGACTTTCAGTATAAAACTGTAAACTGTGATGATCTAAACAAAAAGAAAATGGCTTCCGTTCTGAACAGAAGCTGCATGATTTCCAGAAGTAGTTTAGACTAACAAATCTACAACCACGCTGAACAAGAACAACTTAGAAGGGTCTAAGGAATTGGACATTAAGCAAACTGATTTCACTAGCTTAGAAGGGTCTAAAGAAAATGGCTTCTCTCCTCTAGGCCTCTTACTCCCGGACCTTTGAGGCATCCCCATAGAGCTTTCACCACCAACATTAGTGCTCATAGGGGTGGTTGGGGTGGCTTCATCAATCGGTGAATCATTATTAATCGGCGGATAAGAAGCTTCATCATCAAGGTTGGTGGTATCTTCATTCACAACATGCTCATCATATACAGACTTAGAGCACTGCCCAATGACCCTTTCCTCCCCACAACAAGCCATTAGCAAGTCGAAATTCTTAATAGGCTTGTTGAGTAAGCTCTTAGCCTTTGGATGAGCCTATATGCACAAAATATGTGGCTTTCATATATATATATTCTAGACATAAAGTTAAAGAATAGACCAGTTTCCAAAAAAACATACCGCAAGATGTTCATCCATCACAACAGGTGGCAAAGTGATCCACCTGGACTCCTCGTTCCACCCAGCCCCACTCAAGTCAAGCAATTTCTTGATCAAATCATGCTTAGATCGGAACAAAGCCATGTGATGGCTTACATTGTTGCCATCATAGGTTGTGCCACATTTCTTATTGACCGCTTGAGCAGCGGTTGTGAAATGGCTTCCTTTAAACCATTTATCCCCTCTAGGCTTGTTTTTGGCAACTTCACCAAGGTAAGCAAGCAAGATAGCCTCGACTTCAACACTCCATCTTTTATTCGGAGTACCCTTCTTACCGGCTGCCCGTGACCCACCCACATTACCATCATCCTGTGTCATCGGTTGAGAGGAATCCATATCCTACATGCACTATTCATAACACACAAACAACAACATTTTCACACAAGGCACACAATCTTTACAAACAAGGAGCAAAGCCCATTCTAATAAAAGCTAGGTAAAAACCAACAAAGTTTGTTACAAACTTGACTTGTAAATGTAACAGAGTTTTATAATAAAAGCAAACACAAATCGTTCATGTGTTATAGTCTCTCCACATTTGTTCAGCAATTCTCTCACGAATTTCTAACCTAACATTTTCCTCTTCTCGCTACCTCCTCGCAGTGCGTGGTTGTGTAATTGCCCATTCAGCATCCACTAGGATGTCCGGTTCAACATCAATCATCATTAACGGATCACTTGGAGACTCTTTTAGAATAAAGTTGTGTAAAATACAAGAAGCGAGCACAAGATCAACTTGTGTTTCGAAAGGGAAAAGGGATGAGACCCTAGAATCTTAAAACGATTCTTAAGCAAGCCAAATGCTCGTTCAATTTTCAACCGAAGTGATGAATGCCTTAGGTTGAAGAGCTCTTGCTTATTGCGAGGTATATTGCCATAGTCCTCTTTCAAATGGTACCGTACACCCCAGTAAGGCGCAATGAAGCCAGGCATGGTTGTGTATCCGACATCAACTAGGTAGTGTTTGCCTACAATTAATATCAATGGACACATCACCAAATGCATTATTAGGAAAAGCACGCATGACAAAGATATTCATAAGAGAAATTGCTAAGGTTGCGCATTGTGCTTGTACCTTCGATGGTTTTTAAACCACCGGGAGAGGGTCTCGAGAGTGCATCTTTCAACACAGTAAAGTCATTGGCTAAACCTTCCCAACCAGCTAATACATATGTAAACTGGAGGTCTCGTGTACATGCAGCCAAAACATTTTGAGTCACTCCTTTCCGACCACGGAAAAGTAGGATTCTATTTGCGGGGATGTTCGCATGAATATGTGTGCCATCTATAAGGCCAATACAATCCTACATGCACATGAAGAAAGCAACATGTCATATAAGTCCATTGGTCATATAAGACCCGTGCAACCCAAGGATGTTGCAAAAGCTAGTATTGATTATTATCATAAAGTACGGATAATATGTGGGGTTGTTAAATATTTCTGGATGCGTGGCTGATCCCGGTTGTTGCATGCAGAGGTCCCGAAGTTTACATATTGCCTTCAAAACAGCATTGAAATATCGACTGATGGTTTCCCCGGACAATAAAAACTCTGTCCACATCACTCGATTTTTCGTGTTGTGACCAACAATATGTAAAAAAATTACACAATTGTTCTTCGACGGTTAGATGATCTGTGCCCTCTAGCAAATGTCGTAGTCTTATTTGTTTGGGCAGTTTTCTCAATGCATCCACATCCATACGGATGTAACTGACACAATAATCTCTACCGGCCCTCATAATCCTATCCATGTGTCTTTTCTAGTCTCCTCTCTATGCTCCTGGGGCAAATCGCTAATGCGATCGCATGGTGCGTAGTACTTTTTAATTAAAATAACTACGACAGCGTATGCCACGGCGAGTACCCGCTTCCTCTCAAATTCTTCATCGTAACCATCCATCTAAAGAGGAAAGGGAAGGGGATGCTTTCAGAAGCATTTGAAGCATGACATAATAGTAAACATAACCAACTGCCGTATTTAATATTGGAGAATTCATATCTATAGATAAAAGCTTCTATAAACAAGACACAGGGAAGAGATCCAAACAGACAAATAATCTTATTACTCAATAGATGAAACATATTATAGTAACCAGCAACTAAGATTTCACAAAGTTTAAAAAAAATCCAAACATATTATAGTAACCAGCATGAAAGATTCTTGTGGTCTGTTAGATTTGTTGTCAACTTATATTAGATGAAGAAATAATGAAGAAACAATCCAAAACAAAAGGCAATCAAAATTCCATTTCCTTTTTGTTTAATGTGGTCTGTGAAAGATGTATCATACATGATGAAATGCTTCCTCTCAGCAGCTTGTTTAATCTAAGTATTGAAAAGCATAATCAATGTGAAAAATAAGTCAACTGGATTATTAATTTTCATGGAACTAGATCTAGTATATCAGACGTTCCACAAAGAATCACTAGACAAGAGATAAGTAGCAGTTAAGATCAGAACCGATTTCCAAAAAATTCAATTTCCTCAGCCCAGCCCTATATACCAATAAACATAGCATTAGACAAGAGATAACTAGCAAATAAGAACAGAGACAATTCAAAAATTCCAATATCCTCAACCCAGCCACCTCTTAACAATATACAACCAAAACATCTAGAACACCATAACAGAGTATCAACTCTAATCCAGAACAATAACAAGACACCAATTGCCTAAGAACTCCAACGTTAGAAACAACAATAGATACCCACATCGAAAAACATCCCTAGAATGTTACTAAACACCAAACAAACATCAGGATACTTCTAGATGAACCTTTCAAGAGTCCATTCAGAACTAAAATCATCAAAGCCAAGCACATGACATCTTCAAAGCAAAAATGTTACTGACAACTTGTACATAAGAAGCAAACTACATGGTATCTTCAAAACTGACCGGAAATTAGCTTATAGATAAGAAACAAAATGTTACTGACAACTTAATCAAGCATATGGCAAAGTACCCTTTAGTCTTGATCCATATCATAAATCCACAGAACAAGCAAAAGAACAAGCAAAATGTTACTGACAGTAAGCAAGCATAAATCCACAGAACAAGGAAAATTAATTCCGACAAAGTGAACAAGTAGTAGGTAAATCCACAGAACTAGAAAGATGCAAACAAAATAAATCCACAGATCCAAGCACAAAGGAGAGAAAATGAAAGAGAAATAAAGGAGAGACAACACACCGGAGAGAGCCAAGTAAATAAAGGAGAGAAAATGAAAGAGAAATAGTGAAGAGACATAGATCCAAGCACACATACAACCTCTCGTTACATGGAGAGGGCTCAAGTAAAGAAGAAAATCCATAGATCAAGCACATACACCCAAAAAAAAAAAATGAAGCAAATCCATAGATCCAAGCTTCAGTAGTGAAGAACCTGAGCAGATCCGGCCGAAAGATCACCGGTGGTGGAAAGGGAAACGACACGCCGGAGAGAGCCACCAACGGAGAGGAGATGGTGAGGAGAAGCCCCGGAGATCACCGCCAACGGAGAGGAGACGGTGGGGAGAAACACCGGCGAGAGACAACGGAGAGGAGATCGTGATGAGAGACCCCGGAGATCGCGACCAACGGAGAGGAGACGGTGAGGAGAACCCGGAGAGAGCCGGCAGAGAGGAGATGGCCTGCTCACCGGAGAGAGACAACGGAGATGAGATGGTGAGGAGAAGGAAACCCCAGAGAGAGCTAGCGGAGAGGAGATGAGGAGATGGTAACCCTAGTCCGATGTTTTCTAAACTATTAGGACTAGTATCTCAAGTTAGGGACTGGTTCGGCATTATTGAAATGGCCTCCCACTCCACTCAGCCGACTCTAGCCTTTTTTGGCTTGAGTGAAATGGCTGAGTGGAAGCCTTCAGTCCACCCACTCCCTCTACTTATGGTCTAACCTAACAGCTTCAAGTGGAGGGAGTGTTGCTAGTCCAGCCACTCCACCCCCCACTTTTGCCAACCAAATAGCCCCTTAGTCCAACTCCTTTGAACTTTGTTTGAACAAAGGTGTCAAAGTTGTTGAGATTGGATAAGGAAAGAAATAAAATAGATAAAATAGAGGGAAATTGAAGATGATGAACTATGGTTGAACTACTCCTGTGAGTAATAGATCTACTCCTATAAACGGAATTATGGTAGTACTACTACAAATGAAGAACTGGTTACAGGAATTTAAAATGAACAAAAGCTTCATTGCTGAATTTAAAAGGCTACATTGCAAATAGACCTAAGTCTACTGATACATGCTAAAAGATAGATAAAGTGCCTTTTGCTCTTGATTTCGGGAGTCCTCTTTTCTTCATCCTTTTGGCCTTTTATAGAGTTTCTGATAACCACCTTAGCACCACCCACCATGCGGCAACTGTTCTGGAACTGCCACTAAACAATATCTCTTATCTTCCGCTATAATGTTTTCCTATGAAAACCTTAGAATCTGAACATACTCTGAACATGAAAGTTATAGATCTTCAAATTATCTTTCCAACGGTACAAGAAACGTCCAATTTGGACATCGAATGAGAAAGTTATGACTGAATCAATCAGACTACATTAATTGCTAATATGGCAGATTAGTCAAATATGAACGATGGAAATATGAACGATGACATTGGTCATTTTGGATGATGACATCGGCCATTTTAGACGATGACATTTAGATGTAGGCCATTATTTACTATTTTGCCATTGGGCACTTCGACTGCCAGTTTGACACACTAAATGATAGAATCTGAAGATCTCATCAACATGAAAGTTATAGATTTTCTCGTCCTCTTTCCAATGGTTCAAGAACCAACTACTTGGTGCAACGTGAATTTGTGTTGCACACTGATCATGAGGCCCTCAAATTCCTCCATGGCCAACATAAGCTCAACCGGCGACATGCGAAGTGGGTCACCTATCTGTAGGAGTTCACCTTCTCTCTCCGGCACCTGGCGGGCACGCAGAATTGGGTTGCTAATACACTGAGCCAGGGTCCCATGCTCCTGACTACTCTGCAGACACAGGTAGTAGGTTTTGAGGTCTTCAAGGACCTCTACCCAGATGATCCTTCTTTCGGCAACGTTATGCTGAGGCCAGGGACGGGCAGCGCACGGATTATAGCTGGCAAGACGGCTTCCTATTCCGGGGGCTACGACTTTGTGTGCCTGATTGCTCTCTACGAGGACTGATTCTGCAGGAGCTACACCGATAAGGTCATTTTGGGCGAGACAAGACTCTGGCCCTTGTAGCTCAAGATTACTATTGGCTGAAAATGCCAAGGGATGTGGTCAGATACGTGGAACAGTGCCATATCTGCCAACTGTCAAGGGGATTAGCTACTAACACGGGACTCTACATGCCACTTCCTGTTCCTGATGCGTCATGGATCGACGTTAGCATGGACTTCGTAGTCGGTCTACCTCCCACAACTTGCGGTATGGATGCCATCTTCGTAGTTGTTGATCATTTTACTAAGATGACTCACTTTATAGCTTGTCGGACAACGATGGATGCCGCGCGAACTGCTCGCCTATATTTTCAAGAGGTGGTGTGCTTACATGGGATTCCTTGGTCTATCACCTTTGACCATGACACCAAGTTTATGAGCAATTTCTGGAAGTGTTCATGGCAAAAACTGGGGACAAAATTAAACTTCAGCAGTGCTTATCATCCCCAGATTGATGGTCAAATCGAAGTTGTCAACAGAAGCCTTGGCAACATTCTGAGGAGCCTCGCGGGAAACCGACTGAAGATGTGGGTTGCGGCTTTGAGCCAAGCCGAATTTGCCTTCAATCGTTCCAAAAATCATTCGACTAGCTTGAGTCCTTTTGAAATAGTTTATGGGTCCAATCTCATGGGCGTGTTGGATCTGGTTCCGATTCCCAAGCTTGGTCGACCAAACTTGCGAGCTGAAGACATGATGAGTGTTGGCCCTAATATTTTTTCAATGATGTCAATATATTTGATGATAAAACATTGTTTTAATATAAATATACCTTAATTTTGAAAGCATTAAAATCATATTTAATGTCGTTTTGTACTGACGGTCGATGCACGGATCGACTGTGGGGTAAGGCGGTTGATGCAATGATCTACCGTGGGAGATGTTCATGGGAAAAGAGCTTGACGGTCGATGGACCGATTGACTGTGGGCTATGTGACTATGTCTTGGAGGTGCGAAGGTCAAGCGAGGTATCGACCTTGAGACGCGGTTTTCGCAACAGAGCCTGACAGACGATGTCACGGTCGATGCGACGGTCAACCGTGAAGTCTGAAGGACGATGTGTGGATCGACCGTGGCTCAAGAAGAGCCTGGCGGACGATGTCACGGACGATGATACGGTAGACCGTGAGCCAAGAAAAGAACCGTTAAAGTGCCGTTGCAGGAGCAGAAATTAGCCGTTGGGAGGCTATTTGGAGGGCTTTGGAGCTCAGCTATAAAAGAGAAGTTGCAGCAAACTTCCCAAGGACTTAGGGTGAGCTAAGGGATTATTGTAATCATATTCTAGCAAGTTACTATCTCTTTATTAGTGAGCTAAACCTTTGTAAAACTACTTCAAGTGTGAAGTAGACCTGGAGAGAAGTATCCAAGAGAGAGCTTGGAGAGATTGTAAGGTTGCCAAGCACCCGTAAGCTTGGTGGATAGGTTGCCAAGCACCCAGAAGCTTGATGGACAACTTGTAAGAGGTCTTGCAAGTAGTAGAACCTCAAGGAAGCCCTTGAGAGAAGTGGACGTAGGCAAGGTTGGCCGAACCACTATAAAAATTCTGGTGCAATCTCTCTAACTCTCATCTCTTATCCTTGCTTTAACATATTTTCTGCTCTTATCATTTGCAAGCATATAATTTAATTAGACTCCTCTTATTTAGATTTCAACAATTGAGTTTATTGTATTAATTCTAAGATAAACCCCCATCTTAGAACTTTAATTGGTATCGGAGCTAGGTCTCTATTTTAGTGGTGTAACAACCCTTAGAAGATCCTAAATCAAGATGGAAATCCAATAGGGATAATCTACCAATAGGCCACCCTACTTTAATGGATATAACTATACCTATTGGAAAACTAAAATGGAAATTTTTATACAATCCATGGACTATGATGCATGGATGATAATAGAAGATAGAGATTCTAGGAAACTTCAAGTAAATGCCAAGGCTAAAAACATTCTATTTTGTGCCCTTAGCCCTGATGAATTTAATAGAATTTCAGCATGTAAAACGGCTAAAGAAATATGGGAAAAACTTGAAGTTACTTATGAGGGAACAAGCCGAGTTAAGGAGTCTAGGATTAGCATGCTTATTAATGATTATGAGTTATTCTCTATGAAGGATGATGAGAATATAAATGAAATGTTTACTCGCTTTATCGATATTATAAATATTCTTGATTCTCTTGGTAAAAGCTATACTAATGATGAGATGGTAAGAAAGATCCTTAGGTGTCTATCTAAGACATGAAATCCCAAGGTGACAGCAATCGAAGAAGCTAAAGATTTAACCAAGCTGTCTCTTGATGAGCTCATGGGTTCTCTCATGACATATGAGATGAACATGGAGAGGAGCAATGATGGAGAGAGGAAGAAAAAGAAAACCATTGCTTTCAAGTCAACATACAAGGATTCATTTGACTCAATCGATGAAGATGATGATGAGGAGATGCAGAAGATCACAAGAAGAATCCAACGAATCATCAAGAATCAAAGAAAGAAAAACCCCAAAGGTGAAAAAGGAAACTCCTCTTCTTACTTAAATAAAATTACTTGTTATGAGTGTAGGAAGCCCGAACATTATATGTCAGATTGTCCAAAGCTCAAGAAATTTTTCAAATAAGAAGAAGAAAGCCAAGGAAGAAAGTGACTTGAGCTCCACCTCCTCCGAAGAAGAAGAAGAAGAAGAAACTGCAAATCATTGTTTAATCGCATTCGGAGAAAAGAAAATAAAATTGACAAGTAGAGGCGCATGGTATTTAAAGGAGGATAACAATTTGGTTTAAAGGTAATGGAGGTATGTCTTAATTTTTGATATAATGTCTCCTCCATTACATTTTCTCATTCGATTTTTATTTAAATTTATTTCTTGTTTAAAAATGGTTTATGAAAGTCTTTTGTGTAAAGAATTGATTACTTTTCATAAATGACCGTTTTGATTGTAAATTTTCATTTGATATCTTGTTTTGAGATGATTTTAAACCTTGAATGTTGATTTTAAAACTTTCTATTGGTTCTCTTAAGAAATTTTTTTTTTCCTGTTTTAAGTTGATTCTTCTTCCCCATCCACTATTTCTTTTTGACGATGTCAAAGGGGGCGAAATATTGTGATGACACTCCTGTTTTTGAAAGTTTTTGAAACTTTATATTCTCTACAAACCTTTTGATGTTTAAAGAATTTCTCTATCCATACTTAGTAAAGATTTCATGAGAATACACTTCATGCTCAGAAATCATGTCTCTTGTTTCTATTCAAAGAGGTACATATGCCATATTTTGCACTTTGACACCTTTTGACCTATAATCATGCTTGATATATCATTTTAGTGACATATGACATGCATGCTAAGTGTAATTCACTTTAGAACATATTTTATGAGATAAATGGATGCAAAAATTAAGGGGGAGCTTTCAAGGTTTTATCATCACAATTTAAAAGGTTGCCATCATCAAAAAGGGGGAGATTGTTAGCCCTAATATTGTTTCGATGACGTCAATATATATTTGATGATAAAACATTGTTTTAATATAAACATCCATTAATTTGGAAAGCATTAAAATCATATTTAATGTATTTTTGTTCTAACGGTCGATGCATGGATCGACCGTGGGGTAAGGCGGTTGATGCAAGGATCGACCGCGGGAGATGTTCATGGGAAAAGAGCTTGACGGTCGATGTGACGGTAGATGGACCGATCGATCGTGGGCTATGTGACCATGTTTTGGAGGTGCGACGGTAGAACGAGGTATCCACCTTGAGAAGCAGTTTTCGCAACAGAGCCTGACGGACGATGTCACGGTTGATGCGACGGTCGACCGTGAAGCCTGATGGACGAAGTGTGGATCGACTGTGGGTCAAGAAGAGCCTGACGGATGATGTCACGGACGATGCGACGGTCGACCGTGAGCCAAGAAAAGAGCAGTTAAAGAGCCGTTGCAGGAGCAGAAATTAGCCATTGGGAGGCTATTTGGAGGGCTTTGGAGCTCAGCTAGAAAAGAGTAGTTGCAACAAACTTGCCAAGGACTTAGGGGGAGCTAAGGGATTATTGTAATCATATTCTAGCAAGTTACTATCTCTTTATTAGTGAGCTAAACCTTTGTAAAACTACTTCAAGTGTAAAGTAGACCTTGAGAGAAATATCCAAGAGAGAGCTTGGAGAGATTGTAAAATTGCCAAGCACCCGTAAGCTTGGTGGATACGTTGTCAAGCACCCGGAAGCTTGGAGGACAACTTATAAGAGGTCTTGCAAGTAGTGGAACCTCAAGGAGGCCCTTGAGAGAAGTGAATGTAGGCAAGGTTGGTTGAACCATTATAAAAATTATGGTGCAATCTCTCTAACTCTCATCTCTTATCCTTGCATTAACATATTTTCTGCTCTTATCATTTGCAACCATATGATTTAATTAGACTCCTCCTATTTAGATTTCCACAATTGATTTTATTGTATTAGTTCGAAGATAAACCCCCCTCTGAGAACTTCAATGAGCACCTTCACACCGTAAAGGATCAGGTCAAGGCTCAATTGGAACTCACCAACGCCATGTATAAAAGCACTATGGATCGGCATCGTCGCCACATCACCTTCAACGTCGGGGATGAAGTATGGGTCGTGTTGACTAAGGAGAGGCTGCCGGCAGATGCATATTCCAAGTTGGACGATAGGAAGATCGGACCGTCTGAGGTCCTTTAGAAATGTAATGATAATGCCAACCGAGTTCGGCTTCCACCCCACTTGAAGTTTTCTGATACCTTTAATGTGAAACATCTGGTTCCATACAGAGGGGTTCAATTCGATTTAGACTCGAAGACGAGTCCTTTCCTACCAGGGGAGGATGATGCTGGACCGAGTCCAGATCCAGACCTGGCTGAGTCCCATCTGGAGAGACTCCCTAAGCGATCCGGTAGCGTTCGAACTCCATCCGTTTGACTCAGATCTCCGTACGACTGTGACCGTCGGATGGGCATAAGTTTTCACCCCGATGTCCGATCGAGGCGTGCGACCAGCCATTTCGACCGGCTCGACGAGCCTGCCGAGATTCATCAGAGATCAAAGATCTCTCCATGACCTGGGCCTCCAAATCTCCAGATTCCCTTTCCTTATGACCTAAATTTCCATTTTTATGTAAAACTTTTCTTTTTAGGCAGGTTATCGGTTTTTACTATTTTTAGCAGGGTTTTCTATTTCTAGCCGATTTTCTTCTTCCTTAATTCCAGATTGCCTCATTAGTTATTGGGTTTGAGTCTAATTCATGTTTTGAGTTCATGTGTAAGTTGGTCTCTCCTTATCCTATAAAAGGAGTTTTAGGGTTTGTAATCAGGGGACTTTTTTTATTAGTATAATTTGAGTGGTTTTCTCCTCTTTGAGAATCCTAGTTGTCTCTCCCATAGAGAGCACGGTTGCCTCTCTCTACGAGAGGTTTTTCACATTACCCTGCGCCAAATAGTTTATTCATACTTAAATCCAACAGTAGAGTTAAGGGTAAAACGATAATTCTGCCTCCCTACGTCACGGGTTGATGATGTTATGAGGAATCTATTATATAAGATACAATGCACTCTTTCAGTCGGTTAAGGATGTCCGATACAAGTTATGCCCGTATATATCAGGCAATCGAAATGAAACCACGTGTAAGGAAATAATGTGGGTGGTAGTAATCAGATGGTTGGGAGAGACAGAAAGTAGTGGGGGATGGTGGTTACCCTTGCCGGGTAGTATGGGGGCCCACCTAGTACTTTATATTGTTAGAATTTGAGGAGTACATACATAAAGAATTAAGGGGGTGGTTATTCAATTAACCCTAAAATCAAATTTCAGAAACTCGATCACAAGACCACCACTATTATAAAGAGCAAGAACGCTTGCTACGTACATTTCTTTTAACTGAATTTGACTTAACCCACCCGCATCCCTGTTGTGAGGAATCTAAACCGCTCACAGGGCTCTCCAGAAGGCAAACAAAGATCCTCTATTATAAATGGAATGATCAATCAATCAATTGATTGTATATAGCTTTACATAGAATTTATGATTGATCTGTACAATTGTAAAGTTACTATTATTGTATTTACTCTGCTTATAAATACAAAACATCACCACTTGTAGCTCATGTGAAAAGAGGTGGTGCTGGGTGGTCTCTCTCGTCAGCTTTCTCTTGAGTTCCTGCAGCTCCATGTTCGTCTCGGAGGCCACAAGGATTCAGGGAGGGGACCGTAGAAGTCTTCTTCCTTTGGGTTGCTCGGTAAACCTTTCGACCGGAGAAGTATATTGTCCGCAGTCGATCAATGCTAATAAAGATCCGAAACCCATACCGAACCAGTTTGAATGAGCATGCTGGTCGGTCCAACATGAACCCCCACAAAGCTTGGTGATTTCCGTCGCCGGAGAAATGAAGTACTTTAAAAAATGGGCTCTTGGTGATTCCCGTCGCCGGAGACTCCATGCGACCAGGAATGTTCCTACGTCTAAGCTTGCAAGACGCGTTTTGCAAGGGGTCTCTTCGGTGGAGAAGCGGCAACATCGGGATAGTGGCCAGCCTTCCACTCCTCTTGTTGGAGAGGGGAGGCTTGCTCAAATCCTGCTGGGGTGGTGGCCATTCCTGTGCAACGTGCGCCACCAGCAAGGCGCTGGGCCCATGTGGTTGGTGGGGGTGGTTCTCATAGATTTAATGGTGGTGGGGTGTGGGGCAAAGGTGCTGGTCCCGAGCTCCCACACCTTCACTGTTCTCTGTGAAGGATATCAAAGGGACCTCAATGCCATCTCGCAAAGGTGAGTCTTTGCCCTGTTAAAGTGAGAGAAAGCAGGAAGGCATGGTCCTTTGGGCTTTTCGGAAGATTCATGGGAGGAACTATGCCCCTCATTCACCTTAGGTTCAAGGTGGCCCAGCTTTGGAAGCTATCGGGTGGGGTGGCAGTGATGGATATGCCTGAAAGTGTCTTCGCCTTTAGGTTCTCTTGTTAGGAAGACATGCAGAAGGTCTTGCTGGGTGGGCCTTGGAAGAGTAATGGGCTCCTTCTCTCCCTCATTCGCTAGAAAGATGACTTCCAAGCATCTGCCTCTGCGTTTGAGACCATTCCGGTCTGGACCAAAGTCCAGACCGTCCCACCTGAATACTTCACTGAGGATCTCGTCAAGGATATGGTTGCACCTTTGGGTACTCCGCTCGTTGTGGATTTGGCTACTGCGAGGGCAATTCAGGGCAAGTTTGCTAGAGTTTGCATTGAGATTGATTCATCCGAGCCGTTGTGTGGGAGCTTGGAGGTGAATGTAGAGAGGAAAAAGATTGATCTCTCTGTTATTTATGAGGATATTCAGGTTTGTGAGGGGTGCTGCAAGATTGGACATGTTTGCCCGACTCCATCCCGTCGCTCGCCTCCGATGCAGGAGAAAGATGTCGAGTTGCTGGTGTTCACGGCTTCGGATTCTTCTTCAGCCGGTGGTAATGATCTCTCTTCGGATTCCTCAGGTCCGCCACCGGGATTTGGGAAGAACGATAGTTGGACTGTGGTCACAAATCGCCGGCGTAAGCCTGCCGAAGGAGTTGCGGCCAAGGCTGTGGTGATCACACCGCCTCCCAATGGCGTGGGTTTCGAGAGGGCTGCTATGAGGCCATGTCAGGAGGCAGGATGCTGTCAACAGAGAGGTGTGGGTGTGGTGCAGAATAGTCATGATGGCAAGGCTGGGTTGGCAGGAGTTCAACGCAGGGTGTCTTCTTCTAACAGGGATGGAAACAGTAGCTCACCTCAGGGTGTTTCTGGTTTGAAAAATGATTCCTAGCCAAGCCACTTATTAGTTGGCTGATAGCCAATCTTAGGTGGCTAACTTTGATTTCTAACACGTGGCAGCCAATCCAAACTGTTGATAGACCCATTAAGTTTCGACCTGTTAAAGAGGCTCCCCCCTTCTCCTTCTCCCATCGGCTCTACTTCCCCCTTCTCCATCTCCCGCCGGCTCCTCCACCGAGTCTCCCATTCTCCTTCTCCCGCCAACTCCTCCACCGATCGAGGGCATCACCCCTTCTCCCGGCAGCCACTTCACCCATCATCCCTTCTCCTTCTCCCGCCGGCTCCTGCACCGATCTAGGGCATCATCCCATCTCCAAGCGGCCAAACTTTACATCGATCTCTCCATCGGCCTAGGCATCGATGCCCCGGCGGCTCCTCCATCGTTCTCGGCGACGCGTGCGACCAAGTTGCCGGCCAAACCCTCCATCGATCTCGGCGAGAGGCGGACAGCTTCACCGCGGACGCCCTCCACCCGGCGAACCGCTTCAACCCCAATCATTCTCCGGCGAACGGCTTCCACCGCGGTGCTGCGGGTGCTCTCCAATCAACATTCACCTCAGGTTTGGGAAAAAAATTATATTTCTTTATATGGTTTGGTACTTTTTGTTGGATTTTTGGTGATTATTGAAAAAAAAATTCTAATCAGATTTTAGAATTTTTTTTTGAATGTTAGAATTCTCTTTTTAGCTTCGATTTCAACATCTTTATCGTTGATTCCAATTTATCTTCCTCCCATGACCCTACCAAATTGACTTGATTAACATTTTATCCTTGTAGGGCCTTACATGTAAGTTCTTTTATGTGGTCGTCCCCTTTGTAAAGCATTCTTGTGATTACCGCGGTCTAAAAGTTCATGCATTTATTCTCTCTTGCCCTTGGACCCAATGTTGAACCCCTAACTTTTGTTGGAAAGACCCAGGTATGCAGGTTATCATGGTATCGAGGTTCTTTTTAAGAATATGTGGCTTATAGATATGCATGTATCTAGGTTCTTGCTATACTTTCTCCATTAGCATGTCATATTTCCAACATTGCTCATCTTAGCTGTGGTAGACATTGAGAAATGTTTACTCTGTACTACAATTGCCAAAAACATGCTAATGTTGCACTAATCTGTATCACCAATCTCACTCTTGGTTGTGATGATCCAGGTAAGCTGAGATGCCGAAAGAAGAAAAGAATAAAATATCACATCGGTCCAGGGCTCTTGCTAAGGTGAAGGAGCATTTTGTAGCAGCTGATTACATTTTCCAGACAGATACATCAATTTCACGATATTGCTAGACATAATTAGAGAGTTTTCGATGAACTGGACACATGTATGACTAATATTTATGGTCAACAGCTGTGGATGTTGTTCAAAACTATTGATCATGGTTACTTAAAAGTACCTCTTTTGGTGAAAATTTGGAAGAGAGGCGAGAACAACACATTTTGTGTTATTAAGCTATGAATGTGATCCGAACAGCCATGTGTTTGTATTATTGTGTCACAGTTTTGTATTACTTGCATTTGTTACAGCCAGAAATGAATACAATTTTCTACGTTCATCTTGTATGAATATAATTTTGTATGATATTGTTTCATCTTTTATGAATATAGATTTGTATGATGTTATATCTTTAAGGAATCGAAATTTTTCAACAGGGTTGAATGTATGTCAGTCTTTCATCCCGACTCTATTCTTTGCAACCTCTCTCTCATGTCATTGGTGACAATTTTTTCAACTCACTTATCTCTCCTTCATGTTATCGAATAAAAATTACAACCACCATGCTCCTGTGAAAAATAAAATATCATAATTTTTCCACAGGTGATCATAACAAAACTATGTTTGTAGTCCTCAAAAAATCAGTTAATTGTCATGATCCTATCCAATGAGCAGGGCAATCAAAAAATCTCCTTCCTGGCTTTGATTCTGGGAACACTCAACCTTGCCCTTCTGTACTTCGTCAGTAGTTGAAGAACTCAGTGGAGAAGTGTCTTCTTGTTTGTGGTCATTCACAAGAGAGCGAATTGGAACATTGACTTCCTCAATCTCAAAGAAATCATCTGGTGACTCACATGCTTCAGAGTTAAAATCATTGGATCTCCTCCGCAAAGACTTTTTGTTTCAAGAGTAAGTTAGAATCATTGGATATACTAATAAATAGATAACACACATCGTTACCCACTGGCTTGAAATTTCAATACATTCTGTTTTTGTCCTTTTCCTTACTTGCTACTTGATGCCTTCCATTGTTAGATCCCAGAGCTGCAAGAAAGATACCACTAAACTCATACAAAGGAAAGTAGAAACTTATATATGTTGCAATCAAGAAACAGGTAATCAAATTACATTGACTTCCTAGCATCCTCTTCCGACTGGCATTGCATGCCTTCTTCAAACTAGCAGCATGGATTGTTCCTCCTGGAATAACCTCAGCAGAATTGGTACTTTGTTTCTGAATTACATGAAATTTGGCAATCAGTAATTGGTCAGATTTACTTCAAAGATATGACAAACAGTATTAACCAATTTGCTAAACACCTCGGTGCCTATCGTCTGAAATGGCTCCTTATTCAATTGCTTCTTCTATAGAATCACAAAAGTTTCACCAAATTAACTAAATTCGCATATAGATCACTACAGCACTGCGGTGGAAGCCGCTTGCCGGAGAATGATGGGGGTTGAAGCGGTTCGCTGGGTGGAGGGTGTCCGCGGTGAAGCCGTCCGCCGCTCGCCGAGATCGATGGAGGGTTTGGCCGGCAGCTTGGTCGCACGCGCCACCGAGAACGATGGAGGAGTTGTCAGGGGTGATGGAGGAGCCGTCGAGGCATCGATGCCTAGGTCGATGGAGAGATCGATGTAAGGTTTGGGCGCTTGTGAATGGATGATGCCCTAGATCGGTCCAAGAGCCGGTGGGAGAAGGAGAAGGGATGATGGGTGAAGTGGTCATCGGGAGAAGGGGTGATGCCCTTGATCGGTGGAGGAGCCGGCGGGAGAAGGAGAATGCGTGACCCGATGGAGGAGCCAGCGGGAGAAGGAGAAGGGGAAGGGGGAAGCAGAGTCGGTGGGAGAAGGAGAAGGGGGAAGGAGAAGGGGGAGCCTCTTAACGGGTCAAAACTTAACGGGTCTATCAATAGTTGGGATTGATTTCCACGTGTCGAAAATCAAGGTTAGCCACCTAAGGTTGGCTATCAGCCAACTAATAAATGGGTTGGCTATATATCATGACTCTTCTGGTTTTGGTAGGCCACCTTAGAGTGGCCTGCTGGGTAGACATAATCAGTGTGTGACTCCATGTCTACGTCCCATTCGAAGGCCTTTTCTTCAAGGCCTTTTTAGACCGGGCTACCCACCTACGACTTCAAGTTCTTCTGCTCAGGGCCCAGTTGTGGGGAGGGAGTCTCTCCCCTCAACAACTTTGCTCTCATTGCACAAACAAGGGGTTAAGTCTCTCAAACAGGCTTTTCTGGTGAAAGTACCTGCTTGGGGTCACCCTTCGTAAACCCTATTCGCCTTCATCTCCGGTATTTATCCGCCCCATTGCCGTTTCAAGGGTGGAGATCCGGCGTCGTCTTCACGCTCCTCCGGGCGTGGCCTCCAATGCCATCATTCCCGTTCTCGTCCAGTAAGTTCCCTTCCGTCCCTTCCTCCTCTCCTATCCATGCTTCCTCTGTTTCTTAGCCACCGACGACACCCATGGCTTTCGCCATGAGTCTTGACCAATGACGCGCGGCGGCCAGGGCCGGCACCCACCTTCCCGTCCTTGTCTCTTCTTTTCTTCCCTTCCTTCACCGTCGTTACTCTATTTTTCCTGTCCATTCCAGCCGTGCTCTGTTTTTCTTTCGGTCCAGCCGTCCTCCCTTGCTCGATGCTCACCGGCGTTTGCTGCCGGTTGGTTAGCCATCCAGACTAGGGTGGCACATCTCCGTCCCACTCCGAGACCATCCTCCATCCCTTTTCTCCACTCACCCGGCCTCATCCCTTTCCTCCATTCCCATCACACCTTTCCACCGCCGGTTCTATCTTCTTCGACGAGCTTCTCTAGCCCCGATTGTCTTCTCCGTCGATCCTATGGTTCGGGCCAAGAACATCATCCGCAAGGGCCTCGTCGGCAAAGGAAAGCCACCGCCGCGTTCTCCACCCTCCTCCACCAGTGACTGCCATTGTTCCATACTAACCCCCCCCCCCCCCCCCCCCCCCCCCACCTCTACGGCGCTAGGACCCCAGGGATGATACCAGTGCTTGTAGCTTGTCGGTTTGCATGTCGCCTTTGTGCTTGCTTAGTTCGATTGTTTATCTGTTAGGTTTCGTGTACCGAGGCACATGTTGTACCGGGGCCTTGATCTTATTGAGCTAGACTGTATCTTGTGGTCAGTTTTGTATTTTTTTTGGTTGGGTGGGACTTGCTTGGTTTGTGCTGCGAGGATGGGCAATTTTTCTTGTACTCCATTGGTCCATTTTTGTATCTTTTTGACATCTTGATAGTGGATATATACATTGGATGTTGGCTTTGAGGGTGTGCCCTGCGTGTGTACGTGTGCAGTGTAGATATGAATGTGATGGTGGAGCAATATGTATGTGCATGGGAATGTGGATGTGGATTGGTGATTGTTAATGTAGATGTAATGAAAAGGTTGTACAACCCTTGTGCTTATTTAATAAATAGAGGAAATGCTGCCCAATTTTTCTCCTCTTTTTCTGCTTATTCTTCACTTTCCATAAATGCAATCATGGAGTATTTCTTCTCTGATTTTACAGGGCATATATGCTATAGAATGCACAGCAGGTTGACATCACAACATTACTTGGTTTTCATGACTAACCTTGATCCGCAAATCTATTTGTATTTTTTTCACCAAGGTTACTTTTTCTTACGAAGCCTCTACAGGTTATCTCTACCCGATATTCTTTTATTTATTTTATAACTTAATGTAATTGGGGACAATTACATTTAAGTTGGGGGGTAGAATTCTAAGAATTCATATTTATTTATTTATTTTATGATAACCAACTATTATACATCCCCTGGATTATGTCAGAAGAATGAAATTATAAGACTTATTGATAAAGATGCTTGATTTAGAAATTTGTCTTATAAATTATTCAGAAATTTATATATCATATAAGATTTAGTAAATTTAGCTATGCATGATATAAGTTCTATACTTTAACACTTTTACCATGATTTAGGGATAACTTGACAGATCTTATTGCACTTGAGCACTTTCACATGTTTAGGAGTTGAAGATAGATTCTGAGCATGAGACTAGGATAGATCTACAGTTCTCGGTCATGTCACAGAATATACATGATCGCAAGCAATTTTCTGTTCGCAATAAATAAATGTGTGGCAAGTGTAAGGCTTTCAACATAGTAACCGGGCAGTGTGAGGACCTTCCCCTCTACCCCTGTGGCTCGTTGTAGACCGCAAGGGCAATTTGGTAAATTACACCTTATTGGTTTGTTTCACACCCGCGTGTGCACACACTGGCCTTGTATGTGTTAGTGTTTGTTTAGAATGGCTACGTGGACCCGGGATCGGAAGATTCCAGCTCGGGCGTGCGAAAGCTTACCTTTGGGCAGCTGACGACCCTTGAGCGATCGATCGCTCTTTGGAGCGATCGGTGGGACTCGTGAGCGAGTCGGTGGGTTTTGATCCGGGGCGAGAACGATCAATCGCTCCTTGGAGCGACCGATCGGACTCGCGTCGGTGGCTTTTCTGCTTCGCGAGGACGGCCGCCGTTGGCCGTCGCTCTCTTATGTCAGAGGGGAAGGACTTTCCCTCCCCTCCCCTCACTTTTTCCCCCTTCCCCCGGCTTTCCCTTCCCCTTTTCCCTCCTTTTCTTCCCCTTCTCTTCTTCCTTCTCCTCCTTCTTCCTCCTTCTTTCTTCTCCTGAGAGCCCTGTTTTTCCCCTGTTTCTGGCAGCCATCTTCCTCACCTCCGTTCTCCCTCCTCCGACCATCCTTTTTGGCATTCTAAGGCTCGATGGATCCGTGACAACGAGAGGAAGATCCCTGAAGTAGTTTGGAAGCTTGTTAGTGATCAACTCGCGGGGAATCAACCGAGGAAAGCACAGCTAGGTAGGGTTATACCTACTGATGTTTATTTCGGGTTTTCTCTAGATCTAGCCGTTGGATCTTGTTGATCCTTGTTTTGTTGGATTCCTTATGCCTATTAGAATTACTGATATAAGTTTCATGTTATTTGGTTGAGATTTGAGTAGGTTTTATGCATGATTAATCTCGGATTTCTGGTTTTCTGCTGTTCTTGAAGAACAGCCGGCTTTCGGCGAGTTTTTCGGCCGGTGTGTACGTGATCTTGGGTTGTGACGAATATAAGAGTTGTAGATCTTTGAGTTTACTCTCCAACCCCACTGATTTCATATTTTTCCAATTTTTTTACGAATTGTTATGAATTGTTTGCTGGAGGGCTCCGTTGCAGCAATTAATGGGTAAGTTAGTTTTTTTAACGATTTGGATTAGTGTTTTCTCGTTAATCCAACCGTTCGATGATTATGATTTTTGGATATGTAGATTATGGTATATACACATACTGGTGAATAAGTTGGATCTTAAATCCGACGTCGTTTGGATGTCGGATCGACGGGATCAATTAGCCCCTAAGTAGAGGCTTTGAGTGTTTTGATTATAATATTATATCTCGGGATATAATATTATATTGGTTACTGTTCATCAGCGATTTTCGGGGTTGCTTCCCGTTGCAGGAGTCCGCGGTTGACGGTCGCGGTACCGTCGCAATGCCGGGACCCGCTGCGGATCGGCTGGCAACGGTCGGTAGTACCGCTGCAGCGATCCGATAGACTTATATGATGCTCGACATACTGTTGTATACTTTGCTTCTTATTTGTGTATGTCATAGCATGCATTGTTGATTTGTGCATTAGTTGCATTGGTTTGGGCGTGGGTGATCTTTGGGTCGCCGTCCTGAGGCTGGAAGCTCGGACTTAGCCCTAGGACCGGGGTTGGGTAGTTTGGACCCGGTTTGAATTGTAGTGTCCAGTCAAACTTGATCATAGGCTTAGATGACTGGTGCACTTGTTACTTGATGATTGTAGAGGTTGTGTCGGCCTCGAGTCGGATCTGAGGTGTAGCCGGTGTCCGGCGTTCTTAAACTCTTGAGTAGAAGAGTTACCAACTCAGTGGTGTCTTTTCCCACCAAATAGTATTCTGTGTCCTGTTGAGAGTCAGCAGTGTTGTTTCCTGCTACTGAGTGTGACCCGACATGTGACCAGTCCGGCTGGAAGATCATGATCGGGGCCTCAGGGACACACGGTGGGGTTTTGGCACCCTTGTATACACCCAGGTTCTACTTGAGGGCGATACTGTTGCGTTTCCCTCTTCCTTCTGTGTGTCGTAGTGTAGATCCATACTGAGCTTAGTGCTCACTCCTACCCGGGCTGCGTTTTGCAGGTGCAGGCGTCAGTTCTTCTTCCTTGGCCCCTACCGGGCAGTTGGTTGGCGGTGCGGTGGCGCCAGGTGGAGTCTGAGAGGTGGTGATCCTTTACAGTTTTTTTATCCTATGTTAGATAGTCTCCTACGGGAGTAATGTTGTATTTGAACTCCCCCCCCCCTCTCCGAGGATATGTATATTAAACCTTTTGAGTTCGTAAATCTGTGGTTCGATGTTGTTAAATTATTGTATCTTTTAATTGGGGGATGCTTTTGGTGAACTGTTAGGGAGACCAATAGATTAGAGAGAACCCTCGCCAGCTTTGTTTTCCGCGGTTTGTTAGGTTTCGGTTCGCGTCGCCTGGCCCGGTTGGGCTTTCGCGGGTCGGGGCGCGACAGGCAGGGTGCTTGATCAGCATGGGGTTCGCGTAAAACGGTTGAAAGTCCTTATCAATGAAAAAAAAAAATAGGATTTCATCTTAGTAACTGGGTAATGTGCCTGATCAGCATGTTGTTCGTGTAAAATGGGTGATTTTCCTTCTGAAAAACAAAAGAAAAAAAAAGAAACAGTTATTGTTATGTGATAGTGGAAAATATGTGCTTACTTACGATTGTAATCTTAAATGGTTGAATGTTTGGATATAATAGATATTCCGATGCATGTGGAACATTATTCACACACTGAAGAGTCAAAGTTATTTCTAAATCATGATTAAATATATTGAAGTATTTGAACTGTGCTATGACATGTTTTGATTTGCTCTACTTTTATGTGAATATGAATTAAAGAATATATACATGGATATTATTTCTGGTTGATGCATTGGAATTAATGAGTATTATAATGGAGTTCTGATGACATGTTAAAGGGGATGTATAGATGTTTGTGGGTATCATCGCTGGAAACCCTCAGGAGACTATAACTCTTCCACTGGGGCCACCCGGGGGTTTAAAGGCTTGTTACACATGCTAAGTGTAATCGTGAGACCTAGGAAAATGGCTAGCTAGATTTACTGCTTTAGTTTTAATTTTGTTTGCTTTGCTCGAGGACTAGCAAAGATCAAGTTGGGGGGTGTGATAAGACTTGAAAAGTGCACAAATCACCCTTTTAACGAGGTCTTGTTAGTCTTCGAGCAATATTATTTTGATAGTCTATGATGTATTTCAGGTATAAGAGCTTTCAATGAAGATTAGATCATGTTTGGTGCTAAAACGAACAAATAAAGAACCTGCGAAGTTAAAGGAGCAAAGGTGGGCCATCTTTTAAGATTACACTGTACCTTCTTAGGAAGAACCAGATGATATTCCATATATAGTTGGAAAGCTCTTGAAGTCTAGTTTCGGGAGAATTTTACGGTTCGTGATTTCGAGTTTTCTAGAGGAAGTTATGGCAATTTTAGTACCGATGGTGCAGTCTAGATGGCAAAACAGTGGATACTCTGGAAAGTCAGATCGATCCTACACCCATAGAAGATTGATCCGTTTATGCAGGAACCTGACAGAACGCATACTTTTCAGCTGTTCACAGTAGGATCGATCCTACTATTGATCCTACTGAGTAGGACCGATCCGACACCCCTAATAGGATCGATCCGACACCCCTGGTAGTATCGATTCGACTCAGGCGTAGTCAGAAATTGAAGATTTTAATGTAAAGGATCGATCCTATACCCCTGGAGGGATCGATCCTACCTTCCCAGTAAAGAAAATCAGCGGTTTAGATCTAATCCAAGGATGGAGACACTTAAGGCTATAAATAGGCATCTTTTAGGGTTTTTTGGGGGCTCTTCCTTGGCCTTTTGGCTGAGCCTTCTTGGTTCTTTTTCTTCCTTCTTTTACATAAGTTAGGTTAGATCTTTGGGGGAAGATCCATGGGTGGAGCGTGGCGTGGTGACAACCTTCATCGACGGATCTCTTTCCTAAAGATGAGTAGCTAAACTTTTTACCATGGGATTCTTATGATGTAACTAGGGTTTCTATTAGGGATTTCTTAGATCTAGGGCTTGTATACATTATTGATTGGCTTGTATGGATTGATTTCTATTTCTTTTATAGCCTTAGTGTCGATTTTTTGCTGGATGTATGGATTGTTCTTGTTTGCACTTGATTCCGGAGCTTGTGTACGCTAGGGCTTGGATTAGATTCATCTAAATAAGAGGACCATACTAGTCCCATGGTATCTCAGATGAAATCTTCTTCGTGATTAGGGATTGTATAGTGCTAGTCCCACTATAGTAGTGCTAGTCCCACTACGTTCTATCCCTAATCCTTCATGCATCTTACTTTTGTAGATTTGGCTATCGAGATGCTAACCCATCTCGATCTCACACGTAAATCCATATCCGTACTATTACTTACGATGAATTCATCCTAATAAGAGGGTTCATTAGTAGTGAACATAACTAATTATTCGGTCACTGATTCTTTAGGTAATTGTTCTTGCCAACAAGGAATCCTAACCAGAACTTGTTGAGTGATAAGGAGAACTAGCCATTCACTTATCAACTATTAGAAAGCCAGTCATCGTGATTACATGCCCTGATCTTAGGAAGACCTAATAGAATCCTGGTTATTGATTAAGAATTCCCTGGTACCTTTTCTCGTATTTATTAATCATTTAGTATAAACTTAGTTTAATTTCAATCCTGGATCTTTTATCAACTTATTGGTAGGAATACTTCGATTGAGTTTAGTAGTTTAATTATTTTCCTATGCATTCCCTGTGGATTCGACTCGGACTCACTACTCACTACCCCTAAAGTAGTTAGTTAGTAGTTTGATTATAAAATTATAATTTTGAGTAGACTTGTTAAGGAACGACACTTTTCAAGTCATATCAATGTGCATTGGCAGTTTGGTTCCATAGCTGAAGATGTTTGCCCTCTGTGCAAGCTTCTTCCAGAGTCCATCTTTCACTTATTTTTTGATTGCCCTGTTGCTCGCTAGGTTTGGTTTTTTTTATTTCCTGTTCTTTCTCAGTTCTTCTTTGACGATCTTTTGACCTTGTTGATGCGCTCTTCTTCTGTGGATGATGTTAGATGCCTCAAAACTATTGTTGGTTTTGCCCTGTGGGCTATTTGGAAAGCTAGAAATGCTGCCATTTTTGATGGAGTGAGGGTTGATGCAACGGTTCTTTTTTTAAGGGTGAAACGCTTGGCTATTGAATTCTCGACCTGCACAGGAAGCCAAAATCCATTTTTGGTGCGGGCTGATGCTTCTTTAATTGATAATCATGTATGTCTTGCTCAATCCGATACTTCCTTTCTTGCTTCCAATCAGCATGCTGGGGTGTGAGTGGTGCTTAAGCGAAAGGATGGGACTATTTGGGTGGCGGCATCTGAACCAGTGGTGGTGAATTCCATTGAAGAAGCAGAACTTTTTTCCATCCGCAGGGCTCTTCAGCTTGCATGTGTACAAAGGTGTTCTAGGATACTAGTGGAGTCTGATGCTTCATTTTTGGTTAGATGCTTAAATGGTCGGTTCTCCTGGCCTACTCAGCTTTGTGGTTTTTTGAGCGAGATTTGTGCACTTTCAGCTCGTTTTGTTATATCCATCTTTAGATCCGTGCATCAAGACCTTGTGGGGCAATCGGATATGCTAGCTGGGCTTGAGAGAGCCCGTGGGTGGTCTAAACACTGGGTCTTTGCTCAAGAATCTAAGGTGCCTCAAGACTTTCCTTTCTAGTCATTGTTCAGTTTTTTTTATTTTTCCCTTGTAACCGTTACCTAGCCTTTTGGCTCAACTAATAATAATAAAAAAATCACCACTTGCATAATCAAGGAGTGGTTTTCATCTCAAACCATTATTGTCATGGTATGAGAGGCTTCTGCAAATTAATCTCCATCAATCCATGGCCTCCAGCAGCAACTCTTATTCTTCTCCTCTCACTTTCAACACAATGGTCCACCTGCTCTCAATTAAGCTTGCTTCGACCAACTTTCTTCTCTGGGGAAGCCAAGTCATTCCGCTACTGCAATCTCAAGGCCTTTACGGCTATGTGGATGGCTCTTATGCCATGCCTCGTGCTAGTCAAACAAAGAATAGTGTCTCTGCTCCTAACCCCAAGTTTCTTGAATGGCTGAAGAATGACCAACTTGTTCTTAGTTCATTTCTCTCTTCCTTAACCGAGGAAGCGATGTCTGAGGTTGTTGGCTTAACTTCATCTTGTGATGTTTGGTCTGCTCTTAAGACCTCCTTCAGCTACAAGTCCAAGACTTGTGAACTCTGCCTCAAGGATGATCTTCAGCTTATGAAGAAAGGCTCTCGCATTATTTGTGAGTATTCATGGGCTTTTAAGTCTCTTTGTGATCAACTTGCTGCAATGGGCTTTCCTGTTGATGACACCGACAAAGTTCATTGGTACCTGTGTGGCCTCCGTGCAGAGTTCTCTTCGTTCTCCACAACGCAACTTTCCTTATCTCCACTACCAAGCTTCAAAGATCTTATTCCTAAAGCTGAAAGTTATAATATTTTTGTCAAATCTCTGGAACTGCCTGCTGGTCATGTTTCTGCCTTCACCGCTAGCTACAATTCTAGTCAGTCTGCTTCCAGTCGTGGGAGTAAACCTCATCGTGGCGGTTGATGAGTCACTAAATATTCATACTTAAACCCCTTAATTTACCTTTGTTAGCCCGAGAGTGTTTGTATTTGATAGTTTGTTAGTTGATTTCATGTTTAATGAAGATTCAAGTTCGAAAATACAGAAAAAACTAATATGTCGAAATTACGCTGCTCCACTGTCAGTTTGGAAAGAATTCACCAGAAATTATTTATAAGTGAAAATATTCTGAAATTTGGTTGAAATCTAGAAGACCTAAAGACGAATAACTTTCATGTTGGACACTTTGCGAAATTCTTGACATATTAATACCAGTTTTGAAGACTATGAAGATAAACAGATGCTGGGAAACTGGTTCGTCAACGTTCATATAAGTCAGAATATTATCAAATATTCTGAATCCGACAGAAGACTTTCTAATATACATTTTTCATGTTGGACTTTCTTTTCAATTCCAACGTGGTTGGACCCACTCGCGACCGTAGTAAGACAGCCAAGAATTAATCCAAGGAATCCGAGTTGTAGTAGGAGTCCAACATAGCCATAACCCTAATTCTGGGAGTACACCTATAAGAAGGTGTTTGCTGGCCGAAAATTGGAGGCCCCCATAGACAAAAAAGAGAGAATTAGGGTTTGGAAGATTCTCTGGAGAAGATGGAGCTGCAGCGTGGGTCCCAATCGTTCTTCATCGAATCTATGGCTTCCATCTCTAAGATGAGTAGCTAATTTCTGTACTTAGGGATCTCATGGAGCTTTAGTGTAACTTCTTTGTATTTTCTAGTTTGATACTTGTATTCTTTTTTTGGACATATCTTATAGATATGTTTTTAATGATAATAGAGTTGGGGGAACATAGTTCCTTGACGTATTTTAAGGCCTACCTGATTTCGGTGATTGATGGTAGAGATCTATATGATAGTTTTCATGTGATTTGTGAATAACTGATGAGATATTTTATGCTTAGTGTCGATAAGTTGTGCTAAGGTTACCCGGAAGACAATATATGCTAATCGAAGATAAAATATGCCTTTGGAAAACACTCACCTTACTTTAGGGATTCATGTAAACTTAAGAAGCTATGAATCTATAATGTCTAAATAAGAAAACAAGAGGATAACTAGAAAGTGCAGGAAGTGAAAATAAAGTGGATTGAGTAATCCCTAGGTTTTCTCTCATTAATATATTTCAATCTCTTTAATCGCTTTCTTAATTAGTTTTAATTAATAAGTTTCTAAAACCCAAATCAATCCTTTTCGCTTTAGGTTTAGAGTTTCAAGATTTAATTCTGGTATCTCCTTCGTAATCAAAGTTTTCCCTGTGGTTCGATCCCGTATTTCACCACTATTCTACCTCATAGTTTAGTAGTTTTAATAAGGGTTTATAAATTCTATTTTTGATTGAGTTTGCATCCGATTTAACGACGCGTTTGCAAACGATCAGCGATGGATGTGATGACCATGGCGGTCGAGGTCAGAATCGTAGCAAGCATCATAACACTCAGTCCTCCGATCGACCTTGCTGTCAAATCTACCGCAATGAGGGTCATTATGCATCTACTTGCAGTGAACGGTATGTACGATTCAATGTTTCTGCCAATGTTGTTGAAACCTTTGCCAATTACTCCATTAATGAACCTTTTGCTTCGGACTGGTACACGGATACCGGCGCTCCTGCACACATGACCCCTAATGCTGATCAGTTGGACAAGGTTGAACCATATCATGGTAAGGATAAAGTAGTTGTCGGCAATGGAGAGTCTCTTCCGATTACTCATACTGGTGCTCTTTCCCCTACTTCGTCACGTCTATTAGATGTTGTTGTTGTTCCTCAACTCACAAAAAATCTCACCTCCATCAGCAAGTTAACATCTGATTTTCCTTTTTCCATTTCCTTTATTGACTCTGGTTTTACCATTCAGGACTTCATAGTGGGAAAGGTGGTGGCAACCGGTCGGCGCGTTGATGGTCTGTATGTGCTGAAGCGAGGACATGAGGCTTTCCTTTCCATTTTGCAGTGCAATAACTTACGAGCTTCCTATGATATTTGGCATGCCCAACTCAGCTATGTAGCTCATCTCATTGCCTTAATTAATAAAAGGCTGCTTGTCTCTTACCTCTATTTTACCCACTCCTTTAATATGTTCAAGCTTCCAACTAGCCAAAAGCCATCGCCTTCCTTATCTACTTAATGCACAACTCTCCTCTGCTATTTTGGGTCTAATACATTGCTACTTGTGGCCCGGCTCCTATTACCTCTATATTGGGTTTTCGTTACTATGCCATTTTTATTGACGATCACTCGCGCTTTACCTGGTTTTATCCCTTAAAATCCAAAGCCGACATTTTTTGCTATATTTTGGCAATTTTGAGCATTTTTTTAGAATCAATTTTCCTCTAAGATTAAAATCTTCCAAAGCGACAGTGGTGCCGAGTTCACCAATAATAAATTTACATCTCATTTGGCTCAATCCGGCATTCACCATCAAATGTCATGCCCCTATACTCCTTCCCAAAATGGACGTGCTGAAAGAAAGCACCGTTATATTTTCGAGACCGGTCTCTCTATGTTGTTTCATGCTCATGCTCCATTATGCCTTTGGTTGGAAGCATTCAGCACTGTAACTTTCACGATCAATCGTTTGCCCACACTTGTCCTGAATGGCCTCTCGCCATATGAGGTTTTGTACTGTAAGCCTCCCACCTATGCAATTTCAGACCTTTTGGCTGCCTTTGCTTTCCTTTTCTGCGAGATTATGCTTCTCATAAATTTTCTCCTCGCAGCCTCCCATGTATATTTCTTGGTTATAGCACTTCTCACAAAGGCTTCCGGTGTCTTGATCATCGCACCAACAAGATCTACATTTCTCATCACGTTAAATTTGATGAGTACACCTATCCATTAGCTAGGCAAACTAACTCCACCATCTTGTCTTCCATGGACTATATTTCTTTTGTTGAGCCTATGTCTAACATGAACATGTCCAGTTCTAGCACTTCTTCATCTTCAGGTATATCTCCTGCTCCGTTGGCTACTACTACTCAACCTTCAACATGCCTCTTCCATTTGCACTAGAGGAGCCCACTCCTCCAGCTTCTGTTGTAGCCCCTGTTCCAGCCATGTCTGCGCCAGTTGTACCGCTTCCATTAGCGTCAGCATCAGCAGCTCCTCATGCTTCATCTTTACTCGCTTATCCTCCTTCGGATGCCACTGTTGCTGACTCTAGTTGAACGACAAACTTAGCCTTGCATCCTCTGAGGACCCGTCCCTCTATTCCTGTGGCTCGTCGTGGACCGCAAGGGCAATTTGGTAAAATTGCGCCTTGTCGGCTTGTTTCACACCCGCGTGTGCACACACTGACCGTGTTTGTGGTAATGTTTGGTTAGAACGGTTAGTGGGACCCGTGATCGAAAGATCCGGGCTTGGGTTTAAGTTTTAACCCAAGTCCAGCTTCCTGCGAGAGACGGATCGATACTTCCTTGCTAGAGGGATCGATCGGTCTTTGATAGGAACGTGGATCGTTGAGTCGGATCGCTCGGTCTCTTGGGACGGATCGATCGGACTCGAAGAGGGATCGATCGGTTTCTTGGTTGGATCGATCGTTCCCTTGGCTGGATCGATCGGTCTCCATGGCTGGATCGATCGCTCTCTTGGCTGGATCGATCGGTCTCCTTGGACAGATCGATCCTGCTAAGTCGGTTCGTTTGCCTATAAAACAAACAGAACATTCTTCCTCAGATCTTTTTGGAAAACCGGATTCTTGGGCTGAGAATTCCTGGATTTCGAAGAGTTCGTGGAAGATCCAAGGCTCAGCAGCTGGGATTGAAGCTGCTCTTGCTCCGGGAGAGATTCCTACCTACGTTCTTCGGGTTTTTGGAGCTTTTTCCGGCTGTCGATGTTCTTATGCTTAGAACTCATTGTATACATGTTAGATTGTAGTATTTTTGCCGGTTTTGGATTCGTGATGCTTCGTACTACTAGATCACAGGTTTTGGTGAGATTTGGTGGAGTTTTCCGGTGGTATTTCTCGTCGTCGGCTTATCGGAGAACCCAACCGATCGATCCGTCTGTGAGATGGATCGATCCCTCTTTGTTAGTTATGCTGATCCGAGCAGGATCGATCGGCCCCTGGTGAGGGCGATCGATCCTGGTGCCTTGGGTAGCATGGATCCCTCTCGTCGCGAGTTGGATCGATCCGTCCCGAGTCGGATCGATCGTCCTGGGAGGACGGATCGATCGGACTCGGCGCGATGTGGAGCTTTTGCTCTCTGTTAATAGCGGGATCGATCCTCCCTTGAGGGAGGGATAGATCCGACTATGGCAGAGAGAGGGATTTGTCTTGTTTCGCTCGCGGAGCTTTGCATGTATCGTTTTCTCTACTGTCTTAATACCTGGTACATAGGTTTAAGCATGTTAGCCCTATAATAGGGCAGTGGTGAACCGGGGGAGTGATGACTCCCAGGATGTTTAGAATAAGCGGGCGGGTAGCTCTACTGTTTTCCTTAGCCTTGCATGCTGGCGTGTGCCGAGGGCTTTATCTGTTATATCTGTAAGCTGTTGTTTGCGGGGCTGCTTCCCGGTGCAGGTGTTGTGGTGGACTGCTGGCAGTTGGTGGTGGTACCACTGCAGCAGCTCCTTAGACCTTATTTACCTGCTCACCACCCCGGGCGGGCATGGTGCCGTGCCAGAACATGTTTGATATATCATCACATACTGTTGCATGTCTATCTTGTACTTATCCTGCGCATGTTCATACATGCATTGTGTTGTGCACTAGTTACATTTGTGTTGGGCATTGCCGATCCGGGGTTTTTGGGTAACCCGGATCTAGCTCTAGGACCGTTGCGGGTAGCTTGGTTCAGGACTCGATTTGTAGTATTCAGTCGTTTTCGATGATAGGGTTAGTTTGACCTGAATACATGTTGTTTGATGTTTAGAGGTCGTGTTGACTTCAAGTTGTAGCCGAAGTGTAGCCGGAGTTCAGTGTTCCTAAACTCTTGGGAGGAGGAGTGCCTGCCCAGCGGTGTCCTGGCCCGCCAAGTAGTGTTCTGTGTCCTGTTGAGAGTATGCAGTGTTTTGGGCCTGCGTTCGCGAACTTCCGGTAGGGTTATGGGACCCTTGTATACACCTAGGGTAAACTTGGAGGCGACACTGTTGTGTTTCCCCTCCCTTGTGAGTGTCATAGTATAGTGTCCCTACAGAGCTTAGTGTTCACTCCTACCCGGCCTGCGTTTTATAGGTGCTGGCGCTAGCTCTTCTTCGGTCACCCCTACCGGGCCGGTGTTTGGTGACGTGGTGGCGTCTGGCGGTACTTGAGAGGTGGCGATCTTCCAGTCTTTACCTTTTTGTTATAGATAGTCTCCTACGGGAGTGATAAATATATAATTTCCCTATTTGAGGATTGTATATAAACTAGTGATTGCCCGTGCCTACGACACGGATATTTAAGGTTTCTTTCAGAAAATTTCGGCGAAATCTACCCTGTACCGAGAGTTAAATGAAACAATTCTACAACATTCTTCAAATACAAAAATTCATTATAAAAGGGGCAAACATTGGTCCCGGGGTAAACCTTGTCCCCACAAACCACACTAACTAAGTTATAGCATAGCTAGCAATAAAAGCCCCCGGGGCAAACCTGGTAACCACTTGAAATATATGGATAGAATTATCGTCTTGAGAAAGACAATTAAAAAGATGTGGATATGAGAAGCTTAAACAGAAAAGCATCAACTACTACACTCTAATTCCCAATGGGTATTGGCATGGGCGGGAAATCCGTCAAACTCTTGCCCGATTCCTGAAGCAGCTGATTCAACAAATGCAATCCATAATCTTTTATCTGAAACTCAGTTGGATTGAAAATGACAAACAATATACGAATCTTGTGTGCAAGATCATCACATATGTGTTCTGAGAATTGATTCCATAACGCATATGGTTCAACTGGAGAGCACTGAATCAAAATAATACTAAATAATCTTCGTAACTGATGTCTAGTGTTCATAATTGAAGCCACTTCAAGACACTATATCATTCACCATCATCTTCCAAAAGCCCCCTCGCAACACATGCAGCTTTATATGTATTACACATAACATTGTTAACTGTACGCAAGCATTCAAATGACCGTGGACCTTTGACAACAGTTAGGAGCAACCGCAGATAAAATCTCTCGCCAGAATTAGGGCTAGCAAAATACATTCGAAGGGTTATATACTCTCGCCAGAAAAGATAAAATCTCTCGCCAGAATTAGGGCTAGCAAAATATAGAATTAGGGCTCTTGTTCCTTTCTCACTTCATAGGAGACATCCATTAGGCATGAATTTGAAGCTCTTATTCAATTGTTTTCTTAGTAGTGTAAACTTTTAGCAACTTTTCATAGTTCGTGTTCAGGTTTTTTCACTCCCTTCTAATTCATAGTAACTAATAGTCTAATACAAACACCATATTACAACCACTTCATGTAGGTTTCAGTTCAGATATAGGAGGGAATACCATTCATGTCCATTGGTACACCAGAAAGCAAGTTCTACACCATGTAAGCCTTTAGCCTGGTCAGTTAATCCTTCTGATAGTCCGTTGTTCAGCAGCGAGCAAGATTGATGATTCGTCGATCCATCATTTCCATGAGAATGTTTCACGAAATCATCGATGGACCCATGGTTTTTCACGAAATCGTCAATTTTATCTCTATTCTTTTTAAGTTGATTGTTTATATTTTCTTAAGTTGTGGATTTAAAGAGGCAAGACCGGGGATTTTAGAACTTTTCCTTTCGCCGGGTATTCATCTTTGAATCTGTTTCTAATATCTATATTTTTATAGCACTTTGCAGTTTTTACTATTTTAGCTCCTATTTCAATGATACAACAAATGTACATAACTTGCTTCAAATGCCAAGTGTAATAATCATCTTAAATTTATTTCATCTATGCATTGTTGTGTAAGTGGTTCAGTATTGATGCAGACTGACAGCACTTTCCCTTCATTGGTGTAGTTTTGCAACTTCCATTCATAGCCATTGGCACCGGGCCTCGAACAAAGTTAAAGCTCAAATTTTAGTTTTTGTGCGGATGTAGCAATTAGTTTTAGTCTGATGAAATCTCTTTGCATTTTACTGCCATTTGGATTAACCTTAATCCTGAGCTTTCTTTGATGGAATTGGTATGGCTTGGGCATAACTGGCTATAGACTATACAGTTTAATCAACTTTGTTGCTATAAATCAATTTTTTAAGACTCTTTGTTGGTGTGTTGGAAATTTGTAACACCTTGAACGAAAAATCTTATACATCTCCCCTTGCCAAGTTGAAATTGTAGGATAACTAAAGGTTCTTACCCCTTAAATGGCTGAAGATGGGTCTTAAATGTTTTTTCAATTAAACCACGCAAACATAAGAAAAGGAGCAAACTTTAACATACCAACTAATAAAAGAATTGGTGAATTCAAAATGAACAAAATAAACTTCCGATAGTAGTTAGTTGAGAACAAAGATAGTAATATTGTATTCATTAATTCCTTTGTTTTTAAAAAAAAATCTACAGCACCTCCCCGCTACCAAGATTTAAATGAGACAATTCTACAACAAAAATCAAATACAAAAATTAATTCACAATTAAAAGGGGCGAACATTGTCCCGGGGCAAACATTGTCCCCACAAACCACACAAACATAAAGACATACAACTAAATGATACTGCACTTTCTAATAACACACCTACCATACACCATCTTAAGGAAAGAAAATTTACACATTGAAACCAATTGAGAAAATATAGGTTACCTACATTTACACACCCTAATAAGAGATATTACCAACATTAAGGTGACAACTCTGCTAAAACATACAGATTTCGACTCAAAACCTGAGAGAGAGAAAACAAAAGAAAAAGAAATCAGTTACTTAAGAGTGGTTGATGCATGTTGAAAAATCAGTTACTTGCTTGAGGGCAGCAAGAAAGGCTACTACTAAGTGTTAGAAAGTGAATCAACAAAATCAATAATTGATAGCAGCATGATCCACCAGCGAACCCATTGGCCCCTACAACAATGGAGTGTTAGAAACTGCAAGAAAAGAATTGCTATCCTATGGAATAAGAGTCTGCCACATCACAAAGAATTGCTATATTATTTGACGTTAGCATATTTGAAGTTAGCATATTCGAAACCCGTGCCCTTGACACGGTTGGGCAAGGATCTCTCTCTTACACCTCCCCCATGTATGTGCAATGCAACAATGCCATGCTGAAATTTGTACTCAAAGCCATGCAAAATTTGCACAAATTTGCACTAAGCTAATTGAGGTAAATATCTCACTAAAATTTTTATGCCATGCTGAAATTTGTACTCAAAGCCAGGCAAAATTTGCACAAATTTGCACTAATCTAATTGAGGTAAATATCTCACAAAAATTTGTACTCAAAGCCAGGCAACAATGCCATGCTGATAAATGAATAAGCGTATATGTACAATGCAAACATAGGGTTGAAAAGAAATATCTATTTAAACAGGAATCAAAAGAAACTCTCTGAGGAACAACTGCAGCACACTTCCTTAATCTGTATCCTTTGATCAATGCGATCACTCTAAACTATTGCAAAAAGAGAGATTCATTATGAAAACCTTGAAACAGAGCATAATGAAAGCTAGTTCCTAAGATCAAGGTTTGAAACTCATAATAAATGCGACGTCATGAGTGTCAAAGAATCTTGAACAATAAAATCTTGAACAGAGCATACCAAAGAATTTCCAACGTAAGAAAAATATCGATCCTTTACATGCCAAAGAATCTTGAGCAATAAAATCACGATGTCATGAGTGTCAAGAACGCAAAGTACACCATCAAGAAGGCAACAACACAGGATCTTAGTGAAAGAAATTACTGGGTGCTGTAACAAACAGATGACATAAAATTAATGTCTTTACTCTTCTCTTTCTTCAACTCTAGCAACAGTACTCCATAAAATCGAATTAGCAGTAACAAACACATGACATAAGCAACATTGATGCCATCTTCAACTCTTGCAAGGGTACCTTGCTGAGAGTCATCTTTAAGCATATGCCATTCATATGCTAGACTTATGAGAGGGATCATTATTGAACTTCAAGCTCTCAATACATGTTTAGAATGGATTAGACATATTGGCAGGATAACACATTTATGGCAACAATATAAATCACATAGAAGATGCCATTAGCCCTTTATCGCTAAACATGTTAGGAATCAGAATTTCTGCTCATGATTGAACCAATCATCTAATTTAAGACAGACTAAAAAACATATTCAAGAGCATAAACTTTTGATGCTTGGCCAATCTCATGTCAAACGTGGAGGTGCTCATTTATGGCTAAACATGTTAGGAATCAGAATTTCTGCTCATGACTGAACCAATCATCTAATTTAAAATGGACTAAAAAACATATTCAAGAGCATAAACTTTTGATGCTTGGCCAATCTCATGTCAAACGTAGAGGTGCTCGTGTGTGAATGAAAGGATGTGGAAGAGATAAATCATAAGTGAAGAGGTAAATCATAAGTGCAATAGCAAGAATTCAGCACTGTGCAATTTTCCCTTTCGTTGGTCTGCTATTAGTGTCACTTCACTTCATACCTTATTCATGGGGATGCTGCCGGAGAAGAAAGACGGTGGACGCCCGTCGAGCTTCACCTATCTCCGCTCGGCGCTAGGGCCAACTTCGGAAGGGGAGGAGGCGCTCAACTGGCCCGCGCTGGAGAAGCTCCCGATCTACGACAGGATGAAGAAGAAACAAAGAGGCATGAACGCAGAAAACAGAGCAAAGAAAGAAAAAAAAGATGAAAACGAAGGAAAAAAAAAGAAGAGGGAAGGAAGAAGGAAAAAAAGAAGAAGGGAGCTGGGCCTTTGCGCCGGGCTTCTCCCGCCGGATCTCTCCATCTTCACGCTGGCGATGCCACTCTCCCCTCTCCACCAGAAACCCCACGGAGAAGACGCCAAGGAGAAAGAAAGAAAAAAGAGAAGAAGAAGACACAGGAGAAGTAGAGGCCGCCGGTACTCACCTGCGCCGCGCCTCGCTTTCGTCGTCGCCCAAGCACCGTCGATCCTCGCCTTCGCTGTCGCTGCCAAGCCGCACCGAAGTCTAGATCCGGCGTTGGTTGCCTCGCTGTCGAGGTTGCCACGCCAAGGACGTCGTTCTTCTCCGAGGTGGGGCTTCGTCGAGATCGCCAAGTGTCTGGAGGGCGTCGAACGCTTCAAGCTCGCTTGGGTGTCGAGACCGAGCTTCGTCCAAACGTCAAGCTCCCCCGCGGCCGCCGGTCTTCTCCGGAGTGGGGCTTCGTCGAGGCCGAGGTCACCGAGCTTCTCCGGGGTCGTCGAGTACGCCAAGGACGTCGAGCCTCTTCGAGGTCGCTGAGCACCCCAAGGACGTCGAGGGCATCAAGCTTCATCCGCGTGTCGAGGTCGAGGTCATCAAGGATGCCGGAAACAAAGGAATACGCCGTTCAAAGCCAAGGAAGCGTCGAAGTCTAGATCCGGCCTTGGTCGCCTCGCCGTTTGCCTAGATCCGGTGAAGATCCGAGCCCAGGACATCACCGTTGAGTGAAGGTCGGCAATGGTGGTGGATGATGGAGCTCGATGTCGGATCGTTGGGGGGCATCCACGCCGGAAATAGTGATGCCGCCAAAAATGTGGGGATTAGATGACGGCGAGCGTCAGTGGCGAGGGACGACCTTCGGGTTGGATTTGAGGCCCCGTCGGCGTCTCTGGAAGGGGTGGCGCCAGTCGGGGAAGCCGAGTGGTGAGGGGACTTCGAGGGAGAGGACGGCGCGGAGGTTAGGGGGAAGGGTGAACCCGAACTTGAGCTCAACGGGGGAGAGGCCGGTGAGGACGGGAACCCCGGAGGAGTCGAGGTCGGAGAGGAGGGTGGAAGCGGAGGGGTGGAGAGGAAGGAGGGCATTACGGGGGGCAGAGGCAGCGGTGGCCGCTCGAGTGGGGTGAGGCCGCCCGGAGTGAAGGGGGGGTTGCGGGATGGGAATGAGAGAAGGGGGAAGGCGAGGGGTGTGATGGCTTTGTCTCCTCTCTTCTTTTCAGCTAATGGTAACAAAATTTTGAGCGGGAGATTTAGGCGGGAATGAAATTTTGATGGGAATCTTGAAGTTTGATGATGAAATCTAAATCGTTGGATGTGTTTGAAGATAAATCTGGACCGCTCTTTATGTTTTATAGTTGAGACATTTCAAAAACCGCCCTTCCTTATATAATAGATATCCAGTTTCGGTCTTTGAGTTTGTATATTGTGTAATTACAGGATGATTATGATCTGTTAGGGTAACTACTACGATTAGAGGGAAACCTCGCCAAAATTTTTCGCAGTAGGTTAGGTTCCGGTTCGCGTCGTCCGGCCCGGTTGGGCCTACGCGGGTCGGGGCGCGACATATCCAATGGTCACTCGCAGTATAGCATGAATCTTCAAGCCTAAAGTTCACACTAATCATCTTTGTGAAGTCCCTGCTTGGCCTTTGTTCCATTCCTTGTTGACTATGAAGGAGCCAAAAGGATTCAAATCTACGAGTATACACCTAGGCTGGATTGCAACAATGGACGAGGAGATTTGTGCATTAACTCAAAATCATTCTTGAGATCTTGTCCCTCGCACAATAAATAAAAATGTTATTGGCTCTCGTTGGATTTTTCGCACCAAGTTTCTCTCCGATGAGACAATTGATCGTCTCAAAGCGTGCTTGGTCGCTAAATGTTACTCCCAACTCCCCGGCCTCGACTTCCATGAGACCTTTAGTCCCATCATCAAGGCTTCTACTGTCCGGATTGTACTGTCGCTAGCTGTTTCCAACAATTGGTCTCTTCGCCAACTTGATGTCAAGAAAGCATTCCTCCACAGTGTTCTTCAAGAAGAGGTTTATATGGAGCAACCCCCGGGTTATGTGTATCCCACCTTGTTTAGTCATGTTTGTCGCTTAAGGAAAGCTATCTATGGCTTAAAACAGGCCCCTCGAGCCTGGTTTTATCGTTTCAGCACATATCTTTTTCAAACTGGTTTACTTTGTAGCAAGGCCGATTCATCCTTGTTTGTGCTCTCCAAGTCGCAAGGCCTTATCAATTTACTATTCTATGTAGACGATATTGTTGTCACCAGCAATAACACTGCTCTTCTTGATCGGTTTATTGCTCAACTTGGCAAAGAGTTTTCTATGAAGGATCATGGAACTTTGAATTGGGCCTTGAAGTGCATCACAATGATAGTGGTTTAATCCTTAGTTAAAGCAAATATGCACATGACCTCCTATGTCGTGTGAAACTTCTAGATAGCAAGCCGGTTAGCATGCCTATGGTTGTTGCTCATCATCTCTCTAGTAGCGGCTCACCATATGCTGATCCTACATATTATTGATCTATTCCTAGGGCACTTCAGAATTTGACCATCACGCGACCTAATCTATCTCATGCTGTCAACTCGGTCTGTCAATACGTGCATGCCCCATCAAATGATCAATTTCAAGCTATTAAGCGCATTCTTCGATAAGTTAAAGGCACTCTGCATTTTGGCTTTTTTTTATCACCAAACCATATATTAAACTTATTGGCTTACTCCGACTCTAACTGGCCGGTTGTCCTGACACGCATCGCTCAACTTCCGGTTATGTTGTCTATCTCGGAGGAAATCTCGTATCATGGAGTGCTAAGATCTAGCTGTGAATCGGAATATCTAGTCTTAGCACTTGCTACCGCAAAAGTCAATTGGCTCATTCATCTAATGCGTGACTTGCATGTCTCCCTGTCGGGTCCTTCAACCTTGCTATGTGACAACAAGAGTGCCATATTCATGACCTTGAATCCAGTCTCCCACAAACCTTCCAAGAATATAGACTTGGACTATCATTTTGTTCGTGAACTTTCTGCTGTCGGTACTCTTCGTGTGTGTCATGTGCCTTCCAACTTGCAAGTTGCTGATATTTTCACAAAAAATCTTTCTCGCTCATTGTTCACCTTCTTCCAATCCAAGCTTTGCTTTGAAATTGCTTCCACTCTTGGCTTGCGGAAGGGGGTGTTAGAAATCTAAACAGCTCACAAAACTCTCTAGAAGGCAAGCAAAGATCCTCTATTATAAATGGAATAATCAATCAATCAATTGATTATATATAGCTTTACATAGAATTTGTGATTGATTTGTACAACTGTAAAGTTACCACTACTGTATTTGCTCTGCTTATAAATACAAAACATCACCACTTGCATAATCAAGTAGTGGTTTTCATCTCAAATCATTCTCGGCGATGAGCGCAGCGGTGATGTGCGAACCCTATGTCTGTACTAGTAGCGGATTGTCCCCCTTATTTCTCTGTTGGGTGAGGGTGGTGAAATCTTCATCGAATCGATGAGGCCGGTGTGAGCCTTGACTTATTTTGTAGACTTAGATGGAGGACGACACAGTTGTATTTGCCCTTCTTTTGAGTGTGTCGTAGAGTAAGTCCCTACTGATACGATTGAGAAACAAGCTCAACCTGGGCTAGCCGTACCCATGCCCAACCATGGGGTGGGGCCATGCCCCAGGTGGATCCCACAAAATATCGGTCCCACCTCCTGGTAGGACTCGGCCATGGACTCCGTCCCAAGCAAGGGCCGACCACTAGGGATTCCTATTCCTAGTTGGTTTGCTATCTTAGGTAGTTTCCTAGTTAGTTATCCTACTTGAGTTTCCTATTTATTTGAGTCCTAGTTATCATGAGTTATTTTGCTAGGGAAGTTGTTATAGTCCTAGTGGATTATAGCCCCATTAATTGAGGGAGTTTGAGTATAGTTTGAGTCATAATAGAAGAATCATATTACTTGCTCATTAAGCAAGGGATATCCCTACTAGGATTAGGATATAGTTGAGACCTATAAAAGAATCTTCACAGCTTGTAACTAGGTATGATGAATTTGATCAAGTAAATAGTAGAGTAGTTAGTAGTATATCTTAGGAGTAGAGGTAATATAGCTTCCACCTAAATACCACCCCTCAATTCCACTTCCTTCCCTTGTTAGTTTAAGCTGCGGATCAAGAAAAGCATCAGCATTGTGATGCTTATTCACTGGGATGGACATGTTAGCTAAGTTCAGATGAACATCATTATTTTTTAGAAAAAATTTGGCAAAATCTTCTTTATATTTTCAACACATGGAACCTGTTCAGATTGAAAATTTTAAACTCATTCTACAGCATTTAAAACTAGAATGTATCACAATTCGTCTACTTCAATAGATCTCGTCCAGTGTTATCAAATTACTTTTGAATCCTCCAAAACTTCTTAAATTACAAATGTACCCCTACATTCTTTCATATTACATATATACCCTTACAAACATCAAAAAAATTCAAACCATACCCCTCCGTTCTCACACCGTTAAAAACGCCCTATAAAATGACCATTTTGCCCTTATCATACCCTTGTGAGTTGAATCCTAATAAACATGAATAAAGGGCAAAATGGTCATTTTATAAGGCATTTTTAACGGTGTGAGGACGGAGGGGTATGGTTTGGATTTTTTTGATGTTTGTAAGGGTATATATGTAATATGAAAGAATATAGGGGTATATATGTTATTTAGCAAGTTTTTAGGGGTACATATGTAAATCAACACAATGAGTACAAAGACCAGTAGAAAAACCGCCAAATACTGCCTATCTTTGTCTGATTTCCCTTTTCCAAGCTCAAGCTCATAATCACCATGTGAGGACCTGTCCCTCTATTCCTGTGACTCGTCGTTGACCACAAGGGCAATTTGGTAAATTACACCTTTTCGTTTTGTTTCACACCCGCGTGTGCACACACTGACCTTGATTGTGTATGTGTTTGATTAGAATAGTTAGGTGGACCCGGGATCGAAAGATCCGGAATTGGGCTTGAATTTGGCCCAATTTTGATTCCCTGTGCAGGTTGGATCAATCCAAACTCCACTTTGGATCGATCCAGGATGCACTAGGGAGTGTTGGCCGTCAGTGGAGTTCGGATTGATCCCATTTGAACTGGGGCGTCCGTATAAGAGCGGACGCGATGCTTCCTTTCTCTTTTCTTTTCCGATTCCGCTGTGATTTGGCTCAGATCCGGCGAAATCTTGAGAGGATTTAGGAAGATCCAAGGCTTGGCTTCGTGGATTGAAGTAGCTCTTGTCGAGGTAGGGTTCTACCTACAGATTTGGTTGGGTTTTCTCGTGTTCTTCGTCGTTTTCACCGAACTCGGGTTTGTTTTGAGTAGATCTCCATGTATAAGTGATGGTTTCCGGTTTTGAAGCCATGAGTAGCTTCGTGAATATCAGATCTACCAACTCACCAAGTTTGGTGAGTTTGGTTTGGTTTTTCGGCCGTGATCGCCGTCGAAAGTTCGCCGGAGGGCTGGTTGGGATCGATCCAAGTGGATATTTGATCGATCCAAGCTGCACTCAAGATGGTCTGTTCACTGGTGGAAGTTGGATCGATCCATGGGTACGTTTGGATCGATCCCATGTTTCCGAGGAACAGTGTCTCAGGGTAACAGAGATTGGTTTTCTCTGTTTGTCCGAGTCAGATCGATCCAAGGGCAAGTTGGATCGATCCGAGGGCAAGTCGGATCGATCCATGTACAAGTGGGATCGATCGGAGGGCAAGTTAGATCGATCCATGGGTATGTTGGATCGATCCAACATGCGCCAGAATGATTTTTTGAGGCTGTTTTGTCCACGTGGCTTCGTATGTATGCAGTTTTGGCGGTTTTGCCCGCGGGGTTTGCCATGATAGTTTGTTTACCGCTTTAATGGCATGTTTAGTGATATTGCTATAAACTGCTGTTTGTTACTGCTTTGTGGTTGAACCGGGGGAGTGATGACTCCCGGTATTGTGTAGAATAAATGGGCTGACCGTATGCCCTCTATCACTTTGTGGTTAACCGAGGGAGTCATGACCCTCGGGAATGTTTAGTATAAATGGGCCGAAGGTGTGCCCTTGATTGTTGCATGTTTATACTGTTGTATTTTTTGCCTTGCTTCCTTGTGCTTTAGAGGCATGTTAGGCTAGGCGTGGACGGTGGTTGACCGCCGGTCCGGGGCTCTCGGGTAGCCCGGATCTATCTCTAGGACCGAGGCTGGGTAGCGAGGCCTAGGGTTTGATTGTAGCACTGTTAGTCTGATGTCAAGGTTTGTTCCTTGTACTCCTGTATCAATTGCTAAGAGGTGGATGTCGTTACCCCGACATGTGTCGTCATGCTTGGTATCCAACATGGGTAAGGGTGTTCGACATGTGCTGAGGTTCTCCTTGTTGTGGCGGGAGAGGGTTACATCGACAGGAACCCTGGGGGTATCGATGGGATTTATGGGCTCCCTGGCAAGCCTTAGCTTTTGAGTTGGAGTCTAGAGATCGTGTTGGCTCTGTTGCTTTGAGTGCTGAGAGTTGGTTGTCATAACCACGGTTGTTCCGCCAAGTGTGGAGATCTCGTTTGGAGAGGGGTGTCCTACTGGTATCGTTATGTCCACCCTATGTCAGGGATTATCGGAGGTGGTCCACCCTTGAACCGTGGTTGTCGGAGGGACGCACTTGGGACAGGTACCCTTCGGGTTATTGACAGGATTTATGGGGTCCTTGGCAGGCCTCAGTACTTGGCACAGAGTTAGTTCAGTTGCAATTTCCCCTTTCTTGTGTGTGTGTCATAGAGTAGAACCCTGCTGAGCTAGTGCTCACTCCTACCCGTACTGTGTTTGCAGGTGCAGGTACCAGCTCTCCTTTAGTGGGCCCCAGTTGCTCGTCCTGTGGTGGCGCGTCGACGTCAGGTCATGCTTGAGGGTCAAGATGGCTTCTGCTGTGCCTTTCGGAGTCAGATGATGTAACTTTTTGAGGTTTTTAATATCTTTTGTACATGAGGACTGATATATGTAAATCTTGATGTAACTCTGAAGTATGTACAGTTTTGTAATAATAGTAGTTGTTTGAATTACTTCCGCTCTCTGCTTTGTTTGTAGCTGTTTCTTCCTGTTGGATGTTAGTAGATGTAGGAACCCCCCCCCCCCCCTCGTGTCCCGGTCCGGATGGATTTTTTGAGCCGGGGTGCGACGCACCAAATGACGCCAATGCATCATTTTGATTGCGGAACCCGCGATAACAAGCTCCGCTAAATTTATGCACCTGGGCATGACAATCTAGCCAGTTGCTATAAACTCCTGGCCGTCTTACATTGTTGACGACATAAAATTTCATCGTCATTAGAGCACACCTGCAAATGGATTAAACAACAGGTTTCTAATTGACGCCAATGGTAGATATAATACCAACAATAAAACATACAATGATCAAATTATACTAATCTAAGGTAGATATAATACCATGATGAATGCTAGATGTATAAGAGGCAATGATGAGTGCATGAAAGTGCACTCTGAACATGACTAATAGCAGGTTATTTTCTTAGTTTTCATGATTAATATAGATGATTTCGTCCGTATATGTTGCTTCACAGAGTTATTTGTATTATGCAGGAAATTGAAGCAAAGATGGGTCTTTAAGGCGAAAACTGTACCTTTTTGGGAGGAACCAAATGATGTGCCATAAATGGTTGGAAAGCTCTTGAAGTCTAGTTTCTGGAGAATTTTACGGTTCGTGATTTCGAGTTTCATAGAGGAAGTTACGGCAATTTTAGTACCAATGGCGTAGTCTGGATGGGAAAATAGTAAATACGCAGGAAAGATGGATCGATCATGTTCCCTAAGGGCCTGTTTGGCTTGGATCCCGGATGGAAATCCGCCGGCGACCCAAACAGCGGGATCTGGGAATCCGGGATCCACCGGATTCACTCCCATTCGCTCCCATTCCGGCGAGCCAAACGGGCCCTAAAAGAATCGATCGTTGTATGCAGACATACCAGACAGACCTGACAGAACGCATACTTTTCTGATGATCACAGAATGATCGATCCTACCATCCATCCTACTGAGAAGGATCCATCCTACTAAAAAGGATTGATCCTACACCTAAGGAAGGATCGATCTTCCTCGGGCGTAGTCAGAAATTGAAGATGTTGATTTCAAAGGATCGATCCTACACCTAAGGAAGGATTGATCGTACTCGGGCGGATCTGAATACGAGCCATCAGATTTAATCCAAAGGCTGAAATAAAAGCCAGGGTTTCATGTCCATATATAAGGGGAGTTCTTGGACGTTTTTGGAGGACTTTTTCTGACCTTTCCTGAAGGAGGAAGATGAAGAAATCTCCATCCATGGCGGACGGATGATCTAGCGAGGATAATGGTTTCTTCTTCATCATGGTTCATAGTTTTAGTTTTATTGTTAAACTCTTTTCTATGTATTGAATCTTCAAAGATTATTTTCAGATTATAGATCTCTATGTGGATGATTAATATTATGAATCCAGATATGCTTCTTTCATGATCTTATAATTTCATAGTTTTACCTATTGTTTACCTACTTTATCTCGTGAAATCTTTGCTATGCATTGCCGATTGTGAGAGTTGGTATTGTGTATTCTTAGAGATCTAGTTAGATAGAGTTAGGGCTTTGTCCTGATGAACTTTTGCTATACGTTGCCTGTAGTGACAGCCGGTATCGTATATTCTTAGGGTTTGGTTGGATGAAGTTAGAAAAATAATAAGGAAGAATCAATCGTAAGAATCAATCTTCCGTTTAAGGTGAGTGGGATGTGAATCCCTTAACTGAGTATTACATGAACCATTGAGAAGAGAAGAACCTAAATCCGAGTGAAGTGATTCCCGATGCCTAGCCTTATCAAAATCCTGATATCTTTAGTTAACTTTACATTATAATTGAATCCTTTGATCTAAGTTAGTTAATTCTTAAGTTCTCGTTTGTCTTTAATTTGTTGTTATTTGCATTTTGAATGTTTTCTGCTTGTCTCTCTGTGAGTTCGACCTCTCTTATGCTGTACTGCACCGCGACCGCTGTTCGAGACACATTTGAGTGATATCAGGCAACATGAATTAAATGAGATCTAAACACAATCTAAACCTATAATATGGCAACATGAACTAATGATAGATAGCTCTCTCTCTCTCAAAACAACCATCAAAGTACAAATCTTGTGGCAATAAAAGGAGATGACTTGCAGTTAATGTAAAGCAATGAGATAATGTGAATGACAGAATTAATCATATGTCCAGCTAAAATTAGAAAACTGGTATAAAATATAGGACTTTCAGTATAAAACTGTAAACTGTGATGATCTAAACAAAAAGAAAATGGCTTCCGTTCTGAACAGAAGCTGCATGATTTCCAGAAGTAGTTTAGACTAACAAATCTACAACCACGCTGAACAAGAACAACTTAGAAGGGTCTAAGGAATTGGACATTAAGCAAACTGATTTCACTAGCTTAGAAGGGTCTAAAGAAAATGGCTTCTCTCCTCTAGGCCTCTTACTCCCGGACCTTTGAGGCATCCCCATAGAGCTTTCACCACCAACATTAGTGCTCATAGGGGTGGTTGGGGTGGCTTCATCAATCGGTGAATCATTATTAATCGGCGGATAAGAAGCTTCATCATCAAGGTTGGTGGTATCTTCATTCACAACATGCTCATCATATACAGACTTAGAGCACTGCCCAATGACCCTTTCCTCCCCACAACAAGCCATTAGCAAGTCAAAATTCTCAATAGGCTTGTTGAGTAAGCTCTTAGCCTTTGGATGAGCCTATATGCACAAAATATGTGGCTTTCATATATATATATTCTAGACATAAAGTTAAAGAATAGACCAGTTTCCAAAAAAACATACCGCAAGATGTTCATCCATCACAACAGGTGGCAAAGTGATCCACCTGGACTCCTCGTTCCACCCAGCCCCACTCAAGTCAAGCAATTTCTTGATCAAATCATGCTTAGATCGGAACAAAGCCATGTGATGGCTTACATTGTTGCCATCATAGGTTGTGCCACATTTCTTATTGACCGCTTGAGCAGCGGTTGTGAAATGGCTTCCTTTAAACCATTTATCCCCTCTAGGCTTGTTTTTGGCAACTTCACCAAGGTAAGCAAGCAAGATAGCCTCGACTTCAACACTCCATCTTTTATTCGGAGTACCCTTCTTACCGGCTGCCCGTGACCCACCCACATTACCATCATCCTGTGTCATCGGTTGAGAGGAATCCATATCCTACATGCACTATTCATAACACACAAACAACAACATTTTCACACAAGGCACACAATCTTTACAAACAAGGAGCAAAGCCCATTCTAATAAAAGCTAGGTAAAAACCAACAAAGTTTGTTACAAACTTGACTTGTAAATGTAACAGAGTTTTATAATAAAAGCAAACACAAATCGTTCATGTGTTATAGTCTCTCCACATTTGTTCAGCAATTCTCTCACGAATTTCTAACCTAACATTTTCCTCTTCTCGCTACCTCCTCGCAGTGCGTGGTTGTGTAATTGCCCATTCAGCATCCACTAGGATGTCCGGTTCAACATCAATCATCATTAACGGATCACTTGGAGACTCTTTTAGAATAAAGTTGTGTAAAATACAAGAAGCGAGCACAAGATCAACTTGTGTTTCGAAAGGGAAAAGGGATGAGACCCTAGAATCTTAAAACGATTCTTAAGCAAGCCAAATGCTCGTTCAATTTTCAACCGAAGTGATGAATGCCTTAGGTTGAAGAGCTCTTGCTTATTGCGAGGTATATTGCCATAGTCCTCTTTCAAATGGTACCGTACACCCCAGTAAGGCGCAATGAAGCCAGGCATGGTTGTGTATCCGACATCAACTAGGTAGTGTTTGCCTACAATTAATATCAATGGACACATCACCAAATGCATTATTAGGAAAAGCACGCATGACAAAGATATTCATAAGAGAAATTGCTAAGGTTGCGCATTGTGCTTGTACCTTCGATGGTTTTTAAACCACCGGGAGAGGGTCTCGAGAGTGCATCTTTCAACACAGTAAAGTCATTGGCTAAACCTTCCCAACCAGCTAATACATATGTAAACTGGAGGTCTCGTGTACATGCAGCCAAAACATTTTGAGTCACTCCTTTCCGACCACGGAAAAGTAGGATTCTATTTGCGGGGATGTTCGCATGAATATGTGTGCCATCTATAAGGCCAATACAATCCTACATGCACATGAAGAAAGCAACATGTCATATAAGTCCATTGGTCATATAAGACCCGTGCAACCCAAGGATGTTGCAAAAGCTAGTATTGATTATTATCATAAAGTACGGATAATATGTGGGGTTGTTAAATATTTCTGGATGCGTGGCTGATCCCGGTTGTTGCATGCAGAGGTCCCGAAGTTTACATATTGCCTTCAAAACAGCATTGAAATATCGACTGATGGTTTCCCCGGACAATAAAAACTCTGTCCACATCACTCGATTTTTCGTGTTGTGACCAACAATATGTAAAAAAATTACACAATTGTTCTTCGACGGTTAGATGATCTGTGCCCTCTAGCAAATGTCGTAGTCTTATTTGTTTGGGCAGTTTTCTCAATGCATCCACATCCATACGGATGTAACTGACACAATAATCTCTACCGGCCCTCATAATCCTATCCATGTGTCTTTTCTAGTCTCCTCTCTATGCTCCTGGGGCAAATCGCTAATGCGATCGCATGGTGCGTAGTACTTTTTAATTAAAATAACTACGACAGCGTATGCCACGGCGAGTACCCGCTTCCTCTCAAATTCTTCATCGTAACCATCCATCTAAAGAGGAAAGGGAAGGGGATGCTTTCAGAAGCATTTGAAGCATGACATAATAGTAAACATAACCAACTGCTGTATTTAATATTGGAGAATTCATATCTATAGATAAAAGCTTCTATAAACAAGACACAGGGAAGAGATCCAAACAGACAAATAATCTTATTACTCAATAGATGAAACATATTATAGTAACCAGCAACTAAGATTTCACAAAGTTTAAAAAAAATCCAAACATATTATAGTAACCAGCATGAAAGATTCTTGTGGTCTGTTAGATTTGTTGTCAACTTATATTAGATGAAGAAATAATGAAGAAACAATCCAAAACAAAAGGCAATCAAAATTCCATTTCCTTTTTGTTTAATGTGGTCTGTGAAAGATGTATCATACATGATGAAATGCTTCCTCTTAGCAGCTTGTTTAATCTAAGTATTGAAAAGCATAATCAATGTGAAAAATAAGTCAACTGGATTATTAATTTTCATGGAACTAGATCTAGTATATCAGACGTTCCACAAAGAATCACTAGACAAGAGATAAGTAGCAGTTAAGATCAGAACCGATTTCCAAAAAATTCAATTTCCTCAGCCCAGCCCTATATACCAATAAACATAGCATTAGACAAGAGATAACTAGCAAATAAGAACAGAGACAATTCAAAATTTCCAATATCCTCAACCCAGCCACCTCTTAACAATATACAACCAAAACATCTAGAACACCATAACAGAGTATCAACTCTAATCCAGAACAATAACAAGACACCAATTGCCTAAGAACTCCAACGTTAGAAACAACAATAGATACCCACATCGAAAAACATCCCTAGAATGTTACTAAACACCAAACAAACATCAGGATACTTCTAGATGAACCTTTCAAGAGTCCATTCAGAACTAAAATCATCAAAGCCAAGCACATGACATCTTCAAAGCAAAAATGTTACTGACAACTTGTACATAAGAAGCAAACTACATGGTATCTTCAAAACTGACCGGAAATTAGCTTATAGATAAGAAACAAAATGTTACTGACAACTTAATCAAGCATATGGCAAAGTACCCTTTAGTCTTGATCCATATCATAAATCCACAGAACAAGCAAAAGAACAAGCAAAATGTTACTGACAGTAAGCAAGCATAAATCCACAGAACAAGGAAAATTAATTCCGACAAAGTGAACAAGTAGTAGGTAAATCCACAGAACTAGAAAGATGCAAACAAAATAAATCCACAGATCCAAGCACAAAGGAGAGAAAATGAAAGAGAAATAAAGGAGAGACAACACACCGGAGAGAGCCAAGTAAATAAAGGAGAGAAAATGAAAGAGAAATAGTGAAGAGACATAGATCCAAGCACACATACAACCTCTCGTTACATGGAGAGGGCTCAAGTAAAGAAGAAAATCCATAGATCAAGCACATACACCCAAAAAAAAAAAATGAAGCAAATCCATAGATCCAAGCTTCAGTAGTGAAGAACCTGAGCAGATCCGGCCGAAAGATCACCGGTGGTGGAAAGGGAAACGACACGCCGGAGAGAGCCACCAACGGAGAGGAGATGGTGAGGAGAAGCCCCGGAGATCACCGCCAACGGAGAGGAGACGGTGGGGAGAAACACCGGCGAGAGACAACGGAGAGGAGATCGTGATGAGAGACCCCGGAGATCGCGACCAACGGAGAGGAGACGGTGAGGAGAACCCGGAGAGAGCCGGCAGAGAGGAGATGGCCTGCTCACCGGAGAGAGACAACGGAGATGAGATGGTGAGGAGAAGGAAACCCCAGAGAGAGCTAGCGGAGAGGAGATGAGGAGATGGTAACCCTAGTCCGATGTTTTCTAAACTATTAGGACTAGTATCTCAAGTTAGGGACTGGTTCGGCATTATTGAAATGGCCTCCCACTCCACTCAGCCGACTCTAGCCTTTTTTGGCTTGAGTGAAATGGCTGAGTGGAAGCCTTCAGTCCACCCACTCCCTCTACTTATGGTCTAACCTAACAGCTTCAAGTGGAGGGAGTGTTGCTAGTCCAGCCACTCCACCCCCCACTTTTGCCAACCAAATAGCCCCTTAGTCCAACTCCTTTGAACTTTGTTTGAACAAAGGTGTCAAAGTTGTTGAGATTGGATAAGGAAAGAAATAAAATAGATAAAATAGAGGGAAATTGAAGATGATGAACTATGGTTGAACTACTCCTGTGAGTAATAGATCTACTCCTATAAACGGAATTATGGTAGTACTACTACAAATGAAGAACTGGTTACAGGAATTTAAAATGAACAAAAGCTTCATTGCTGAATTTAAAAGGCTACATTGCAAATAGACCTAAGTCTACTGATACATGCTAAAAGATAGATAAAGTGCCTTTTGCTCTTGATTTCGGGAGTCCTCTTTTCTTCATCCTTTTGGCCTTTTATAGAGTTTCTGATAACCACCTTAGCACCACCCACCATGCGGCAACTGTTCTGGAACTGCCACTAAACAATATCTCTTATCTTCCGCTATAATGTTTTCCTATGAAAACCTTAGAATCTGAACATACTCTGAACATGAAAGTTATAGATCTTCAAATTATCTTTCCAACGGTACAAGAAACGTCCAATTTGGACATCGAATGAGAAAGTTATGACTGAATCAATCAGACTACATTAATTGCTAATATGGCAGATTAGTCAAATATGAACGATGGAAATATGAACGATGACATTGGTCATTTTGGATGATGACATCGGCCATTTTAGACGATGACATTTAGATGTAGGCCATTATTTACTATTTTGCCATTGGGCACTTCGACTGCCAGTTTGACACACTAAATGATAGAATCTGAAGATCTCATCAACATGAAAGTTATAGATTTTCTCGTCCTCTTTCCAATGGTTCAAGAACCAACTACTTGGTGCAACGTGAATTTGTGTTGCACACTGATCATGAGGCCCTCAAATTCCTCCATGGCCAACATAAGCTCAACCGGCGACATGCGAAGTGGGTCACCTATCTGTAGGAGTTCACCTTCTCTCTCCGGCACCTGGCGGGCACGCAGAATTAGGTTGCTAATACACTGAGCCATGGTCCCATGCTCCTGACTACTCTGCAGACACAGGTAGTAGGTTTTGAGGTCTTCAAGGACCTCTACCCAGATGATCCTTCTTTCGGCAACGTTATGCTGAGGCCAGGGACGGGCAGCGCACGGATTATAGCTGGCAAGACGGCTTCCTATTCCGGGGGCTACGACTTTGTGTGCCTGATTGCTCTCTACGAGGACTGATTCTGCAGGAGCTACACCGATAAGGTCATTTTGGGCGAGACAAGACTCTGGCCCTTGTAGCTCAAGATTACTATTGGCTGAAAATGCCAAGGGATGTGGTCAGATACGTGGAACAGTGCCATATCTGCCAACTGTCAAGGGGATTAGCTACTAACACGGGACTCTACATGCCACTTCCTGTTCCTGATGCGTCATGGATCGACGTTAGCATGGACTTCGTAGTCGGTCTACCTCCCACAACTTGCGGTATGGATGCCATCTTCGTAGTTGTTGATCATTTTACTAAGATGACTCACTTTATAGCTTGTCGGACAACGATGGATGCCGCGCGAACTGCTCGCCTATATTTTCAAGAGGTGGTGTGCTTACATGGGATTCCTTGGTCTATCACCTTTGACCATGACACCAAGTTTATGAGCAATTTCTGGAAGTGTTCATGGCAAAAACTGGGGACAAAATTAAACTTCAGCAGTGCTTATCATCCCCAGATTGATGGTCAAATCGAAGTTGTCAACAGAAGCCTTGGCAACATTCTGAGGAGCCTCGCGGGAAACCGACTGAAGATGTGGGTTGCGGCTTTGAGCCAAGCCGAATTTGCCTTCAATCGTTCCAAAAATCATTCGACTAGCTTGAGTCCTTTTGAAATAGTTTATGGGTCCAATCTCATGGGCGTGTTGGATCTGGTTCCGATTCCCAAGCTTGGTCGACCAAACTTGCGAGCTGAAGACATGATGAGTGTTGGCCCTAATATTTTTTCAATGATGTCAATATATTTGATGATAAAACATTGTTTTAATATAAATATACCTTAATTTTGAAAGCATTAAAATCATATTTAATGTCGTTTTGTACTGACGGTCGATGCACGGATCGACTGTGGGGTAAGGCGGTTGATGCAATGATCTACCGTGGGAGATGTTCATGGGAAAAGAGCTTGACGGTCGATGGACCGATTGACTGTGGGCTATGTGACTATGTCTTGGAGGTGCGAAGGTCAAGCGAGGTATCGACCTTGAGACGCGGTTTTCGCAACAGAGCCTGACAGACGATGTCACGGTCGATGCGACGGTCAACCGTGAAGTCTGAAGGACGATGTGTGGATCGACCGTGGCTCAAGAAGAGCCTGGCGGACGATGTCACGGACGATGATACGGTAGACCGTGAGCCAAGAAAAGAACCGTTAAAGTGCCGTTGCAGGAGCAGAAATTAGCCGTTGGGAGGCTATTTGGAGGGCTTTGGAGCTCAGCTATAAAAGAGAAGTTGCAGCAAACTTCCCAAGGACTTAGGGTGAGCTAAGGGATTATTGTAATCATATTCTAGCAAGTTACTATCTCTTTATTAGTGAGCTAAACCTTTGTAAAACTACTTCAAGTGTGAAGTAGACCTGGAGAGAAGTATCCAAGAGAGAGCTTGGAGAGATTGTAAGGTTGCCAAGCACCCGTAAGCTTGGTGGATAGGTTGCCAAGCACCCAGAAGCTTGATGGACAACTTGTAAGAGGTCTTGCAAGTAGTAGAACCTCAAGGAAGCCCTTGAGAGAAGTGGACGTAGGCAAGGTTGGCCGAACCACTATAAAAATTCTGGTGCAATCTCTCTAACTCTCATCTCTTATCCTTGCTTTAACATATTTTCTGCTCTTATCATTTGCAAGCATATAATTTAATTAGACTCCTCTTATTTAGATTTCAACAATTGAGTTTATTGTATTAATTCTAAGATAAACCCCCATCTTAGAACTTTAATTGGTATCGGAGCTAGGTCTCTATTTTAGTGGTGTAACAACCCTTAGAAGATCCTAAATCAAGATGGAAATCCAATAGGGATAATCTACCAATAGGCCACCCTACTTTAATGGATATAACTATACCTATTGGAAAACTAAAATGGAAATTTTTATACAATCCATGGACTATGATGCATGGATGATAATAGAAGATAGAGATTCTAGGAAACTTCAAGTAAATGCCAAGGCTAAAAACATTCTATTTTGTGCCCTTAGCCCTGATGAATTTAATAGAATTTCAGCATGTAAAACGGCTAAAGAAATATGGGAAAAACTTGAAGTTACTTATGAGGGAACAAGCCGAGTTAAGGAGTCTAGGATTAGCATGCTTATTAATGATTATGAGTTATTCTCTATGAAGGATGATGAGAATATAAATGAAATGTTTACTCGCTTTATCGATATTATAAATATTCTTGATTCTCTTGGTAAAAGCTATACTAATGATGAGATGGTAAGAAAGATCCTTAGGTGTCTATCTAAGACATGAAATCCCAAGGTGACAGCAATCGAAGAAGCTAAAGATTTAACCAAGCTGTCTCTTGATGAGCTCATGGGTTCTCTCATGACATATGAGATGAACATGGAGAGGAGCAATGATGGAGAGAGGAAGAAAAAGAAAACCATTGCTTTCAAGTCAACATACAAGGATTCATTTGACTCAATCGATGAAGATGATGATGAGGAGATGCAGAAGATCACAAGAAGAATCCAACGAATCATCAAGAATCAAAGAAAGAAAAACCCCAAAGGTGAAAAAGGAAACTCCTCTTCTTACTTAAATAAAATTACTTGTTATGAGTGTAGGAAGCCCGAACATTATATGTCAGATTGTCCAAAGCTCAAGAAATTTTTCAAATAAGAAGAAGAAAGCCAAGGAAGAAAGTGACTTGAGCTCCACCTCCTCCGAAGAAGAAGAAGAAGAAGAAACTGCAAATCATTGTTTAATCGCATTCGGAGAAAAGAAAATAAAATTGACAAGTAGAGGCGCATGGTATTTAAAGGAGGATAACAATTTGGTTTAAAGGTAATGGAGGTATGTCTTAATTTTTGATATAATGTCTCCTCCATTACATTTTCTCATTCGATTTTTATTTAAATTTATTTCTTGTTTAAAAATGGTTTATGAAAGTCTTTTGTGTAAAGAATTGATTACTTTTCATAAATGACCGTTTTGATTGTAAATTTTCATTTGATATCTTGTTTTGAGATGATTTTAAACCTTGAATGTTGATTTTAAAACTTTCTATTGGTTCTCTTAAGAAATTTTTTTTTTCCTGTTTTAAGTTGATTCTTCTTCCCCATCCACTATTTCTTTTTGACGATGTCAAAGGGGGCGAAATATTGTGATGACACTCCTGTTTTTGAAAGTTTTTGAAACTTTATATTCTCTACAAACCTTTTGATGTTTAAAGAATTTCTCTATCCATACTTAGTAAAGATTTCATGAGAATACACTTCATGCTCAGAAATCATGTCTCTTGTTTCTATTCAAAGAGGTACATATGCCATATTTTGCACTTTGACACCTTTTGACCTATAATCATGCTTGATATATCATTTTAGTGACATATGACATGCATGCTAAGTGTAATTCACTTTAGAACATATTTTATGAGATAAATGGATGCAAAAATTAAGGGGGAGCTTTCAAGGTTTTATCATCACAATTTAAAAGGTTGCCATCATCAAAAAGGGGGAGATTGTTAGCCCTAATATTGTTTCGATGACGTCAATATATATTTGATGATAAAACATTGTTTTAATATAAACATCCATTAATTTGGAAAGCATTAAAATCATATTTAATGTATTTTTGTTCTAACGGTCGATGCATGGATCGACCGTGGGGTAAGGCGGTTGATGCAAGGATCGACCGCGGGAGATGTTCATGGGAAAAGAGCTTGACGGTCGATGTGACGGTAGATGGACCGATCGATCGTGGGCTATGTGACCATGTTTTGGAGGTGCGACGGTAGAACGAGGTATCCACCTTGAGAAGCAGTTTTCGCAACAGAGCCTGACGGACGATGTCACGGTTGATGCGACGGTCGACCGTGAAGCCTGATGGACGAAGTGTGGATCGACTGTGGGTCAAGAAGAGCCTGACGGATGATGTCACGGACGATGCGACGGTCGACCGTGAGCCAAGAAAAGAGCAGTTAAAGAGCCGTTGCAGGAGCAGAAATTAGCCATTGGGAGGCTATTTGGAGGGCTTTGGAGCTCAGCTAGAAAAGAGTAGTTGCAACAAACTTGCCAAGGACTTAGGGGGAGCTAAGGGATTATTGTAATCATATTCTAGCAAGTTACTATCTCTTTATTAGTGAGCTAAACCTTTGTAAAACTACTTCAAGTGTAAAGTAGACCTTGAGAGAAATATCCAAGAGAGAGCTTGGAGAGATTGTAAAATTGCCAAGCACCCGTAAGCTTGGTGGATACGTTGTCAAGCACCCGGAAGCTTGGAGGACAACTTATAAGAGGTCTTGCAAGTAGTGGAACCTCAAGGAGGCCCTTGAGAGAAGTGAATGTAGGCAAGGTTGGTTGAACCATTATAAAAATTCTGGTGCAATCTCTCTAACTCTCATCTCTTATCCTTGCATTAACATATTTTCTGCTCTTATCATTTGCAACCATATGATTTAATTAGACTCCTCCTATTTAGATTTCCACAATTGATTTTATTGTATTAGTTCGAAGATAAACCCCCCTCTGAGAACTTCAATGAGCACCTTCACACCGTAAAGGATCAGGTCAAGGCTCAATTGGAACTCACCAACGCCATGTATAAAAGCACTATGGATCGGCATCGTCGCCACATCACCTTCAACGTCGGGGATGAAGTATGGGTCGTGTTGACTAAGGAGAGGCTGCCGGCAGATGCATATTCCAAGTTGGACGATAGGAAGATCGGACCGTCTGAGGTCCTTTAGAAATTTAATGATAATGCCAACCGAGTTCGGCTTCCACCCCACTTGAAGTTTTCTGATACCTTTAATGTGAAACATCTGGTTCCATACAGAGGGGTTCAATTCGATTTAGACTCGAAGACGAGTCCTTTCCTACCAGGGGAGGATGATGCTGGACCGAGTCCAGATCCAGACCTGGCTGAGTCCCATCTGGAGAGACTCCCTAAGCGATCCGGTAGCGTTCGAACTCCATCCGTTTGACTCAGATCTCCGTACGACTGTGACCGTCGGATGGGCATAAGTTTTCACCCCGATGTCCGATCGAGGCGTGCGACCAGCCATTTCGACCGGCTCGACGAGCCTGCCGAGATTCATCAGAGATCAAAGATCTCTCCATGACCTGGGCCTCCAAATCTCCAGATTCCCTTTCCTTATGACCTAAATTTCCATTTTTATGTAAAACTTTTCTTTTTAGGCAGGTTATCGGTTTTTACTATTTTTAGCAGGGTTTTCTATTTCTAGCCGATTTTCTTCTTCCTTAATTCCAGATTGCCTCATTAGTTATTGGGTTTGAGTCTAATTCATGTTTTGAGTTCATGTGTAAGTTGGTCTCTCCTTATCCTATAAAAGGAGTTTTAGGGTTTGTAATCAGGGGACTTTTTTTATTAGTATAATTTGAGTGGTTTTCTCCTCTTTGAGAATCCTAGTTGTCTCTCCCATAGAGAGCACGGTTGCCTCTCTCTACGAGAGGTTTTTCACATTACCCTGCGCCAAATAGTTTATTCATACTTAAATCCAACAGTAGAGTTAAGGGTAAAACGATAATTCTGCCTCCCTACGTCACGGGTTGATGATGTTATGAGGAATCTATTATATAAGATACAATGCACTCTTTCAGTCGGTTAAGGATGTCCGATACAAGTTATGCCCGTATATATCAGGCAATCGAAATGAAACCACGTGTAAGGAAATAATGTGGGTGGTAGTAATCAGATGGTTGGGAGAGACAGAAAGTAGTGGGGGATGGTGGTTACCCTTGCCGGGTAGTATGGGGGCCCACCTAGTACTTTATATTGTTAGAATTTGAGGAGTACATACATAAAGAATTAAGGGGGTGGTTATTCAATTAACCCTAAAATCAAATTTCAGAAACTCGATCACAAGACCACCACTATTATAAAGAGCAAGAACGCTTGCTACGTACATTTCTTTTAACTGAATTTGACTTAACCCACCCGCATCCCTGTTGTGAGGAATCTAAACCGCTCACAGGGCTCTCCAGAAGGCAAACAAAGATCCTCTATTATAAATGGAATGATCAATCAATCAATTGATTGTATATAGCTTTACATAGAATTTATGATTGATCTGTACAATTGTAAAGTTACTATTATTGTATTTACTCTGCTTATAAATACAAAACATCACCACTTGTAGCTCATGTGAAAAGAGGTGGTGCTGGGTGGTCTCTCTCGTCAGCTTTCTCTTGAGTTCCTGCAGCTCCATGTTCGTCTCGGAGGCCACAAGGATTCAGGGAGGGGACCGTAGAAGTCTTCTTCCTTTGGGTTGCTCGGTAAACCTTTCGACCGGAGAAGTATATTGTCCGCAGTCGATCAATGCTAATAAAGATCCGAAACCCATACCGAACCAGTTTGAATGAGCATGCTGGTCGGTCCAACATGAACCCCCACAAAGCTTGGTGATTTCCGTCGCCGGAGAAATGAAGTACTTTAAAAAATGGGCTCTTGGTGATTCCCGTCGCCGGAGACTCCATGCGACCAGGAATGTTCCTACGTCTAAGCTTGCAAGACGCGTTTTGCAAGGGGTCTCTTCGGTGGAGAAGCGGCAACATCGGGATAGTGGCCAGCCTTCCACTCCTCTTGTTGGAGAGGGGAGGCTTGCTCAAATCCTGCTGGGGTGGTGGCCATTCCTGTGCAACGTGCGCCACCAGCAAGGCGCTGGGCCCATGTGGTTGGTGGGGGTGGTTCTCATAGATTTAATGGTGGTGGGGTGTGGGGCAAAGGTGCTGGTCCCGAGCTCCCACACCTTCACTGTTCTCTGTGAAGGATATCAAAGGGACCTCAATGCCATCTCGCAAAGGTGAGTCTTTGCCCTGTTAAAGTGAGAGAAAGCAGGAAGGCATGGTCCTTTGGGCTTTTCGGAAGATTCATGGGAGGAACTATGCCCCTCATTCACCTTAGGTTCAAGGTGGCCCAGCTTTGGAAGCTATCGGGTGGGGTGGCAGTGATGGATATGCCTGAAAGTGTCTTCGCCTTTAGGTTCTCTTGTTAGGAAGACATGCAGAAGGTCTTGCTGGGTGGGCCTTGGAAGAGTAATGGGCTCCTTCTCTCCCTCATTCGCTAGAAAGATGACTTCCAAGCATCTGCCTCTGCGTTTGAGACCATTCCGGTCTGGACCAAAGTCCAGACCGTCCCACCTGAATACTTCACTGAGGATCTCGTCAAGGATATGGTTGCACCTTTGGGTACTCCGCTCGTTGTGGATTTGGCTACTGCGAGGGCAATTCAGGGCAAGTTTGCTAGAGTTTGCATTGAGATTGATTCATCCGAGCCGTTGTGTGGGAGCTTGGAGGTGAATGTAGAGAGGAAAAAGATTGATCTCTCTGTTATTTATGAGGATATTCAGGTTTGTGAGGGGTGCTGCAAGATTGGACATGTTTGCCCGACTCCATCCCGTCGCTCGCCTCCGATGCAGGAGAAAGATGTCGAGTTGCTGGTGTTCACGGCTTCGGATTCTTCTTCAGCCGGTGGTAATGATCTCTCTTCGGATTCCTCAGGTCCGCCACCGGGATTTGGGAAGAACGATAGTTGGACTGTGGTCACAAATCGCCGGCGTAAGCCTCCCAATGGCGTGGGTTTCGAGAGGGCTGCTATGAGGCCATGTCAGGAGGCAGGATGCTGTCAACAGAGAGGTGTGGGTGTGGTGCAGAATAGTCATGATGGCAAGGCTGGGTTGGCAGGAGTTCAACGCAGGGTGTCTTCTTCTAACAGGGATGGAAACAGTAGCTCACCTCAGGGTGTTTCTGGTTTGAAAAATGATTCCTAGCCAAGCCACTTATTAGTTGGCTGATAGCCAATCTTAGGTGGCTAACTTTGATTTCTAACACGTGGCAGCCAATCCAAACTGTTGATAGACCCATTAAGTTTCGACCTGTTAAAGAGGCTCCCCCCTTCTCCTTCTCCCATCGGCTCTACTTCCCCCTTCTCCATCTCCCGCCGGCTCCTCCACCGAGTCTCCCATTCTCCTTCTCCCGCCAACTCCTCCACCGATCGAGGGCATCACCCCTTCTCCCGGCAGCCACTTCACCCATCATCCCTTCTCCTTCTCCCGCCGGCTCCTGCACCGATCTAGGGCATCATCCCATCTCCAAGCGGCCAAACTTTACATCGATCTCTCCATCGGCCTAGGCATCGATGCCCCGGCGGCTCCTCCATCGTTCTCGGCGACGCGTGCGACCAAGTTGCCGGCCAAACCCTCCATCGATCTCGGCGAGAGGCGGACAGCTTCACCGCGGACGCCCTCCACCCGGCGAACCGCTTCAACCCCAATCATTCTCCGGCGAACGGCTTCCACCGCGGTGCTGCGGGTGCTCTCCAATCAACATTCACCTCAGGTTTGGGAAAAAAATTATATTTCTTTATATGGTTTGGTACTTTTTGTTGGATTTTTGGTGATTATTGAAAAAAAAATTCTAATCAGATTTTAGAATTTTTTTTTGAATGTTAGAATTCTCTTTTTAGCTTCGATTTCAACATCTTTATCGTTGATTCCAATTTATCTTCCTCCCATGACCCTACCAAATTGACTTGATTAACATTTTATCCTTGTAGGGCCTTACATGTAAGTTCTTTTATGTGGTCGTCCCCTTTGTAAAGCATTCTTGTGATTACCGTGGTCTAAAAGTTCATGCATTTATTCTCTCTTGCCCTTGGACCCAATGTTGAACCCCTAACTTTTGTTGGAAAGACCCAGGTATGCAGGTTATCATGGTATCGAGGTTCTTTTTAAGAATATGTGGCTTATAGATATGCATGTATCTAGGTTCTTGCTATACTTTCTCCATTAGCATGTCATATTTCCAACATTGCTCATCTTAGCTGTGGTAGACATTGAGAAATGTTTACTCTGTACTACAATTGCCAAAAACATGCTAATGTTGCACTAATCTGTATCACCAATCTCACTCTTGGTTGTGATGATCCAGGTAAGCTGAGATGCCGAAAGAAGAAAAGAATAAAATATCACATCGGTCCAGGGCTCTTGCTAAGGTGAAGGAGCATTTTGTAGCAGCTGATTACATTTTCCAGACAGATACATCAATTTCACGATATTGCTAGACATAATTAGAGAGTTTTCGATGAACTGGACACATGTATGACTAATATTTATGGTCAACAGCTGTGGATGTTGTTCAAAACTATTGATCATGGTTACTTAAAAGTACCTCTTTTGGTGAAAATTTGGAAGAGAGGCGAGAACAACACATTTTGTGTTATTAAGCTATGAATGTGATCCGAACAGCCATGTGTTTGTATTATTGTGTCACAGTTTTGTATTACTTGCATTTGTTACAGCCAGAAATGAATACAATTTTCTACGTTCATCTTGTATGAATATAATTTTGTATGATATTGTTTCATCTTTTATGAATATAGATTTGTATGATGTTATATCTTTAAGGAATCGAAATTTTTCAACAGGGTTGAATGTATGTCAGTCTTTCATCCCGACTCTATTCTTTGCAACCTCTCTCTCATGTCATTGGTGACAATTTTTTCAACTCACTTATCTCTCCTTCATGTTATCGAATAAAAATTACAACCACCATGCTCCTGTGAAAAATAAAATATCATAATTTTTCCACAGGTGATCATAACAAAACTATGTTTGTAGTCCTCAATAAATCAGTTAATTGTCATGATCCTATCCAATGAGCAGGGCAATCAAAAAATCTCCTTCCTGGCTTTGATTCTGGGAACACTCAACCTTGCCCTTCTGTACTTCGTCAGTAGTTGAAGAACTCAGTGGAGAAGTGTCTTCTTGTTTGTGGTCATTCACAAGAGAGCGAATTGGAACATTGACTTCCTCAATCTCAAAGAAATCATCTGGTGACTCACATGCTTCAGAGTTAAAATCATTGGATCTCCTCCGCAAAGACTTTTTGTTTCAAGAGTAAGTTAGAATCATTGGATATACTAATAAATAGATAACACACATCGTTACCCACTGGCTTGAAATTTCAATACATTCTGTTTTTGTCCTTTTCCTTACTTGCTACTTGATGCCTTCCATTGTTAGATCCCAGAGCTGCAAGAAAGATACCACTAAACTCATACAAAGGAAAGTAGAAACTTATATATGTTGCAATCAAGAAACAGGTAATCAAATTACATTGACTTCCTAGCATCCTCTTCCGACTGGCATTGCATGCCTTCTTCAAACTAGCAGCATGGATTGTTCCTCCTGGAATAACCTCAGCAGAATTGGTACTTTGTTTCTGAATTACATGAAATTTGGCAATCAGTAATTGGTCAGATTTACTTCAAAGATATGACAAACAGTATTAACCAATTTGCTAAACACCTCGGTGCCTATCGTCTGAAATGGCTCCTTATTCAATTGCTTCTTCTATAGAATCACAAAAGTTTCACCAAATTAACTAAATTCGCATATAGATCACTACAGCACTGCGGTGGAAGCTGCTTGCCGGAGAATGATGGGGGTTGAAGCGGTTCGCTGGGTGGAGGGTGTCCGCGGTGAAGCCGTCCGCCGCTCGCCGAGATCGATGGAGGGTTTGGCCGGCAGCTTGGTCGCACGCGCCACCGAGAACGATGGAGGAGTTGTCAGGGGTGATGGAGGAGCCGTCGAGGCATCGATGCCTAGGTCGATGGAGAGATCGATGTAAGGTTTGGGCGCTTGTGAATGGATGATGCCCTAGATCGGTCCAAGAGCCGGTGGGAGAAGGAGAAGGGATGATGGGTGAAGTGGTCATCGGGAGAAGGGGTGATGCCCTTGATCGGTGGAGGAGCCGGCGGGAGAAGGAGAATGCGTGACCCGATGGAGGAGCCAGCGGGAGAAGGAGAAGGGGAAGGGGGAAGCAGAGTCGGTGGGAGAAGGAGAAGGGGGAAGGAGAAGGGGGAGCCTCTTAACGGGTCAAAACTTAACGGGTCTATCAATAGTTGGGATTGATTTCCACGTGTCGAAAATCAAGGTTAGCCACCTAAGGTTGGCTATCAGCCAACTAATAAATGGGTTGGCTATATATCATGACTCTTCTGGTTTTGGTAGGCCACCTTAGAGTGGCCTGCTGGGTAGACATAATCAGTGTGTGACTCCATGTCTACGTCCCATTCGAAGGCCTTTTCTTCAAGGCCTTTTTAGACCGGGCTACCCACCTACGACTTCAAGTTCTTCTGCTCAGGGCCCAGTTGTGGGGAGGGAGTCTCTCCCCTCAACAACTTTGCTCTCATTGCACAAACAAGGGGTTAAGTCTCTCAAACAGGCTTTTCTGGTGAAAGTACCTGCTTGGGGTCACCCTTCGTAAACCCTATTCGCCTTCATCTCCGGTATTTATCCGCCCCATTGCCGTTTCAAGGGTGGAGATCCGGCGTCGTCTTCACGCTCCTCCGGGCGTGGCCTCCAATGCCATCATTCCCGTTCTCGTCCAGTAAGTTCCCTTCCGTCCCTTCCTCCTCTCCTATCCATGCTTCCTCTGTTTCTTAGCCACCGACGACACCCATGGCTTTCGCCATGAGTCTTGACCAATGACGCGCGGCGGCCAGGGCCGGCACCCACCTTCCCGTCCTTGTCTCTTCTTTTCTTCCCTTCCTTCACCGTCGTTACTCTATTTTTCCTGTCCATTCCAGCCGTGCTCTGTTTTTCTTTCGGTCCAGCCGTCCTCCCTTGCTCGATGCTCACCGGCGTTTGCTGCCGGTTGGTTAGCCATCCAGACTAGGGTGGCACATCTCCGTCCCACTCCGAGACCATCCTCCATCCCTTTTCTCCACTCACCCGGCCTCATCCCTTTCCTCCATTCCCATCACAAGTTTCCACCGCCGGTTCTATCTTCTTCGACGAGCTTCTCTAGCCCCGATTGTCTTCTCCGTCGATCCTATGGTTCGGGCCAAGAACATCATCCGCAAGGGCCTCGTCGGCAAAGGAAAGCCACCGCCGCGTTCTCCACCCTCCTCCACCAGTGACTGCCATTGTTCCATACTAACCCCCCCCCCCCCCCCCCCCCCCACCTCTACGGCGCTAGGACCCCAGGGATGATACCAGTGCTTGTAGCTTGTCGGTTTGCATGTCGCCTTTGTGCTTGCTTAGTTCGATTGTTTATCTGTTAGGTTTCGTGTACCGAGGCACATGTTGTACCGGGGCCTTGATCTTATTGAGCTAGACTGTATCTTGTGGTCAGTTTTGTATTTTTTTTGGTTGGGTGGGACTTGCTTGGTTTGTGCTGCGAGGATCGGCAATTTTTCTTGTACTCCATTGGTCCATTTTTGTATCTTTTTGACATCTTGATAGTGGATATATACATTGGATGTTGGCTTTGAGGGTGTGCCCTGCGTGTGTACGTGTGCAGTGTAGATATGAATGTGATGGTGGAGCAATATGTATGTGCATGGGAATGTGGATGTGGATTGGTGATTGTTAATGTAGATGTAATGAAAAGGTTGTACAACCCTTGTGCTTATTTAATAAATAGAGGAAATGCTGCCCAATTTTTCTCCTCTTTTTCTGCTTATTCTTCACTTTCCATAAATGCAATCATGGAGTATTTCTTCTCTGATTTTACAGGGCATATATGCTATAGAATGCACAGCAGGTTGACATCACAACATTACTTGGTTTTCATGACTAACCTTGATCCGCAAATCTATTTGTATTTTTTTCACCAAGGTTACTTTTTCTTACGAAGCCTCTACAGGTTATCTCTACCCGATATTCTTTTATTTATTTTATAACTTAATGTAATTGGGGACAATTACATTTAAGTTGGGGGGTAGAATTCTAAGAATTCATATTTATTTATTTATTTTATGATAACCAACTATTATACATCCCCTGGATTATGTCAGAAGAATGAAATTATAAGACTTATTGATAAAGATGCTTGATTTAGAAATTTGTCTTATAAATTATTCAGAAATTTATATATCATATAAGATTTAGTAAATTTAGCTATGCATGATATAAGTTCTATACTTTAACACTTTTACCATGATTTAGGGATAACTTGACAGATCTTATTGCACTTGAGCACTTTCACATGTTTAGGAGTTGAAGATAGATTCTGAGCATGAGACTAGGATAGATCTACAGTTCTCGGTCATGTCACAGAATATACATGATCGCAAGCAATTTTCTGTTCGCAATAAATAAATGTGTGGCAAGTGTAAGGCTTTCAACATAGTAACCGGGCAGTGTGAGGACCTTCCCCTCTACCCCTGTGGCTCGTTGTAGACCGCAAGGGCAATTTGGTAAATTACACCTTATTGGTTTGTTTCACACCCGCGTGTGCACACACTGGCCTTGTATGTGTTAGTGTTTGTTTAGAATGGCTACGTGGACCCGGGATCGGAAGATTCCAGCTCGGGCGTGCGAAAGCTTACCTTTGGGCAGCTGACGACCCTTGAGCGATCGATCGCTCTTTGGAGCGATCGGTGGGACTCGTGAGCGAGTCGGTGGGTTTTGAACCGGGGCGAGAACGATCAATCGCTCCTTGGAGCGACCGATCGGACTCGCGTCGGTGGCTTTTCTGCTTCGCGAGGACGGCCGCCGTTGGCCGTCGCTCTCTTATGTCAGAGGGGAAGGACTTTCCCTCCCCTCCCCTCACTTTTTCCCCCTTCCCCCGGCTTTCCCTTCCCCTTTTCCCTCCTTTTCTTCCCCTTCTCTTCTTCCTTCTCCTCCTTCTTCCTCCTTCTTTCTTCTCCTGAGAGCCCTGTTTTTCCCCTGTTTCTGGCAGCCATCTTCCTCACCTCCGTTCTCCCTCCTCCGACCATCTTTTTTGGCATTCTAAGGCTCGATGGATCCGTGACAACGAGAGGAAGATCCCTGAAGTAGTTTGGAAGCTTGTTAGTGATCAACTCGCGGGGAATCAACCGAGGAAAGCACAGCTAGGTAGGGTTATACCTACTGATGTTTATTTCGGGTTTTCTCTAGATCTAGCCGTTGGATCTTGTTGATCCTTGTTTTGTTGGATTCCTTATGCCTATTAGAATTACTGATATAAGTTTCATGTTATTTGGTTGAGATTTGAGTAGGTTTTATGCATGATTAATCTCGGATTTCTGGTTTTCTGCTGTTCTTGAAGAACAGCCGGCTTTCGGCGAGTTTTTCGGCCGGTGTGTACGTGATCTTGGGTTGTGACGAATATAAGAGTTGTAGATCTTTGAGTTTACTCTCCAACCCCACTGATTTCATATTTTTCCAATTTTTTTACGAATTGTTATGAATTGTTTGCTGGAGGGCTCCGTTGCAGCAATTAATGGGTAAGTTAGTTTTTTTAACGATTTGGATTAGTGTTTTCTCGTTAATCCAACCGTTCGATGATTATGATTTTTGGATATGTAGATCATGGTATATACACATACTGGTGAATAAGTTGGATCTTAAATCCGACGTCGTTTGGATGTCGGATCGACGGGATCAATTAGCCCCTAAGTAGAGGCTTTGAGTGTTTTGATTATAATATTATATCTCGGGATATAATATTATATTGGTTACTGTTCATCAGCGATTTTCGGGGTTGCTTCCCGTTGCAGGAGTCCGCGGTTGACGGTCGCGGTACCGTCGCAATGCCGGGACCCGCTGCGGATCGGCTGGCAGCGGTCGGTAGTACCGCTGCAGCGATCCGATAGACTTATATGATGCTCGACATACTGTTGTATGCTTTGCTTCTTATTTGTGTATGTCATAGCATGCATTGTTGATTTGTGCATTAGTTGCATTGGTTTGGGCGTGGGTGATCTTTGGGTCGCCGTCCTGAGGCTGGAAGCTCGGACTTAGCCCTAGGACCGGGGTTGGGTAGTTTGGACCCGGTTTGAATTGTAGTGTCCAGTCAAACTTGATCATAGGCTTAGATGACTGGTGCACTTGTTACTTGATGATTGTAGAGGTTGTGTCGGCCTCGAGTCGGATCTGAGGTGTAGCCGGTGTCCGGCGTTCTTAAACTCTTGAGTAGAAGAGTTACCAACTCAGTGGTGTCTTTTCCCACCAAATAGTATTCTGTGTCCTGTTGAGAGTCAGCAGTGTTGTTTCCTGCTACTGAGTGTGACCCGACATGTGACCAGTCCGGCTGGAAGATCATGATCGGGGCCTCAGGGACACACGGTGGGGTTTTGGCACCCTTGTATACACCCAGGTTCTACTTGAGGGCGATACTGTTGCGTTTCCCTCTTCCTTCTGTGTGTCGTAGTGTAGATCCATACTGAGCTTAGTGCTCACTCCTACCCGGGCTGCGTTTTGCAGGTGCAGGCGTCAGTTCTTCTTCCTTGGCCCCTACCGGGCAGTTGGTTGGCGGTGCGGTGGCGCCAGGTGGAGTCTGAGAGGTGGTGATCCTTTACAGTTTTTTTATCCCATGTTAGATAGTCTCCTACGGGAGTAATGTTGTATTTGAACTCCCCCCCCCCTCTCCGAGGATATGTATATTAAACCTTTTGAGTTCGTAAATCTGTGGTTCGATGTTGTTAAATTATTGTATCTTTTAATTGGGGGATGCTTTTGGTGAACTGTTAGGGAGACCAATAGATTAGAGAGAACCCTCGCCAGCTTTGTTTTCCGCGGTTTGTTAGGTTTCGGTTCGCGTCGCCTGGCCCGGTTGGGCTTTCGCGGGTCGGGGCGCGACAGGCAGGGTGCTTGATCAGCATGGGGTTCGCGTAAAACGGTTGAAAGTCCTTATCAATGAAAAAAAAAAATAGGATTTCATCTTAGTAACTGGGTAATGTGCCTGATCAGCATGTTGTTCGTGTAAAATGGGTGATTTTCCTTCTGAAAAACAAAAGAAAAAAAAAGAAACAGTTATTGTTATGTGATAGTGGAAAATATGTGCTTACTTACGATTGTAATCTTAAATGGTTGAATGTTTGGATATAATAGATATTCCGATGCATGTGGAACATTATTCACACACTGAAGAGTCAAAGTTATTTCTAAATCATGATTAAATATATTGAAGTATTTGAACTGTGCTATGACATGTTTTGATTTGCTCTACTTTTATGTGAATATGAATTAAAGAATATATACATGGATATTATTTCTGGTTGATGCATTGGAATTAATGAGTATTATAATGGAGTTCTGATGACATGTTAAAGGGGATGTATAGATGTTTGTGGGTATCATCGCTGGAAACCCTCAGGAGACTATAACTCTTCCACTGGGGCCACCCGGGGGTTTAAAGGCTTGTTACACATGCTAAGTGTAATCGTGAGACCTAGGAAAATGGCTAGCTAGATTTACTGCTTTAGTTTTAATTTTGTTTGCTTTGCTCGAGGACTAGCAAAGATCAAGTTGGGGGGTGTGATAAGACTTGAAAAGTGCACAAATCACCCTTTTAACGAGGTCTTGTTAGTCTTCGAGCAATATTATTTTGATAGTCTATGATGTATTTCAGGTATAAGAGCTTTCAATGAAGATTAGATCATGTTTGGTGCTAAAACGAACAAATAAAGAACCTGCGAAGTTAAAGGAGCAAAGGTGGGCCATCTTTTAAGATTACACTGTACCTTCTTAGGAAGAACCAGATGATATTCCATATATAGTTGGAAAGCTCTTGAAGTCTAGTTTCGGGAGAATTTTACGGTTCGTGATTTCGAGTTTTCTAGAGGAAGTTATGGCAATTTTAGTACCGATGGTGCAGTCTAGATGGCAAAACAGTGGATACTCTGGAAAGTCAGATCGATCCTACACCCATAGAAGATCGATCCGTTTATGCAGGAACCTGACAGAATGCATACTTTTCAGCTGTTCACAGTAGGATCGATCCTACTATTGATCCTACTGAGTAGGACCGATCCGACACCCCTAATAGGATCGATCCGACACCCCTGGTAGTATCAATTCGACTCAGGCGTAGTCAGAAATTGAAGATTTTAATGTAAAGGATCGATCCTATACCCCTGGAGGGATCGATCCTACCTTCCCAGTAAAGAAAATCAGCGGTTTAGATCTAATCCAAGGATGGAGACACTTAAGGCTATAAATAGGCATCTTTTAGGGTTTTTTGGGGGCTCTTCCTTGGCCTTTTGGCTGAGCCTTCTTGGTTCTTTTTCTTCCTTCTTTTACATAAGTTAGGTTAGATCTTTGGGGGAAGATCCATGGGTGGAGCGTGGCGTGGTGACAACCTTCATCGACGGATCTCTTTCCTAAAGATGAGTAGCTAAACTTTTTACCATGGGATTCTTATGATGTAACTAGGGTTTCTATTAGGGATTTCTTAGATCTAGGGCTTGTATACATTATTGATTGGCTTGTATGGATTGATTTCTATTTCTTTTATAGCCTTAGTGTCGATTTTTTGCTGGATGTATGGATTGTTCTTGTTTGCACTTGATTCCGGAGCTTGTGTACGCTAGGGCTTGGATTAGATTCATCTAAATAAGAGGACCATACTAGTCCCATGGTATCTCAGATGAAATCTTCTTCGTGATTAGGGATTGTATAGTGCTAGTCCCACTATAGTAGTGCTAGTCCCACTACGTTCTATCCCTAATCCTTCATGCATCTTACTTTTGTAGATTTGGCTATCGAGATGCTAACCCATCTCGATCTCACACGTAAATCCATATCCGTACTATTACTTACGATGAATTCATCCTAATAAGAGGGTTCATTAGTAGTGAACATAACTAATTATTCGGTCACTGATTCTTTAGGTAATTGTTCTTGCCAACAAGGAATCCTAACCAGAACTTGTTGAGTGATAAGGAGAACTAGCCATTCACTTATCAACTATTAGAAAGCCAGTCATCGTGATTACATGCCCTGATCTTAGGAAGACCTGATAGAATCCTGGTTATTGATTAAGAATTCCCTGGTACCTTTTCTCGTATTTATTAATCATTTAGTATAAACTTAGTTTAATTTCAATCCTGGATCTTTTATCAACTTATTGGTAGGAATACTTCGATTGAGTTTAGTAGTTTAATTATTTTCCTATGCATTCCCTGTGGATTCGACTCGGACTCACTACTCACTACCCCTAAAGTAGTTAGTTAGTAGTTTGATTATAAAATTATAATTTTGAGTAGACTTGTTAAGGAACGACACTTTTCAAGTCATATCAATGTGCATTGGCAGTTTGGTTCCATAGCTGAAGATGTTTGCCCTCTGTGCAAGCTTCTTCCAGAGTCCATCTTTCACTTATTTTTTGATTGCCCTGTTGCTCGCTAGGTTTGGTTTTTTTTATTTCCTGTTCTTTCTCAGTTCTTCTTTGACGATCTTTTGACCTTGTTGATGCGCTCTTCTTCTGTGGATGATGTTAGATGCCTCAAAACTATTGTTGGTTTTGCCCTGTGGGCTATTTGGAAAGCTAGAAATGCTGCCATTTTTGATGGAGTGAGGGTTGATGCAACGGTTCTTTTTTTAAGGGTGAAACGCTTGGCTATTGAATTCTCGACCTGCACAGGAAGCCAAAATCCATTTTTGGTGCGGGCTGATGCTTCTTTAATTGATAATCATGTATGTCTTGCTCAATCCGATACTTCCTTTCTTGCTTCCAATCAGCATGCTGGGGTGTGAGTGGTGCTTAAGCGAAAGGATGGGACTATTTGGGTGGCGGCATCTGAACCAGTGGTGGTGAATTCCATTGAAGAAGCAGAACTTTTTTCCATCCGCAGGGCTCTTTAGCTTGCATGTGTACAAAGGTGTTCTAGGATACTAGTGGAGTCTGATGCTTCATTTTTGGTTAGATGCTTAAATGGTCGGTTCTCCTGGCCTACTCAGCTTTGTGGTTTTTTGAGCGAGATTTGTGCACTTTCAGCTCGTTTTGTTGTATCCATCTTTAGATCCGTGCATCAAGACCTTGTGGGGCAATCGGATATGCTAGCTGGGCTTGAGAGAGCCCGTGGGTGGTCTAAACACTGGGTCTTTGCTCAAGAATCTAAGGTGCCTCAAGACTTTCCTTTCTAGTCATTGTTCAGTTTTTTTTATTTTTCCCTTGTAACCGTTACCTAGCCTTTTGGCTCAACTAATAATAATAAAAAAATCACCACTTGCATAATCAAGGAGTGGTTTTCATCTCAAACCATTATTGTCATGGTATGAGAGGCTTCTGCAAATTAATCTCCATCAATCCATGGCCTCCAGCAGCAACTCTTATTCTTCTCCTCTCACTTTCAACACAATGGTCCACCTGCTCTCAATTAAGCTTGCTTCGACCAACTTTCTTCTCTGGGGAAGCCAAGTCATTCCGCTACTGCAATCTCAAGGCCTTTACGGCTATGTGGATGGCTCTTATGCCATGCCTCGTGCTAGTCAAACAAAGAATAGTGTCTCTGCTCCTAACCCCAAGTTTCTTGAATGGCTGAAGAATGACCAACTTGTTCTTAGTTCATTTCTCTCTTCCTTAACCGAGGAAGCGATGTCTGAGGTTGTTGGCTTAACTTCATCTTGTGATGTTTGGTCTGCTCTTAAGACCTCCTTCAGCTACAAGTCCAAGACTTGTGAACTCTGCCTCAAGGATGATCTTCAGCTTATGAAGAAAGGCTCTCGCATTATTTGTGAGTATTCATGGGCTTTTAAGTCTCTTTGTGATCAACTTGCTGCAATGGGCTTTCCTGTTGATGACACCGACAAAGTTCATTGGTACCTGTGTGGCCTCCGTGCAGAGTTCTCTTCGTTCTCCACAACGCAACTTTCCTTATCTCCACTACCAAGTTTCAAAGATCTTATTCCTAAAGCTGAAAGTTATAATATTTTTGTCAAATCTCTGGAACTGCCTGCTGGTCATGTTTCTGCCTTCACCGCTAGCTACAATTCTAGTCAGTCTGCTTCCAGTCGTGGGAGTAAACCTCATCGTGGCGGTTGATGAGTCACTAAATATTCATACTTAAACCCCTTAATTTACCTTTGTTAGCCCGAGAGTGTTTGTATTTGATAGTTTGTTAGTTGATTTCATGTTTAATGAAGATTCAAGTTCGAAAATACAGAAAAAACTAATATGTCGAAATTACGCTGCTCCACTGTCAGTTTGGAAAGAATTCACCAGAAATTATTTATAAGTGAAAATATTCTGAAATTTGGTTGAAATCTAGAAGACCTAAAGACGAATAACTTTCATGTTGGACACTTTGCGAAATTCTTGACATATTAATACCAGTTTTGAAGACTATGAAGATAAACAGATGCTGGGAAACTGGTTCGTCAACGTTCATATAAGTCAGAATATTATCAAATATTCTGAATCCGACAGAAGACTTTCTAATATACATTTTTCATGTTGGACTTTCTTTTCAATTCCAACGTGGTTGGACCCACTCGCGACCGTAGTAAGACAGCCAAGAATTAATCCAAGGAATCCGAGTTGTAGTAGGAGTCCAACATAGCCATAACCCTAATTCTGGGAGTACACCTATAAGAAGGTGTTTGCTGGCCGAAAATTGGAGGCCCCCATAGACAAAAAAGAGAGAATTAGGGTTTGGAAGATTCTCTGGAGAAGATGGAGCTGCAGTGTGGGTCCCAATCGTTCTTCATCGAATCTATGGCTTCCATCTCTAAGATGAGTAGCTAATTTCTGTACTTAGGGATCTCATGGAGCTTTAGTGTAACTTCTTTGTATTTTCTAGTTTGATACTTGTATTCTTTTTTTGGACATATCTTATAGATATGTTTTTAATGATAATAGAGTTGGGGGAACATAGTTCCTTGACGTATTTTAAGGCCTACCTGATTTCGGTGATTGATGGTAGAGATCTATATGATAGTTTTCATGTGATTTGTGAATAACTGATGAGATATTTTATGCTTAGTGTCGATAAGTTGTGCTAAGGTTACCCGGAAGACAATATATGCTAATCGAAGATAAAATATGCCTTTGGAAAACACTCACCTTACTTTAGGGATTCATGTAAACTTAAGAAGCTATGAATCTATAATGTCTAAATAAGAAAACAAGAGGATAACTAGAAAGTGCAGGAAGTGAAAATAAAGTGGATTGAGTAATCCCTAGGTTTTCTCTCATTAATATATTTCAATCTCTTTAATCGCTTTCTTAATTAGTTTTAATTAATAAGTTTCTAAAACCCAAATCAATCCTTTTCGCTTTAGGTTTAGAGTTTCAAGATTTAATTCTGGTATCTCCTTCGTAATCAAAGTTTTCCCTGTGGTTCGATCCCGTATTTCACCACTATTCTACCTCATAGTTTAGTAGTTTTAATAAGGGTTTATAAATTCTATTTTTGATTGAGTTTGCATCCGATTTAACGACGCGTTTGCAAACGATCAGCGATGGATGTGATGACCATGGCGGTCGAGGTCAGAATCGTAGCAAGCATCATAACACTCAGTCCTCCGATCGACCTTGCTGTCAAATCTACCGCAATGAGGGTCATTATGCATCTACTTGCAGTGAACGGTATGTACGATTCAATGTTTCTGCCAATGTTGTTGAAACCTTTGCCAATTACTCCATTAATGAACCTTTTGCTTCGGACTGGTACACGGATACCGGCGCTCCTGCACACATGACCCCTAATGCTGATCAGTTGGACAAGGTTGAACCATATCATGGTAAGGATAAAGTAGTTGTCGGCAATGGAGAGTCTCTTCCGATTACTCATACTGGTGCTCTTTCCCCTACTTCGTCACGTCTATTAGATGTTGTTGTTGTTCCTCAACTCACAAAAAATCTCATCTCCATCAGCAAGTTAACATCTGATTTTCCTTTTTCCATTTCCTTTATTGACTCTGGTTTTACCATTCAGGACTTCATAGTGGGAAAGGTGGTGGCAACCGGTCGGCGCGTTGATGGTCTGTATGTGCTGAAGCGAGGACATGAGGCTTTCCTTTCCATTTTGCAGTGCAATAACTTACGAGCTTCCTATGATATTTGGCATGCCCAACTCAGCTATGTAGCTCATCTCATTGCCTTAATTAATAAAAGGCTGCTTGTCTCTTACCTCTATTTTACCCACTCCTTTAATATGTTCAAGCTTCCAACTAGCCAAAAGCCATCGCCTTCCTTATCTACTTAATGCACAACTCTCCTCTGCTATTTTGGGTCTAATACATTGCTACTTGTGGCCCGGCTCCTATTACCTCTATATTGGGTTTTCGTTACTATGCCATTTTTATTGACGATCACTCGCGCTTTACCTGGTTTTATCCCTTAAAATCCAAAGCCGACATTTTTTGCTATATTTTGGCAATTTTGAGCATTTTTTTAGAATCAATTTTCCTCTAAGATTAAAATCTTCCAAAGCGACAGTGGTGCCGAGTTCACCAATAATAAATTTACATCTCATTTGGCTCAATCCGGCATTCACCATCAAATGTCATGCCCCTATACTCCTTCCCAAAATGGACGTGCTGAAAGAAAGCACCGTTATATTTTCGAGACCGGTCTCTCTATGTTGTTTCATGCTCATGCTCCATTATGCCTTTGGTTGGAAGCATTCAGCACTGTAACTTTCACGATCAATCGTTTGCCCACACTTGTCCTGAATGGCCTCTCGCCATATGAGGTTTTGTACTGTAAGCCTCCCACCTATGCAATTTCAGACCTTTTGGCTGCCTTTGCTTTCCTTTTCTGCGAGATTATGCTTCTCATAAATTTTCTCCTCGCAGCCTCCCATGTATATTTCTTGGTTATAGCACTTCTCACAAAGGCTTCCGGTGTCTTGATCATCGCACCAACAAGATCTACATTTCTCATCACGTTAAATTTGATGAGTACACCTATCCATTAGCTAGGCAAACTAACTCCACCATCTTGTCTTCCATGGACTATATTTCTTTTGTTGAGCCTATGTCTAACATGAACATGTCCAGTTCTAGCACTTCTTCATCTTCAGGTATATCTCCTGCTCCGTTGGCTACTACTACTCAACCTTCAACATGCCTCTTCCATTTGCACTAGAGGAGCCCACTCCTCCAGCTTCTGTTGTAGCCCCTGTTCCAGCCATGTCTGCGCCAGTTGTACCGCTTCCATTAGCGTCAGCATCAGCAGCTCCTCATGCTTCATCTTTACTCGCTTATCCTCCTTCGGATGCCACTGTTGCTGACTCTAGTTGAACGACAAACTTAGCCTTGCATCCTCTGAGGACCCGTCCCTCTATTCCTGTGGCTCGTCGTGGACCGCAAGGGCAATTTGGTAAAATTGCGCCTTGTCGGCTTGTTTCACACCCGCGTGTGCACACACTGACCGTGTTTGTGGTAATGTTTGGTTAGAACGGTTAGTGGGACCCGTGATCGAAAGATCCGGGCTTGGGTTTAAGTTTTAACCCAAGTCCAGCTTCCTGCGAGAGACGGATCGATACTTCCTTGCTAGAGGGATCGATCGGTCTTTGATAGGAACGTGGATCGTTGAGTCGGATCGCTCGGTCTCTTGGGACGGATCGATCGGACTCGAAGAGGGATCGATCGGTTTCTTGGTTGGATCGATCGTTCCCTTGGCTGGATCGATCGGTCTCCATGGCTGGATCGATCGCTCTCTTGGCTGGATCGATCGGTCTCCTTGGACAGATCGATCCTGCTAAGTCGGTTCGTTTGCCTATAAAACAAACAGAACATTCTTCCTCAGATCTTTTTGGAAAACCGGATTCTTGGGCTGAGAATTCCTGGATTTCGAAGAGTTCGTGGAAGATCCAAGGCTCAGCAGCTGGGATTGAAGCTGCTCTTGCTCCGGGAGAGATTCCTACCTACGTTCTTCGGGTTTTTGGAGCTTTTTCCGGCTGTCGATGTTCTTATGCTTAGAACTCATTGTATACATGTTAGATTGTAGTATTTTTGCCGGTTTTGGATTCGTGATGCTTCGTACTACTAGATCACAGGTTTTGGTGAGATTTGGTGGAGTTTTCCGGTGGTATTTCTCGTCGTCGGCTTATCGGAGAACCCAACCGATCGATCCGTCTGTGAGATGGATCGATCCCTCTTTGTTAGTTATGCTGATCCGAGCAGGATCGATCGGCCCCTGGTGAGGGCGATCGATCCTGGTGCCTTGGGTAGCATGGATCCCTCTCGTCGCGAGTTGGATCGATCCGTCCCGAGTCGGATCGATCGTCCTGGGAGGACGGATCGATCGGACTCGGCGCGATGTGGAGCTTTTGCTCTCTGTTAATAGCGGGATCGATCCTCCCTTGAGGGAGGGATAGATCCGACTATGGCAGAGAGAGGGATTTGTCTTGTTTCGCTCGCGGAGCTTTGCATGTATCGTTTTCTCTACTGTCTTAATACCTGGTACATAGGTTTAAGCATGTTAGCCCTATAATAGGGCAGTGGTGAACCGGGGGAGTGATGACTCCCAGGATGTTTAGAATAAGCGGGCGGGTAGCTCTACTGTTTTCCTTAGCCTTGCATGCTGGCGTGTGCCGAGGGCTTTATCTGTTATATCTGTAAGCTGTTGTTTGCGGGGCTGCTTCCCGGTGCAGGTGTTGTGGTGGACTGCTGGCAGTTGGTGGTGGTACCACTGCAGCAGCTCCTTAGACCTTATTTACCTGCTCACCACCCCGGGCGGGCATGGTGCCGTGCCAGAACATGTTTGATATATCATCACATACTGTTGCATGTCTATCTTGTACTTATCCTGCGCATGTTCATACATGCATTGTGTTGTGCACTAGTTACATCTGTGTTGGGCATTGCCGATCCGGGGTTTTTGGGTAACCCGGATCTAGCTCTAGGACCGTTGCGGGTAGCTTGGTTCAGGACTCGATTTGTAGTATTCAGTCGTTTTCGATGATAGGGTTAGTTTGACCTGAATACATGTTGTTTGATGTTTAGAGGTCGTGTTGACTTCAAGTTGTAGCCGAAGTGTAGCCGGAGTTCAGTGTTCCTAAACTCTTGGGAGGAGGAGTGCCTGCCCAGCGGTGTCCTGGCCCGCCAAGTAGTGTTCTGTGTCCTGTTGAGAGTATGCAGTGTTTTGGGCCTGCGTTCGCGAACTTCCGGTAGGGTTATGGGACCCTTGTATACACCTAGGGTAAACTTGGAGGCGACACTGTTGTGTTTCCCCTCCCTTGTGAGTGTCATAGTATAGTGTCCCTACAGAGCTTAGTGTTCACTCCTACCCGGCCTGCGTTTTATAGGTGCTGGCGCTAGCTCTTCTTCGGTCACCCCTACCGGGCCGATGTTTGGTGACGTGGTGGCGTCTGGCGGTACTTGAGAGGTGGCGATCTTCCAGTCTTTACCTTTTTGTTATAGATAGTCTCCTACGGGAGTGATAAATATATAATTTCCCTATTTGAGAATTGTATATAAACTAGTGATTGCCCGTGCCTACGACACGGATATTTAAGGTTTCTTTCAGAAAATTTCGGCGAAATCTACCCTGTACCGAGAGTTAAATGAAACAATTCTACAACATTCTTCAAATACAAAAATTCATTATAAAAGGGGCAAACATTGGTCCCGGGGTAAACCTTGTCCCCACAAACCACACTAACTAAGTTATAGCATAGCTAGCAATAAAAGCCCCCGGGGCAAACCTGGTAACCACTTGAAATATATGGATAGAATTATCGTCTTGAGAAAGACAATTAAAAAGATGTGGATATGAGAAGCTTAAACAGAAAAGCATCAACTACTACACTCTAATTCCCAATGGGTATTGGCATGGGCGGGAAATCCGTCAAACTCTTGCCCGATTCCTGAAGCAGCTGATTCAACAAATGCAATCCATAATCTTTTATCTGAAACTCAGTTGGATTGAAAATGACAAACAATATACGAATCTTGTGTGCAAGATCATCACATATGTGTTCTGAGAATTGATTCCATAACGCATATGGTTCAACTGGAGAGCACTGAATCAAAATAATACTAAATAATCTTCGCAACTGATGTCTAGTGTTCATAATTGAAGCCACTTCAAGACACTATATCATTCACCATCATCTTCCAAAAGCCCCCTCGCAACACATGCAGCTTTATATGTATTACACATAACATTGTTAACTGTACGCAAGCATTCAAATGACCGTGGACCTTTGACAACAGTTAGGAGCAACCGCAGATAAAATCTCTCGCCAGAATTAGGGCTAGCAAAATACATTCGAAGGGTTATATACTCTCGCCAGAAAAGATAAAATCTCTCGCCAGAATTAGGGCTAGCAAAATATAGAATTAGGGCTCTTGTTCCTTTCTCACTTCATAGGAGACATCCATTAGGCATGAATTTGAAGCTCTTATTCAATTGTTTTCTTAGTAGTGTAAACTTTTAGCAACTTTTCATAGTTCGTGTTCAGGTTTTTTCACTCCCTTCTAATTCATAGTAACTAATAGTCTAATACAAACACCATATTACAACCACTTCATGTAGGTTTCAGTTCAGATATAGGAGGGAATACCATTCATGTCCATTGGTACACCAGAAAGCAAGTTCTACACCATGTAAGCCTTTAGCCTGGTCAGTTAATCCTTCTGATAGTCCGTTGTTCAGCAGCGAGCAAGATTGATGATTCGTCGATCCATCATTTCCATGAGAATGTTTCACGAAATCATCGATGGACCCATGGTTTTTCACGAAATCGTCAATTTTATCTCTATTCTTTTTAAGTTGATTGTTTATATTTTCTTAAGTTGTGGATTTAAAGAGGCAAGACCGGGGATTTTAGAACTTTTCCTTTCGCCGGGTATTCATCTTTGAATCTGTTTCTAATATCTATATTTTTATAGCACTTTGCAGTTTTTACTATTTTAGCTCCTATTTCAATGATACAACAAATGTACATAACTTGCTTCAAATGCCAAGTGTAATAATCATCTTAAATTTATTTCATCTATGCATTGTTGTGTAAGTGGTTCAGTATTGATGCAGACTGACAGCACTTTCCCTTCATTGGTGTAGTTTTGCAACTTCCATTCATAGCCATTGGCACCGGGCCTCGAACAAAGTTAAAGCTCAAATTTTAGTTTTTGTGCGGATGTAGCAATTAGTTTTAGTCTGATGAAATCTCTTTGCATTTTACTGCCATTTGGATTAACCTTAATCCTGAGCTTTCTTTGATGGAATTGGTATGGCTTGGGCATAACTGGCTATAGACTATACAGTTTAATCAACTTTGTTGCTATAAATCAATTTTTTAAGACTCTTTGTTGGTGTGTTGGAAATTTGTAACACCTTGAACGAAAAATCTTATACATCTCCCCTTGCCAAGTTGAAATTGTAGGATAACTAAAGGTTCTTACCCCTTAAATGGCTGAAGATGGGTCTTAAATGTTTTTTCAATTAAACCACGCAAACATAAGAAAAGGAGCAAACTTTAACATACCAACTAATAAAAGAATTGGTGAATTCAAAATGAACAAAATAAACTTCCGATAGTAGTTAGTTGAGAACAAAGATAGTAATATTGTATTCATTAATTCCTTTGTTTTTCAAAAAAAATCTACAGCACCTCCCCGCTACCAAGATTTAAATGAGACAATTCTACAACAAAAATCAAATACAAAAATTAATTCACAATTAAAAGGGGCGAACATTGTCCCGGGGCAAACATTGTCCCCACAAACCACACAAACATAAAGACATACAACTAAATGATACTGCACTTTCTAATAACACACCTACCATACACCATCTTAAGGAAAGAAAATTTACACATTGAAACCAATTGAGAAAATATAGGTTACCTACATTTACACACCCTCATAAGAGATATTACCAACATTAAGGTGACAACTCTGCTAAAACATACAGATTTCGACTCAAAACCTGAGAGAGAGAAAACAAAAGAAAAAGAAATCAGTTACTTAAGAGTGGTTGATGCATGTTGAAAAATCAGTTACTTGCTTGAGGGCAGCAAGAAAGGCTACTACTAAGTGTTAGAAAGTGAATCAACAAAATCAATAATTGATAGCAGCATGATCCACCAGCGAACCCATTGGCCCCTACAACAATGGAGTGTTAGAAACTGCAAGAAAAGAATTGCTATCCTATGGAATAAGAGTCTGCCACATCACAAAGAATTGCTATATTATTTGACGTTAGCATATTTGAAGTTAGCATATTCGAAACCCGTGCCCTTGACACGGTTGGGCAAGGATCTCTCTCTTACACCTCCCCCATGTATGTGCAATGCAACAATGCCATGCTGAAATTTGTACTCAAAGCCATGCAAAATTTGCACAAATTTGCACTAAGCTAATTGAGGTAAATATCTCACTAAAATTTTTATGCCATGCTGAAATTTGTACTCAAAGCCAGGCAAAATTTGCACAAATTTGCACTAATCTAATTGAGGTAAATATCTCACAAAAATTTGTACTCAAAGCCAGGCAACAATGCCATGCTGATAAATGAATAAGCGTATATGTACAATGCAAACATAGGGTTGAAAAGAAATATCTATTTAAACAGGAATCAAAAGAAACTCTCTGAGGAACAACTGCAGCACACTTCCTTAATCTGTATCCTTTGATCAATGCGATCACTCTAAACTATTGCAAAAAGAGAGATTCATTATGAAAACCTTGAAACAGAGCATAATGAAAGCTAGTTCCTAAGATCAAGGTTTGAAACTCATAATAAATGCGACGTCATGAGTGTCAAAGAATCTTGAACAATAAAATCTTGAACAGAGCATACCAAAGAATTTCCAACGTAAGAAAAATATCGATCCTTTACATGCCAAAGAATCTTGAGCAATAAAATCACGATGTCATGAGTGTCAAGAACGCAAAGTACACCATCAAGAAGGCAACAACACAGGATCTTAGTGAAAGAAATTACTGGGTGCTGTAACAAACAGATGACATAAAATTAATGTCTTTACTCTTCTCTTTCTTCAACTCTAGCAACAGTACTCCATAAAATCGAATTAGCAGTAACAAACACATGACATAAGCAACATTGATGCCATCTTCAACTCTTGCAAGGGTACCTTGCTGAGAGTCATCTTTAAGCATATGCCATTCATATGCTAGACTTATGAGAGGGATCATTATTGAACTTCAAGCTCTCAATACATGTTTAGAATGGATTAGACATATTGGCAGGATAACACATTTATGGCAACAATATAAATCACATAGAAGATGCCATTAGCCCTTTATCGCTAAACATGTTAGGAATCAGAATTTCTGCTCATGATTGAACCAATCATCTAATTTAAGACAGACTAAAAAACATATTCAAGAGCATAAACTTTTGATGCTTGGCCAATCTCATGTCAAACGTGGAGGTGCTCATTTATGGCTAAACATGTTAGGAATCAGAATTTCTGCTCATGACTGAACCAATCATCTAATTTAAAATGGACTAAAAAACATATTCAAGAGCATAAACTTTTGATGCTTGGCCAATCTCATGTCAAACGTAGAGGTGCTCGTGTGTGAATGAAAGGATGTGGAAGAGATAAATCATAAGTGAAGAGGTAAATCATAAGTGCAATAGCAAGAATTCAGCACTGTGCAATTTTCCCTTTCGTTGGTCTGCTATTAGTGTCACTTCACTTCATACCTTATTCATGGGGATGCTGCCGGAGAAGAAAGACGGTGGACGCCCGTCGAGCTTCACCTATCTCCGCTCGGCGCTAGGGCCAACTTCGGAAGGGGAGGAGGCGCTCAACTGGCCCGCGCTGGAGAAGCTCCCGATCTACGACAGGATGAAGAAGAAACAAAGAGGCATGAACGCAGAAAACAGAGCAAAGAAAGAAAAAAAAGATGAAAACGAAGGAAAAAAAAAGAAGAGGGAAGGAAGAAGGAAAAAAAGAAGAAGGGAGCTGGGCCTTTGCGCCGGGCTTCTCCCGCCGGATCTCTCCATCTTCACGCTGGCGATGCCACTCTCCCCTCTCCACCAGAAACCCCACGGAGAAGACGCCAAGGAGAAAGAAAGAAAAAAGAGAAGAAGAAGACACAGGAGAAGTAGAGGCCGCCGGTACTCACCTGCGCCGCGCCTCGCTTTCGTCGTCGCCCAAACACCGTCGATCCTCGCCTTCGCTGTCGCTGCCAAGCCGCACCGAAGTCTAGATCCGGCGTTGGTTGCCTCGCTGTCGAGGTTGCCACGCCAAGGACGTCGTTCTTCTCCGAGGTGGGGCTTCGTCGAGATCGCCAAGTGTCTGGAGGGCGTCGAACGCTTCAAGCTCGCTTGGGTGTCGAGACCGAGCTTCGTCCAAACGTCAAGCTCCCCCGCGGCCGCCGGTCTTCTCCGGAGTGGGGCTTCGTCGAGGCCGAGGTCACCGAGCTTCTCCGGGGTCGTCGAGTACGCCAAGGACGTCGAGCCTCTTCGAGGTCGCTGAGCACCCCAAGGACGTCGAGGGCATCAAGCTTCATCCGCGTGTCGAGGTCGAGGTCATCAAGGATGCCGGAAACAAAGGAATACGCCGTTCAAAGCCAAGGAAGCGTCGAAGTCTAGATCCGGCCTTGGTCGCCTCGCCGTTTGCCTAGATCCGGTGAAGATCCGAGCCCAGGACATCACCGTTGAGTGAAGGTCGGCAATGGTGGTGGATGATGGAGCTCGATGTCGGATCGTTGGGGGGCATCCACGCCGGAAATAGTGATGCCGCCAAAAATGTGGGGATTAGATGACGGCGAGCGTCAGTGGCGAGGGACGACCTTCGGGTTGGATTTGAGGCCCCGTCGGCGTCTCTGGAAGGGGTGGCGCCAGTCGGGGAAGCCGAGTGGTGAGGGGACTTCGAGGGAGAGGACGGCGCGGAGGTTAGGGGGAAGGGTGAACCCGAACTTGAGCTCAACGGGGGAGAGGCCGGTGAGGACGGGAACCCCGGAGGAGTCGAGGTCGGAGAGGAGGGTGGAAGCGGAGGGGTGGAGAGGAAGGAGGGCATTACGGGGGGCAGAGGCAGCGGTGGCCGCTCGAGTGGGGTGAGGCCGCCCGGAGTGAAGGGGGGGTTGCGGGATGGGAATGAGAGAAGGGGGAAGGCGAGGGGTGTGATGGCTTTGTCTCCTCTCTTCTTTTCAGCTAATGGTAACAAAATTTTGAGCGGGAGATTTAGGCGGGAATGAAATTTTGATGGGAATCTTGAAGTTTGATGATGAAATCTAAATCGTTGGATGTGTTTGAAGATAAATCTGGACCGCTCTTTATGTTTTATAGTTGAGACATTTCAAAAACCGCCCTTCCTTATATAATAGATATCCAGTTTCGGTCTTTGAGTTTGTATATTGTGTAATTACAGGATGATTATGATCTGTTAGGGTAACTACTACGATTAGAGGGAAACCTCGCCAAAATTTTTCGCAGTAGGTTAGGTTCCGGTTCGCGTCGTCCGGCCCGGTTGGGCCTACGCGGGTCGGGGCGCGACATATCCAATGGTCACTCGCAGTATAGCATGAATCTTCAAGCCTAAAGTTCACACTAATCATCTTTGTGAAGTCCCTGCTTGGCCTTTGTTCCATTCCTTGTTGACTATGAAGGAGCCAAAAGGATTCAAATCTACGAGTATACACCTAGGCTGGATTGCAACAATGGACGAGGAGATTTGTGCATTAACTCAAAATCATTCTTGAGATCTTGTCCCTCGCACAATAAATAAAAATGTTATTGGCTCTCGTTGGATTTTTCGCACCAAGTTTCTCTCCGATGAGACAATTGATCGTCTCAAAGCGTGCTTGGTCGCTAAATGTTACTCCCAACTCCCCGGCCTCGACTTCCATGAGACCTTTAGTCCCATCATCAAGGCTTCTACTGTCCGGATTGTACTGTCGCTAGCTGTTTCCAACAATTGGTCTCTTCGCCAACTTGATGTCAAGAAAGCATTCCTCCACAGTGTTCTTCAAGAAGAGGTTTATATGGAGCAACCCCCGGGTTATGTGTATCCCACCTTGTTTAGTCATGTTTGTCGCTTAAGGAAAGCTATCTATGGCTTAAAACAGGCCCCTCGAGCCTGGTTTTATCGTTTCAGCACATATCTTTTTCAAACTGGTTTACTTTGTAGCAAGGCCGATTCATCCTTGTTTGTGCTCTCCAAGTCGCAAGGCCTTATCAATTTACTATTCTATGTAGACGATATTGTTGTCACCAGCAATAACACTGCTCTTCTTGATCGGTTTATTGCTCAACTTGGCAAAGAGTTTTCTATGAAGGATCATGGAACTTTGAATTGGGCCTTGAAGTGCATCACAATGATAGTGGTTTAATCCTTAGTTAAAGCAAATATGCACATGACCTCCTATGTCGTGTGAAACTTCTAGATAGCAAGCCGGTTAGCATGCCTATGGTTGTTGCTCATCATCTCTCTAGTAGCGGCTCACCATATGCTGATCCTACATATTATTGATCTATTCCTAGGGCACTTCAGAATTTGACCATCACGCGACCTAATCTATCTCATGCTGTCAACTCGGTCTGTCAATACGTGCATGCCCCATCAAATGATCAATTTCAAGCTATTAAGCGCATTCTTCGATAAGTTAAAGGCACTCTGCATTTTGGCTTTTTTTTATCACCAAACCATATATTAAACTTATTGGCTTACTCCGACTCTAACTGGCCGGTTGTCCTGACACGCATCGCTCAACTTCCGGTTATGTTGTCTATCTCGGAGGAAATCTCGTATCATGGAGTGCTAAGATCTAGCTGTGAATCGGAATATCTAGTCTTAGCACTTGCTACCGCAAAAGTCAATTGGCTCATTCATCTAATGCGTGACTTGCATGTCTCCCTGTCGGGTCCTTCAACCTTGCTATGTGACAACAAGAGTGCCATATTCATGACCTTGAATCCAGTCTCCCACAAACCTTCCAAGAATATAGACTTGGACTATCATTTTGTTCGTGAACTTTCTGCTGTCGGTACTCTTCGTGTGTGTCATGTGCCTTCCAACTTGCAAGTTGCTGATATTTTCACAAAAAATCTTTCTCGCTCATTGTTCACCTTCTTCCAATCCAAGCTTTGCTTTGAAATTGCTTCCACTCTTGGCTTGCGGAAGGGGGTGTTAGAAATCTAAACAGCTCACAAAACTCTCTAGAAGGCAAGCAAAGATCCTCTATTATAAATGGAATAATCAATCAATCAATTGATTATATATAGCTTTACATAGAATTTGTGATTGATTTGTACAACTGTAAAGTTACCACTACTGTATTTGCTCTGCTTATAAATACAAAACATCACCACTTGCATAATCAAGTAGTGGTTTTCATCTCAAATCATTCTCGGCGATGAGCGCAGCGGTGATGTGCGAACCCTATGTCTGTACTAGTAGCGGATTGTCCCCCTTATTTCTCTGTTGGGTGAGGGTGGTGAAATCTTCATCGAATCGATGAGGCCGGTGTGAGCCTTGACTTATTTTGTAGACTTAGATGGAGGACGACACAGTTGTATTTGCCCTTCTTTTGAGTGTGTCGTAGAGTAAGTCCCTACTGATACGATTGAGAAACAAGCTCAACCTGGGCTAGCCGTACCCATGCCCAACCATGGGGTGGGGCCATGCCCCAGGTGGATCCCACAAAATATCGGTCCCACCTCCTGGTAGGACTCGGCCATGGACTCCGTCCCAAGCAAGGGCCGACCACTAGGGATTCCTATTCCTAGTTGGTTTGCTATCTTAGGTAGTTTCCTAGTTAGTTATCCTACTTGAGTTTCCTATTTATTTGAGTCCTAGTTATCATGAGTTATTTTGCTAGGGAAGTTGTTATAGTCCTAGTGGATTATAGCCCCATTAATTGAGGGAGTTTGAGTATAGTTTGAGTCATAATAGAAGAATCATATTACTTGCTCATTAAGCAAGGGATATCCCTACTAGGATTAGGATATAGTTGAGACCTATAAAAGAATCTTCACAGCTTGTAACTAGGTATGATGAATTTGATCAAGTAAATAGTAGAGTAGTTAGTAGTATATCTTAGGAGTAGAGGTAATATAGCTTCCACCTAAATACCACCCCTCAATTCCACTTCCTTCCCTCTACCGCCAGCCTCCTCTCTCAACCCGCCGGCTACCGGCGCACGCCGTCGCCGTCCACCTCTGTTGCCAACCACTCCCTTGAGATTTGAGGAGCCCCACGACATCCTCACTCCTCGGTCAGTCTCTTTTACACCCCGACCCAGAAAGCACATCGGCTCAGGGCGTGAGGGTTCCAAACAGACTCAATTCATTGGAAAAACAATTGATATGGGGTCAGTATTATAATTTCTAATAATCACCGAAAAAACCACAATCTGCAAGTATATACATCAAACATAAATTAAGTTTTCTGATAAAAAACTGATACTCAAAAGACATATGTATAAATATCTCAAAAATCCTAATAGAAGGAAATTATACATTTATATAATCCAACAGGATAATTGAACCCCAAGTCCTCGATCACCTCCAGAGGTCGACGCGCCACTAAGAGCCTGTCCAGCTGATGCTACAGAAGAAGAGCTGATGTCTGCACCTGCCAAACGCAGGGCGGGTAGGAGTGAGCGATAAGCTCAGCATGATTCTATTGTACGTCACACTGAAAGAAAAGAAAGCAGTAAAGTCTCAGGTTCCACCTCATATTTAGGGGAAAACTCACGTTACATACACCGTCTACCCTAGGGCACGCACTCTGATGACCTCCACTGTCAACATTCGTCCCTCACAAAGCAACCGCTCCATCGCTGAAACAGTAGGGGTAGGATAGAGGGTGATACGTAACTTCCCCTACTAAATCTGAGACTGATACTGGAACCTAAGACTACCTCTACACCTTAATCAGAGTCATTTACAGCCAACTAAATAGTAACCTCGATAACATAAGATTATCATAACAATTCACATCCTACACCTTACTACCCAGCTCCAATCCTAAGGCTAGATCTAAGCTACCCGAGCCCTTGAATTGGCAACCGACCCATCGCCCACGCCTAGCCTAAAATGCCTCTAATGCAATGAAATGCATGCAATGCTCATACTCACATAATTAACATTCAAAACCATGCAACAAGATGTCACAACAATATACAAGGCTAGAAGTAGCATACAGCTCACCAAAAGGGTGGGCATAGCAATGGTCTAAGGAAAGTGAATAAATAGACGCAACGACCTACAAGTCTCCACGAGGTAAAACAAACAAACTAGTGTAACATTCAATCTAAATTTCGGCATTACGACGGCATACAAGACTAGTCAACCAAAATTCTACAACGGGGATACAACCCTGGCAAAACAAACAATAACGACAACAATAAGCAGTTTATAATAATGCATAAATCTTAGGGCGCACCTTCGGTCCATTTATTCTACATATCCCAAGGGGTATGACTCTTCTGGTTCAACCACGAGCCTCACATAGGGCTTACATATACTCGATACATAAATATATAGGTTCAAATTTTTAAAGCTTGCTATTGTGTTGATATAATTCATAACATGCATGAACATAGCAAATAGTAAAACTATCATGTTAACTCAATTTACTGACACAAAGATCCCGTCAAAAATTGGATCGAAGAAAGCTTCGAAAACCATAAAAAAAAACGGTCAATAAATTCCCATCAGCCAATTTGAGATCGATCCGGGTTGGATCGATCCCAACTGTTTCAGGCTCATTCAGCCTCCCGTCGCTGGGTTTTGATCGATCCAAAACTGGTCTAGATCGATCCCAACTACTCAATCAGCTTCAGATCAGTCTCGTTGCAGGCCATCACAACAATCATAAACATTCACTAAAAAATCGAAAAAATACAAAATCAGTTGGATCAGAAAGTATATTCAAATATCTACAACTTTAATGCTGAAGATCAACTGAAAATATGCATACAAAGTACCGAAATCTGGCTTTGAACAAGCAGCTTTAGTAAAAAGAGAGTTACCAGGGAAAATTTTGAGAAAAAGATGCATAATAACCGGATCAAATCACAATTAAACCCTATGAAGCTTCAATCAGTTGCTAATCTAGCATAGAAGAAAAATCTAGAAAGAAGAAATCCACAAGACAACCAAACAAAACCGTAATACACTCTAAACTTAAGTTTAGGCATAGAAACCTACCTCAAACGAGCTAAACCTCCTCTAATTCGACGTCAGGTGGCTTCCTCCCCCGTTGTCGCCGTCTCCACGTCGCCCGGGAACTGTTGGACTTCCCTCTCTCTCACTGCTTCACTCACGTCTGGAAGAAAGAAGGGAAAGGAAGAGCCGCGGGAAATAAGGGAAGGAAGAAGAAAAAGAGAAAGAAGGGGGGCGGTTATACAAAAGCTGAGATTTAATCTCGGCAGTTCGTTTCGATTTTTTCCTATCGAACTATGATCTTCCGATCAAGAGCGCCCTTGAAGTTCTATTCAATCACATACATCACTCATGAGGTTGTGTGTGCACTACGCGGGTGTGAAACCGACTGATAATGTGTAATTTACCAAATTACCCTTGGGGTCCAAAAACAGCGACACGATCAACTGATGGCAAACAAAGGCCGACCGAGCCAAACCACAAAACCAGACCCTCGACCTAACACGGTCGGACAGGGTTGGAGGTGCGGGACCTCACGGTCTCTCTCCTCCAAGGCTTAATCCCTTCCTCGTCGAATACCTAGTGTACTTCTCCTAAAACACTGAAGGTATTTCTTGACATAACCATAGATAAAGCTAAGGAAGTGCTTAAGCTAGGACTGAGATCTAGCCCGAGACCCGGTACGAGAGCCTACAAGAAGCCTTGGCGTATCACCTACTGAGTTTTGTTGCTCATCATACCAGAGCTGTGTGTGTAAGTACAGGCGCAGTTCCCTCTTTCTCAGGTGGACACAAGTTTGGAGGAGCTTCCTCTTTCGGTGGTACGTGAATTCGAGCTGTTACTTCTTTTTATCTCTTTTTCTGTTTTGAATATGAGGATCTTTGACATACTTAGGGGCATGTTGTATAATGCTCTTTTTAGTGATATATGAAATAGCTTATTCTTCCATTAGTTCTTGTAAATTGAAGATTGTGATAGCTAAGACTTTACCATTATGTCATGAACCGATCGATCATCCTAACTCCCTTAGCCCCCTTAACCCTAACCCCGAACCAAACGGGGTGAAGGGCGTACCACTATTGTATTTGCTCTGCTTATAAATACAAAACATCACCACTTTCATAGTTAAGTAGTGGTTTTCAGCTCAAACCATTCTTGTCATCCGTGATCCTAACTCATAGCACTGTACACATTTTGACCTACTCTAGCTAGTGGGATCTGTTAATGACTCTTTTGACCGACCAACGGAGCCAAGAGCGGCCACCCCAACATTGTCATTGCATGTGAAAGGAATGGTCCAGATTTTGTGCGCAGCCCATGGGCCTATCTAATCTACAAATAAGGAAAAAAACCGACCCAGGAACCATTGAAAAGATAGTTCAGATCTACGTCTCTTTTCTAGGAGGTAAATAATTCAAACACACCCTGCATGACATTCTCATCCCTTGAAAAAGATGATCTTCTGAGACACAACTGTTCATCACCCAAAAAAGTTGGAACCAGTACTCTATACTAAAATAAGGAGTAGCTCAAGTGCAATTATTAGTCAAAAAAATGACGAACCCTGATTTGGGTACATGCCACGTAGGCATGTGCAAATTCCGGGATTTGGACCGCTAGGTTCCCGAGGTTTTCGTATTTCAAGTTTTAGACATTTTGCACTCCCATGGGAGCTGTGTTTGGTCTTTTCGTGTGATTTTGGTTATCACACGTGTGTTTTGGGTAGGGGAAGGTATACCGAAGTTTTGAAATTTTCTGAGTTGAAATGACCGAATAGTCCTCTTTGTAGTTCGCTTCTGTTCCAGATTTCTGATTTTCAGAAATAAGCAGATTTGAAGGGCATTTTAAACATTTCAATCATCGGAATCTTGGATTGGTTAGACTATAAAGTTGTGTGTTTTGGAATGAGCTTTCTAACATATCTTGATTTCATGTTCCAAATTTCATGTTTGGAGTTCGGATGTACAAGTTACATCTGTTTCTTGGTTTCAGTTAGGATTGGTTCTAGGCTTGTACTGTAGCATGAACAATATTCAACCTGCATACTGTAGCATGAACAGTACTACGTGGCTGATGCGTTTATATCAGCTCTCTCATCTTTCTCCTTCTCTTGGGTCTTTGAATTATTTAGAGAGAGAGCTTGAGGAGGCGATTTCAATGGATTGGAGGCTACAAAAGCTTAGAAGGAGCTAGATTTAGCCCATCCTAGATCTAAGAAGGAAGGAGATTAGCAAAATTAAAGATAGGGTTTGATCGGGCTCCATTTGATTGAGTTTTCTTCACATTTGTTCCGTCGGTTACTGTACTACTAGAAAAAAGGCTTTTAATCACGGTTTTTCCCTGTGATCTATTCACATCCATCACGGTTTTCAAACCGTGATCTATATGGGTGTGATTGAAAGTAGTTTTATTCAATCACATTTAAAAATTGAGATGTATTATAGGTTTCAATCACGTTTACAAACTGAGATGTATTATAGGTTTCAATCACGGTTAATGTGGGTGATTAATGGTTAAAATCTGAGATGAAAACAATTTAGCCATGTCCTATTAAACGGTTTAGATCTCAGCCAACAACTGAGATGGAAACCCAACAACGCTGTGATCTATAACCATTTTAGATCTCAATTTTTTCAAAAACCTGTGATTGTCTCATTATTCAATCACTGCCAAAGCGAAATATTTTCATTTACCAAACCTAAAACTATTTTCCCAAACATCACCACAAGTGCAATGTATACAAAACAATAATGCAACCAACAGAACTCATAATATATATTGAAACTGTCAAATGAGTCGTAGTACATAAAAAATAAAGTAATTCTTTATATACAAGCTAACCCAGAATCCTCAATCTAAAAAAGAAAAGCTAATCAACAAAAACTCCAATTCACTAAAAGTTAGGTTTGCATCATCTCAACAACGAAAACAAAGAACGTAAGAAAAGCTAAACAAATCTGTCTCCATTAAGATGTCACACATGCCATTGACTAGATGTGGTGATCCTCATCATCAAATACACCTGCAAGTAGTGAAATGCCATGATCAGAAACAATGTAAACTATAGAATGGCAGCATGAGAGTCAATACACATATGCAGATCATGCAAAGCACTCGAAAGGTCTTTTGATCAAATAAAAACATGACATGTATCCATTGTTCACAAATCAACCATCTTTGTGCCAACATATAGGACTGAAATTAAGCCCAAGGCCAGTTAGAATCTCATCCGGACAAGGCTGATTCTGGCCAGGGACTAGGCCCCAAGTTTAGAGCTTGAAGGTCTACACATTTAACTTAAAGAAATTCGGGCTTGGGGGTGAGGGTGCCTGACTCGAACCTGGCTTAAGCATGAATTTGTACTCTATTTCGCCAACAACATTCCTTCAAAATCCTTTAGTAGCAAGAGTTGCACGCCATACGCAAACCATACTTGTTTGCACCAAGGCTCTGACAGACGATGCTTCTATAGTGGCCACACATTTAGTTAAAAATAGGCCTCTAATCAAAGATGTCAATACACATATGCAGATCATGCAATTAAGCAAATTTAATTACTACACACATAACCTGCAACCAAAACACACGCAGCCATACTGCTTTGCTACTTTACTATCCATGTTCCGATTTCCTCTTTGTCCCAAAGAATTACTTAAGATCAGAGGACAGCGTTCCTTTTTTAATCCAAACAGCATCATGATCTTATCTGTTTCTCCCTGCTGACTACGCTCTTCTTCACAACACCCAATACAATGTACTTGGGTGTTACAATTAGTAACCTTAGTTCAAACCCAATGCCAGAATAGAACACCTATAATAAAAAGCCCACACAACCATATGTCAGTTTTAGATGAGGCAATATCCTGTGGTCTTTCCCAACCTATCTTTCCATGTTTCACATTTTTACGCATCTTTTTCATGTGAGCATGCAGCTTTAGACTGAGACAAAGGACAATCACATTCCCTTATAGGAGCTCTTAAGTAAAGGTATGGACGGACAGTCAAAAGAAAGCCATGGTTGCTGCCATTCTTGAAAGTTAGTGCCATTCTTGATCATCCTATGAGCATGTGCATGAATTTGAGCTTATTTACACCATTCATTGAAAGATACAGGCACTTACAGGTGATTTTGGAGGGTTTTGCTTCTTCCTTTTTTATAATGGACTGGAGTGAATAATTTCTTAAGATTCAAACTGCAGGGGATCATCTTGGCAGTGATGAGAAGATCATGGCACATGACGTCCCAACTTAAACTACTAGCAATCATTTGGGGGGTCAGATGAATATAGACTCACTGATGAATTCAAGGCATTTATCTGATCGCATCAAAATATAGAAGTACACTTATAAATTAAATACAACCTATTGACGTAAACTAGCTAATATAGAAATCTCATAAATTATATGAGCTTATCTTAGATCTATGCTGTTTTTTACTGGTTTCATTAGATACACATTGATGGTCTAACTAATAAATCAGAACAACTACCGTTAAGGCTTAAACTATATTGACCATCCATATGGAACAGTAAATTATCGATGCTTATTGTTGGTCTATATATGCCATTATGTGTAATATTTTTTCAATAAAACAGGCTTATGAACTTAATAGATGAATGTACTAGACGATATATAGTACTGTTTTAACTTCTGTGTGCAAGAGTTTTTTCGACTAGGTTAATTGATTTGAATAGACAAGAAATCAGCAATTAAACAACAAGAGTTATTTACCTAAGTAGCAAACTTACATTTAATAGCCGATCAGATTCTTCGGAGGACGAAACTTATCCACTCAGCTCGTACTTCATCAATTTCGGCAGTCGTGTAATTCTTTTTTCCATTGAACTGTAAGACCTCATGTTTAAGAAACAATAATGGAAATCATATTAACTAGAAGATTTGCAAGAAAGACGTAAATATTCTCACACTTCCTTTGGTTAAGATGTCTTGATCACTAATCAAGTCCTTCATGTACCTCATGACATAAAATCCACATGCCACACTTGGAGGTTGTTTTGGGCACTACATAAAAACATTAAGGAAAATTTAGAAATGGATATAGAACTATCGTGTCCAATAAAAAAAAAGAAAAAAAAAGTCATAAATTAATACCTTAACTACTTTCCAAGTTGAACTTCTCCTCCTGTTTCCCTTTGTAGTTTCATAAATTTTGAGTGCACTTTAACACCAAAATACTGTTAGTTATAATTATTATAATAAAAAAAGTTATATGGCAATGAACAAAGTTCAAAGGCTTACGTATTAATGACAATTTCAAGGCTTGGGTTGACTTCAGTATAAAGTGAATCAAGATAGTACACTACTGAAGAAGACAAATCCATGACCACTAGTATCCAGTGCTTCCTAAAATAAAACAAGTCGTTTAAGTACATGTATGACTACGATACATAAACATATCATAAGGATCACATAAAAGAGATAGAAATACTTGATATTTACCCAACATTATAAGGGAAGAAAATGAGTTTTTCAGTCGTGACTTCCCTTAGTCTAGTTGCTAGCACTGCTGCTTTTGAACCTCCACCAACCTTTGTTGTTCCGCTAATGGTACAGGGGTTAACAAACAGGATATTGCTCTCCATATTGGCAGCCTTCCAAATGCAAAAGAGATGACTAACATAGAAGAAGATAATTGTTAAATAACCATTATATATTTAAAATCTTAACATTGAACGTATTTAATTACTATTACCTCATATATAACATTATGCAGGTAGCAGTTAGTTCCTTCATTTCACATATATACTCCATGTCTTCTCTTTGAAGTTCAATTGGGACCCCCTCGCCAAATATCTCCTTCTCTAGTGCAATGCTAATGGCTTCCTTATAATCTAGTTGCTTAGCAAATGAAGCAAAGGAACGAATTGACTCCAAGTTGTTTTCCCAATCAGTATTTTTTGAAGTTGCCTAAATACAAAGTATAAAAGTCAACAAGTTGAGCCCCAAGGATTACATGGGACTCTGATGTTCAAGCCTATCAGACAAAATAAACATTTATACTATTTCATGACATGATTAAAATGGACTCTTAAGTTCTTTTATAAGAAATCATGCTAGATGATTATAAAGTAGATCATCTGAAAATATAACAAGAGCATTATTCTAACCTCATTGTGAATAACTCCAAAATGTTTCGAAGCTCTCTACAAAGCAAATAAAAAGCAATTAAATAAATATAATCTTGGTTACGGTGAAGGAATTATAATAAAGCTCTTCATATTGTCCAATATACCTGATCATTGCCGACCAATACAAGATCCTCGGGGCAAGGTAATTGAAACCCTATTGCCCCTCCTACAGTATTATCCTCTCCTGGGATAGGAAATGGAAGAAGAGCATCCTTTACTATCACACGATCAATAGATATTCGCACATTTCCCTCCCCTAGAGGTATCGTATGAATTTTTTCATCATGACCGACTCTCTCATACACCGTACCATGTGCAACGATGTTATCGCGCGATCCCACTGCCAATTTACATGGATGGCTCTACAAGGCATTGAAATGTTAGACATAAAGAAGAATACGATAGCAATGTCAAACATAAAAATAACATGTTGAAGTACACACCTTCTTCCCTTTTGGTTTAGGGTTTGGAGGTTGAATATCATTACCTCTCACCCTATTTTTCATTGCAATAGGAACATTCCTATCCGTTGCAATAGGATTTGTTTTTTCTTTTGCAACATCAGCAATTCTTTCCATTGCAAATAGATCAAACTGTGGACTTCCCATGTTATCGCCCTTGAAAGTGTTTGAACCGTGTTCAGATTGTGGTGTGCGGACAGCGTGTTGTCCCATTGCATTGATTAGAGTTTGCATTTCAGCTTTCATTTGGAACATCTGTGCCTCAAGACCTTTCACCTTCTCCTCACAACGTGAATGATTTTCACTTCTAGTCAGGTGGAAGTATATGGTTGGTGTAACAGATCCTCCTACACCCCTAACGCGACCAGAATGCTCCGGCTTACCTAAAGCTTAGTTAGGATGTCATAACTCCCTTCAATACATATACTCCCATCTTCTGCCTGTTTGGTTACCTCATCCTATAACACATGCACACAGTCTATGAGAAAAACTAATAATATGACATAATTAATCATTTTAAAAATCTTCAAGATCAGTGCCATGTAAATTGATTTACGATTTTTGCAACTTGTTTGGTGATTTCCTCATCGTCATACTCTCCGTTTTTGTTTTGTCGAGCCTTCTTCCATAGGAAACTCCTATCTAAACTCTTGACTCCTGTACTTTCCTTCTGTAAATTAAGTAACAATAAAATTCTTATAAGGGAACTCATGTACATGAAGTTATCCCTTCATATAAAAATATATTCCAAACACAACATCAAATCCAAACACTTACAAGATCTTCTTCAAGCTGAGAGTAGCCCTTTCTACTGAGCCTGTGATTATATATATTGAATCTCCGTCTTTTTTGTTGAGCCTGCCTTAGAATCTTTAAAAGAGCACACAAAAATATAAAATGCAATTACAACATGTGTTTCTTATTAATTATAATGACAATCAAACTGTTTTGACATGTACCTGAAAGTCTTCACTCAGTCTGTCATTGAGAAATAGATCCCAGTGAATTTGTTCTATGATATTACTATAAAGTGGAGGCGGCTTTGTTACGATGTCAGGATCTGACATGAATGTATATATGTAGGTGGTTAGAGTTTTTTTAAAAGTTCTCCAGTTCATCGATATTGCGGATATGACTTTTTTCCGACTTCGCGGATCCACAATGAAGCTCGACTAAACAATTAGAAATGTTAGTTATTAAATGAAACGTTTGGGTGAATTACAATGTACAAATTAAATCAAGAAACTTACCTGCACGCAACTCCACAATTTAGCTTTTAGTTCAAGCGGCACCTGAAAACAATTTGTATATATTATTGGTATCATTGTGCGAGCTAAAACTCCAAGATAACTCTTGTAGTTTGCTCTATAGTCTCCTATAACTTCACCCTTGTCATTGTATTGAAGGACTATTTTCACACCATTACTCCTATCCCTTATAACATTTGGCAATGTTGTTGAACCTCTAGTCTTCCTTTTTTGAGTTTCTGCCTTTTCTGGCGACATCATTATGTCCTCATCAATAGGGTCGCTATCCATCCTGTTGAAACGTTTTCTTAAAAGTAGTATGGCTATACATGATAAAATAAATTACTAAATATTATGTATGCAATAAGTAGCCAGCAATAAAGTATCTTGCTATAACAAATAACAAATTACCTTGATAAGGTTGTTGGATCTCTAGTCTTCCTTTTTTTACATTTTGTTATTTTTCGCGACATCCTTGTGTCCTCTACATTGGTAGGCTCGTTATGATCCATCCTGTATGAACATGAAAGAAAATTATAGTAATAAATCAGAAGATTCATCACCTATTCAAGTAGAAGTACTAATATAGTTGAATCATAAACATATTGTGCTATAGGAAAAAAATGAATTACCAGCAAGAATTTTCTTAAATAGTTGTATCAACCCAAGTGCCCTCAACTCCTCTTCGGATGCAAGGTAACATAGAGTCTTCAGTTGCATCAAGTGGTTCAACTTCGGGCAATACTTGGTCGATTCCATGGTGCTCAGTATCATTGATCTCATAATCCCTGTGGCAAGGATGTTGACGCTGAGGAGGTTCTATGACAATTGACCATCTTGGATCAAGTTGATCTTCCACATAAAAAACTTGTTTGGCTTGGGAAGCCAAAATGAAGGAATCAGATTTGTGGCCTATCCTTCCAAGCTCTACTAGTGTGAATCCAATCTCATCCACTTTAATACCCTTCTTGTTATCAACCCAATCACACTTAAATATTGGGATGTTGAACATATGATAATCAAGTTGCCATATCTCAGTAATAACCCCATAAAAAGTCATATCGGCATACACAGGATTTGGATCCTTGTAACCAGTAACTTGCATTGCCGTTGCCACTAAGCTAACTCCACTATTTTGGTTAACTCGTGAATCATCGCAATCTTTTGTGTGATACCGACAACCCTTTATGATATAGCCTGAATGTTTAATCACATCAAAGCGGGGTCCTTGAGCTATCCATTGGAGCGTATTTGAGACATCATGACCTAGAATTAATTCTTCTGCAACCTATGTATAATATTGAATAGTTAGTCTTATTTTTTATTGATAGAAAAGCTGCAATATATAGAATTTTTTCGATACCTTTTCACGTAGCCAATATATAAATGATTTATTATGTTCAATTTGTAGCCACTTCAGACTTTTTGATTGATGAGGATTTTGTACCTTCAACCAATCCATATGCACCCTATAAAAGAAAGAATGCGAATATTATTCAACACTTATTGTAATGAAACAAAATTACCATCTTCTGATAAAGATGAAATAAATATTCTCACCTGATGTAAGGTTGGACATCACTTGTGTTTTCTAACACATAACGATGTGCTTGCTCCCATTCTTCACGGTCAATAGCGATAACATGACCATTTGATAAAGGCCTTTCGATTTCCATATCATCAGAATTCATGTACTTGGAAATGGGAAGCCCAATAGGATCAATTCCTGATAAATACTCTGTGCAGAACTCAGCAGCTTCTTCTACAATATAGTTTTCGGCAATGGAACCCTCTGGAAATCTACGATTACGAACATACCCCTTTAAGATCCCCATATACCTCTCAAATTGGAACATATATCGAAATAAAACAGGTCCGCAAAGTCGTACTTCTTTAACAAGATGCACCGACAAATGAACCATTATATCAAAGAATGATGGTGGAAAGTACTTTTCAAGCAAACATAACGTGACCACAAGATCTGATTGAATTTTGTCTAATTTTGGCACGTCCACCACTTTGCTACAAAGAGCATTGAAAAAAAAACATAATCTTGTAATGGCATATCTCACTTCTTTAGGCAACACAGATCGAATCGCCAAAGGTAGTAATTGTTGCATCAACACATGACAATCATGTGACTTCAGACCATAAAGTTTCAAATCATCCATTGAGACACGACTTCTAAAGTTTGAAGAGTACCCTTCTGGGACCTTGAGTTTTGATAATGTTGTGCAAACTCTTTCTTTCTCCGCCTTAGACAATGTATAACATGCTGGAGGCAGGTATGTTCGCTTCTCTCCAACCTTTGGTGCCAACTCCTTTTGCAAACCCATCTCCACAATATCTAGACGAGATTTAATGCCATCCTTTGTTTTCCCAGGAATATTAAGCAGCGTACCGAGGATGCTATCACATATATTTTTCTCAATGTGCATGATATCCAAGTTGTGTCTCACATGCAAGAATTTCCAATATTCAAGATAAAAAAATATCGACTTCTTCCTCCAACACTCTGTAGCAGGATCTAATGATTTTTGTTTATTTTTCTTTCCCCAAACAGTTTTAAGCCCTTCTACTTTAGCCAATACTTGCTCTCCGTCTAGTGGTACTGGAGCCGTTCCAAACTCTTGCTCACCATTAAACGCCTTTTTTTGCTTTCGATAGGGATGGTGGTGTGGAAGAAATTTTGTGTGGCCCATATAAACATTCTTCTTACCATGCTTCAATCTATGAGAGCATGTTCCTTCACTACAAATTGGACATGCATAATAGCCCTTCACCTTGCAACCACTTAAATTCCCATAGGCAGGAAAATCATTAATTGTCCACAATAATACGGCCTTCAACTTGAAATGTTGTTGTTGTTAAGCATCATAAGCATCAACACCTACCTCCCATAACATTTTCAGATCATCAATCAAAGGAGCAAGATAAACATCTATGTCATTACCAGGTTGTTGTGGACCAGATATCAACAATGTTAACATCATAAATTTCCTCTTAAAGCACAACCATGGTGGTAGATTGTAAGTAACCATAATAACTGGCCAACAACTATACCGGCTGCTAAGGGAGCTATAGGGGTTTATACCATCTGCAGAAATAGCAAGCCGAAGATTTCTGGGTTCTGCGGCAAAATCTGGCCATTTGTGATCAACTAACTTCCATGATGGGGAGTCTGATGGGTGACGTAATTGGCCATCGGAATTGCTTTAATCAGCATACCATGTCAAGTTCTTTGCAGTCTGTGTTGATTGAAACATTCTTAAAAATCTTGGGATGGGTGGAAAATACCACAAAACTTTTGCTGACACACCATTTCTAACTTCTTTAGAATTTTCCTTCAACTTCCATCTTGACGTTTGACATGTAGGACATGAAGTCGCATCTTTGAACTCTTTTCTATAGAGAATGCAGTCAAAAGGACATGCATGTATTTTTTCATATCCCATCCCCAAGGCAGCCATGGTCTTTTCTGCTTCATACGCAGATAACTTCGAGTGTTTATTGCAACCAGGATACAATGGTTTTTCTGCATCTTCAAGTAGCTTTTTAAACTCATCAGGATCAGTCGTGCAATGATTGTATGCAGCTTGAACCATTTCCACAGCATCTGCTGCATCATGTACAGGGGAAGTGTCCACTTGTTCGTGAAAGAAATCTCCTTCATTTACAAACTCTGATGCCTTATTGGCGATTGCTTCTCCATGCCATATCCATGTGCGATAACTCTTATCAATACCATGGAAAAATAAATGATTTCTAATCTCATCAACTTCTTGGTATTTCAAATTCCCACAAACCGTACAGGGACATCTAATGGATTGAAGATTACTTGCATGGATCACAGCAAAGTTAACAAACTGTTTAACCCCATCCTCATAGTCTTCTGATCTTCGATCCTTAAGTATCCAAGATTTATCCATTTTAAGTGGATTTATAAATCCCTATATCAATAAAACCAATTGTGGATATAGTAAAAATAATTTTCTTTATCCAAAATAGTGTGAAATACACAATCTCATAACCCTTTACATGTATACCGAGTCGCAATGTTTTTGGATTGAATGGAGCTCTTCCCTCTTCCAACACAATCACCTTGGGAGAAATGTAAACGTCTCTTTACACACACAAAAAATAAATAAATACATAAACATATTAGATAAAGCACCACATAAGCTTTAGATAAATTCAGAAAAACTACAATAAATCCACCACCAATTATTAGATAAAAAAAATTATAGGAAATTCAAATTCTATGCAAGATGCACTTATAAATAACCATTCTGATGTATCAAAATTTATCAATCATGGTTATGTACATTCTGATGTATCAAAATTTGCAGCACAATTGTACATTCTGATGTATCAAGATTTAAGTGGGCATCAACATACAAAACTCCACTACACATGGAAATGACTACAGAAGGTCCTCAAATGAAGAGTAATGCACTTTCATGAGTTAATTAACTAATTCTTTTCTTGAAACCTCAAGATCGGTGAATCATAAGAAATATACTGATTTTTGAAACCTACAGATTGGTGAATCATAAGAACCATACAGGAAATTTTATACTATAATAATGTAGAATACATTGAGAAAAAAAATTATATGTTGTCCGTGTTATAAAAAAATAACTAGTGAAACCTGTAATGATTAAAAGCAGGCGGATGGGCAATGAAGGAAAGTCACAGCTAGAAATGATCCTGAGAAGTTCAATACAACTGATTGTGTATTTTTTCTAAGCAAGGACCATAAGAACTTCAGTCTATTCTGTCTTCAACGGGTCACAAAACTTCAATCAATTATGATTTAGCTAGAATCTTAGTATATGATGTCAGGAATAAATTACAATATATGGTCTGTTACTCTACTGTACTCATTGTCTACATGGTTCACAATAGGATACATAGGACATCTAACCATTTTTTTTCATGGACTATTATTGTAAAACAGCTTTTAATCTTTTTCTGTTATAATTTTTTCTTTTTCTGTTGCAGGAAACTTTTTGCATGACAGGGCTGAGTTCATTGGAGACTTAAGACGGCTGTGTCTTGTTTTTGAAAACATCGAAAAACTACTAATTTTCTCAGCTTCCATCCATCTTAAGCTGTCAGAAACTCCCCGTCTTTCCGAAGCAATTTTCAATGACTTTTTCAACTTTTATCTTCCAAAAATGGGAACTGGCTCAGCAAGCATCTGCTATGACAAGGTAAACATAGTGTCTTTTTCAATGTCATTTGTTGCTTCTTGCAATTTAACTTAATGTTCACTAAGGTATTGAAGGAAAACAAAGATGACTAAATTAACCTATTGCAATGGGAAAAATGACAGTAATGATGAGACGTGAAAAGTACACAAGTTAACTCCTTAATTTACCTTTATTAGTCTTCGAGCAAGGTATTTCTAATAATCTTCATGGTATTTCAGGTACAAGAGCCTTCAACAGAAGTTAGATCAACTTTGGAGCGTAAACGAGCCTATTCGAGCACATTTAGGTACATGGGTCAACTTCAAAGATTAAACTGTACCTTCTCAGGAAGAACCAGATAATGTGCCATATATCATTGGAAAGCTCTGGAAGTCTAGTTTCTGAAGAATTTTACGGTTCATGATTCTGAGTTTCCTAGATGAAGTTATGGCATTTTTCGTACCAATGCGCAGTGCTGAATGGCAAAAGAGATAATATGCAGAAAAGAAGATCGATCCTCACTATGGGAAGGATCGATCCCTTTTGCTCATTTTTCAGTGACAGAACGCAACATTCTCTAGGATTGATCCTTATCTACTAAAGGATCGATCTTCGTCGGGGCGCAGCCAGAACTCAAGAGGAGGATCGATCCTTTACCCTATAAGGATCGATCCTTTTGTGTCAGCCGAGCAAAATCAATGGTCCAGATCTAATCCGAGTGGGGATGCTTGGAGGCTATAAATAGACCCCTTTTGGGGGATTTTGGGGATTCTTTTGGAGAAGAAGAGGCTAAGAAAAGGGGTAAACCCCTTGGGCAAGGAAGGGAGCTCTCATCCAAGAGGGAGGAGATTGATGAAGAAGAGGAGGATCCATCTCTTCTCCATTGCTTCTGCATCGAAGATGAGTAGCTAATCTATTTACCTAGTGGAATACCATGATGTTTTAGGTTTTATTTGTAGTTTTCTTTGGATTTGGATGTTGCAATCCTTATGAGACAAGGTTGTATGAATTTATTCTTCATTTCTATACCTTTGTAGTTGGATTCTAATGTTGGATGGATGGATTCTTTCGTATGCATAAGCTAGAACCTTGTGTCCAATAGGTGTTTGTTGATATTCCCCAATGAGTAGGTTGTGCTAGAACCATGGCCACTTGTGTTGAAGGGAGTCTTGGCTCTAGGTTAGGGACTTGGTTGAGCTAGAACCACTCCAATCCACATCTAACCTATCATCTATCCTATCTTTTGTAGTGTTTTTGGCTTCGAGATGCTAGAACCACCTCGATCCATTACCATATTCCATACAACCAAATTCCTTGCGACGAGATGATCCTAACCCGACCTCTCGTTAGCGATGATCGTAGCTAATCCCTCGATCGCCGACTTTCTAGAATACACCTTTTGCGACGGATAGTCCTTATCCGGTTATTCGTTAGCGACGACCTTTGTTAGCCACAAGGTAGTCGATATTGTAGTGTCTCGATAGGATTGCACATCTTGATTCATTAGAAAGCTATGATTGAGCCTAATCCGGATTGGGATTCCCTAGGACCTCTTTCTATCCATTAAATCATTTACATGCTTTCTTAGTTTTCTTATCATAAAACCCAAAAACCATTTCTTTTATTATCCTTGTAGGAACACTTAGATTGAGCTTGGTAATTTAATTGTTTCCTTACGCATTCCCTGTGGATTCGACTCGGACTCACCGCTAGCTACCCCCAAAGGTAGTTAGTTAGTAGTTCGATTATAAATTTGTAATTTTGATCGGGCGCGTTAAGCCGCGACACTTTTCACGTCCCGTCAAGTAACGCATTGTAAATAACAGTATGAATGTGAAGGAAGAAGGTTATGTTCAAAGCTTATGTTGGCAGATGGTATAGAAACAAAGAGGCTTTGTTAAGTTTCTCGTAGCAATAGACAATAGTGATGGTTGCCCTGCACGAAAAAGCAATAGACAGCTTAGTGATCCCCATACATCTTGAGATACTATCTGCTAACTGGCATTTCTTTAACATAAACTCATGTGACCGCGCCTTAAGAAAGGACTGTAAACAAAATCATTTCAAAGTTTCCATATTTCCCCCATGTTTAGAGTCCAATTTATGGAGATTGGGAATACAGCTAGTGCTGAATTCTTTGATCATAGAACCCTACATCTTGTTCGTTCCTTTCATTCAACCAAGCAAGAATCTGATCTCAATTCATACTGCTGCAGACAATGAAAATTCAAAACACTAAAATCCACCGAAAACCAGAGATCACAAGCCCTAATTACCAAGATTTCACCAGCCAAAAAGAATTACCCACAACTAAGCACCAAGAATCCACGTTTCTAGCAAGATCACCAAAAGAACCCTCGAACCCTGGTGGGTGGGCAACTGGCGAAAACCCTAGGATCAGGGGAGAGGAAGGAGGTGGTCCTCGAAGAACCCTACCTCTAGATCCACTGGATCGCAGCAGCCGCCTACGTTGGTGACGAGATCCAGCAACGCCGTGAAGAGACCAGAGGTCCTGGGCCGTCGGAGCTTCAGATCCACCACCAAATCGGGAGAGGAGCGAGTGGATGGAGAGGAACGATGCCGACTGCAGAAAACCCTCAGATCATGGAGGCGTCCCGTGAAGAACCTTAGATGCGAGGGGATGAGAAGTGTAGATACGCGGGACGGCGGAAGTCCTAATTTCATTAGGCGCACTTAAAACCTGAGTTTTAATTACAAAGCATCACATAGTTTTAATCACAGTTACAAACTGAGATTATTTTATATATTTAATCACAGTTAAAAACTGAGATTATTTTATATATTTCATCACAGTTAAAAACTGAGATTATTTTATATATTTAATCACAGTTTTAAATAACTGTGATTAAAAAAAACCAACTATGATTCAATCACTCTTCTCATTTTCTTTATCACGGTTTTTTTATAAACCGAGATCTTTTTGATTTTTCTAGCGTGATCTTTACCCTTTTTTCTAGTAGTACTGTAGCAAATCCGATTGTAGGTGTTTTGCTCGGATTTTTGTTGGTTTTCAAGCTCAATTTACTTTCAACCTTTGATTTGCTCTTCTTAGTAACATCTAGGACTAACATGCTTAATTTGGTAGATTTTACATGATTAAATCTTGAGTTTTTTTATATGTTTAGCTCGTTGCTAATTCCTTTGTACAACTAGTGGCTTAATATTGAAGCATGCTATATATATATATATATATATATATATATATATATATATATATATATATATATATATATACATATATTATATATAAATCTAGACCCTATGTGTGGCCGAGCCTTACATGAGACTTGTGGGTGAAGCAATGGAGTCATGCCCCTTGGGAATGTTTAAATTGATAAATCCGATGGTGTGCCATTACCTCTATTTGATTAAATGTTAAGCTTGTTGGAGGGCTGAATGTGTGCCTTTGTTGATTGTATGATAGTGAGCCCTTTAAGGGTTTAAATGTTTAGCGTCGTATATTATTGTGGCATATTGTTTGATATTTATATTCAGAAATATGCGTATGATCATTCATACATTTTGATTGCATTAGAAGCGTAAGGTTAGGGCGTGGATGAATAAGTGTTTCAACCCGGGCTTGGGTAGAATGTGGTTTAGGACGCGATTGTTGTCTTTAATCAATTTTGCTATCTCTTTGAGGATTATTATGTAGTTGAACTTGTTAAAGATCCTAATATCCGAGGTGTTGGGGTTGTGTCAGTTCTCCCGAGCCAAGTGCTAAGGGTGTGCGTGTGCTCAATGTCCTTGACTTCTGTCCCCGTACGAGGGGTTGTTAGACAAAGAGGGTCGGCGATGAGATCAGCGGTGATGTGCGAACCCTATGTCTGTACCCATAGCGGATCATCCCCCTTATTTCTCTGTTGGGTGAGGGTGGTGAAATCTTCATGGAATCGGTGAGGCCGGTGTGAGCCTTGACTTATTTTCTAGACTTAGGTGGAGGACGACACAGTTGTATTTGCCCTTCCTTTGAGTGTGTCGTAGAGTAAATCCCTACTGATACGATTGAGAACCAAGCTCAACCTGGGCTAGCCGAGCCAATGCCCAACCATGGGGTAGGGTCATGCGCCAGGTGGATCCAGGCGGATCTCATGAAATACCGGTCCCACCTCCTGGTAGGACTCGGCCATGGACTCGGTCCCAAGCAAGGGCCGAACACTAGGGATTCCTATTCCTACTTGGTTTGCTATCTTAGGTAGTTTCCTAGTTCATTATCCTACTTGAGTTTCCTATTTATTTGAGTCGTAGTTATTCTGAGTTATTTTGCTATGGAAGTTGTTAGAGTTCTAGTGGGTTATAGCCCCATTAATTGAGGGAGTTTGAGTATAGTTTGAGTGCTAATAGAAGAATCCTATTACTTGCTCACTACGATTAGGATAGAGTTTAGGCCTATAAAAGAACCTTCATAAATTGTAACTAGGTATGATGAATTTGATAAAATAAGGAGTAGAGTAGTTAGTAGTATATCTTAGGAGTAGAGGTAATATATCTTCCACCTAAATACCACTTCCATCTCCTTCCCTCTACCGCCAGCCTCCTCTCTCCACCCGCCGGCTACCGCCGCACGTCATCGCGGTCCACCTCCGCTGCCGACCACTCCCTTGAGATTTGAGGAGCCCCACGACATCCTCACTCATCGATCAGTCTATGTCACACCCTGACCCAGAACACATCCGGCCCAAGCCGTGAGGGTTCCAAACATACTCAATTCATCTCTGGCGCATTTATAATAAAATAACACATCTAATTTAAACAATTGATATGGGTCAGTATTATAATTTCTAATAATTTCCTGAAAAACCAAAATCTGCCAATATATACATCAACCATAAATTAAGTTTTCTGATACAAAACTGATCCTCAAAATACATATGTATAAATATCTCAAAAATCCTTACAGAAGGAAATTATACATTTATATAATCCAACAGGATAACTGAATCCCAAGTCCTCGATCACCTCCAGAGGTCAACGCGCCACTAAGAACCTGTCTAGCTTGTGCTATAAAAGAAGAGCTCACGCCTGCACCTACAAAATGTAGCCCGGGTAGGAGTGACCGATAAGCTAAGCACGATTCTATTCTATGTCACACTGAAATGAAAGAAAACAGTAAAGTCTCAAGTTCCACCTCATCTTTAGGGGAAAGTCACGTTACGTACACCGTCTACCCCAGTGCATACACTCTGATGACCTCCACTATCAACATTCATTCCTCACAAAGCAAGCACTCCAGCACTGAAATAACAAGGGTAGGATAGAGGATAATAGGTAACTTCCCCTACTGAATCTGATACTGATACTGGAACCTAAGAGGACATCTACACGTCAATTTCAGTAATTTACAGCCAACTAAACAGTAACCTAGATAACATAAGATTATCATAATAATTCACAACCCAACACCTTGCTACCCAGGCCCGGTCCTACGGCTAGATTCGAGCTGCCTAAGCCCTTGAATTGGCGACGGAACCATCGCCCACACCTAGCGTAAAATGCCTCTAGTGCAATGAAATGTATGCAATGCTCAAATTCACATAGTTAACATTTAAAAGCATGCAACGAGATTTCACAACAATATACAAGGCTAGGCGTAGCGTACAACTCGTCAAAAGGGTGGGCATAGCAATGGTCTAAGGAAAGCGTATAAATAGGCGCAACGGCCTACAAGTCTCCATGAGACTAAGCAAAGAAACTAGTATAACATTCAATCTAAATTTGGGATTACGACGGCATACACGACCCGTCAACCAAAATTCTACAACGGGGATACAACCCCGGCAAAACAAACAATAACTACAACAATAAGCACTTTATAATAATGCATAAATCTTAGGGCGCACCTTCGGCTCATTTATTCTACACATCTCAATCGGCATGACTCTTTTGGTTGAACCACGAGCCTCACATAGGGCTTACATATACTCAATACATAAATATATAGGTTCAAATTTATAAAGCTTGCTATTGTGTTGATATAATTCATAACATGCATGGACATAGCAAATAGTTAAACATTCTATAAACCATGCATAAATACTGTGAGGACCCGTCCCTCTACTCCTGTGGCTCATTGCGAACCGCAAGGGTAATTTGGTAAATTGCGCCTTGTCGGCTTGTTTCACACTCGCGTGTGCACACACTGACAATGTTTGTGGTAATGTTTGGCTAGAATGGTTAGTGGGACCCGGGATCGAAAGATCCTGGCTTGGACTTAAGTTTTAGCCCAAGTCCAGCTTCCTGCGAGAGACGGATCGATCCTTCCTTACTAGAGGAATCGATCGGTCAATGCCAGGAACGCGGATCATTGAGAAGGATCGATCGGTCTCTTGGGACGGATCGATCGGTCTCTTGGGACGGATCGATCGTTCTCTTGGACGGATCGATCGGTCTCCTTGAACGGATCGATCCTGCTTAGTCGGTTCGTTTGCCTATAAAACAAACGCAACCTTCTTCCTTGAATCTCTTTAGAAATCCGAGTTCTTGGGCTGAGAATTTCTGGATTTCGAAGAGCTTGTGGATGATCCAAGGCCTAGCAGCTGGGATTGAAGCTGCTATTGCTTAGGTAGGGATCCTACCTACATTTTCTTCCGGGTTTTTGGAGGTTTTCCGGTTGTCTGTGTTTCTTTTGATTAGATCTTGTTGTATACATATTAGATTGTAGTTTTTCCACCTGTTTTTGATTCGTGATCTTTCGTACTACTAGATCCCAGGTTTTGGTGGGATTTGGTGGAGTTTTCCGACGGTATTTCTCGCCGGAGGGATGCCGGAGAACCCAACGCGATCGATCCTTCTGGGAGAGGGATCGATCCGTCTTCGTTGGTCATGCTGAACCTGAGCCGGATCGATCATTCTCGGGGAGAACGATCGATCCTTGTGCCTTGGGTAGCATGGGATCCCTCTCGTCACGAGTAGGATCGATCGTCCCTTGGGGGGAGGGATCTATTCTCCTCGGCACGACAGTGAGGATGTTCCCTATCGCGAGTAGGATCGATCATCCCTTGAGGTGACGGATCGATCGGCCCCTTGCGGGAGGGATCGATCCGACTATGGCAGAGAGAGGAGTTTATCTTGTTTTGCTCGCGGGGGTTTGCATGTATCATTTTTCTTTACCGTCTTATATCTTGTACATATACTTACGCATGTTAGTCCCATATTAGGGGCAGTGGTGAACCGGGGGAGTGATGACTCCCGGGATGTTTAGAATAAACGGATGAGTGGCCCTACAGCTTTCCTTAGCCTCGCATGTCGGCGTGCGCCGAGGGCTTTGTCTGTGATATCTGTGAGTTGTTGGTTGCGGGGCTGCTTCCCGATGCAGGTGTTGTGGTGGACTGCTGGCAGTTGGTGGTGGTACCACTGCAGCAGCTCCTAGACCTTACTTACCTGTTCACCACCCCGGGCCGGCAGGGTGTCGTGCCCAGATCTTGTTATCTATAACATCACATACTGTTGCATGCTTATCTGTATTACCCTGCGTGTGCGTATATCATGCATTGTGTTGTGCATAAGTTGCATCTGTGTAGGGCGCTGGCGATGGGTTGATCGCCGATCCGGGACTTTCGGGTAGTCCGGATCTAGCTCTAGGACCGTTGCGGGTAGTTTGGTCCAGGACTCGATTTGTAGTATTCAGTCTTTTTCGATGATAGGGTTAGGTGACCTGAATACTTGTTGTTTGATGTTTAGAGGTCGTGTCGACTCCAAGTTGTATCCGAAGTGTAGCCGGAGTCCGGTGCTCTTAAACTCTTGGGAGGAGTGCCTGCCCAGCGGTGTCTTGGCCCGCCAAATAGTGTTATGTGTCCTGTTGAGAGTATGCAGTGTTTTGGGCCTGCGTTCATGGACTTCCGGTAGGGTTATGGGACCCTTGTATACACCTAGGGTAAACTTGATGGCGACACTGTTGTGTTCCCTCCCTTGTGAGTGTCGTGGTGTAGTGTCCTTGCTGAGCTTACTGCTCACTCCTACCCGGGCTGCGTTTTGCAGGTGTTGGCGCTAGCTCTTCTTCAGTCGCCCCTACCGGGCCGGTGTTTGGTGACGTGGCGGCGTTTGGCGGTACTTGAGGAGCGGCGATGTATGTTTTTACCCTTTTGTTATAGATAGTCTCCTACGGGAGTGATAAATGTATATTTTCCCTGTTTTGAGAACATGTATCTAATCTAGTTCAGTCTTTGGGTTTGTAATATTTGTGTAATACAGGATGGTTATGATTTGCTAGGGTAACCACTATGATTAGAGGGAAACCTCGCCAAAATTTCCGCAGTAGGTTAGGTTCCGGTTGGCGTCGCCCGGCCGGGTTGGGCCTACGCGGGTCGGGGCGCGACAAATACAGTCAATAAATCCCCATCAACCAGTTTAACCCGGATCGATCCCAATTGTATTAGGCTCATTCAACCTCTTGTTGCTGGGTATGGGTCGATCCAAAATGGTCTTGATCGATCCCAACTACTCAGTCAACATCAGATCAGTCTCGTCGCAGGCCACGAGAACAATCATAAAAATTCACTGAAAAATTGAAAAAAGAAAAAATCAGTTGGATCAGAAATTATATTCAGAGATCTACAACTTTAATGGTGAAGATCAACTGAAAATATGATCGCAAGGTACCGAAATCTGGATTTGAACAAGCAGCTTCAGTAAAAAGAGAGTAACCGGGGAAAAGTTTGAGAAAAAGATGCATAATAATCGGATCAAATCAAAATTAAATGCTATAAAGCTTCAATCAGTTGCTACTCTAGCATAGAAGAAAAATCCAGAAAGAAGAAATCCAGAAAGAAGAAATCCAGAAGACAACCAAACAAAACCCTAATACACCCTAAACTTAAGTTTAGGCATAGAAACCTACCTCAAATCAGCTAAACCTCCTCTAATCCGACCTCAGGTAGCTTCCTTCCCCGTCATCGCCCGGGGACTATTGGAGTTCCCTCTCTCTCACTGCTTCACTCACGTCTGGAAGAGAGAAGGGAAAGGAAGAGCCGCGAGCGAAGGAAGAAGAAAAAGTGAAAGGAGGGGGGGGGTATACTAAAGCTGAGATTTAATCTCGGCCGTCCGTTTCGATTTTTTCTATTGAGCTCTGATCTTCCGATCGAGAGTGCCCCTAAGGTTCTAATCAATCCCATACATCACTCATAATGTTGTGTGTGCACGACGGGGGTGTGAAACCGACTGACAAGGTGTAATTTATCAAATTTCCCTTGGGGTCCAAAAACAGTGACGCGATCAACCATTGGCAAACCAAGGCAAACCGAGCCAAACCACAAAACCAGACCCTCGGCCTAAAGTGGTCGGACACGGTTGGAGCTGCGAGACCTCACAGTCTCTCTCCTCCAACGCTTAGTCCCTTCCTCATCGGATACCTAGTGCACTTCTCCTAACACACTAAAGGTATTTCTCGACATAGCCATAGATAAGGCTAAGGAAGCGCCTAAGCTCGGACTAAGATCCGGCCTGACACCCGGTATGAGAGCCTACAAGAAGGCATGAAGTATCACCTACGGAGTTTTATTGCTCACCATATCAGGGTTGCGTGTGTAGGTACAGGCGCAGTTCCCTCTTTCTCAAGTGGATACAAGTTTGGAGGAGCTTCCTCTTTCTGTGGTGCGTGAATTCCATATGTTACTTCTTTTTATCCCTCTTTCTCAGCTGGTTTTTGAGATAACTGTCAGCCCAAGGACGATCAATCTGTTCATGGGACGATCGATCGTTCAAGAGATGATCGATCGGTTTCGAGGGGCGCCGATATTGACGAGTCCGGATAAGGACACTGAACCAATGTTGACCGATCAATCGGTCCTAGGGATGATCGATCGTTTGAAGGAACGATTGATCGGTCCTGGGGATGATCGATCAGTCTCTGGCTCTTTAAGAGCCCGCGAAGGCTCTGTTTTCTTTTTCTTCTTCTTCCTTCTTCTTCTCTCTGATTGAGGCTAGGGTTTTGTATGGGAGGTTGTTCCAGAGGCTTGGAGGTATCACCAGCAAGGGGAGGAGTTGATCCAAGCCTTCCCAGCACAGATTAATCAAGGATTAATTAAGGATTTGCGTAGTTAGGTAGGATTCTTCACCCTTAGGCTTCTTTAGCTGTTGTTGGTTCTTCGAATGCTTAATTAGTTGAACAATTTGTGCTCGATGGTGATCCTAGATATGCTTAATATCTGATTGATATTTGATTGGATTTTTGGTAGGATTTAAACCAGATTTAAGTGAGTTTTCCTTGATTTCTTCCCGTATTTCTGTTTTTGTTAGAACATAAATTATGCATGAAGGTCAAAATAGTCTAACACCAAGAATCAGGAGATTGTGGTTTAGTCCAACTCCTTTGAACTTTGTTCGAACAGAGGTGTCAAAGCTATTGAGAAATGGATGTGAAGTTGAAATGGAAGATGGAAAGTGGAAAATGGGAATGAATGATGAAAAGTCATGGAAAATGGTAATAATGGGTGATGAACTATGCTAGAACTACTCCTATGAGTGATAGATCTACTCCTATGAATAGAATTATGGTAGCACTAGTCCTATGAATGAAATTATGATAGCATTACTCTTAGAAATGAAGAACTGGTTGCAGGAATTAAAAGGAATAAAAGCTTCATTAAGATAAATAAGGCTACATTGATAAATATAAAAAGCTACATAAGATGCTAGTTTGCTTTGGTGACCTATGGCCCTTTTTTCTTCATCTTCTTGGTCTTTTATAGAGCTTCTGGTAACCACCTTAAAACCACCTTGAAACCACCCAAATTACCCACTGCAACTGTCAGAACTGATTCTGAAACCATCAGAAATGCATAACTGGGCGACATCTTCAGTTATTTATGAAACTACCGTCAGAAAGAGCGTCTTGTCTTTCACTGCAATGTGGCCGATGATAACCTTGGAATCTGGAACCACTCTGAACATGAAAGTTGTAGATCTTCAAATTATCTTTCCAACGGTACCAGAAATGTCCAATTTGGACATCAGATAAGAACGCTATGACTGAAACAACCATACTATATTAATGGTCGATTAGCCAAAAATGGACGATGACATTTAGATGCTCAACCATTATTTTCTATTTTGCCATTGGACACTTTGACTGCCAGTTTGACACACTAAACGATAGAATCTGAAGCTTTCATCAACATGAAAGTTGTAGATCTTCTCGTCCTCTTTCCAATGGTTCAAGAATCAACTCATGTGGACATCGTATGAGAAAGTTATGGCCAAAATAGTGGAACCACATTGACGACTTATTAAAATAATCGTCTAAAATATGGTCGATGGAGAATTTGGCCGATTGATCGGCCATTAGTGCAATTAAGTAGATTTTCATTATCCGATTAGTCTTATCTTTGGATATGCAATTCGGGGTATGTCACTGAGTAGGCATATCATGTTTTACGTTAATCGGACGGTTATATTGAAAGTTATGATTTTCCGAAGTTAATAGTTTGTTTGCTTTAATTTGGTAAATTGAGCTTTTCATTATTATATGTTATTATATATGTGTAGGCCCTGTGTGTGGATGTGGATGAACTACGGGGGTCACGCCCCTTGGGATGTGTAGAATAAAATATTCATTTTCCTTAAACCATTTCTATGTATACTCTTGGCGAGCTATATGCTACGTCCAACCCTGTATATTGTTATGACAACTTGTTGCATGTTTTTAAATGTTAATTATGTGAGTATTGGGCATTGCATGCATTTGATTGCATTAGAAGCATAAAGGTTAGGACGTGGGCAATGGGATGATCGCCGATCCGAGGGATCGGGCATCTTGGATCTAGCTTTAGGACCGAGGATGAGTAGCAAGGTTGAGGGCAAGATTGTTACTGTAATCATTGCATTATCGAGGTGTTTATTTAGTTGGCTACAGATCATAATGTTTGAGGCTTAGAGGTCGTGTCGTTTCTCTTGTGTTGAGTTTAAGGTGGTTTATTTACTGTTATACCTTCGGGCGGTTTCTCATCAGTTTTGGGGTTTGTGTTGCATTGGAGATGCACTGAAATTCCTATTTACTCTTCATTGGGCACACTTCGAGGAGCGCTCAGAGCCAGCGTGATCCTCGTCCTGGATTACTTTTCTGTTAATGTAGTTAGCTACGTCATAGGCTTGGCAAAGAGAGTTGGCACAATTGCAGTTCCCTTTTCTTGTGAGTGACGTATTATAGAATCCTGTTGCGCTTATTGCTCACTCCTACCCGGGCTGCGTTTGTAGGTGCAGGCGCCAGTACTTTCGTAGTTCCTAACGGATCAGCTTTTGATGGTGCGTTGACGTCTTGAGGCGTTTAAGGTTTCTGAAGATACTATTGTACATTTGCCAGTTTTATTTATAGACATCTTTCAATGATTATGTTAAATGCATAATTTCTCTCTTTGAGGTGTTTTGATAATATTGTATCAGTACCTTTTGATTTAATATTGGAGATTACAGTTTTAGCCTCAGATAAATTATTTAAATTAGTTGTGATAATTGTTATATAAATGCGCCACGGATGGATTGAATAGATTAGGAACCCTCACGTCCCGGACCAAATGAGTTTTCTAATGCTCCTGCATCAATCCCTCCCGGTCGGAAAAAGCTCGACTCCGACGAGAAAAGCCTTGGCTGACTCTTCATATATCTTAGCGTCAATTTTCTTCAACTCATATTCAGTAAGTTAAAAAAGAATTTCTCACCAGACTTATTAAGAGAGAGGGGAGAAAGTAAAATTAGTTGAGATAAAGGAAAAATAAGTAAATTTTCATATGTTTATTTTAACGTCTATATTAGAGAATATTCCTTAAAATTTGGCCAAATGCCTGACTTTGTGGTCCTTATGTGGATTCAAGGGACTAATATGTAAATAACCATTTCTTTTTTATACATTTATGTTTTTTTACCCCTCATATTCCGGCAACAGTAAGGACAAAAAATATTATATGATATTCCAACAACCTAGCGTTATATCCATCAATTTTCAATATGCCCTTCACTGGTGTCCGTGTGGGATTGGAGGGGGGGGATCTGATGCGGTGTGCATCGCTTAATCAACATATGCACACACGAACTGTTGGATCGGCAGAGGTGGGGGCAACATGGGACGGGAAAAAGTTAACATATATGAATCGACAGAGGTGGGGACCACATGTGCCACTCATACGGTGGCTACTCGCTTACCGTCTTAGCCAATCCCTCTCCACCTCGACAATAGCACGGAGCTCTCTTGGCGCCCTTGCGTCTCCTCCTACTTCTGCCAGAATTGAACCTAAACCGCCGCCACCCCCAACCCCACTTTCATCCCCAAGTCCTCCACCATCGTCCTCATCGGCTGCAAGAACCCCAAATCCCAGAGGATCCACTCCTCCTGTCGCCTCAGAAACTTCGCCGTTTGGTGGGGACCAACTTCTACAGTCAACCGCGAGGCGATCCACCTACTGGGGTTCGACTCGTCAGAGGTCTGCCAGGAGTATTGGATCAGGTAGACGGTTGCCGAGATTGATTCATTAGATCATTGATTCATTAATCACATGGAACCATACCACCCCTAGATGCTACTGACCCGGTGTCACCTGCTCCTCCTCTTCAAATTCTCACAGTACCCCTACAGTAGTAGTCTCCATCGGCCTCTCTGGTCTCAATCTCTCTGGCGACCTCTCCATCATCACTCCCCACCTCTGCCGTGTGAGGATCTGCTCCTCAAACTTGGCTCGACCGTGTGTGTCGAGGGTCATTCCACACTCGCGTTGTGTGCACACGGCCTTGAGATGTTATCCTTGTTTGATTAGAACCCTTAGGTGTGACCTGGATCGAAAGATCAGGGCTTGGGGCACGTTGTTTCCCAATTTTCCACTTTCCAGGATGAGAGGATCGATCTTCTCGGCATAGAAGATCGATCTCCCTGTGCATGGAAAGTCTTTGCTTTGTCACGAAGAAGATGGATCTTCATGGGGGTGAAGATCGGTCTCTCTGGTCGTGACTGGTTCTATAAGAAGAACCCACCGACTTCATTTTGATTTCTTTGGAAATCTTGGAAGGAGGTCAAATTCGGCGACTTGGGGAGGATCGTTTGGATGATCCAAAGCTTGTTGAGCTGGATTTTGAGGCTTCCATCGGTTCTAGGTCGGGATCTCTAATCAGAACTTAAGATTTGGTAACTTAGGTTTGCTTTGTCTCTCTTTAGCTTAGATCTTTGTATGTAGCCGTTGTTTTCCGGTATTTTAGTGTTTTCGGACTCCCCTAGTTCCATGCTACCATATCCCTGAGTTTTATGAAGTTTGGTCTTGTATTTCGTGCGTTTTTCGGTGTTTTCTCCTGTGGGCTTCCGGCGATGCTCAGGAAGGATCGATCTTCTTGTGATCTCACGCCGAGCCCGAGAAGGATCGATCTTCACGGCCATGAAGATCGATCTCTTTCGTGTTGAAGTCGGGTGCAGTGCTGGCCCAATGAGGATCGATCTCTGCCTTAGCAGTGGACCTGCGCAAGGAAGATCGATCTCCACTGGGTGTGAAGATCGATCATTTGCCTTGGAAGAGGTCATGAATGGAGAAGATCGATCTTCATGAGCATGAAGATCGATCTCCTTTGTGCAGAAGCTGATTTTGGCTTGGTTTTCAACAGTTTGATTACAAATCAACTCGGTTTTCTTTTATGTTTTTTTATTGTTAGAATTAGGATATTATGGTGTTTTAATCGTGATTTCATATTTTGCCTTGAGGTTTTACTATGATTTGTATTTTTGATTGTTTTACCGACTTTTATGGATTTTAATTGGTTTTTCGATAAGCATGTGTTAACTGAGTTGCATTTATTTAGTATGCTTTATTTAGTTGTAATTTGTAGTAGTTAGATCTTTACTGCTTTGTGGTTAACCGGGAGAGTCACGGCTCCCGAGAATGTGTAGAATAATTGTGTCTCATATTGTTGATATGTCATATAGTGACACTTAGGTAGATGTTTACATAGGTGCTTGCATTTGATTGCATTAGATGCATTCTAGGTTAGGGCGTGGGCGATGGGTCCATCGCCGATCCGACGCTCTCGGGTAGCTCGGGTCTAGTTCTAGGACCGTGGTTGGGTAGTCAAGTCTAAGGCGAGATTGTGGTACTATCTCACGTCCTCCTTTGCCAAGCTTGAGTGTGGGTGTGCTTTTCTTTTCTGTTGTTGATGTTTGTGGAGCGCTAGCCCGCGTGATCCCCGACGTGGTCGACGTTTGGGGAGCGCCTAGAGCCGGCGTGATCCCCGATGTGGTCGGCGATTGGGGAGCGTCCAGAGCAGGTGTGATCCCCGTCGTGTTTGCATGCTTGTAGTAGATGCGCCTTAGGCTTGGCAAGGAGACGGTCAGTTGCAGTTTCCCCTTCCTTGAGTGTGTCGTAGAGTAAAACCCTACTGGGCTTTATGCTCACCCTACTCGGGCTACATTTGCAGGTGCAGACGCCAGTGTCTCCGTTGCTCCCAGCAGATCAGCTTTTGGTGTGGCGTCGACTTCTAGAGGGCATTGAGGTGACTGAGGATCGGATCATACAGTTGGACAATTTTTGTATACAGTATCCCTCGTGGATTAGTTTATATGTATGATTTCTATCTTTGAGTAATTATGATATAAATCTGTAAAACTCTGATGTTAATGGAATAGTATGTTTTAGATTTCAATTATCCCTAAGTCAAATGTTTAAATTATTCGTGGTAATTATTGTATCGCACCCAATTGGAAGTGAATAGGTGTAAGTCCCCTCGCTCACGTCCCGGTCCGGATGGGTCTTCTAGGCAGGGGCGTGACAGTCTCCGCACTCTTCGCTCCCTTGATCTCAGTCTAAACTTCCTCTACAGCTGCTTCACTCTTTGCCTTCTATGCCTAAACAACAACCTCTTTGAAGTACTGCATTAGAAAAAATATCAGATTCCTCATGATTGGAAGATCCGGCATCGGATTACTTGTGGCATAGCACAAGGGCTTTGGTATCTCCACCATGATTGTGTTGCACAGGTCATACATAGAGATGTGAAGTCGAATAACATACCGATGGACTGCGAGTTAGAGCCGAAGATTGGAGACTTTGGAATGGCAAGGATGGTCAGTGATTCGCACAAAAGTGGGATGTTTCATTGTATTTGCACAACTTTTTGCAAACTTTTTGCATCGTCGAACTATAGATAAGTTGTGTAGTGAATCGCTTTTTAGCATTGTCTGTGGATAATTTGTTGTCATATCTGCTTGTATTAGCTACTTTGCAATATTGGTTTTATGCCCCTCTGCGGTTTCATGTGCGCTTTATTCCTTGTATTGTTTCACTTCCATGTTGAAGTTTAAAGTCTGGAAATATTGCTCTGGTGGGAAGAAATTTTTAGGCTGTTTCTATTGATTTTTTTGGGCTAGGCACACCCAAAGGTAATTTATGTCTGCACGACAAGTCAAAGATTAAAGCTTAGAGTGGAATATATGAATGGATTATGCTAAAACATAGCCATGATAAATTTGAGGTTGAGATGAATTACTTAGAAGAAAGAAAGATCATTCTATATGTTGTTTCAGTGTGTATTATTTCATCCTGATTCATGACTTCCATTGATTTCCTTTTTTTGCGGTTACTATTGGCAGCTGATTGGTCATAAGTGTTGTTGTTACATAGTCATCTACATTAGATCAATTTTTTTGATTTTCCAATTTGATTTTTTCATTAGTCATATTTGATTATTGTGTTCTGGTACTCTGGTCCTGAGACTCATCTTTGACCAATTAAAGTAGGTGAAATCCCTTTAAACACTTTTGCCTTGGAATAGTTAATTTTCTTTTATTTAGAACACTTGGCTGCATAGCTCCATGTAATCATAGGTTTCTTCTCATCTATTTGCTTGTCCCATCATATTGTACAAAACCTACAACAACAAAGATAAAGTCTAACGAGTTTGGTGAATCTAACTGTTGATCCATATTCTTGCTAGATTGTTATTATAGTTTGTGTGAACTCTGATTTGCCTCATTGTGGATTGTTGTTGCCTGCAGAAAATGGATATTCTAGCATATTGACTGAGAAGTCTGACGTGTATAGCTTTGGAGTTCTTCTATTGGAGCTACTTTGCAGAAAAATGGCAGTAGATCCAAGCTTCGAAGATGGCGTTGATATAGTAACCTGAATGCGCTAATGCTGATCAATGTAACATGTTTGGTTCCCCGAATGAGGAGATTAGCTATTGGATGGAAGATGAGAGAGAATTGTGTTTTGGTAATTGGGCTACATGTATGTTTCAGATATGTTGTCATTGGGTTACCTGTGTGTTTCAGATATGCTGTAATTATATGTTTCGGATATGCTATAATTGGGTTTTGGTGTAAATGACTGGGTTAAGTTTCAAATATGTTGTACCAACTGGCTATGTTTCAAGATTTTACCATGTTTTTGGATAGAAGTCAGTACTTACTAACTAAAAAATTCCTTGTCTGACCATGGCTATCAGCTAACTGTGCCATTTGCAAAGTGTGTTCTGAAATTTTTTGCAGGCTAATGGTCCAAACTCTTCTCTACTGTGATTTGCATATATTTTGGAACAAACAGATCAAGAGAATAGGATAATTGGGAAGTCCTGTGTAACAATAATCCTCTTCAAATTGGCACATGTAACAATACTCTCATTGCAGACATATATTCGAGATACAACACATGATGTTATTGTCCCCTCTGCTTCAACAAGCTTTTACTATTTATCTCCAACTTAAATCACAACTCTGAATTTGTCCACAATACAGATTAAATACAACCAATTCATAAGCCTTGTTTAGTACCATATGTGAAGTAATTTATATAATCCACAATCAACAAATATTACCCAAACATCTTGACAATGATTTTCTGTACCTTAGAACATTGGAAGAAATCAAATTCTATATACATATAGTAAGAGGTAACGTGCCTAACAAATACATTCGTTAACTTGTTCAAGACAGATAAACCATGATAATAGCATCAACACGAACCTACAGATCAAATAAAACTGCTTTAAATCATATTTTCAAACTACAAAATCAGATTTCATTTGTAATATCTAGAAAGCATGTGAAACAATTTTACACATCGAGTTTAAGAATATTGTAATGGCCTATGTCTATTCCTACCTCGCCCATGACCACATAATTATTAGCGCAAAACTTGTATAAAATTGCTTGTATTTCCTTCTTTTCTAAAAATGTGTCCTTGAAAAATTTGTAACTTAAAACTGATAAACAAAACTTCAAACCATACCTATCACCGATAGAATTCTCTCGGCCAAGTGAATCACAATTCAATATGATCGTCGAATCTATGCTGGGCTCCATCAACCCCTCATTGAAGCGCTCCATTGACCCCTCGTCGCCGCGCTCCATCGACCTCTCGTCAACAATCATACGCAGATTAGTTCAAAGCCATGATGTTTTGGGATTTTGAACTTCTAATTTGAGACAAGGGGGAGGAATTGGAAGCAGATGGGCAATTGAGGTGAGAGGCGAGGCGAGAGGAGGAGTGGATACACTGGCATTTGGGGTTCTCGCAGCCGATGAGGGCGGAGGTGGAGGACTTGGGGAGGAAGGTAGGGATGGGGCTGGCAGCGGCGAAGGTGCAGTTGTCGTAGAGGTAGGAGGAGGTGCATGGGAGTTAGGAGAGTTCCGTGTTGTTGTCAAGGAGGAGAGGGATTGGCTGCGAGGGTCACTGACTAGTCACCGTAGGACTGGCGGGAGAGAGCAGAGCTTCTGCCTACATGTGGTCCCTACCAAACGATGGAGATACATATCCGTTAACATTTTTTTATATTTGTTGATTAACCAATGCACACCCCCCCCCCGGTGGGCACAGGCCTCTCACTACCGACACTAGCATATTTGTGATACTATATGCCTCTAGCATTTGGGAGCATCGTGTGGCGCAGGGTAAAATGCGGACCTCTCTATGGGAGAAACAACCAACTATCTCAAGAGGAGAAAACAAACCCTAATTCTTATTCATCCAAACCGTCCCTTACAAACCCTAAGTCCTCCTTTTATATGTTTAAGGAGAGACCAAAACCAACTCATACATGGACTCTGATATGAATTAACCTAATCAAAGTAACTAAACACGGAATTCAAATAGGAGAAAACCGACTAGAAATAGGAAATTTTCTAAAAATGGAAAGATCGAACAAACTGCCTAAAAAGGAAAGTTTTTCACTAAAATGAGATTTTAAGCCAAAGGAAAAGGAATCTGGAGATTCAGAGGCCAAGGCCATGGAGAGATCTTTGATCTCCGATGAATCATGACGGGCTCGTTGATCCGGTCGTTTCGATTGGTCGCACGCCCTGATCGGATGTCGTGGTCGAAAGTTATGCCCATCCGACGATCGGGGTCATACGGAGACCTGAGTCGGACGGATGGAGTCCGAACACGTCCGGATTGCCTAGGGAACTGCTCCAGATTAGACTCGGTCAGGTCTGGGCTTGGTCTTGCATCATCCTCCCCTGGTTGGAAAGGACTCGTCCTCGAGTCTGGATCGCATCGAACTCCTCTATATGGAACCAGATGCTTCACATTGAAGGTATCAAAAATCTGCAAGTGGGGTGGAAGCCGAACTCGGTAGGCATTGTCATTAAATTTTTGAAGGACTTCACACGGGCCGATCTTCCTATCTCCCAGCTTGGAATATTCTCCTACGGGCAGCCTCTCTTTAGTCAAGACGACTCACACTTCATCCCCGATGTCGAAAGTGACATGGCGATGATGCCGATCCGCAGCACTTTTATACCTGGCATTAGTAAGTTCCAGTTGAGACTTGACCTGATCCTGGATAGTGTGGAGATGCTCGATCATGTCTTCAGCTCGTAGGTTTGCTTGACCAGGCTTGGAAGTTGGAACCAGATCCAACACACCCATAAGATTATATCCATAGACTGTTTCAAAAGGGCTCAGGCCGCTCGAACGGTTTTTGGACCGATTGAAGGTGAATTCGGCTTGGCTCAAAGCTGCATCCCACATCTTCGGTCGGCTTCCCGCAAGGCTCCTCAGGAGGTTGCCAAGGCTTCTGTTGACGACCTCGATCTGGGCATCAGTCTGGGGATGATAGGCACTGCTAAAGTTTAATTTGGTACCCAGCTTCTGCCATAAGCACTTCCAGAAGTTGCTCATGAACTTGACGTCACGATCAGAGGTGATCGATCTGGGAATCCCATGTAACCGCACCACCTCTTGGAAATATAGGTGAGCGATCCGCGCGACATCCATCGTCTTCCGACACGCTATAAAATTAGCCATCTTAGAAAATCGGTCGACAACTACAAAGATGGAATTCATACCGTGAGCTGTACGAGGCAGTCCAAGGACGAAGTCCATGCCGACGTCGATCCACCGCACATCAGGAACAGGAAGGGGCATGTAGTGTGAGGACCTGTCCCTCCATCCCTGTGACTTGTTGTTTACCCCAAGGGCAATTTGGGAAATTGCGCCTTGGCGGTCGTTTCACACTGGGTGTGCACACACAAACCTTGTCTGATGCTTGTGGTTGTTAGAAAGGTTAGGTGGGACCTAGTTTGGAAGTTCTGGGCTCGGGCCCATTTTCCAACCCAAGTTGGCACTTCTGGGCAGAGAGGATCGATTCTTTGGTTGAGGAGGATCAATCCTACCTGTGCCTGGAAGTCTTTGGCGGTGGCTTTCGAAGGACGGCCACGGCGATGGCCGTCGCTTCCCCTGTCAGGGGAGGGAAGACTTTCCCTCCCCTCACCCAGCTTTTCCCCGCCTTCGCCGGCTTTCCCCGGCCTTACCCCGCCCCTTCCCCTCCTCCTTTCTTCTCTCTCTTCTTCCTTCTTCCCCGGCTCTGCTTCCTCCCCTGTTCAGGCCGCCCTTTCTCCTCCTCCGTTGTCCCTCCTCCGGCCACCGTTCTTGGAGCTTGAAGGCTCGTTGGAACCGTGACGGCGTGAGGAAGATCCGTAGCTTGACCTAGGGGATCGAAGCTGCGTTGAAGAGGTAGGGTTCTCACTCAAAGCTCCGGCGGTTTTGAAGGTTTAAATCCGGTTTTGTTTTCCGGTGGTTCTCCTTGTGCAGTTGTTGTTTCCCGGTTTTGAAGCCTTGAGTAGCTTCGTGATGCTTAGATCTACCAGCCCACCAAGTTTGGTGAGGTTTGGCTGCGTCTTCCGGCGGTTCTCCGGCCGGAAGTACATCGGAACCCATCAGGATCGATCCTCCTGGGAGGAAGGATCGGTCCTCTTGTGTTGGCTTGCTGCGCCCAGCAAATGATCGATCTTCTTATGGGAGGAGATCGATCATGGGGCCTGGGTTAGCATGGTTACCCTTCGTCCCGAGAAAGATCGATCTTCCTGGGAGGAAGGATCGATCTTCCTTGGTGTGGCTAGAAGGGCGCCCTCTGTCTCGAGAAAGATCGATCTTCCTGGGAGGAAGGATCGATCCCTTGTGTCTCGACAGTGAGGGAAGCTCACTGTTACTAAGGTGATCGATCCTTCCTTAGGAAGGGATCGATCCTTTAGTCGCAGCGAGGGTTTTCATAGGTTTTGTCCGCGGGGCTTCGCATGTAAGTGGGTTTTGACGGTTTTGCCCTTGGGGCTTCTATGTTTTACATCATGCTTGAGTGTTTACTGCTTTGTGGTTAACCGAGGGAGTAATGAACCCTCGGGAATGCTTAGTGTAGCTGGGCCATGGGTTATGCCCTTTTACCGCTTTATGGTGAACCGAAGGAAGTCATGATCCTCGGGAGTGCTTAGAATAAATGGGCCGAAGGTGTGCCTTTGTTGTGTTGTCTGTTACTGCTTTATATTTATCCTGCCTTGTTTCCTGTGCATTAGACATGCTAGGCTAGACTAGGTGGGGTTGACCCGTGGACTCCGGTGATCTAGGACTAAGCGTGGGATGCCGTTACCCCGGTAAGGGTGTCCTACAAGTATCGTCCGGCCCACCCTGTGTCAAGGACCGTCGGAGGTAGCTCAGTCCTTGAGCAGTGGCTATCGGAGGGACGTAGGTTGGACAGGAACCCTGGGGGGGGAAGACATCGATGGGATCGATGGACTCCCTGGCTAGACTTAGTCCTTGGTCAGGAGTTAGGGGTCCTGTTGGCTCTGTGGCTTGGAGTACTGAGAGATGGTAGTCTTAACCTCGGTCGTTCCGCCAAGTGTGGAGATCCCGCTTGGAGAAGGGTGTCCTACTAGTAGCGTCATGTCCACCCTGTGTCAGGGATTGTCGGAGCTGTCCACCCCTGAGCAGTGGTTGTTGGAGGGGCGTATTGGGACAGGAGTCCTTCGGGTTATTGACGGGATTTATGGGATCCTTGGCAAGCCTCAGTACTTGGCTTCAGGGTTGGTTCGTTTGGGTTTTGCCTTCTTAGCGAGAGTAGGACCCTGCTGAGCTGTTGCTCATTCCTACCTGGACTGTCTGTTTGCAGGTGCGGGTCCTCGTTCTCCTCCGGTGCTTCCCCGTCGACAGTCTCGTGGCAGCGTGCCGGATCCTGACCATGTCTGAGGGTCAGGATGGCTCCGTTTGTGCTTTTGCGGAGACCCCGGTGGGTAGTGTAGCTTCTTTTTGGAGACTGTTAATCCCTTGTAGCTTGTTGTACTAAACTCTGTTTAACTCTACTATTACTGTTTTGTAATAGTTGTTAATAGATGTTGTAGTATTCGCTTCCGCCTTGTGCTTGCAGTCAGCTGTTTCCGCCAGCTGTGCGTTAGTCTCAGCTGTTTCCGCCAGTTGAGGCTAGTAGATGCTGAAGCTCGTCCCTTCAACTTGATAGACACCAGCTTCACCTTGATTTCGTCGGAAACCTCCCAAAACTCGAATACACACTCCACCTAATGAAGCCAGTCAATGAAAATCTCTGGCTGCAATCCTCCCGCGAACTCAGGTATGTCCACCTTGAATCTGTAATCTATGGAACGATCCCGCTGGTCACGGCGAAACCGGGGTTGGTCGGCATATGTATTCTGGAAGGAGGACTCGTCCGAATACAACTCCTCTTCCTCTTCCAGCGAGGGCGTCCGATCACGGTTCTGTTTTTGTAACTGGAGTTGGAGCGTAGCCACTTGCCATTGCAGATCCACTATGGTCGCCTGCAAGACTCCTTGCTCCCGTGGGGGAGGGCCATCGTCTACAGGAGGCCGACCACATCTTCTAACCGGCGGCGGAGACAAGCTAGGCGGCCGTCGAGCACGGGCGGCTCTGGTTCGAGGCATGGTCCTCTTCCCAGGAACTCGGATGGCTCTGATACCACTCTGGCGCAGGGTAAAACATGGACCTCTCTATGGGAGAGACAACCAGCTTTCTCAAGAGGAGAAAACAAACCCTAATTCTTATTCATCAAAACTGTCCCTTACAAACCCTAAGTCCTCCTTTTATATGTTTAAGTAGAGACCAAAACCAACTCATACATCGACTCTGATATGAATTAACCTAATCCAAGTAACTAAACCCGGAATTGAAATAGGAGAAAACCGACTAGAAATAGGAAATTTGCTAAAAATGGAAAGACCGAACAAACTGCCTAAAAAGGAAAAATTTTCACTAAAACGAGATTTTAAGCCAAAGGAAAAGGAATCTGGAGATTCGGAGGTCAAGGTCATGGAGAGATCTTCGATCTCTGATGAATCATGACGGGCTCGTCGAGCCGGTCATTTCGACTGGTTGCAAGCCCCGATCGGACGTTGGGGTCGAAAGTTATGCCCATCCGACGGTCGGGGTCGTACGGAGACCTGAGTCGGACAGATGGAGTCCGAACACGTCCGGATCGCCTAGGGAGCTGCTCCGGATCGGACTCGGTCAGGTCTGGGCTTGGTCCTGCATCATCGTGTGCGATCCTTTTCTTTTCTTTTTACCCTTTGGGCTTTGATTGGGGTACATGCCATGTGCATGTACCCCAATAGGTGGCATTCAGGGGCCTATGCCACCTCCCCTCTCTCCCTCCCATTCTCTCCCACTCTTCTACACTCTTCTCCACGCTCTCTCCTTCATTCTCTCTATCTCTCTCCTCTCATGTGTGTATACATGGCCCCACAGCCATGTACACAAAACATTTCTCTTACCGTTTTGTTTTTTTTCATATCCTGATGCTCTCTTTTTTCTGTTTTTTTGTTTATCCTCTTTGTTTTACCTTCATATTCCGGCAACAGCGAGGGATCAAAAAATTTTCTATGATCTCTCCAACGACCTAGAGTTTTGTGCATTAGATTAATTAATATGCCAATCAATACAATATTGTGATGGCCATCCCCAAGTGTTTACTTAGAGCATCTCCAACCACATTCGTCAAAATGGAGAATCTAACAATCATAAAAAATATATAAAGTTGTTTTGGAGGATGACAACTCTAATCACCATTCTCTATACCGTTTCTCCATTTCAGTATTTCTTCTAAATACCTACTATGCCCCTCTTATTAAAACATAACTAATATATATAATACAAATAAATTTTAATTCTAATATATGATATTTATAAGATTAATATCATCGCAAAGATATCGTCAATATTTTCGAAACGAGACTAATATTGTTGTTGTGTATTCAATGTTTTGGATTCTGTCACTGGCTCGACTATGTTTTGGATGTTGTCTACGAAAATCTTGATAAAGCTTGACAAGTCCATATTTATCATATTCCCGCCAACATGCATTTTGGCGGGAATACATGTTGGCGGGAATTTAAGACGGGAATGTATTTTGACCGGAATGCATGTTGGCGAGAATTTAAGATGGTAATGCATTTTGGCCGGAATTCATCATGTTTTTATTTTTTATCCAAATGATACAAACTTAGTGTCAAATTAATTCTTAGAATGCATCTAATCATGTAAAATGATCGATCGAAATTATTGAAAATTTAGGTATAGTTTAAGTTATAAATATATTAAATGATTTTATAAATTAAATTACATCAAATATTTGCTTTAAAAAATACTCAATATTGGTCTCATAACGAAGATATCGATGATATCTTTCCAATGTAACTAATTTCATAAAGTTTCAATATGCATATTTAATGTAATGATAAATATAACCATTTTAATATAGAAGGATATCAAGGGTAAAACCGTCATTTAACCCATTTGGAGAATCTACTGTGACTATATCTCTATTATAGAGATAGAGTATGATTGGAGTGCGAGATGCTCTTAGCGTTCCCTATAAACTCTTGTCAATATATCTTTGCCTCACATTGGTTCTGGTTTCTCGGAGCTCACGGTACTTTCAATCTAGCTCTCTCTGATCATGGGTGTTGAGAGCCTGAACATTGTTGTGTTCCCATGGCTAGCTTTTGGCCATATGATACCATTCTTAGAGCTTCCAAGTCTTTAGCTTGGAGGGGTCATCGAATCACCTTCGTCTCCACACCAAGAAACATCCAAAGGCTCCCCAATATCCCTCCTCAACTATCACAGCTCATTCACTTTGTTTCCTTGCCACTGCCGCCTTGCGAAGACCTGCCGGAGGGTGCCGAGGTCACCTCCGATGTCCCTCCAGATCAAGTGCAATACCTTAAGAAGGCATTTGATGGGCTTAAGGGACACTTCTCTAGGTTCCTAGAGGAGGCTTTATGATGCAAGACAAAACCCGGGCGACCCCGACCGTCGGTCGGGCATAACTTTTGATCCGGGTGTCTGATCGGGGCGTATGACCAGTCGAAACGACCGGGTGTCTTCGATCTCTCCATGACTGCTTGCAGAATCGTCAAATTCCTTTTCCTTTGGCCTCAAATATCAGTTTTAGTAAAAAAATTTCCTTTTTAGGCAGTTCTATCGGTTTCTATTTTTGGCAACTTTCATATTTTGAGTAGGATTTCTTTTATTATTGAATTCCGGGTTAATACTTGGATTAGGGTTTGAGTCCATGTTTGAGTTGGTCAGGTCTTTCCTTAATCCTATAAAAGGAGGCCTTAGGGTTTGTAAATAGGGAGGTTTTGGATGAATAAGAAAATAGGATTTTTGGTTTCTTCCTCTATAGAAATCTGGTTTTCTCTCCCATAGAGAGTTTTGTTGTCTCTCCCATAGAGAGGTCCATCTTCCACATTTTACCCTGCGCCACTTTGCCGAAGCTGGATTGGATTATTCATGACTTTATTCAGTTTTGGGCACCAGAGATTGCATCGGCGTCAAGCATACCATCAGCATTCTTCAGCGTCTTCATTGCCGCGGTTCTTTCCTTCTTCGGCCAACCGGAGGAGCTGCTGAGCAGCAAGATGACGGAGGAACAGCTAATGGTTCCACCGAAGTGGATCACCTTCCCATCCAACGTCGCCTACCGCCGCCATGAGGGCGACGCTATATTTGAAGCATCGTTTCGAGTCAATGCTTCCGGGTCGTCCGATGCCTACCGCTTGGCGAGGACCGTCGAGCTGTGCAAGGCAGTGGCGGTGCGGAGCTGCGTGGAATTCGAATCCGACTGGTTAAAGCTCTTGCCGAAGCTTTACAAGAAGCCGGTCGTTCCGGTCGGCCTTGTCTCGCCGCCAATTGAAGAAAAAGATCGAAATGATGGCTCACTGACCGGCGAAGTGGGAGACATCTTTAAGTGGCTAGATCAACAAGCTCCAAGATCTGTAGTATATGTTGCGTTTGGAAGTGAGGCCAGGCTTAGTGTTGACCTTACCCATGAATTGGCACTGGGGCTCGAGCTATCAAAGCTACCCTTCATTTGGGCCTTCAGGAAGCCAGTGGGCGTGATCGACGACGACACGGAGATCATGCCAGAGGGATTCAAGGACCGGACTAAAGGTCGTGGCATCGTCACCATGAGTTGGTTCCTCAGCTGAAGATCTTGGCTCACCCATCTATAGGTGGCTTCTTGACGCATTGTGGCTGGAGTTCGGTGATCGAAGGCCTTCAGTTCGGCCACGCGCTAGTATTCATACCGACTTTTGGGGACCAAGGGCTCAACGCTAGAGTTATGGAAGACAAGAAGATTGGTCTAGAGTTGCAGAGGAAGGAGGAGGATGGTACTTTTAGTAGAGATATAATTGCAAAGGCCTTGAGATTGGTCATGGTAGAAGAAAAGGGAGAACCATTCAGGCTCAAAGCCAAAGAGCTTAAAGAAGTTTTTCGTGGATGGAGCAGCGATGAACACTACATCGACGAGTTTTGTTCAATTTCTGAAAGATTATAAGCACCAAGAAGTCTGATTAAGTATTTGCCAGGCTGTAACATGTATGATTGTCCATTGATGTTGCACTGTATGGTGGTTTTGCTTCCGAGAGTATTTAGCTAAATAATGGTTGTTGCCTACTTGATTGCAGTTTTTTTTTTCAGTTAAGTACTTGATTGCAGTTGAATCAGGATTCAGGGATAACTAAATAAAGGCGTGTATGTCAGTCTGTATAACTTTATCATTTGGAATATCAAAAGAGTGGGGTGTTTTTTTTAAGCCAGGAATGCATAACGTGCGTTCTTTCAACGGAAATACCACCCAGTCTTCTATCTATACTAGTGGATTCCCATACGTGATTTTACAAAGGAGAAAGCATGAGTCATGGTTACGGTTATATGTGCAATCTTATAATAAACTGATGGTTATACAGAGTTAGATTAAATTAGATGGATTAATAGATTAGATTACTATTCTATTAGGATTTATATTAGTAACTGAATCCCTCCTTTAAATATAACACATGGGTCTTACTTTCTTAATGCACATTATGTTAATCTTATCCAACTTTTCACTAATTCATATTATATTAACGTTATAAGGGGGGTGATTATGCATAACCGTTTTTGCCCCTTATAAGGTTGACTAGTACGCACCCGTGCCCCTGGCACGGTATTGCATTTCAAAAAAAGTGGGCATATAGAAGTACTCTGATTTCTGCTCTCTATCTTGATACACAGTTATTGTTAATTTTACTGATCATCTTCAAAGTTCTTTCAAAGATCAATATAGAAGTATTGATCTTTGAAAATACTTCTTTTATTGAATATGATTTATGCTACATCAAAAAAATCATGATAGAGAGCAAAAATCAGAATATGCAATGACTAAAAGTTTTATCTATATGGATCTTTGAACAAAAAGACTAAATTACACTTTGATACCCTATTGTTTCATAAATTAACATTCTACTACCCTCATCTTGCAAAATCACATAAAATTACTATATAGTTTCAAAACATGGCAATTTAGTCCGGGTCGTCAAACACTGTTAGGATGAGTCACAGAAAATCGGTGTGTCACGCGACGATGGGGTTCCACATAGCCCAGCGACGCAGAAGGTGACGACAGCGAAGGTGGTGGCGGTGACTTGGATGGTGACGAAGCTAGTCTGACAAACGTCACCGTGAACTAAGGGAACGCACGGACCGCATTCTGTCATGTGAAGGCGAGGACCATCAAGTACGTCGTAGTGCCGGCTGCCGATGGGAGCCCGTATTGGAGCACCCGACACTCTGTCCTCGCCATGCACGTGTCCTGGTCGAGGAGGACTTGGATGGCCATGAAGTTAAAGAAGCATATGGTTGTGGCGGCAATGTGGAGGTGAAGGAGGAACAAGAACAACGAGAAGTGGTTGATGTAGTGCCTCGAATTGAGGGAGACCACCGAGGTCTTGGGGGTGGAATGGAATGCGTAGGAGGAGGCGGTGGCGGCTGATAGAGGAGTGGCGGTGACTTGGATCGGGATGACTGGGTGTTGGGTCTGTAGACGAGACACTTGGCTTCCTTTATTTGTTGACGACGAGTCCTCCACCACCACCACCACCTTCTACGCTACCTCCTCGGCGGTCATGTATGTATGAAAACCGGTCACATGCGTGTCACATGATCGGTTTTCCGTGACTCATCCTAATGGTATTTGACGACCCGAACTAAATTGCCAGGTTTTGAAATTATAGGGTAGTTTTATGTGATTTTGGAAGATGAGGGTATTAGAATGCTAATCCATGAAACTATAGGTTATCAAAGTGTAATTTGTCCGGTCACGTGACCGGTTTTTCGTAACTCATTGTAACGGCGTTTAACGACCCAGACTAAATTGTCATGTTTTGAAATTATATGATAGTTTTATGTGATTTTGGAAGATGAGTGTACTAAAATGCTATTTCAAAAAACTATAGGGTATCAAAGTGTAATTTGGGGTTGAAAAGACCATGATTAGATTGCAAATAATCCATTAAAAAAATATCATGATCTGAGTTAGCAATAACTTTGTATTTTTGAAAGGAGAGAAGAGAAGTTTTCTAAGACCACCTCAAAAACAAACAAATCGTCAAAAAAGATCAATGGTTCAAAGATCACAACAGTCCACAGGAAAACAAACCTCTAGTACTCCAATTAACCAACCACATTGTCATGAATCCATTATTCCGAGGAAAAAGGTCGCAATACTCCTTTCAAAGTCAAATTCCACTTCGATCACAAATTGCACAGTTATATCTAGTTTTAACAAAAAAAAGCCTCTAATTTTGACCAATTGAGCATACTTCGAAGAACGATTCGAGGCTACAACTCCCAATGAGAGATCGACGGAAAATTAATGTGCTGCAGCGAATTCAAACATAAAGTTAGGAGGAGGTACAATTTCCTCACCTTGAAGAAGAGCTCAGGATATAGAACGAAGATCAGATGGCCCGATCACCGATTTCGGATCGACGTCGTGGAGCTTCAGATCCGTCGAATGGCAGCGGAGGCGGCGTCGGAGATCCGGCGGTGTAACAGGAGATCCAGCGACGTAAATGGCAGTATGCCTAAAAAGAAGGAGACATAAGAGGAGGTGGGACTCACAGGTGTGGAGGCACTTCGAGATGGTGGTGGCCTCACGGGGGATCTTGTGGCATAGGTGGCACGTCATGCACGCCGCCAGGATATCCCATCGCACCCTAACCATCTGAGGTTGCACCGGGGACGATGGTGACGACGACAAAGGTGATTCGGGAGAAAATCATTCGGCAGTGTCCTCGGCAGGGGCATGGCCTCGGAGGCGGCGGCACCCATCATGCGGAGGCTACTCCGACGCACTCATTGGTCGCGCGACGACATGGTTGGTTGTTTAGTCGGAGAATAGGAGTGAATTCGTGGTGCGACAATATGGTTGGTTGTCTAGTCGGAGAATAGGAGTGAATTCATGGCAAGACCAATGGTGATCATCGATCAAGCGGTGGTGCCATCGACTTCCCTTCGAGCCACCAATGGTAAAGACTTCGACTTCGCTCTTACGCTCGCGGCTGCATTCGGTGGTGCCATCGGCCTCTGATTCAAAGCAGGGGAACATGGTGGAGTCATGTAGAGGGAGGAGGCGTGCGATCGTTGCAACCGACGGGACATAGGCTGTCGGTTATAAGAACTGCTAGGTGAACTGATGATATAATGGGGTGATCAACCTTTATAAGATTGTAGACGATCAACCTTATTTAAGGTTGTAGATAGCTGAAATCATTATAAGGTTGATTATAAGGTTGAACTGAAGATATAATGGAGTGATCAACCTTAAAATGGAGTTTATTATAACATAATCGTTTTTGTTCCTTATAAGATTGACTGTAAAAGGAGAATAAAAAAGACTTTTCACCCAGCAAAACAACATATTTAGAATGTTTTGTTAAAAATATGAAAAAACATAAACGCTCCTATTACAATCTTATTCCAATTGACTACTGAATTCGAGCTAAATGAATTAAATGACCAATTAAGAATAATTGACTATTCAGTGATATTTGTTTATTGTTTCTTGAGTGGATTAGCATTGTTATATTTAACTTAAAAACATAAATGCCTTTATTGTAATCTCCCTCTCCTATTAAATCAAAAATTTTGGTCAATGTTTTTGGACTAAGTTAAAATAAATAGGATTAATTTGAATTATTAAAATAAATTTGATGATAGTGGGCATTTTGCAAAAAAGGAGCCTATAAGAGAGCGAAAAATGTAACTCATGAAGATGGTACAAGAAGCGCCGGTGAATATTCCTAGTCCTCGTGTGATCACCTCTCTGGAATGGGGCGAGAAGTTGATGATACAAATAGGTAGATTGGTACTTGACTGGTCTTGGTTCTGTACATGCACATGGCATGGATAGAAATCTTTTTCCTTTCTCCAATGCTCAATTGTCTCTCACTGCACACCTCACATTTAAAGACTTCTTTCCAAAGGCCAAACGCTTCAATATTTTTTTTGGGAGAAGGGTCAACAGAGGCTAAAAAAAATAGTGTTTGATGATAGGTATTGATTGTTTTTTCATATGGCAATAGGGGCTGATGGGACAAAAATACCCTCCCGCCCCCCTACCTATAATCTCCCCCCAAAACACCCCCCCCCTTCAAGCCAGCGCCGCCCCGCGCCCCCCACCTGGCAGCTCCCCCCAACACCCCCTAAGCCCCAGTCGATCCGGCCTTCCCCGTCCCCGCCCCGGATCCACCGCCCCCGCCCATATCCGGAGGGCCCAGATCCGGCAGCCCCCGCCTCCGAATCCGGCGTCCCCGCCCATCCCGGCTCCAGATCCACCGCCCCGGCTTCCCCGGCTCCAGATCCACCGGCCGCCACCTCCTTCCCCGCCACCTCCTTCCCCGGCTCTATATTTACAAAAAAGTGGAAAGTAACTATTACATAGGGGCTGTTTGGTTGCCAAAAGTGGGGGGTGGAGTGGCTGGACTAGCAGCACTCCATTCACTTGAAACTGTTTGGTTGGGCACCAAGAGGAGGGATTGGGTGGACTAAAGGCTTCTACTCAGCCATTTGACTCTGGCTAAAAAAAAGCCAGAGTCGGCTGAGTGGAGTGGGCTGTCTTGGGAATCTCGTCTCCAGCGACCTCCTCCTGTGCAATGGGTGGGAAGGCGTGCTCAAGTTCGAGCTCCGGGAGGCGGACTTCTCCAATGCTGCAACCCGAGCTACTCTTGTCGAGCTGGAACTGATCCCGGAGCCATCTTTTCCAGCCGAGGGTGCCCAAGTAGAGGAAATCTTGGTTCCTGGTAGGCGAGAGCTTGCGCCCATCTGAGCCAGCGGTGTCCGAGGGGAAAGGCGTCGGCTTTCAGACCGCGTAGCTGCTGCGGCGGCGGCGTGGCGGTGGTGTAAGAAGAAGGCGAGGATGGCGGCGAGGGCTGAGAGGGAGAGGAGGGGGAGCAGGATGGCGGCGATGAGTTTGGACGGGGAAGAGTGGGAAGCAGGGGAATTGGAGGAGGGGAAGATGAGGGACGAGATGTTGGCAGGGAAGGTGGGTAGAGAGGAAGGAGGGGGAGGAGAAGTGGGGTCGAGAGGGAAGAAGGGCTGGGAACTGGAGGAGGAGTTGGAGGAGGACGATGGGTATTTGGGGATGGAGGAGGAGGAGGAGGTGGGGGAGGGAGAAGGAGGAGAGTAGGACAGGGGAAAGAAGGGTTCATGGAGGACCCTGCTGCTGTGGGCCGGAGCAGAGCATTGTGGTTAGAGAGGGAGAAGGAACAGTATGAGCATTGTGGTTAGAGAGAGAGAGAGAGAGAGAGAGATGGTTGGAAACGAATCTCGACGCGGCCAAGGGGTACTTCCCAGCGGCGCGGTGATAGCGGTCATTCAACTCAATCTTCACTCCAGCATCAACCAAACAGCAAAAACTGACAAGCCACTTTACAGGAATTCACTTTGCAAAAGTCTGCATTTCAAAATGTGACTCCACTCCACCCAGTCCTGAGAAACCAAACAGGCCCATATGAAAAGTAACTTAGACATTTACAAAAAAGTGAAAAATAACTTGTACATTTGTAAAAAAAATGGAAAGTAACTTAACATGATTTCCAAGTTATTGGAAAGTAACTTGTACAATTGTAAAAATAGTGGAAAGTAACTTGTACAAGTTAATTTCCACTAGTTACTTTCCATTGGTTTAAACTGAAAAGTAACTTATTTTTCACTAGGAATACGAACAACCACTAAGAATATGAACAGTCACTGAAAGGTTATTTTAGTATCAAAAAAAGGTGTTTGCCCTAAATGCCTTAACAAAAAAGTATTTAGTGTTTTGGACAAATATTCTCTTCTCAAGGCCCTAAATGCCAATTATCACTATCTTTTTACGTCCTTGGACCAACCAACAGGTCCCGTTGCCGCTTCACTGCCAACGTGAACGTGATGTTGGATATCACGTTCCATATACATCCTCTCTAAAGTATCAAGTATTTCAATATACATTATTTTTTTATTTTATAGTTTTTCTATTTACAACGTTTTATATAAGCTTCCCTAAACCCTTCCTCTATATTTATATATTTTTTCATTTTATTTGGCATCATTTAGTTATAGTAATTAAATACTATATATGTCATTAATCTCTGAAATATATTTATATTAAAGTATATTATAAATAAATAATATATAATTTTTACATCAATTGTTATATTAATTAAATACTTGAAATCTGTCCATCAAATTTCTAATAGTCATATAGCTTTTATCTCAATAAGTTTAATATTTTTGTTTTTCAAATAAAAGACCCCACCAAAAAACTTTAAAATATGGGATATGATGATACACGGATCTATAAAGAAGACTGGTCCGGTTGCCGCTTCACTGCCAACGTGAACGCGATGTTGGATATCACGTTCCATATCCATCCTCTCTAAAGTATCAAGTATTTCAATATACATTACTTTTTTATTTTATAGTTTTTCTATTTACAATGTTTTATATAAGCTTCCCTAAACCATTCCTCTATATTTATATATTTTTTCATTTTATTTGGCATCATTTAGTTATAGTAATTAAATACTATATATGTCATTAATCTCTGAAATATATTTATATTAAAGTATATTATAAATAAATAATATATAATTTTTACATCAATTGTTATATTAATTAAATACTTGAAATATGTCCATCAAATTTCTAATAGTCATATAGCTTTTATCTCAATAAGTTTAATATTTTTGTTTTTCAAATAAAGACCTCACCAAAAAACTTTAAAATATGGGATATGATGATACACGGATCTGTAAAGAAGACAGATGTTAGTCGCAGAAGCTTCGGAGAAGATGAAGGATCTTCGTAGTGTCGGGGAAGACGACCGCCAGCCCTACAGGGGGATAAAGATCAAAGGAAATCCGAGGCCGAGTGGCCTCGGGACTCTCCTCTGATGCCTAAGTTATGATTTAAGAACTCGTGACAGTATTTTATCAGAGTTTTGGGGCCGAGAAAAAGGATGTACCTGTGAACGATGGGCGCTGCTCTATTTATAGGTGTAGGAGATTTCAGTGGATACGCTTGTAATTTTAACGGATCTCACGTGATACGTTAAGATCTTACCATATCTTAACGCATCTTAGCGTACAAGGAAGGTAGGATATTAGCGTATCTCTAAGTGGATTGCTATGATTGTGGTCGATTTGCCAGCGATATCTCATGCTATCTTATCAAGATATTTCTGCACTATCACGAGCCCCCCTACTCCATGGTCGAGCTGAGAAGTGGCTCGGGATGGGAGTAAGATCGTTCTACTTCCGGGGACGGAGATTTCTTCTTTTCTCTTTGTCCTTTTTTTTTGTAACAGCTTCAACATAATAGGGATTTTGTAATCAAAACTCAACAAAATTTCCTTTGTCAACTCTGTTGAGTCCTTGTGGAGCCGCCACATTTGATTGTATAATTTTTCTAAGCATCCTTGGACTGACCTCGTCAAGTGCTTGGCGAGCCCAAGGCTTTGTAAATTGATCTTGAGCTTTGGTCGAGGTTGAGTGCTTGGCGAAGTCAAGGCTTTGGGAACTAAGCTCATGCATTGGTCGAGATCGAGCGCTTGGCCAAGCCAATGGTTATTTATGATTTAATTACCTCGAGCATTGGTCGAAGTCGAGTGCTTGGCGAAGACAAGGCTTTGGGGACTGATCTCAAGCATTGGTCGAGATTGAGCGCTTGGCGAAGACAAGGCTTTGGGAACTGATCTCGAGCATTGGTCGAGATTGAGCGCTTGGCGAAGACAAGGCTTTGGGTTTCAAGCATTGTTCGAGATCGAGCGCTTGGCGAAGCCAAGGCTTATTTATGATTTAACCTCGAGCATTGGTCGAAGTCGAGTGCTTGGCGAAGCCAAGGCTTTTGGGAACTGATCTCGAGCATTGGTCGACATTGAGTGCTTGGCGAAGCCCAGGCTTATTGATGATTTGACCTCGAGCATTGGTGGAAGTCGAGTGCTTGGCGAAGCCAAGGCTTTATAGTATGATTAGCTGAGACTTCTAAAAAAAATTTGAAACTAGGAATAAAAGAACTTTATTGCACTGAAACATTTGGCGGCGCAAACAAGATGTCTATGCCATTTATTACATAGGGGTTGAAGCAAGTACTTCAATTTTATTGGAAATACTTCCGGAGGTTATAGGTGTGCCATGTGCGAGGCAACACGTCTCCATCTAAGGTTTCCAGCTCGTATCTCCCAATGTGCCTCCGCTTAACTACTCTGTAAGGACCTGCCCAAGTAGGATCAAGCTTGTGGGATGATGTGCTGTCGCAGGCACTCAAAAATAAATCCAATACTCTTCAAAACAAATGTAGTAGTGCGAGTACGAGTCGATCCCACGAAGAGTGTTTAGCCTAGTTTTGTGCTAAGTGAACAAAGATAGGGGGGTTTTAAACGTGAGGAAACCAGTAAAGAAATAATCTAAAACGAAGAAACAAGTTGAATCAAGAGAATAAACCTTGGTCTGAGTCAACATCCACCATCGGAATCCAACAACTGATCATAGATGCAAGTATCAATCAATTCATACCATGAATATTCACCGTCCGAATTCAATTCGAATCTCTCCTCAATCTTAGTTAATTAGAAACAAGCGATCTAATCAACTCTAACTACTAGACAACCTAAGACAAGCGCTGTAGATTTAATCTAGTAGCAGCGTTAAGAATAGGGAGATCGATGAAGCTAAACAACACAAGCACAAGCGGTTGCATTTAATCTAGTCAAATATTCTTCCTAAGATCTAACAATCTCTGAAACGCAGTAGATTATTAAACCCTAGTTGCTTCGCAGATTAGAGTGATCAAACAATTCCGGATTTGATATCAAACCTAGCAGTAGATCGCAATGAATAATAAACTAGTAGCGCTCCTAGCAATTAGACAAGACAATCATGAATATTTAATAACAGAAGAACATTCAATACTCATCTATAAACTAAACAATAAGAATAGATTAGATCTCACAGTTTCATTGATTCCGAGGTTTCAGTCTCCTCGACCAAGGATCAAGATTTAGCCACGCAGGGGCATTGAGAACAATCCTCAAAAGATTCCAATAAACAAGATAAAACCTAGAAAAAATATAAAGGAGGAGAAAGAGCAGCCAAAAGTGTCCAAGAATCCCCCACTCAAATCCTAGAAAGAGTCTTATTTATAGCCTTCACGTGTCTCCATCAACGGATTAGATCAAAATCGTTGATTTAATTCACTGGGAAAGTCCGATCGATCCTTCTCGGAGTGCTGGATCGATCAGTCTCATTAAACTCTTCAACTTCTATTTACGCCCAAGTCCGATCGATCGAACTTTAGGCGCTGGATCGATCGGATGCGTAAAAATCCACCTTTCTCTGGGTATTTTTGAGTCCGATCGATCGAACTTTAGGTGTCCGATCGATTTGGCTCATAAAAATCTGCAATTTCTGACATTTCCCGAGTCCGATCGATCCAACTCTAGGAGTCGGATCGATCTGGCTCAGTAGGAGGGATGGTTCGATCGATCGGACCATGTTCAGCCAAAAAATACATGTTCTGTCACGATTCTGCATAGTCCGATCGATCCTACCTGGGGTGTCGGATCGCTCCAACTTTCCAGCATATTACTGTTCTGCCATCCAGACTGCGCCATCGGTACTAAAATTGTCGTAACTTCCTCTAGGAAACTCGGAATCACGAACTGTAAAATTCTCCAGAATCTAGACTTCAAGAGCTTTCCAACTATATATGGCACATCATCTGGTTCTTCATGAGCAGGTACAAATTAATCTTTAAAGTTGATCCATGCACTCTTTTCAGCTTCTTTTCGACTTAAGGACTTCAATTGCATCCTAAATCAAAATATAAGAATAATGAGTGTATTTAGGAACTAAATAAGCATAGGAGACAAAGTATTAAGGGATAAAAATATAACATTATGCATTCTCATCATGGGACCCTGGCCGGGTAGTGTCGAATTCTGCCTTCTTTAGCACTAGGTCTCCCGGGTAAATGATCTTTCCTTGACTCTGGAGTTGTAGAAGCGGGCTGCTTTCTATCGATAAGCCGCAGCTCGGATTCGTGCTTCGTCTCTCTTCTCCTCAAGCAGGTCGAAGTCTATCCTCAAGGCTTCGCCATTCTGTTCCGGTTCTGGCCTATTGGTCGTTCTGAGGCTTGGTTCTCCAATCTTGACCGGGATCACTGCCTCATGTCCAAACGCCAGGGAAAAAAGGGTTTCTCCAGTAGCTCCATTGGGAGTAGTACGGTGTGCCCAAAGTATTCCTGGTAGCTCCTCTGGCCATGATCCCTTTACACCTTCTTGGCAAGTCTTCAGAGCATGCAATAGAGTTCTATTGGTCAATTCTGCAAGACCGTTGCTTTGAGGATGTGCAACTGTGGTGAAATGATTGCGGATTGAAAGGCCTGTGCAGAACTCTCTGAAACTTGAGCTGTTGAATTGCCTTCTATTGTCGGTTATAATAACTCCAGGGATGTCGTAGCGACATACTATATTCTCCCATGTGAACTTCCTGATCTTGGCCTCTGTGATGATGGCCAAGGCTTCCGCCTCCACCCACTTAGTGAAATAATCAATGGCCACTAGAAGGAACTTCTTTTGTGCAGCGGCTTGAGGCAGGGGTCCCAGGATATCCATTCCCCATTGATAGAAGGGCCAAGGACTAAAAATTGGGACCTGCACCGTTGCCGGCTGATGGAGGACTGATGCATTCCTTTGGCAGTTGTCGCATCGTCTAACCAGGTCGGCTACATCGGTCCTCATCGTCAGCCGGTAGTATCCTTGCCTCATCACCTTCTGTGCGAGAGAGCGAGCTCCTTGGTGCAAACCGTAGATGCCTTCGTGCATCTCTCGTAGCACATACAATGCTTGGGCTGGAGCCAAGCACTTCAAATATGGGAATGAGGTACTTCTGCAGTAGAGCTCTCCTTGGATCAATGTGTAACGAGAAGCTCATCGAGCAAGCTGTCACACTGATATGCCTTCTAGGGGTCGATCCTTCAGGTAGCCGATGATATCGCTCATCCAGTTGGTTTCTATGTCCACCGTCAAGTCCTCTGTTTCTTCAGTAGTAGGAGGTTGCAATGTTTCGATGTAGACCGCAGAGCGGCCGTCCAGGTTCCCGGTAGTGGCGATTTTTGACAGGGCGTCAGCTCTGGTGTTCTCTTCTCTAGGAATATACTCAACTGAGAACTCTGAAAATTTTAAAATTTTCAGGCGTACCTTATCGAGATATTTCTACATGGCTTCTTCTTTGGCCTCATAATCTCCCTGAATTTGGTGTACCACCAACTGAGAATCACTATAAGCTTTCAACAGTTTGGCCCCCATTTGCCACACTATTCTCAGGCCCGCTAACATAGCGTCATACTCTGCAGCGTTGTTGGTGTCTGAGAACTTGAATTTGAGGACATACTTGTGGCTTTGTCCTTCTGGGTCTGTGAGTGCGAGTCCTGCGCCACTAGCAATGACTGTGGAAGAGCCATCTACATATAGAGTCCAGGCCACTTGGTGACCTGGGACTCAGGCCTGGTGCATTCTGCTACAAAGTCTGCTATGGATTGAGCTTTGATCGTCGGCCTGGGATAGAATTTGATGTCAAATTTCTCAAGCATCAGCGACCATTTGACGAGTCGTCCTGCTATGTCTGGCTTCTGTAGTGCTTGCCTCACCGGTTGGTCCGTATGGACATTGATGGTGTGGGCTTGGAAGTATGGTCTGAGTCGCCCGGTAGAGTGGACGACAGCCAGTGCAAACTTTTCCAATAGAGAATATCACTCCTCAGCTCCTCGCAACACCTTGCTTGTGTAATATACATGCCTTTGCTTCCCTTCTTCTTCTCGTACCAGAACTGAGCTCACTGTAGTAGGTGAGACTGCCAAGTAGAGGTATAGTTCTTCACCTTTCAAAGGCCTGGTTAACAGAGGAGGATTAGCTAGATAGCTTTTCAAGGCTTCAAACGCCTCTTGGCAGTCTTGGGTCCATTCCAGGCCGGGATTTTTACTCCCCTTCAAAGCTTGGAAGAAAGGGCGGCATTTGTCACCTAGCTTGGATATGAAGCGGGCTAAAGCTGCTATACGTCCTGTGAGGACTTGGACCTCGCATTTGGTTTTTGGGGGCGACATGTACTGGATTGCTCTGATCTTGTCAGGGTTCACCTCGATGCCTCGATTGGTAACCATGTACCCTAGGAATTTCCCTAAGCTAACACCGAACGCGCACTTGGTCGGATTGGGCTTCATCTGGTATTGGCGAAGGACTTGGAAAGCTTCTCGGAGGTGTTGTATATGGTCTTCCGCCTTGGTGCTTTTGACCAAGAGGTCGTCCACGTACACTTCCATGGTCCTCCCGATGGGCTCCTTGAAGATTTTGTCAACCAGCCTTTGGTAGGTTGCACCCGCATTCTTCAACCCAAAGGGCATGACTTTATAACAATACAAGCCCTGGTTGGTGATAAATGTTGTCTTCACTTGATCAGCTTTACGCATCTGGATCTGGTTATGTCCTGAGTATGCGTCCACGAAGGTGAGCAAATCATTTACTGAAGTAGCGTCTACCATTTGGTCAATCTTCGGGAGTGGGTAGCTATCCTTTGGGCAGGCTTTGTTGAGGTCGGTGAAATCTACACACATCCTCCATTTATCGTTGGCCTTTTTCACCATGACGACGTTGGCCAGCCATTCAGGATAGTGGACCTCCTGGATGAATTCAGCTTCCAACAATTTTTTTGTTTCTTCACGGATGGCTTGACTCCGATCTTTCGCGAAGGTTCGCTTCTTTTGTTTCACTGGTTTATGGTTGGGGTTGACTCCAAGGCTGTGGACCGCTACTTCGGATGAAATACCTGGCATGTCGGAGGGGCACCAGGCGAAGACGTCAGCATGCTCCTTCAACAACACTTCCAATTTAGCTGCCAGCATGGGTGGAAGGCCTGTGCCGAGCTTGGTTGTCTTGCCTGTGTCCTCCTGCTTGAGCTGGACTGTCCTTAGCTCCTCTATTGGGGTGCCTCCTTCAGGGGAGAGGTCTCCTCTAGTATCTAGCTTGGTTAAGTTCATCGCACCCCTTCCCTTCAACAATGTCTAATAGCAACTCCTGAACAGGCGTTGATCTCCTTTGACGACTCCTACTCCACTCTTGGTGGGGAACTTCATGGTGAGGTGATAGGTTGATGTAATTTCTTGCAACCTATTTAGCGCCGGTCGTCCAATGATGGCGTTGTAAGCCGAGGGCCGCTTTACTACCAGGAAAGGTGTCATCACCACAGCTTGGTGCGGTGCGTCTCCGAAGGTTGCTGGTAGGGAGATCGAGCCCTCTGGATTAACAGTTTCAGCAAATAAAAATAAAACGAAAAATTAAAACAAAACTAAAAAGAAAATAAAGAAAAATTAATGAAAAAGAAATAAAAATCCAAAGAAAAGGGAACAAAGTTACCGCCTTCGATGTCTTCAATCATTGTGATCTGATGATTCTGGTGCTTTTCTGAACCGTCTCCCCGGCAACGGCGCCAATTTTTGATATTGCTCGAATGTGTCACGCACAGCGGTCGCGGTGCAGTACAGCATAAGAGAGGTCGAACCCACAGAGAGACAAGCAAGATAGATCCAGAAACACAGATAACAATATATCGAAAATAATCAAGAGCGATAAAAGTTAAGAAAATAGATCGAAGATGTAATGATAAGACAAAGTTAACGAAAGAAATCAAGATTTGAATGAGGGTAGGCTTCATGAATCACTTCAATCGGATTTAGGTTCTTCTCTTCTCAAGGGTTCATATAATACTCAGTTAAGGGATTCACATCCCAATCACCTTAACCGGAAGATATAGAACTATAAACCTAACAAAATACACAAGTGTCTCTTCCTACAATTGATTCTTCCTTATTATAGTTCTAACTTCATCCAACCCAAACCTAAGAATACACAATACCGGCTGTCACTACAGGCAACGCGCAGCAAAAGTTCATCGGGACAAAGCCCTAACTCTATCTAGCCGGATCTCTAAGAATACACAATACCAACCCTCACAATCGGCAATGCATAGCAAAGATTCCTCGGGATAGAACCCCAACCTTGTCTTACTAGATCCCTAAGAATACACAATACCAACTCTCACAATCGACAATACATAGCAAAGGTCTCGCGAGACTCGTTAGGAGAATCAAAAGAGATAACTATGGGATTATAAGATCATGAAAGAAGCATGACTGGATTCAAAATATTAATCATCCGCATAGAAATCTATAATCTGAAAATAATAGTTGAAGATCCAATACATAGAAAAGACTTTAATAATAAAGAGTAAAACTATGAACCATTGTTGGAGAAGAAGCCCTAGTCCTTGCTAGATCATCCGTCCACCATGCCCGTCGATTACTCGGCCATGGATGGAGATTCCTTCATCTTCTTCCTTTGGAAAACATCCAGAAAAGAGCCTCCAAAAACATCCAAGAATTCCCCTTATATAAGGATATGAAACCCTAGCTTTTATTTCAGCCTTTGGATTAAATCGGATGGCTCTTATTCAGATCCGCCCGAGTAGGATCGATCCCACTTTAAGTGTAGGATCCATCCCACTTTAAGTGTAGGATCGATCCCCTTGAAATCAACATCTTCAATTTCTGGCTATGCCCGACTCGGATCGATCCCACTATAGGTGTCGGATCGATCTTCCTCTTTTCTATTTTCCGTAGCCTGGGTCACCCGAGTAGGATCGATCCCTCCATAGAAGCGGGGTCGATCCTTCCCAGTTGGATCAATCCCACTATAGATGTCGGATCGATCCTTCTCCTCAAAATGCTCGAGTGAAAGGAGGATCGATCCTTCTGTGATCGTCCGAAAAGTGGGTGTTCTGTCAGGATTTAATTCCCAAGTCCGATCGATCCCTCTCCAGGTGTGCGATCGATATGACTCCCTGAGTATTTACTATTTTGCCATCCAGACTGCGCCATCGGTACTAAAATTGCCGTAACTTCCTCTAGGAAACTCGGAATCACGAACCGTAAAATTCTCTAAAAACTAGACTTCAAGAGCTTTCCAACCATATATGGCACAGAATCTAGTTCGTTCCAAGAAGGTAGAGTTCTGGCGTTAAAGTCCCATCTTTGCTTCAATTTCCTGCATGATACAAATAACTTTGTGAAGCAACATATACGGAAAAAATCACCTATATTAATCACGAAAACTAAGCAAATAAGCTGCTCTTAGTCATGTTCAGAGTGCACTTTCATGCACTCATCATCACCACGAGAGCTTCGTCGTGAGGGGTTACAATGTCCCGAGAATCCTCCTCGGTAAAGGTGATGGGTTTGTGCTTGAACCCATCCCCTTGGACAACCGATCATACTAATTCAGATGCACCCCGGGAGTAGGACTTCCTGGTTGAATAGGAGTCTCCTTCGCTTGCAGGACAGCCAAGGATGGTCCGTATCTCCAGAATGGGTTCGTCTTTGGGCAGGAGGGGGATCTGATTGGTCACAGCTGCAGCCTCCTGCTTCTGATTATGGTCCAGGGCCTTTGGTGGAACGGGGTCTGCCTAGAGCTGGGGCAATACGCCTTGCTCCACCAACTGCTCAATGAAGTACTTTAGGTGTCTGCAGTCGTTGGTGCTATGGCCTTCTTGACGATGATATAGACAGTATCGACCTATGGCCTCGGGCTGGCCTTTCTGCTGCTGAGAACGTTCCTTGGATGGCCACTTCATTTTCTTTTTCTCCACCAGCATCAAGATTTCATCCAGGGAAGCATTCAATGGAGTATAAGAGGTATACCGCTTATTCTTATTCTCCTTCTTCTTCTTCTTTTGTGGTGGTGCCGCTTGGTCGGTCTTGGCTGTCTCTGCCACCGGACGCTTCCCTCCGAGACGCTCTCACCGGGCTTGGATAGCTTCTTCCGTCTTGGCATACTCCTCAGCCTTATTTAAGAGCTCGGTATAGCTGAGCTTGTCTTCATTGCCGCCTTGGAAGATGTGCCAATATGCGAACTCTGAGGCCAAACCATCCCGGAAGAAAGTTTTGGTGAGAGCGTGGTCGAGCTGGTCAACTTGAACGACTTCCGCTTTGAAACGTTTGAAATAGCTTCTCAGGGTCTCGTCGTCCTTATGTTTGATAAGTTGGAGGCTGGAGTTGGTTTTCTTCCTCCGTTGGCTACTGAGGAAGTGTGTCCGGAAGGTCCTTGCCAATTGATCAAAATATTCAATTGATCTGGGCGTCAGTGCGTTGAACCATGCTCTGGCTGGACCCTTGAGTGTGGTTGCGAAAGCATGACATTTCACAGTTGGGGTGGCTCCACGAAGCTTCATCAAGGTCTCGAATGACCCCAGATGGTCATTCGGGTCTTGCTTGTCGTCATAGGTCTCCAACATTGGCATTTTAAACCGCTTCGGGATGGGAGCATCCTCGATTTCATGAGAGAACTTTGAGCCGCCTAGGTCATCTTGCTTTTGGATGGGTAGTCCGAGCTGCTCCCAATTGGCTTCGAGGTAGTCCTGGAGGTCTTTGTTGTTACTCAATCTCGAGTGGACTATTTGGCGGTTCGTTCGGGAGCTACCATACGAGAGGCGGGTGTGGACAGATCGCCGAGGCAACCGATCTCATCTCCGGGGCCTTCTCGATTGATGGCGGTGTGATGGATGCTCCTTGATTCAGATGGATACGAGGAGGCGACGTGACTACGGGCTCCTTCATCCCCACGATGAAAAGAGGGCCATCAAGTAGCACTATCCGTTCTGGATCGTCGTTGGGAATGGAGGTCCATTGGGCCCTCCCTTCCCTCTGATGCCAGAGTGGGTGCCATGTTGGCTCGAGCTGGTAGAGGCCGGCTTCCACCTGCCAACGATGGAAGCAACCCGGTCATGTTCTCGAACTGTGCTTGAAATTCCTCCCGGAACTGGGCTTGCATCATGAAGAATTGGTCCACCATCACGAAGCCATCTGCTCCAGGGGTTGAGGATCCCGATAATGTAGGAACAACAGAGGGCGTGATTTGGTTAATGGCGGGTGCCTTCTGACTAGCAGGCGCCTTAGGTGGATGATGCGCCGGAACGTAGATCGTCCCTTCGTTCGCCTTCTGGGAGCGAGTGCGTTGGGGCGCGACGTCATTTGTTGAGGGGACGGACTCGGCCATCTTGAAGTTAATCTAAATGCTTCTTTGAAGGAACCAAACAAGAGTTCGGAAAACGTCAAGATGACGTCCTGGAAGACACAACTAAAGGGGTCTCGCCTGCTCTCCACACCAGAGTTCTATCCCTCGAGTTCGAGCTTCCTTCCTCTCCTTCTCGTCACCAGTCACCGGTCGCTGTAGAACTGTCGGAGAAGAATGAGAGCTACTGGAGAGGATAACCGGTCGTCAGAGGAGATCCAACCGGGTCTGGGGCTTGCCGCCCGAGGAGTGATCTCGTGCGATCGTTGCTGGAGAAGGCTTCGCGGAGGCCAGAGGAGAGCTAGGCCATGATTGCGGATCTGGGGCTTGTTGCCAGAGGAGAGATCTCATGCGATTGTCGCTGGAGAAGGCTTCGTGGAGGTCGGAGGACAGCTAGGCCGCGATCGCTGGTACTGGAAGCAAGGACGGAGAAGAAGGATCGCAAGGTCGCGGGAATCTTAGAGTCGGCGTCGATCCGGGCCAGAGACGACCCATCGGAGAAGAAGGAGAGGCCGGAGAAGGAAGAATAGAGAGGTTAGTGCCGATCTAGTCCTCTATGCGACCTATTCCAGGAAGGAGAGAGAGACGCGATCTCTTTGGTGTTGATCGTGTGGAGCCCGGATCGTCATGCACCGTGATCTCTGATCGCCGTGACCGCGGATACCAGCGGCGTGAACTCGCACGATATGGGAGTCGACCGCTTGGAGACGACAGTAGATCGCGCCCGTCCGATCCAGTGATGGCGAGCAGCGTTATCTCTCGAGCCAAAAGAGAGGTATGAGGACTCCTTGAGCTATCTCTTAAGTTAGGATTTAGGAACTCGTGACAGTATTTTATCAGAGTTTCGGGGTCGAGAAAAAAGGTGTACCTATGAACGATGGGAGCTGCTCTATTTATAGGTGGAGGAGAGTCCAGTGGATACTCATGTGATCTTAACGGATCTCACATGATACGTTAAGATCTTACCATATCTTAACGCATCTTAGCGTACAAGGAAGGTAGGAGATTAGCTTATCTCCAAGTGGAATGCTATGATCGTGGTTGATTTGCCAGCGATATCTCTTGCTATCTTATCGAGATATTTCTGCACTATCAGGATATGAGGTGAATAGTGCTCCCCAACACTGTAGCTCTCCTTTAAAAGTGGAAAGGGATAGGGTAGCTGATGTGTTGCGAACGTGTCGTTAAAACGTTGCAAACTCAATCAAATATTAAATTTGTAATCATTATTCAATTACTACACTACTTGGTAGGATAGCGGTGAAGTCGAGAGTCGATCCACAGGGAAAACGTTAGAAACTGAAATCAATTCTCGAAACTGATTCCTAAGCGGAGTAATCAAAAGGTGGGCTGAATTATCTAAAAATTATCTAAGAAAGCAAGTAAAGTGATCGGGATTTGAACCAAGTTATGAATTAACTAGGGATTACTCAATCCACCCTAACTTCACCTTTAATCTTCTCTAGTTATCCTCTTGTTCCCTTCTCTAAACATTATGGATCACTGGCTACAAGCTCACATGAATCTCAAAAATAAGATTTATGTTCTTAATGGCAAAGCCTATCTTTTTAGGCATAGGTTGTCTTCGATCCTACAATTACTTTAAATTATACTACTCCTAATGACCTTGGCACAACATATTCTAGCATAACATAACCTATCTCAAAAGTAAATCATAAATCACATTAAAACCATCTCATAAATCTGTATAAACAATCACAGAAAGCTTATACGACTGAAAATACTTCAAAGAAACTCTGTTCCCTCAAATCTCTAATCATTAAAACCATATTTATAAGATCATGTTGAGAAGAAGTTTACAAGAATCAATCCAAAGAAAATCGAAAGCTACACTAGGGTTTCATGATATCCCTAAGTTTAAGAATTAGTTACTCATCTTCTGGGAAAGATCCATAGGTGTTGGGAAGGAAGCCGTCGATACCCGCGGAAAGATATCCATCTTCAAAACCATAGCCTTCTCCTCCAAAAGCGGTCCAAAAGATGCCAATTTTCAGCTTAAATAACCCCCTTATGTAATAGAAACCTTTGATCCCGGAATTAGGAGTTATAATTGAACTTAAACTCTAATTTCCCTAAATTCCGTGTTGATGACGTCATCGGAGCGACCGATCGGAATCAAATCCGATCCATCGCTCAAGTCGGTCTGACTGGGTCATCACTGCCACGTCATTAATTAATTTCAGCAATTATCAAATTTCAGTTTTCATAGATCCAACTTTGCTTCAAAACTGGCGCCAATGTATAGCGAATCTCACACAGTCTTCAACATGAAAGTTGTAGCTCTTAAAGTACTATTTAATCTCCCTGAATTTCAGAATATTTGGAGTTTTATAGAATATCTAGTGATTTATTTCCAAACAGTTAACGAAGCAGGCTTTTTACAAAATTTAGTGATTTTTGGCTAAATTTCTTGTATTTTTTTTCAAATCCTTCTTAAACCTGAAATCAAGCAATATGATATCAAATACACCTACTCTCAATCTAATAAAGGTAATTTAAGGAATTTAATTAAAAATAATTAGTGACTTATCAGTAACTGATGTTGTATTTGGCCAATTTCCTACATTTGGTTGCCTATGACAGGGAAGGGAGGGTTTCGAGGTATCTAATACGCGTGTCCTAAGCAGAGGCAAAGTGCAATATAAATTGCAAATCATAACAAGTTGTTTATAGTAAACAAGGTCATCATGGATGCTATCAAAAGATCTCTTGGTGACAACATAGCTAGGGGTGAGGAAGCTTTAACATATATTGGTTACAATCACACACACGCACAAAAATAAAATGTATGACATTTCAAAATTTTGAAGGATGGATATGTAATTTTGAATGTATTCAATAATAATTATGTAAGAAGAACCTTATATTTTAGGGATAATTAGTTTTGAATCCTCCAAAACATCTAAAATTACAAATGCACCCCTATAATATTTGGCCTCACGGATGTACTCCTAAAAACATTGAAAAAATGTTAATCATGTCCTTGAGTTACTTATCGGCGAATAAATAGAGAATATTCCTGACTCTGTTAACGACATGATGACAAAAGTCACTTATTTAGTGGTACATTTGTAATTAAGTAGCTTTCTGTGGTTAATTATGTAAACTTTTCTCCCCATTATTAGATTTATATGGTTAAGTTAGATGGATAGACGGACTTAAATGGAGGGATATGTTTAATATATTTTCAATGTTTTCAAGGGTATATACATTAGCCTAAAGAATGTAGGGGTACATTTGTAATTTAAAAAGTTTTGGAGGATTCAAAAGTAATTATCCCTATATTTTATAGGTACAATTGGTGATGGGTACAGTTAGCGGTAATTTATCATTCTATAAGAATTAGGTCCATTGTATGGCGGTTATGGTTAGTGTTTAAATTTTCATGACTAAAATACCCTTCAATCTGCATGTTAATTACAAGATAATGGTCAATGATGTTTGAGGGTAGGATGGGAATTTCAGTGACTATGAGATATCAGATTGCAAAAAAAAAAAAAAAAAAAAAAAAATTTGAAATGCTAAAAGAGATCTTTAGAGATCTGATTTGATAAAAAAAATTCATGAAGCGCTGTATCTATCAATTGAATATGCCCACCCACCCGACCCACCCACCAATAGTGTGGGCACGGGCCTCTCACTGGTCACACTAGCGAATCAGTGATATTATATGCTTCTCGTGTTTCAAAGATCTTTTTCTTTCCTTCTTTTTTTTGCTTTTTATACCTTTTTTTACCCTTTTCTTTATTCCGATGCTCTCATTTTCTGTTTTTTTTAATCCTCGTTTTCTGACCTGCATATTCCGATCAAAAAAATTTCTATGATATCTCCAACCACTTAGAGTTGTGTGCATTAGATTAATTAATATGCCAATCAATACAGCTCAATATGAATAAGTATTTGTGCACACAGCCAGCTGACGTGTGCAATGCACAGGCCTAGCTGGCCAATGTGCCTTAGTGGGTTAATGGGTCCGAACCGATTTCGATCATTCACTTAAAAACATGAAAGCAAGCCGGCGATCATCAAGCCAAAACCCTTGCTCGCTCGCTCCATCCTCGGCCCGCTTTGGAAGCTCAGCACCGTCGTCCATCGATCATCAAGGCAAAACCCGTGCTAGCTCCCTCTGGGCTCCGCCCACTCTGGAAGCTCAGCCAAAACCCTACCTAGCTTGCTCCGTGCTCCACTCGCTCTGGAAGCTCATCACCGACGTCCATCGATCATCAAGCTCGCTCCCTCTGTGCTCCGCCCGCTCTGGAAGCACATCACCGTCGTCCATTGATCATCAAGTCAAAACCCTAGCTCGGTGACATTTTTTCAGAAGAGATGATGGATCATGGGATACTTTACTGATCCTTTGGATGTCTATCGATCATAGGAAATTGAAGTAGGATTGGATCTATTTTCCTACTCACTTTGATGTTTGTATAACTGTTATTTAATCTTTGTTTCTACATTCATCATATTGCACAAATTGGTGAAACTATTAAAATTGTTGACATTACCTGGTCACACATCTGGCATGTTCTTTGTATTGAATAGCAATACTGTCACACCCCGGCCCAGAAAACCCATCCGAGCCGAGGCGTGAGGGGAAACCTACACTATTCATCTTCAGCTGGCGCGATACAAATTGGAATTAGAGAAAAACTTAAACAAAAGTATTCCAGAGGTGAAACAGAAATTCAATTTACAATTATAACATGTTGTACTGATTCAATATTTGATACAAATCTTCAAATGAAAGGATATTATACAATTAAACCCAAAGTCCTCAAAATGTACATAATTTACAAAATCTGCCAAAAGTACAACAATCGTCCTCCAGCAACCTCAAACACCTCTGGATGTAGTCACGCCGCCAAAAGCTGATCTCGCCGGCTCTACTGAAGAAGAACTGGCGCCTGCACCTGCAAACGCAACCCGGGTAGGAGTGAGCGATAAGCTCAGTAGGGTTCTACTCTACGGCACATTGAAGGGAGGAAAACAACAACAATGTTGTCTCCCCGCACAAGTCTGAGAAATGCATTACACAATCACCCTAATCCTGACTACCCAGCCGCAGTCCTAATGGCTAGATCCGAGCTACCCGAGAGCCTCGGATCGGCGATCAACCCATCGCCCGCCTAACCTCAAATGCCTCTAATGCAATCAAGATGCATGCAATGCTCAGGCACAGATAACAAGATATAAGCATGCAACAAGATGTCATCAACCATACAGGGCCAGGCATAGCTTACAGCTAGCCAAAGGGGTAAGCATAGCAAAGGCCTCAAGTATAGAATAAACTATGCTAACCAAACAAAGATATGAGCAAAGCATGAATACAAATATACAATAGTCTTCAGTGCTCTCTTGCACCTGACAGACTAAGGTTCCACAGTTACCCCGCAGGCAACTGGCCGCATTTATACAATAGCCCTCGGCACTCGCCGGCAACAGGCTAAGATTCCACAATTCCTTATTAGCTAGCACTCATAGCTAGCTAATGGTTAAGCAACCCAAAATAGCATTCATCTATTTATCAACTCAAGTATTAAATGCAAAACCCATCCATAAATCCATAAAACGGGCAATGTCCAATCCAATTCTCAATCTCAATAGAAATCCCTCGAAAATCCCATGAAAATGACGTGTATGCTTCCTAACATGATTTGGTATCTATCATGGATGAAAACCAATCAAAAGAAACCAATAAACACAGCTCAGTGGCCCACGGTCGATACGACGGTCGACCGTGAGGCCACGGTCGATGCCACGGTCGATCCGACGGTCGACCGTGGGGCCAATCGAGGGAAAAACATGAGGGCCACGGTCGATCGGTGCATCGACCGTGGGAGACCCAAAACGGGGCAGAGCCTCACGGACGATGCGACGGTCGATCCGATGGTCGACCGTGAGGCGGGATGAAAAGAAGAAGGAACCACGGTCGATCGGCGCATCGACCGTGAGAGGCCAAAAACGCGACAGAGCGCGACGGTCGATCCTACGGTCGACCGTCAGGTCCGAAAGCAGCGTATTAACGCTTGACGGTCGATCCACCGAGCGACCGTCGGACCTTAGGCACAGTTCATCAGAACAGTGCCGGAAATCCAATTTCTTGGATTTCAAGGATCAATTCAAGTGGGAAGTTGATGAAACTTTGCAAGCATGCTTAAAAGAGGATGGGGAATCCAATGGTATGATCAAAACACAATTTTGACGGTTAAATCTCCAATTTAGGTTAAAATGGCCGAAAACCGATAAACGGCGAGAATACAGAAAACCAGCCGTTAAAATGCCGAAGTCACGGGATAGGAATACAAGAATCAAGCCACATTACATGTGCTACAAGTTACACAACATTCTAATAAGTATCCCTACAACGAACAAGCATTAAACCTATTCTAGGAGAACCCGATCCAAAGATCGAGGTAGAAACACCTACTTGAAGAGATAGGGCAGCTCCTCCACGCATCCCCCAACTCCGATCGCCGAAAGCCGCTCCTCGAAATCCATCCTCCGATGCCCTAGCACCCAGCCGCAGGAGAGAGAGAGAAGAAAGAGAACGCAGGAGAAGAAGAAAAGAAAAGAAAGAGAAAGAAGGGGCTTAAATAGAAAGCTGGAATCCATCACAGCCGTCCGATTCGATCTCTCCCGATCGAGCTCTGATCTTTCGATCGAAAGCGCCCTAAAGGTTCTAATCAAACACATACATTAATCAAAGGCCATGTGTGCAACGCGGGTGTGAAACTGACCACCAGGGAGCATATTTACCAAAATGCAACTGGGGTCAAAAACAGCGATGCGATCAACCGATCGCATCCCAAGGCCAACCGAGCCAAACCACAAACCCATGCCCTCGACCTAACGAGGTCGGACCAGGTTAGAGGTACGAGTCCTCACAAATACAATATAGTCTTACGCCATCTGGTTTCATGCTCCTGCTTCAATTTCATTTGCGTCCCATTGCTCAGTTGGGTCTAGACAGATCATCTATTCCGAGCCCATTAAATATTGGTACCTTGTCATGGAAATATTTTAATTCATGAGTATTAGTAGCTATTTTGAATAATGGTGCTTTATTTTAGGATATTCTCTAACTTTAGAAGAAGGTAGCTACTTCGAGGGTTTCATATCTGTCTTAAATCTAAGCAGCGGTTCAGAATGTGGTTCGTTTGCACAAGTGAGGATACAACGTCTACTGCAATAATAGTAATGCCTTATAACCCGCATTTGTTAATAGTTTTATGCATTCTCAGTCATTTCTTCTGATGTGTTGACATAGTAGCTTTGGGCCGAGAGGAGGCAGATCTAATTTTTGGAGATCTGCAAAATATATTGTGAAAACATCAAGGAGAGATTGCAGATTTTGCCAAACATGTTGTGTGGTAATTGAATTGATTTATTTCTTTGTTTTTCTTCTAAAGTGATTCTCTAGTAAGGCATTTGGTGCTTTCATGTTCGAGAGATTAGAAGTAGTCTACTAGCATTGATTCTAATTCCTAGCTATCTAAGTTAGAGATGTGTTGATTAAATCCCACTACTTGTACCATTTTCTCATGTGCATGTACCATCATCTTTGCAATGCAAGATTCTTATGAATCTCTAAGTTTTTCAAAAATTTTCTATTTGACTGTGATGTAAATAGTTTTTTTTCTGGAGAAAGATGGGATTAATGCGGAAAAGGAAAAAGGAATTAAAAGGCATCCCTGTTCATTGATCACGGTGTCTCTTGCTCTAAATTGAAAACCAACTCTTTTGGTTAACATCAATATGTGTCACATCACACGAACTTATATTGCGAGTGAAAAAATTTTAAAAACTTCGCTGTTGACTTGTTACTTTTATTTGACATCTGCAGGTAGTAAGGCATGAAAGGTTTGTTTCTTTTGCTGACAAGCTAATTGCTAACGTTGGAGCTAGTCAAATAATAGCATGTTATTGCCCATAAGATTCTACATCTGAAGCAGCATCTGTAGCATCAAGTCCATCTTTTTCTTACTCTCGAGCATGGCTTGCTGGTGAAGTACTTTGCACATCGAAGTGGCAAGGTGGCTCTGCTTTAGGTTCTGCCTTACCCTCATTGAGCAGATTCCCTCAAAGTGTAACATATTCTTCAGAGGAAACGTCATGGTTTCCATATTGAACATGTTGCTTGATGTTGTGTCTTAGATGTGTTGTATTCTTGTTAACAACTTGATCTTGTTGTTAAAGTGATTCTTTTAGATGTGCTGAGATGTGTTAACAACTTGATTTTGTTGTTAAAGCTATCAATTATATCAACAATTCAACAGTCCGTGTGATGTATTCTTGTTACCAGCTTGATCTTGTTGCTAAAGTGATTCTTTTAGATGTGATTTATTCTTGTTAACAACTTGATTTTGTTGTTAAAGCTATCAATTATATCAAGAATTCATCAGTCTGTGTGATGTATTCTTGTTAACTCTTGTCTTTTCACATGTCAATTTATATGTTGAGCAAAAACCAAATATGTCTCAATCTCAAAAATTATCACACATAAGTACAAGTAAATCTGCCAGCAATCTTGAATAAGCAAGCAGTGTGAATAAGGCCCCCATTGCACATGCCTAAGCCTGCCCATTCAGAATGGTGTTGATATGGCATGTGCATATACCAATAAAGGGTATGATGTAACCATACATACCAGGCCAGTAGACAAATAGAAGATGAGTGAAGTTGAGATGACCAATGTTGTGCATAGGACTAGCACAAGTACATTCAGATCTTCACGTGGAGAAGGGACATCACAATGGACTACTAATAGGCTTGTACATAGGCTGGAAAGGACTTGTATACAAGCAGTTGATGATTCGTGGTAGTCATACCATGAATATGTGACATTCATACCACGAATATGTGACATGCATACCATGAATAAGATGATTAAATCCTATACCTATCCTTAAACCGAATCATGATTACTATCAGTTTCTGTACAACCTTAACAATGTTCACATTACAATGTAACCACTCACTATGTGACATGTCATTATGTGGCATGCATACCACGAATTAGACGATTAAATCCAATACATATGCCTAAACCGGATCATGATTCATATCAGTTTCTGTACAACTTCAACAATGTTCACATCACAATATAACCACTCACTATTTACATGAAATCAGGTTCAACCATACAAGACTAACCAACAATTACATATGTTTGTTGAGCATAGGTACACAATAAGAAGTTAAGGCTTTATTGTAACATTTAGCACGAATGAAATAGTGAAGAGACTTCATTCAAACAAAGACAACAACTAATCAAATTATATATCAGCAAGATAGTTACATGGTAAAGTTCATGAGCCCAAAACAAAGCTCAAGGAAGAAATAACAATTATGTAGATGGGATAACTCTTCAGCAGAAACTTGTTCAGACTCAACATTTAAACCCTGCATTTTCATAGTCAAAGCAATGATCAATCTCTTCTTTCAAGAGCTTTTCTTCCTCTGTCTTAGGCCTAGAAAAAATTATCGCAACATGTGTCATTTATAAGTTGAAGGCTTGCCCCTTGCAAAAACATGAAAGAAGCTAGAGAACTACAAATACCCTAAAACATGCAAGTTGATATATGTACATGTCAAAATTAGCAACCGTACATGAGAAATCTTAACCGTCATTTTTCTGATGAATTACCATGATATTCTCTTATGAGAAACTTCAGAATAATAGCTTGACTTCTCTTATAGGAAAAAGTCCCAACTTTGTCGACTAGAAACCAATTAAACATAATATACGTTAACTACTAATTGAACATTGAATTACATGGATGCACAAATTAACTACATACAATCGAATTGTGTACCTCTAAACTCAATTTCCTTTTAGTGAATAGAACATAAAAAAATTCTTGGTGCCAGGTTTATCTGATGTAAAGAGAATGTCCTTATGCACCGTGATTATAGCTTTAGTCACTCAATCTAAGAGATTCAGCTCAACACCAATGATGCATAGCAAAATAAGATTACAGTGGACACCCAAATTTATTTCTTGCCAGAGCAACCCAGAAAATTAATGTCTATTGAAATTTGCTGAATGCAACGTTCTACTGTTAACGCATTCGAATCCGAAAAAAATATCATGGATAATAAATCATATATCAGAAAATAGAATGAACTTGAGTTCAAACATTTTTAACCTTGCCAAAAAATCGAGTATGATATGCCACACACAATTCATATCAACAAGAGTTATCCCAGTTTACTTGAGTATGAACAAGTAAAATCGAGCAGCAATGAAGAAAGAAACCATATTCTCGTTAGAGAATAACTCTCGTGGGCAACCAACGTTCCAAGAGCTCCAAGATGGATCTTAGGCGAGGCCAATGTTCCAATTGCTCCGTCCTAGCAGCGGGGTTGGGCTTGTGGCCATTTATCAGAAGCTGTAGCCAAGCGGCCTAAGTAGGACTAGCTCACCGGCTGAAAAGGGAGATCACAATGCGCTGGAGACACCCGCGGCGAAGATCATGCTCGCAAGGTAGGGGGGCGATTCGGCTGGAGAAATTGAAGGGGTGATCGGAGCAAGCCAGGGGTTGTTCTGTTGGAGGAGAAGGAGTTCTGCTTCCGGCGAAGGGAGACGAGGTCTATATGTGGGCGTTGCGCTTCCAGCGATCAAAAATGGAAGCTTGCGGAGGAAGATCGAAGGGGGGTGACTCGGCTAGAGAGATCGAAGGGGTGATCGGAGCAAGGCGGGCGCTGTTTTGTTGGAGGAGGAGTGCTGCTCTTGCTTATGGATGGATGATTAAACCAATCGGACCCGTTAACCCGTTAATATTGATATTATATACAGAACATATACCCAACGCCAGCCAAACAATCTGTAATAAACCCCATTTAAATAACACGACCAGCTAGACATGTGCCTCGCACACGCCAGCTGGTCGTGTGCACAAATCACAGCTAGTGCTGATTTGTGCACAAGCTGACGTGGCATGTGTATTACACATGTCACGATCGGTAGTCAAAGTACCGACTCTTTCATTTATTCCATCGGTAGTGGACTACCGATGGGTTAGATGAAGCTATCGGTAGTGGGATACCGATACATTCAATATGTAACCAAGTATGCCACCTATCGGTAGTCAAGTACCGATAACTTCATCTATCCTATCGGTATCATCGATAGGATAGATGAAAGAATCGGTACTTGGCTATCGATAGATGGCATGTGCATTACACATGCCTCCTGTCCTTGTGCATGATACTTTATTCCATACGATATTGTGATGGCGATCCCCCATGTGTTTATTTAAGATTCTCAATAATTGTCAATATATCTTTGCCTAACATTGGTTCTGGTTTCTCGGAGCTTAGGAGTGCCTTCGATCTCTCTCTGTTCATGGGTGATGAGAGCCTCAACATCGTTGTGTTCCCATGGCTAGCTTTTGGCCATATGATACCATTCCTAGAGCTTTCCAAGTCTTTAGCTAGTAAGGGTCATCGCATCACCTTCATCTCCACACGAAGAAACATCCAAAGGCTTCCTAAGATCCCTCCTCAACTAGCACAGTCACAGCTCATACACTTTGTTCCCTTGCCGTTGCCGGCGTGCGAAAGCCTACCGGAGAACGCCGAGGCCACCTCCGATGTCTCTCCTGATCAGGTGCAATACCTCAAGAAGGCATTTGACGGGCTGGAGGGACCCTTTGCTAAGTTCATCGAGGAGGTCTCGCCGAAGCCGGACTGGATAATTCTTGATTTTGCTCAGTTTTGGGCGCCGGAGATCGCCTCTGCTTCCGGCATACCATCGGCATACTTCAGCGTGTTCATCGCCGCTTTTCTTGCCTTCTTCGGCCAACCGGAGGAGCTGCTGAGCGGCAAGATGACGGAGGAACAGCTAATGGCTCCGCCGAAATGGGTCTCCTTCCCATCGAACGTCGCTTTCCGCCGCCATGAGGCAGAAGCTTTAATTGAAGCGTCGATTCGAGTCAATGCTTCCGGGTCGTCCGATGCCTACAGGATGGGGACGACCCTCAAGCTGTGCAAGGCGGTGGCGATGCGGAGCTGCGTGGAATTCGAATCCGACTGGTTAAAGCTCTTGCAGAAGCTTTACAAGAAGCCGGTCGTTCCGATCGGCCTAGTCTCGCCGCCGATCGAAGAAAAGGATCCAAAAGATGGCTCTCTGACCGGCGAAATGGGAGACATTTTTAAGTGGCTAGATCAACAAGCTCCAAGATCCGTAGTCTATGTTGCGTTTGGGAGTGAGGCCAGGCTTTCTATTGAGCTCTCCCATGAATTGGCCTTAGGGCTCGAGCTATCAAAGCTACCCTTCCTCTGGGCCTTCAGGAAGCCAGTAGGCGTTGACGACGACGATACGGAGATCTTGCCGGAGGGATTCGAAGACCGAACTAAAGGCCGTGGCATCGTCACCATGAATTGGCTTCCTCAGCTCAAGATCTTGGCTCACCCGTCTGTAGGTGGCTTCTTGACGCATTGCGGCTGGAGTTCGGTGATCGAAGGCCTTCAGTTCGGCCACGCGCTAGTATTCATACCGATTTTTGGGGACCAAGGGCTCAACGCTAGAGTTATGGAAGACAAGAAGATTGGTCTCGAGTTGCAGAGGAAGGAGGAGGATGGTGCTTTCAGTAGAGATATAGTTGCAAAGGCGTTGAGATTGGTGATGGTAGAGGAAGAGGGACAACCATTCAGGCTCAAAGTCAAAGTACTGAAAGAAGTTTTCCGTGGATGGAGCAGCGATGAACACTACATCGATGAGTTTATTCAATTTCTGGAAGATTATAAGCACCACGAAGGCTAATAAGTAATTGTCACTCACAAATCTTTTTCCATCTGTGAGTGTCCATCAATGTTGCATTGTATTTTACTTTTGCTTCGGAGAGTTGGTAGCTAAATAATCGTTGTTGCTTGATTTCTGTTGGATCAGGAGGCAACTAAATAAAGGCTCGTATAAATTGTAAGGTAGGGGGTATTTTCTAGGAAGCCATTTTTAAATGGAAATTTTTTTAAAATAATCTTATTTTAATAAATTATTATTAAAATAACCCTCTCCAAAAACTATTTACCGATCTATGCCTCGTTTGGCCACGTCAGCGCCACACTGGCGTGGCCTTTCATTTTTTACTCCCGCCGTCAAAGACGTAACTTGAAGTTACGTCTTCAATTAAAGACGTAACTTCGAGTTACGTCGTTGACCGTTGACCACCAAGTGCGCCGCGACCAAGTGCGGAGCCGAGAGACACGCCTACTAAGACGTAGTTCCAAGTTACGTCTTTATTTGAAGACTACGGCTGAAAAAGCCAAGTGTTAGTGTTATTAGTGGGGTTAGTATTAAAACGTAACTTCGAGTTACGTCTTTGACCGTTGACCACCAAGTGCGCCGCGACCAAGTGCGGAGCCTAGAGACACGCCTATTAAGACGTAGCTCCAAGTTACGTCTCCATAAGAGACGTAACTTGGAGTTACGTCTCCAATTCTAATTACCCCCGACGGCCAGCCCGCCTCCTTCCCCACCCGACACCCTTCTCCTTCTCCAAACCCCTCTACTTCTCTCGATCTCCGGTGATTTTCCGGCGATCTTCGTCGCCGGGCGTCCGCACGCGGCCAGCGGGCCCCCTCCTCCTTCCCCACCTGCCCCCCCTCCCAACCGAGCATACCTCCCTCCCCATTTACTCGTACGACGCGATTTTCCGGCGATTTTCCGGGGTTTCTCTGGCGAAAACACCTCCAAACTTCTGGTTCTTCTCCATCTTCCTCTCCAAGTGAGATTTTTCTTTAAAATTTTAACAATGTATTTGTTATGTAAGAATTAGGGTTTATATATGCAAAACTAGGGTTTTTTTATGCAAAATTGATTTTTTTCAGAGTATAAAATTGATTTTTTATGCAAAATTTGATTTTGATTTGATTATGTTGTAATGCATCATAATTACTATGTATTTGTTGTTTGAGAATTAGGGTTTACATATGCAAAATTAGGGTTTTTTATGCAAAATTGATTTTTTTAGAGTATAAAATTGATTTTTTATGCAAAATTTGATATAAATTTGATTATGCTGTAATGCACCATTTTTACTTCATTGATCTAGAAAATGATATGCTAATTTTTTTCCTAAATTTAGTTCAATTGGTTTATATGAATTCTATTTTCCATATGAATTTTTACTATTAACTTGGAATTTCCTTCTAATTGGCTCATAATTGTCATTATATTTGTATTATTTATAGTGATGGATAATGACATTGTTCCACTATTGTGCCGGATGGACAGAAATGTGAAATTTAAGGGTAATGCGGGCGATATTGAGTACATAGGTGGCCGAATAAAACCTACTAGGATACAAAAGAACGCAAGTTATGCAGACTTGAAGGCTTTAATGTTTGATTTAACTGGATACAATCCAAGCTATTTCGACATTCGCATAACTTGTAGATATCCTATGGGAGAAAACATGTATTGCGGTGTGGACATAAAGGATGATAGTGATACTACTGGCATTCTTAGTCTCTACCCGGTCATTCCAAGTATTCAGTTATTCTTGGTGAAATTTGGTGTCGAAGTCAACAATGATCCTCCAAGTAACACGGCATTTGGTGAATTTACACGCCTACTACAACGAGGAGATGATTCAATCGATAACGTCTCTCTTGGGTCCTATGGCGCTCCCACATTCGGTTATCAAACATCACAGTAAGTAACATATTGTGAAACATTATATGTAATGTTATATATAAGGTATGCCCTTCATTCATGAGTCACTTGTGTCACTTGTGTATGAACATGCAGGCCTTATCAGCAGGAGGACACATGGTTGACTCATGAATACACGCAATCTACTCCGGGTACATATGTGAGACCCCACACACATAATGATTTCGATGCTGACCCATCGAGTTTTCGTAGAGGCCACCAATATGCTGACAATGTCGTAAGCGATCATGGTGACGCTTATATGCCTTCAACATCTCGAAGTCCCTTGCTAGATGCTGATGTTGAGGACCAAAATGATGATCATGATGATGATTGGATCGAGAATACTGCACTGAGCAATGAGCCATTGCATCATGATGAAGATATTGACGATCCAATGCCTCTTAGTCCAACACAGTATGAAGAGGAGCTACTAGATGAATTCCCAGATGATGAGTGGGTCGACCGGATGATGCAGCAAAATACCATACCCGGGGTAATTGAAGATCCGACTCCATTCGAAGGTGAATTTTACAAGAAGCAGATATTCGAGACCAAGGCATCACTTATGCATGCTCTTCAACAGTATGAGCTTCGGAGGTTTGCAGAACATAGCACCGTTAAGTCAGGGCCAAAGGTGTTGACAGTAAAATGCTGCAATCCTGATTGTCCTTGGCGTCTGCATGCGTCAACTTACAAAGAGTCATCTTACTTTCAGGTGAAGAGTTATAGTGGTCTACATACTTGTCGAGCAGGTCTGTTGAATACCAACCACCGCCACTGCACTGCACAATTCATATGTGGTATCATACTTGGTGCGGTAAGGACAAACACCTCGATGACTCCCAAAGATATTGTGCAAAGAATCAAAGACGACTATCATGTCAACATCAGCTATGCAAAAGCATATCATGCACTTATACTAGCTATGCAGATTATATTTGGTGATTGGAAAGAATCATATAATATCCTGCCTTGATATATGCAAGCAATGGTGGCAGATAACCCTGGTACTGTAGTGAAGCTTCAATCGGAGACTGTGTGCACCGGTGTTGATATATTTGAGCGTGTGTTTTGGTCATTTCATCCTACTATCGAGGCTTTCAAACACTGTCGACCCATAATATCTATCGATGGAACACACCTATATGGAAAGTATCTTGGCACTTTATTAGTTGCGACGGCAGTGGATAGCAATGATCATTTGATATCAATAGCATTTGCCGTGGTTGAGTCTGAAAATTCCAGCAGTTGGTCATGGTTCCTTGCTCTACTTAGAGTATATGTGGTTAGTGGAAGAAGAGGTATAGCTATAATTTCAGACCGACACAGAGCAATCAAAGAGGCAGTAAGGACAGAGTTCCCTCCGCCGTTAGGCTTCCAGCGATTCTGTATGAGGCACTTTGCAGACAACTTCAGAAGCAAGTTCAGGGATGATAATTTGTATAGCTTATTTTGGGCTGCAGCAAAGAAGATCCACAAGGAGGCATTTGATAAGATCATGGATGGAATTAAAAAAGTTAAGCCAGAAGCTTATCAGTGGCTCGTTGCCGCAGAGCTACCAGAAACTTGGGCGTTGTCTCATGATGATAACAAACGGTTTGGCTCAATGACCACCAATTGGTCTGAATGTTTGAATAATGGTTTGAAAGGTGTACGAGGTTTGCCTATTAAAGCATTAGTGGCCAAGACCTTAGAAAGGATGAACGACCTCTTCAAGCGCCGTCGTCGTGAGGGCCAAGCAATGACTGGTGAGCTGACACCAGTAGTCGAAGATGTACTACACAAGAATTGCATACTAGCCCAATCATGTCATGTGCAATCATTTGACGGTGGTGAGTACTCGGTGATAGAACGACATGAGGTTACATTTACTGTCAAGTTATCTGGACAGGGAGGGACATGCAGCTGTGGACAATTTCAGATGATGCTTTATCCATGTCCGCACGTTCTAGCCGTATGCGGTGACATATCGATCAGGGCTTCGGCATACGATTTCGTTTCACCGTTTTACTCCTCCAGCACGTACAGACAAACATATGCAACTCATTTCCATCCTGTTCGTGGAGATCAACACTGGCCGGTAGTCGAAGAGTACACATTGCTTCCCCCACATGTGCGGAGGCCGGCTGGGCGTCCGAGGAGTACAAGGCTGCGTAATAGCATGGATGAAGGGAGAGGATTGCAACATGTAAGGTGCAGCCGGTGCAATCAATCGGGTCACAACAGGGCTACATGTCGCGAGCCTTTACCTAGCACAGATACACGAGTAATGATGTTTCTTTAATTATTGTACTAAATTATATTTCATTGACGACTGTACATATCTTTCATTTTGAACTATATACTAACATTTTTCTTCTACATGCAATAGGGTCGAGATGGCTCACACGAGGGCCTTTGACCCGAGGCCGTACGAGGGTGAGCCTGGTCCGATTTCAGCAGACGTACTTTGGGACCAGGATAAGCACCGCTCCACGGCGGTTTGGGATGGCCAGGTAAATGTTAAATTTGTAGAAAATTTATTGTTATTAGCTCTTCATATTTTATTGAAAAAAGCCCCCTACTAACTTTTATGTTTTACAAACAGGATGACGATGACCTCGGCCTTAAGTGTACAGAGCACTCACTGCGTTTGCAGTCTTGGCCGATTGTGGATGAGCGTCAGATAGGCTTGCTTCGACGTTCAGGGTTTTATGTTGTTAGTAGACTGCTGCCGATTCGGATGGATCGGTGTTTGATCACAGCGCTAGTGGAGCGGTGGCGACCAGAGACTACTACTTTTCACTTGCGACACGGGGAGATGACGATCACACTGCAGGATGTTGGGATATTGATGGGTTTATCTGTTGATGGGGCGGTAGTTTCAGGAAGCACGGCAGGCATTTGGCATGACATATGCTTGGAGTTGCTCGGTGCTGTACCCGAGGAGGGCCGACCGGCTGTGCTTGAGTTGTCGTGGCTACGTGCTACTTTCGGGCATATTGGTCCAGACGCCACGGATCTGTTCGAATATCAGGCTACGCGCGCCTACATCCTATATGTGTTGGGTTGTTTAATAGTACCTGACGCGAGTGGTTCCAGGGTAAGTATAATTGCGTATTCATGTTTTATTTATCGATTTATTAGATTAACTAACATAGTCTTTCAATTGTAGGTACATATGAAGTACCTTCCTTTGTTGCATGATTTGGATATATGTGGACAGTATGCTTGGGGGGCGGCCTGCCTTGCAAATCTCTTTCGGGAGTTATGTAAAGCTTCAAAAGGAGGAAAGCATGAGATCTCTGGATGCCTTTACTTGCTACAGGTGATTTGTCATTTATATATTATATATAGTTATTTTAAGTATTTTATATTATACCTAATATGAAGTTGTTATCACAGATTTGGTCATGGGAGCACCTCCATATTGGACGGCCTGAACTAATGCCGCGACGACCGCTAGCTACCCAACAGCAGACCGAGGAGCGTGATATGCGTATCATTGAAGGCCCCTTGGCAATCCAGTACGAATTTTTGATTTTTTACAAATATTTTTTGAAGTTTAGTTAGCATTAACATCTAACTCTTGATATACAATGCAGGTGGACAGCACACAGCGGTAGAGGAAACCCGCATGGCCGTTACTTAGCCTACTACCGAGAGCAACTGGACAGACAGTTGTCATCTCAGGTATTATTGCTCACGATCCAAGATTTTATTAACTACTTTAATGTTCATGTGATCTAACCGACTTTGTATTTTAAATTTGTAGGTTATGTGGTGTCCATATACACCGCAGCGTCTAGCACAATTACCGGCTCTCTGTACTGCGGGTTTCGCTATTTGGAGGAGTCATGTGCCGCTCATCTGTTTCGATATAGTGGAGATGCATGAGGCACCACGGGTGATGCGGCAGTTTGGGCTACGACAGGAGATACCATCCCCGGTGACCGAGAGGCTATCACGTGCAAGCCGTCGGGGCAATGCTACTGCAAACTGGGTCACTACACATCACCAGTATATCACCCAATGGGAGGAGCGGCACCATAGGGTCATTGACGGTGCAGTGGACGATGGTGAGGATGCTGAGTCATACTTGCAGTGGTACTGGGGGATCACCAGGCGGTATGTCAGTAGGCCTAGATTGGAGGACAGAATGGTCCATCAGCCGAACATACACCTTTTACGAAAGATGGTAAATATATTATTTTTGTTAATAATTAAATATTATATTGTGTTAATCTAATCAAATTGTCTAAACTTGCAGTATGACACCGCCGAGGACAGTTACACTGTCTGCCAAGGTCGTTCTGGGGAGGAGCTCGCCGATCGTTTTGCACCGGTATTCTACTCGATGATGGAGGATTTATGGATTTGCGGTGGAGCTCCTGTTAGTTCACAGCAGTCGCAGCCGACTACCGAGCATACTACTTTCTATGACATGCCGGTATCTCAAGATTTACCATCATCATATCCAGTCATGGGCACTACAGAGGAGGATCCAATCGGACATGTTGAGCATAATATCGATATCGGTGCTACGATGGGGGGAGAGGAGGCTGGACCGTCGTTGAGGAGAAAGATGTTGTCAACGAAGAAGAAACAAAGAACTTGGAGATTTTGACGTTTGTTTATTAACGATGTTTGACGTTTGATTTTGATTTATACAAGCACTGCGTTTAGATGTGAATGGGGTGGGTGTAATCATGTATTGGGTACAGAAATTGGGGTGGATGATTGGTCTGTGATGTTTGGTTTGTGATGTTTTATTTTCAAATTTTGTGTTTGGTTGAATGTTTGTACACAGAGTGTCAAATATAACCAAGTGTTGGGTTACTGTGTGTGTTATATTAAACCGTAACTTGAAGTTACGTTTCCTTGGTGGTCAACGGTCGAAGACGTAACTTGGAGTTACGTCTCCATTAATAGAAAGTTAGGCATTCTAGAGTGAATGTATATGGGAGGGTTGAAAGAGATCGATATGTGAGAGTTGAGAGATCAAGTCTTGTAAATCTCCTACATATTGAAGTTTTCTTTCTTCCCATGGTTTTTCCTTTACGGTAATTTGCCGAAATGTTTTCCACGTTAAACTATTGTCTCCTCCTTGTTCTATTGCTTTTTTCATCCCCGTCGAATTCCTAACATATACAACTGTACGTGTTAAGCGCCGTCGCTAAGTGGTACAGCCTCGGGATCATTGCCGGCGAGGTGGTGGTGGAGGGCGGTGAGACGCGAGCTCGACGGCGAGTTCGGGGTCGGGCGTCGTACATAGAGGTGGAGGTGGAGGTGGAGGGTGGCGAGACGTGACCTCGACAGTGAGATCAGGGACGGCGAGATCGGGGTCGGGCATCGTATATGGAGGTGGGTTTAGGAAAGTTTCATGGGCTTTCAGGCGTGTAGAGGGGCGGTGGTTGATGGTGGTTGCGGTGAACATGGAGAGCGAGGTGGGTTTGTCATGGAAGTAGGTAACTTGGTAATGCGAAAAGAGGAGGGAAGGAGGCGGCCTTGAATGGGGGCGATGCTCGCCGGAGTTGAGGAGATGGGGCCAAGACTGATGGAGATTGGTGGTGACTGCCTACCACAACCCAATACATTTCAGAGGAATTCCATCATCAAAAAGCCCATGTTGACGCCCGGCATTTTGATAGTGCTCTCTCTACTTTCTCTGAGATCCGCTTGGCTAGTGATTTCATGTCTCCCTGGGCATTTTAATCTTGGTGAAGCAATCCACTCACTTGGAATTCAGATGAGTAGCTCGAGATGGAGACGAAGTGGATGCAGGGTTCGCCGGGATCAATGGAGATGGTAGTGGTTGGTAGAGTTCAATCTGGTAGTTGGAGGAGATGGCGGGGCTTCTGGTGAGCTCGCCTGCGAGGTTAGATGGTAGTTGTCAGTGAGATTAGATGGTTAGACTGCGAGGTTGATTCCGATGAGGTCGCTTGAGAAGAGCTGCAGATCTACGCATGAGCTCCTGACAGCCCCCATGACACCACCGTCGGCGGCATTGACATCAACCGCGACAACATCTCCGGCACCCTCCCGGAGAGACGCTTTAGGGTGTGGGACAGTGTCGCTGCCGTCATATGACCCACACATGACGCCCCTCCGTTAGGCATAGGGACGGCCTCAATGCGACGTTCCACATTGAAACGTCTTAGAAAGTACCTGGCCTTAATAGGGAAAATTAAAAGGACATGGGCTTAATCATTAAATCTGGTATTATTTTCTTTTTAAATTCACTTGTCTCCTGATTTGTCAATCGAGGGACACTTTCGTGTTCGTTTACAAAACAGGCCAAATCCATAAACTGGAGACCAAAATACCCCTGACCACGTCATCGGCTTTTGTCATGTCACCCAACCTCCTCTCTCTCTCCCACCTGGTTTCTCTCTCTGCTATAAATGCCGCATTTGACACCGTACTTGAGTAATGTGAGAGAGGAGAGAGGGAGGGGGTTGGCGAGCCAGCGGCGCGAGGCTGTGGCTGGCGAGCCGGTGGAGAAGACGATGGCTGGCGAGCCGGCGGGAAAGAGAGAGAGGTCGAGGAGAGAGAGAGAGAGAGAGGTATGGGGGAGAGAGTGGGTGGAGAGAGATGGAGAGAGAAAGGACTAAATACTTCAAATTTACATGGATTCCTTAGTTATTTTGAGGATTCCTTCGTTATTTGAAGTATTCCTTAGCTATTTGTTAGGAAATACTTAGAATTAGATTCAATTTTTAAGCAAATGAGATATTTATAATCGAAAGACGGGTTTTAATTATTTCTTGGTTATTTGTGAGGAATTCGTATAATTTTAAGTATTCATTATAAAATTGAATCCGATTCTAAGTATTCTAGATTCGGATTCAATTTTTCCTTTATGCTGATGTGGGCTTCCCATCTCTCTCCATCTCTCTCCATCCACTCTCTCACTCTCTCTCACCCTCTCTCTCCATCCCTCTCCATCCACTCTCGGAGGTGGAGCTCCGCCATTGTGGCCATGATGTCGGCCTCCCATCTGCTAATATTTTAAGGAATACCTGGTAATGTTTCACGAAATACCTAGTAATATCCTTCAACAAATACATGGTAATATAATTCATGTAATACCTAGTCATATTTAAAGAAATGCCTTGAAATATTTGAAAAAATACCTTGTAATATCCGATCTCCCATCTTCCCACCCTATGCTTGCTTTGTCTCTGACATGCTCTCCCCCCGCCCTCTCTCCTCGTTGGCAAGGGCAAGGGAAAGGGCGGAGAGAAAGATGAAGGAATTCGTGCTTTTATGATGGTATCCTTTCTAAAGCAAGGGATTCCATTCTTTTACGAGGAAATTATTACTGCTTCTAACGATTGGGTGTATACTTTGTCTCTTACCCATTGAATTCGGCCGCCCGCGTTTATAAAGGGGAATTCTTTCACGTTTAGTACGCAGAGAATCTCCAGTTGGGACTGTTTGCTACGTAGACAAATTTTTCCATGTGTTATAGTACCCAGCGTTAAATTTAACACTTGTTGTGCGACCTCCGCTGGATGGCGTTATAGAAAGATGACGGTAAACCGATCATGTAGGGTGACGTGACCGGTTTTGAAGCTCTTCCCGCGCACTGAAGCGGTTTTGGACTAGTACTCCCGCCTCCTACTCCTATTTAATGGGCATGAGAAGGGGCAAAGAAGGCGAGGAGCTCGCCGACTGAAGTCTCTTACTATACTGACCACGGCCATCGGACGACACCATATCGAGCAGGCGAGGATCGACCACGAGCCCACAACGCAGCGCTGGATCAAGCGCAACCTCGAGGAGGTTGGATATGATCTGCTACTGTTGGTGCGATATGGAGGCTTGATTATTCATCTCTCGTACAGAGCATACCCGTGGCAGAAGGTTCGTGGGCTGCGCAACACCATGGGTAAGATCATGTTAGTCCATTCTCGCTGCCTGTTTAAGAATGTTGTAGCTATCCCTTGTGTTGGCGTCTACAGGAGCATGGTGGTTGCAACTTCTTCATATGGTATGAAGAAGAAATCTGCCATCGGGTGGCTGGTGAGCTGACGAGAGCAGACTCGAGCATTGGGCCAAGCTTAGTGGATGAGAGAGACGTGATAGTGGCCCGGCTGGGGCTAGAAAACCATCAATTGAAGCTCAAGTGTATGGCATACCAAATTGCTGCAATATTGACGTGTGCATTTCTATCTATACTGTATTGTCACAATGGCAGGTCATAACTGAATGTTTGTACGTATTTACCCCTAGACCAATTATACAAGTAATTTGGCCACTTCTAAGAATGATTATGCTATTCCTAGGGACTTCATAAGATGTCTCCATCTCGAGGTCCCGTAGCTCCGGGATTAGTGACTTGATGGGGTGCTTCGACTTCGAGGTCACTTGGCTCCAGAATTGGTGACGTCCGACCTTAATCCTCTAGAGACGATGGCTGGTTGATAGCGGACAGCTCGATGACTCAATCACCGCATTGCTGGATCGCATCGAACTAAACAAACACGACAGCCATCCATTTTCCTGCTACACAACAACCAAACCTGGGAGAGATAGAGACAGTAGTGAAAATGATGAAAGAATTCTTCGAAATGTATTTTAGTAATTCGTCGATAAAATTAAGAAATCCGTATAGAGTTCTAAGAAATCAGGTACGCTTTTTTGCCGACTAAGCACTAGTCACCGTAGTCAAAGCGTTTGGATAAGAAAGAGAGAGAGATGGAGACGGAGAACATATTTCAGAATCTTTCCTTAACGAGTTCCCTGTATTTCTTTATAGTTTCCGAGTATTATTCCTCTTTGTGTCTCATAAATCGCCCCCCCTCTCGCTCCATCTTGCTCTCTCTCTCCATCCCTCTCCTCTACTCTCTCCGCCCCCACTCTCTCTCCCCCCTCGCTCTCTCTCTCTCAGTCTCGCCCCCTCTCTCTCTCTTCCTCCCTCACTCTCCTTCGCACACTCTCTCTCCCCCTTGCTCTCTCTCTCTCACTCTTGCCCCCTCTCTTTCTTCCTCCCTCCCTCGCTCTCCTCCGTGCTTTCTCTCTCCCCCTCGCTCTCTCTCTCTATCACTCTCGCCCCCTCTCTCTCCTCCTCCCTCGCTCCCTCCCTTCCTCACTCTCCTCCACACACTCTCTCTCCCCCTCGCTCTCTCTCTCACTCTCGTCCCCTCTCTCTCTTCCTCCCTCGCTCTCCTCCGCACTCTCTCTCTCCCTCGCCCTCCTCCACACACTCTCCCCCCACGCTCTCTCTCTCACTCCCCGCCCCCTCTCTCTCTTCCTCCCTCGCTCTCTCACTCCCTCCGTCTCCTCCACACTATCTCTATCCCTCGCTCTCCTCCACACACACTCTCTCCCCCTTGCTCTCTCTCTCACTCTCACCCCTGCCTCTAAGGCCATCCACCCCCCCGCCCGGATCCAGCATCTCGACATATATAAGAAAAGGGAATTCTTTCACGTTTAGTACGTAGAGAATCTCCAGTTGGGACTGTTTGCCACGTAGACATTTTGTCCCACGTGTTAGTACCCAGCGTTAAATATGACACCTGTTGTGCGACCTCCACTGGACGGCGTTATAGAAAGATGACGGTGAATCGGTCATGTGAGGTGACGTGACTTGACCGGTTTTGAAGTTCTTCCCGCGCACTGAAGTGGTTTTGGACCAGTACTCCCACCTCCTACTCCTATTTAATGGCCATGAGAAGGGGCAAAGAAGACGAGGAGCTCGCCGGTCGACTTCTTACTAAAACCGACCACGGCCATCGGACGGCACCATGTTGAGCAGGCGAGGATCGACCACGAGTCCACAACCCAGCGCTGGATCAAGCACAGCCTCGAGGAGGTTAGATAGGATCTGCTACTGTTGGTTCGGTGTGGAGGCCCGATTATTCACCTCACGAACATAGCAGACTTACGGCAGAAGGTTCGTGGGTTGTGGAAGACCATGGGTAACATCCTGTTAGTCCATTCTCACTGCCCTGTTTAACAATGCCGTAGTGATAAGTCACTAAATGTTCATGATTCAACACGTTAACTTAGAATTCTTATGCCTAGAGTAGTTGTATTTGATAGCTTGTTAGTTGATTTCAGGTTTAATCATGTTTTGAGAAGAAATGCAGGAAATTCGGCTAAAATGACTAAATAAACTGCTTCGTCGACCGTCAGTAATATATTCACTGGATATTATAAAAACGTTCAAATATTCGGAAACTTTGGGATATTATATAAGACTCGGATAGCGACAACGTTCATGTTTGACACTTTGTGAGATTCCTGACAGAGTAATACCGGTTTTGAAGACTATGAAGATAAACAGATGCTAGGAAACTGGTCCGTCGACGTTCAGGAGAATATTCTTCAAATATTTCAGATAATTTAGAGTATTATTAAATCTTCGGGATCAGATAGTTTGCGGTGCTTGAGTGTAAAGATTCTTACAATGATTTTAATGTCGCTTTTCTGTGTGCCTTTGAGATAGTTTATGCTAAACAAAGATAGATTATACTCAGGTTAAGTCCGAAGACAGTCTATGCTAAGCAAAGATAGACTATGTCGTAGGATAACATGTGCGTTCTTTTAGGGATTCATTCGAGCTTAAGAAGCCGTGATTCCAAATGTCTAGATTAGAGAACAAGACGATACTAGAGAATACAGGAGGTGAAATTAGAGTGGATTGAGTAATCCCTAGGTCTTTCTCATATTGATTCATCCCTATCCTTTTATTGCTTTCTTAGTTAGATTTAATTCCATGGTTAATCAAAATCCTTCTCTTTCGTCTTAGGATAGAATGTTTGAGATTGATTTAAGTTCTTCTATGTTGACAATATTTCCCTGTGGTTCGACTCTGAATCTCACCACTGTTCTACGCCCGTAGAGTAGTGATTGATTGAAGGGTTATATATTTATAAATTGTGTCGAGTTATGCGATTTAACGACGTCCTGCGAATGAGATCAATTTTTGACACCGTTGCCGGGGAATTATTTGTTCTTCGAAGAAGTTCGTTGATTTTTCTCTTCACTTTTTTCTAAGCATAATTAGGTTTTTATTTTTAGTTATTTTTCGTTTATTTTTAGGAGTTTTTTTGACAATTTTATGGAATTGTTGTAGCAGTGGAACAATTTTACTTTGAAGCAGACTGACGGTCGACCGTGACATCGACCGCCAGATCAACCGTGAGTCTCTGTCACGGAAAAAGCTCCTCAAGGTCGATACCCTGATCGACCGTCGCTTCTTCAAGTAAAGTTGCACAGTCCCACGGTCGACCGTGAGATCGACCGCGAGCGTAGTCAGGTTAGTTTTCTTGCTTCAAAACTTATTTCAGTCGTTGTTTTCCGGGTTTTGTCCTCTCCTATGAATATTTTGTTTTCTTTTTCTCTTTTTGATGTGATCTTGGATGCAAGGTAGATGATCCCTAAATAATCCGTTGGAACCTTTGGATCTAGAAATAGAGGCCACACTTCGAGCAGCTAGAACCTTAGGACAGAAATCTTTAAGTAATTACCGGGAAGCCATAAGTAACCTGCAATCTTTAATGGCTGAAAACGAGGAACATATCATTGACCCTAATGCTAATATGGGTGGGGGTGGAAATAATAACAATAATAGGGAAGTCCCAATTAGGAATCAATTTCAACCTGGACCTTATACCTATGCTTCTTGTATCAACCCACCTACCATTAATGCTACACATTATGATATTAATCCTAATTGGATTACAGCTCTACCTTATTTCTATGGGCGTGAGAATGAGGATCCCTATGGACACATTGCTAGTTTTCTTGAAATCCTTTCCTTGTTCAAACTTCATCATTTTAATGATGATGCCTTTAGACTCAAGCTCTTCCCTTTTTCTTTGAAAGACAAGGCTAGACATTGGCTCCAAACCTTAGCTCAAAATTAGATTTCAACATGCGATCAACTTCAGGATGCTTTCCTTAAAAAATATTTCCCTATCATTAAAACTCAAAATTATCGAACAATGATTCAAGAAGCTTGGGAAAGATTTAAGGATCTTCTTAGAGAGTGTCCCCATCATGAGGTACCTGTGTGAGGACCTGCCCCTCTACCCCTATGACTCGTTGTAGACCGCAAGGGCAATTTGATAAATTACGCCTTGTTGGGTCATTTCATACCCGCATGTGCACACACTGACCTTATTTGTGTTAGTGTTTGATTAGAAAGGTTAGGTGGATCCGGGATCGAAAGATCTGGGCTTGGGCTTAAGTTTTAGCCCAAGTCTAGCTTTCTGCGCCTAAATGATCGATCTTTCATTGCTAGAAGATCGATCTTTTAATGCCAGAAAGTCAAGGTGTGATCGTCATGAAGGATCGATCTTCCCTCAGGGAAAGATCGATCATTCATAGGTCGGTTTGTTTGTCTATAAAACGGACGTAACCCTCCTCCTTGAATCCCTTTTGAAATCCGCGTTCTTGAGCTCAGAGCTGCCAGATTTTGAGGAGATTTTGGACGATCCAAGGCCTTACAGCTGGGATTGAAGCTGCTCTAGGCTAGGTAGGGATCCTACCTACGTTTGTTTTCCTATTTTCATGAGTTTGAGTTGTTTGTGATCTTCTTTTGCTTAGATCTTGTTGCATGCTTGTTAGTTTGTAGTATTTCCACCGGTTTTGGACTCGTGGTCCTTCGTTCCACCAGATTCAAAGGTTTTGTGGGATTTTGTGGAGTTTTTCAACAGTATTTCTCACCGGAGGTTCGCCGGAGAACCCAACAAGATCGATCTTTCTGGGAGAAAGATCCATCCTTCACTGTTGGTCATGCTGAGCCCGAGCATGATTGATCATCTGGTGAAGATGATCGATCCTTGTTCCAGTGTAGAATGGATACCCTTTGTCGCGAGGGGGATCGATCTTCCTAGAGGAAGGATCAATCTTCCTTGGCGCGACATGGAGGGTGCCCTCTGTCGCGAGGATGATCGATCTTCCTGAGATGAATGATCGATCTTCTTCGGCTCGACAGGAAGGGGAGGCTCTCTGACGCTTGGAAGATCGATCTTTTCTTATGAAAAGATCGATCCTTTGATGGCAGAGAGGGATTTTCATTGGCTTTGCCCGCGGGTCTTTGTATGTACGGTTTTTTTTACAGCTTTATGCCTTGTACATACTCTTAAGCATGCTGGCCCTATATTAGGGGCAGGGATAAACCAGGAGAGTGATGACTCCTGTGATGTTTACAATCAGTGGGTGAGTAGCCCTATTGCTTTCCATAGCCTTGCATGCCGGCGTGCGCCGAGGCCTTTTACCTGTGTGGTTTGTCTCTGTTATTTGCGGGGCTGCTTCCCGATGTAGGTTGCTGGTTAACTGGCTGGCAATTGGTGGTGTACCACTGTAGCAGTTCCAGACCTTAAATACATGTTCACCACCCCGGGCGGGCAGAGTGCCGAGCCCGGACCTTGTTATGCTATCATCATATCCTGTTGCATGCGTAACTTCCTATATGCGTATGTTCATTGCATGCATCTCTTTTGTGCATTAGTTACATGGTTAGGGTGTGGGCGATCTGTGGGTAGCCGTCCCGATGCTTGGAAGCTCGGATTTAGCCATAGGATCGGGGTTCGGTAGTTTGGACCCGATTTGAATTGTGGTGTACAGTCAATTTCTATGATAGGCCTAGATGACTGGTACACCTGTTTCTTGGTGATTGTAGAGGTCGTGTCGGTCTCGAGTCGGATTCTGAGTAGTAGCTGGTGTTCCACTGTGATGACTTTTGAGTAGAGGGGTTGTCTACTCAGCGGTGTCATTTCCCGCCTGCAGTGCAGTTTCCCTACTTGTAAGCCAGCAGTGTTGGTTTTTGCTTACTGAGTGTGACCCATCATGTGACCAGTGCTCCTGGAAGACCATGATGGTAGACCTCAGGGACACGCGGTGGGGTTATGGGACCCCTGTATACACCCAGGTTTTACTTGAGGGCGACATTGTTCCGTTTCCCTCTTCCTTCTGTGTGTCGTAGTGTAGTTTTCCTACTGAGCTTAGTTGCTCACTCCTACCCGGGCTGCGTTTTGCAGGTGCAGGTGTTAGCTCCTCTTCGGCGACCCCTACCGGGCAGTTGGACGGCGGTGCGGCGGCGCCAAGCGGAGTTTGAGAGGTGGCAATCTTTTACCTGCTTTAAACCTTTGTTAGTTAGTCTCCTATGAGAGTGTTATATATTGTACTTGATCTCCCCCTCTCCGAGATTATGTATATTTAAACACTTTGGAATTGTAATCTTGGGTTCAAGGCTTGTTAAATTTATTGTTGTTTAATTAGGGGGTGTTTTGATGAACTGTTTAGGGAGACCAATAGGTTAGAGAGAACCCTCACCAAATTTTTCCGCATTTCGTTAGGTTCCGGTTCGCGTCGCCCGCCCCAGTTAGGCTTTCGAGGGTCGGGGTGCGACAACCTGAGTGACAATTAGCCCATTCGATTTATAATGGTCTTAATGATCGTTATAGGACGATAGTCGAAGCCTGCTGCGGGGGTGTTGTTCTTAGTAAGCCATGGACTGCTCTTTGGAAAATGTATGACAACCTTGCTAAAAATTCACAACACAATACCTCAGTTTCAATGAGTCGGTCTACCATTGTTCGTAATTCTCGGAGAATTCATGAAATTTCTGAATTCCAAAGTCTCTCTGCACAAGTAGGCCTCCTAACTAAAGATTTAAACCAGTTGAAAACAGGGCAAATTCTTAATCAACAATTGCCTCACACTTCTTCTGAGACCTGTGCCCTTTGTCTTAGCTCTAATCATATCATATCACTGATTGTCACTTGGCTTCCAATTTCCCTGACTTTGTTCCAGAGCATGCCAACGCCACATATGGATTCTCCAAGCCCCAGAACAGTCCCTATTCGAACACCTATAACCATGATTGGAGAAATCATCCTAATTTTAGTTGGAAGCCACAACAGTCAAGTACTTTCCAAGGGTAAAATAATCCTCGTACTTTCACGTACCCATCTAAACCTGCTGTAAATCCAAACCCTGGGTACCTTCCACCATCACATTCAGCCCCTCCAGTCCAAACGCTTCTGAACCTACTTTGAGTTCCATCATTTCAGCCATGACCGCCATGAATGAAAATTTTAGTGGAATAATGACAGGTGAGATTTCCAAAATGCAAAATTATGAGTCTAGAATAGAGAACCAATGTAATTCTAATACCCAATCCATTGCTAAATTCGAAAATTCATTAGGCCAACTTTCTAACACGATAGCCAAAAGAGAGGAAGGACACTTGCCAAGTCAACCTGTCACCAACCCTAGAGGCCAGCATTATGTAGAAAACCAAAACATTGAGAGTGCTAAGGTCATTGTGACCTTTAGAATTGGCAAAACAGTAGATAATCAATTAGGTGAACCTGGCAGTACGGATGATCAATCGACCATACTGACGATCAATCGTCCATCCGACGATCCCAGCCGATCGATCGTCCAACCCGAGATTACTCTTTTCTTCCACCTGATTATGATCCAACTGATTCTATAAAACCTGATCCAGCTAAATACGTTCCAAAATTACCCTTTCCTGCAACCCTTAAGGACCCGTACCCAACCATCAAAGCCCGAAGAGCTGCTGAGGAAATTCTTGGAACTTTCAAACATGTCAACATCAACATACCCTTGCTTCAAGCCATTCGTCAGATTTCTTCTTATGTCAAATTTCTTAAGGACCCGTGCACTCATAATCGCCAGACAAAACACAAAGGGGACAAGAAAATCCTTTTACCTGAACAAGTCAGTTCGATTTTGAAACATGACATGCCACCCAAATTAAAGGACCTTGAACCCCTACCATACCCTGTTGCATAGGAGACTACCAAATTGATGATGCCCTTCTCGACCTAGGAGCGATTGTAACATTTTTCCCTACTACCTTTATAAGAAATTTGGGATGGAAGAGCTCAAACCGACACCGATCATTCTACAATTGGCTGATAGATCCATTAAGACTCCTAGAGGCATTGTAGATGATGTATTAGTTAAGGTGGACAACTTCTTTTTCCCTGTCGACTTTGTCGTCTTCGATATGGAACCTGATGAGTCACTAAATGTTCATGATTAAACCCCTTAACTTAGCTTTGTTAGGCCTAGAGTAGTTGTATTTGATAGCTTGTTAGTTGATTTCAGGTTTGATCATGCTTTGAGGAGAAATGCAAGAAATTCGATTAATATGCTGAAATACACTACTCTGTCGACTGTTAGCACAATATTCACTAGCTATTATCCTTAAGTAAAAATATTCTGAAATTTGGGTGACATCTAGAAGACATCAAGACGTACAACTTTCATGTTGGACACTTTCAGAGATTCCTGATGAGTTGATAGCAGTTTTGAAGAAGATGGAGATATTTAGCTGCTGGAAGACTGGTCCATCGACGCTCGGGAGAATATTCGCCAAATATTCTAGGTAAGTCCAAATATTATAAACTCTTCGGGAGAAGACAGAAGACTTCCAAATCTACATCTTTTGTGTTGGACTCATTCCCAAATTCCGAACCGGTTGAGCCCAGTCGCGATTAGAAGAAGCTGTCAGGGTTGGACCAGGAATTCCGAGTTGCACTTGAGGTCTAACTTAACCTTGAAACCCTAATCCGGGAATTAAGATTTAAAAAGGGCTTTGTGGCTGGAAAACCAGAGGCCTCCATAGAGAGAAAAAGAGGGATTCAGATTGAAGAAGAAGACGGAGATGTGGTGTGGATCCCTAACCTTCTTCATCGAATACATGGATCTCATCCAAAAGATGAGTGGCTAATCTTCTAGATCTAGGGATTTCATGAAACTCTAGTGTAACTTTCTGTATTTTCTAGTTGATTCTTGTATTTCTTTCTCATAGACATGATCTTATGGATTTGAATTTATTGATAATAGAGTTGATGGAAGTATTTCCCTTGACGTATTTTGTGTCCTACTTGATTGATGTGCTTGATGGTAGAGTTCCATAAGATGGTTTTCATGTGGTTTTTGACATGCTTTTGAGATAATCTATGCTAAGTAAAGATAGATTGTACTCAGGTTAAGTCCGAAGACAATCTATTCTACACGAAGATAGGTTATGCCTTAGGTAGTCACCAACTTTCTTTTAGGGTTTCATGTGAGCTTAAGAAGCCATGATTCCATAATGTCTAGAGAAGAAGCAAGATGATAGCTAGAGGATACAGGAAGTGAAGCTAGAGTGGATTGAGGGATCCCTAGGTTGTTTCTCTCATTGATCTACTTCAACCTTTTCATTGCTTTTTCAGTAGTTTAATTCCTTAGATAACAAAACCATTGAAACTCCTTTTCTTCGCCTTAGGACTTGAGTTTAGAGATTTAATTTGATTTCTTCTTTTGTTAAACAATCTTTCCCTGTGGTTCGACTCCGGATCTCACCACTGTTCTACGTTTGTAGAGTAGTATTGATTGAAGGATTATAAATTCTAAATTGCGTTTTGCATCTGATTTAACGACGCATTTGCGAGCGATCAGAACCCGTTGTTCATTGCAAAAAGACATTGCCTATCATCTTAGGACGCCCCTTTTTGGCTACGACAAATACATATATCAACTATCGAACTGGTGTCATGGATGTCTCTTTTGGCCATATACATCTTAAACTGAATATCTTTAAGACTGCATGTTTGTCTGAGCGTGAGGATGAATGCTTTCGTATTGATAGTTTGACTGAATTCTTTCATGATAAATCTCATGGTATGACAGCTGATACACTATCTGAGATTTTGAGGGATTATGATTTTGATGGTGATACTGAGGTTGACGGTGAGCCTGAAGATTGTCTCAACTTTTGAGGGAGTATGATTCTGACGATGATGATTATGATATTAAACTGCATAATGATAGATTGTCTAAAATTCTGGAAGAATATGACTCTGATAATGTTGGTAATGATGCTAAACTGCATGATGATAGATTGCCTACAATTTGGGATGAGTATGATTCTGAGAATGATGATGTTGAATTAAAGAACGACATTCTATATGATATTTTGAATACCTATGCTTCTGACTCTGATGATGATGATAATCGGGACATTGCACAATCAAAAGATGATATCAAACCACACATCTTGCCTGACCAATCACTCGATCAACACTCTGTAGAGACAAAAACTATTTCTTGGGTGTTTGAGCCCCCTCCACCGTTATCTCTTACTCCTGCACCTGACTTAGATCCTAGACAAGTTCGTGCTTATTATGTTAACACACACTTTTGCATAGATGTGTCACTATATTCTAAACTTGAGCCACCATCTCCTCCTTTACCTATATTTTCCCCATCGTCATTGCCTACATCCATCCTGAGATCAAAATCCTCTCCATGTTCACTTCCGAGTTCCAACATTATGAGGGACACATACCGTAGATCGGGTTGCAAAATGAAACATGACGATAGGTTGCCATTCATAGAGGGTGGAGTCTCTAGTTCATATGTAGGGAGGAAAGAACTGATTGGCCTACATCATCAAAAACTGAACTTACTATGGGACTGGGTTTGGTTTCAAGCATTATATGGAGGAAATTATTCTAAGTTGGGTGATCGATGCCGTCGGATTGACGGATCCAGGCTATAATTGCACCTTTTCAGAAAGTCTAGCGGAACACATAAAATTTCGCGTTTTCTGGGAGGCAACCCAGTTTTATGATTTTTCCTTAGCTTTTTAGAATTTTCTTTAATTTTTAGGATTTTTTCTTTGATTTTTCCTTTATTTTCTTATAATTTTAATCATAATAACATGAAAAATCGAAATTCCTAACGAATGGTCGGCCGTCTCATCGACCGCCAGATCGTCCGTAAGGCTCTGTAAATAATAAAGCTTCTCAGGGTCGATGATGTGATTGACCGTCAACTTCTCAAACATATCACATGGTCCACGGTCGATGAGGTGATCGACCGTCAGTTTATTTATCCAAATCACGTGCTCCACAGTCAATCGGGCGATCGACCGTCAGCTGATTCTCTCACAAAAAACCCACTCCCACGGCACGACTGATCAACCATCATCTTCTTCCTCCCTCGTTACCGACCGCCGCCCGTCGTCACCTCTCCGGTCATCCCCATACCTCGATACCAGCACGAAAACGTCAGTCATTGATGAGAATGCATAATGTTATATTTTTATCCCTTAATACTTAGTCTCCTGTGCTTATTTAGTTCCTAAATACACTCATTATTCTTATATTTTGATTTAGGATGCAATGGAAGTCCTTAAGTCGAAAAGAAGCTGAAAAGAGTGCATGGATCAACTTTAAAGATTTATCTGTACCTGCTCATGAAGAACCAGAGGATGTGCCATACATCGTTGGAAATTTCTTGAAGTCTAGATTCTGGAGAATTTTATGGTTCGTGATTCCGAGTTTCCTAGAGGAAGTTACGGCAATTTCAGTACCGATGCGCAGTCTGAATGGCAGAAAGGAAAATAAGCTGGAAGTCCGAGCGAAAGTCCGATCGATCGGACCTGGCAAAACCGTGACAGAACATGTAGTTTTTGGCTGAATATGGTTCGATCGATCGAACCATCACTCCTACTGAGCCAGATCGATCCGACTCCTAGAGTTGGATCTATCGGACTCAAAAATAGCCAGAGAAGGTGGATTTTTATGCGTCCGATCGATCCAGCACTTAAAATTCGATCGATCGGACTTGGAAATTAAAGGGTGACAGAACGTATGCTTTTTAGAGGAACACAGTTCGATCGATCGGACCATCGATCGAACTCGGGAAGAGCCAGAGACGAAGGATTTTTACGAAATCGATCGATTCGACTCCTTTAGTCCGATCGATCGGGCTCGGGCGTGAATAGAAGTTGAAGATTTTAATGAGACCGATCGATCCAGCATCCAAGGTCCGATCGATCGGACTTTCCCGGTAACAAAAATCAACGATTGTGATCTAATTCGAGGGTGGATACAATTGAGGCTATAAATAGGACTCTTTCTAGGGTTTGAGGGAGGATTTCAGGGACACTTTTGGCTACTCTTTCTCCTCTTTTATATTTTTTCTAGGTTTTCTTTTGCTTTATGAAATCTTTTGGAGGATTGTTCTTGATGGCCCTGCGTGGCTAAATCTTGATCCTTGGTCGAGGAGACTGAAACCTCGAAATCAATGAAACTGTGAGATCTAATTTATTTTTATTGTTCAGTTTATACATGAGTATTGGATGTTCTTCTGAGATTAAATCTTCATGATTACCTTGTCTAATTGCTAGGAGGCCTACTAGTTTATTATTCATGGTGATCTACCGCTAGGTTTGATATCAAATCCGGAATTGTTTGATCCCTCTAATCTGCGAAGCAATTAGGATCTAATAATTTACTGCTGATCAGATCTTGTTAGATCTTAGGAAGAATATTCAACTAGATTAAATGCAACCGCTTGTGCTTGTGTTGTTTAGCTTCATCGATCTCCCTATTCTTAACGCTGCTACTAGATTAAATCTACAGCGCTTGTCTTAGGTTGTCTAGTAGTTAGGGTTGATTAGATCGCTTGTTTCTAATTAACTATGATCGAGGAGAGCTTCGAATTGAATTCGGACGATGAATATTCATGGTATAAATTGATTGATACTTGCATCTATGATCAGTTATTGGATTCCGATGGTGGATGTTGACTCAGACCAAGGTTTGTTCTCTTGATTTAACTCGTTTCTTCGCTTTAGATTATTTCTAAACTGTTTTCCTCACGCTTAAAACCCCCCATCTTTATTCACTGAGCACAAAACTAGGCTAAACACTCTTCGTGGGATCGACTCGTACTCGCACTACTACATTCATTTTAACGGGTATTGGTTTTATTTTTGAGTGCCTGCGACAGCACACCAAATTTTGGCGCCGTTGCCGGGGAGTGATTCTAGTTGATTTTTGTGTTTATTGTGATCTTTATTTTCATAAAAAAAAAGAGTTATTCGAATTTTCTTGATTTCTTTTTCTCGTTTCTCCGGAATCCTCTTGATTGTTTATGAGTATAGCTCGATCTTTTAATCAAGGTGGTTTACAGTACGACCCAGAGATAGAAAGAACTTTGCGCAGGTTAAGGAGAGAAGCTCGGATAAATCCTGAGGAGGACGATTTGGCTCTTGACCACGTATTTATCAGTGATTCTGAATTAGAGGAGGAAGTCATGGCCGGAAATCAGACTTTGAAAGAGCTTGCAACCCCAGATTGAATCAACAACCCTTATGCATTACATTTCCTACTTTGGATGTTACTACTACTTTTGAATTAAAATCTGGACTAATACACCTCTTACCCACTTTTCATGGACTTTCAGGTGAGGATCCTCACAAGCATTTAAAGGAGCTTCATGTTGTGTGCACAAGTATGAAACCCATGGGGGTGACTGAAGATCAAATCAAATTGAGAGCATTTCCATTTTCTTTGAAGGATTCGGCTAAAGATTGGCTTTATTATTTACCATCTGGGAGTATTACCACATGGAACGAGATGAAGAGGTTGTTTTTAGAGAAGTATTTTCCAGCCTCAAGAGCGACCAACATTAGGAAAGAGATCTGTGGTGTAAGACAACAAAATGGAGAATCTCTACATGAATATTGGGAACGTTTTAAGAAATTATGTGCAAGCTGTCCCCATCATCAAATTAGTGAGCAATTACTTATTCAATATTTTTATGAGGGCTTACTAACCAATGACAGGAGTATGATTGATGCAGCTAGTGGAGGAGCTTTGGTGGATAAAACTCCTGAAGCCGCGAGGAACTTGATTGCAAATATGGCAGCTAATTCTCAACAATTTAATACTAGACTGGATTCTTATTCAAAACATGTTAATGAGGTAAATGTTTCATCTCTTGAACAACAGATTGCGAGTCTAACTTCTCTTGTTCGTCAAATGGCTGTAGGTAATATGCAGACAGCGAAGGTTTGTGGAATTTGCTCGGTGGCGGGACATCCAACCGATATGTGCCCAACTCTTCAAGAGGAGCCCATTGAACAAGTAAATGCAGCTGGGAGTTTTCCAGGACCACCGCAGAGGAAGTATGATCCCTATTCAAACACGTATAATCCGGAATGGAGGGATCACCCCAATCTCAACTATGGGAATCCACAAGTGAATCAGCCTACAACTCAATTTCGCCCAACTGGACAGCAATATCAACAATATAGACCGCCATACCCCCCGAGACCACAACAAAATCCAACTCCAAATTCTGGTATGTCTTTAGAAGATATTGTTAATTCCCTTGCTACTAGTGCTATGCAACTTCAACAGGATACAAAACAATTTAAACAAGATACAAAACAATTTCAACAAGACGCAAAGGCCAGTATCCAAGGTTTGGAACATCAAATGGGCCAGATGGCGTCAGCAATTAGCAAGCTAGAGGCGCAAAATTCGGGAAAATTACCTTCTCAAACGGTAATAAATCCAAGAGAGAATGCAAGTGCAATCATTTTGAGAAGTGGTAAAGAACTTGAAACTCCAATAAAGGAAGTTCCTACATCGTCTGTGCAAGGAAAAGAGCAAGACATCGTCGCGGACAAAATCTTTCCTGATGACGACGACGTACCTAAACGTAAGTTTCCACCTCTTTCTGATTATAAACCTGTACCTCCTTTTCCTCAGGCTTTGACAGAATCAAGAAAATATGAGAAGAATTCAGATCTATATGAGACTTTTCGCCGATGCGAGGTAAATATTCCACTCTTAGATGCTCTTAAACAAGTACCTCGTTATGCTAAATTCTTGAAAGAATTGTGCACAATTAAGAGAAAGCAGAAACTTAAAGGATGTGAGAAGGTGAAAGTAGGGGAAAATGTTTCTGCAATTCTGCAAAGAAAAATTCCTACAAAGTGTAGGGATCCAGGTATGTTTACTATCCCATGTACAATTGGTAACACCAAATTTGAGAAAGCTATGTTAGATTTGGGAGCTTCTATCAATGTCATGCCATATTCTATATATTCTTCTTTAAAACTTGAGCCTTTGAATGAAACTGGTGTTGTGATTCAATTGGCTGACAGATCTAACGCCTATCCTAAAGGTGTAGTTGAAGATATTCTTGTGCAGGTTAATGATTTAGTTTTCCCTGCTGATTTTTATGTGCTTGATATGGAGAATCGTGATCATAGTACTCCTATTTTCTTGGGAAGACCTTTCTTGAAGACATCCAAGACTAAGATAGATGTCCATAGTGGCACACTTACCATGGAATTTGATGGTGAAACTGTTAAGTTTAATATTTATGATGCCATGAAATATCCTGCTGATGATTGTTCAGTGTATTCAATTGATGTGATTGATTATTTATCACAGGAAGTTTTTGAACTTAGTGATAAAGATGAATTGGAAGTGGCTATTAGCAAATCTCTTGAGGAAGAAAATGAGGAGCTATCTTTGAGTACTAATTTGCAGGAAACTGTTGCAACACTGAATGATTTTTCGATAATTCAGCAATCATGTAACGATTCTTCTAGTTTATTACTTGTATCTAATGAGAAATCATTACCTTCTGAATTGCAAGCACCTATTCCAGATCTGAAACCTCTTCCTAATCATCTTAAATATGCTTTTCTTGGAGATGAAGGAGTATTACCAGTGATTATCTCCAATAACCTTAGTGCACCACAGGAAGAAAGACTTGTGCAGGTTCTTAAGGAGCATAAGACAGCTATTGGTTGGACAATTGCAGACATCAAGGGAATCAGTCCAAGTACATGTATGCATCGTATCTTGCTTGAAGAGGGAGCGAAACCTTCCCGCCAACCACAAAGAAGGTTAAATCCGCCCATGATGGATGTTGTAAAGAAGGAGATCCTCAAACTGCTTGAAGTTGGAGTGATCTATCCTATTTCGGATAGCACTTGGGTTAGTCCAGTTCAAGTTGTTCCTAAAAAGACAGGAATAACCGTGGTGAGAAATCACAAAGATGAGTTAGTTCCCACCCGTGTGCAAAATGGGTGGAGGGTTTGTATTGATTATAGAAAATTAAATGCTATAACCCGCAAGGACAACTTCCCTTTACCTTTTATTGATCAGATGCTTGAAAGGTTAGCTGGTCATTCTTATTATTGTTTTCTTGATGGTTATTCAGGTTACTTTCAGATTGCAATTGCCCCTGAAGATCAGGAAAAGACGACGTTCACATGCCCATTTGGAACTTTTGCATATCGTCGCATGCCTTTTGGTCTTTGCAACGCCCCAGTTACTTTCAAAAGGTGTATGGTTAGTATATTCTCAGATTATATTGAACAGATCATAGAGGTTTTTATGGATGATTTCACAGTTTATGGAAACTCTTTTGATAATTGTTTACATAACCTTACACTTGTTCTTCAAAGATACATAGAAACTAGCCTTGTGTTAAATTCTGAGAAATGTCATTTCATGGTTGAACAAGGTATAGTTTTGGGTCATGTTGTTCTATCTAAAGGAATTGAGGTTGATAAAGCTAAAGTTGATGTCATTCAATCTTTACCTTATCCCACTAGTGTGCGGGAAGTTCGTTCTTTTCTTGGACATGCAGGTTTTTACCGAAGATTCATCAAGGACTTCTCCAAAATAGCATTACCGTTGTGCACGTTGTTACAAAAGGACAAGGGTTTTGAGTTCGATGAAGCATGCAAAAAAGCATTTGATAAGCTGAAGGAATTGTTGACTTCTACTCCAATTATTCAACCCCCAGATTGGAGCGTTCCTTTCGAGATAATGTGTGATGCAAGTGATTATGCAGTGGGCGCAGTTTTGGGTCAAAAGATTGGAAGAGCTTCTCATGCAATTTACTATGCTTCCAAGACTTTGGATGATGCCCAGAGAAATTATTCTACAACTGAAAAAGAACTATTAGCTGTAGTGTTTGCTTTAGAAAAATTTCGTTCTTATTTACTTGGTACTAAAGTCATTGTTTATTCTGATCATGCAGCCCTTCGTTATTTAATGACGAAGAAGGAGGCAAAGCCGAGATTAATCCGATGGATACTTGTGAGGACCCGTACCTCCAACCCGGTCCGACCGCGTTAGGTCGAGGGTCTGGATTTGTGGTTTGGCTCGGTTGGCCCTGGGCTGCGATCGGTTGATCGCATAGCTGTTTTTGGACCCCAAGGGCAATTTGGTAAATTGCGCCTTGGCGGTCAGTTTCACACCCGCGTAGTGCACATACAGCCTTGATTGATGTACGTGATTGAGTAGATTTAGTAGAGATCGCAGCTTGGAGCCAGATCGGATTCAGTCCGATCAGTTGGCTCGTCTGAGCCGGCTAAGCCACTTAAGTGGTTTAACCCTCTCTCTCTCCTACTTATTTTTTTCTCTCTCCTCTTTCCCCCTCTCTCTCTCTTCCTTTTCTTTTCCCTTTCTTTTTCTTTTTCCTTCTCTCCCTCTTCGCTGGTTTTCCCGTGCCCGACCCCCTCTCTTCTCCTTCGCTCGCGACGACGCCGGCCTCCTCTTCTCCGGAGCCCCTTCGCCTCCGTTGCCGGCCGTCGTCCCCTTCGAGCCCCCTCCTCAGATCCGGCCAGAGCTCCACTTCCCCGAGCTCTCTTCCTCCTTCCCTTTCTCTCTCCCGCGGCTACCTTCCCCCTCTTCCGCGGCGACCCCGTCCTTTCCCCGGCGGCTTGGAGGCGGTGGCGAGGACCTCTCCTCCTTCCTCCCGAGCTCTCCTCTCCTCTTCCCAGATCCCCTCCGGCTCTCCCTCCTCTCCTCCATCTTTCCGTCGCACGTGGATAGGGGCGTCGGACGGCTTCCGGCGGTTCCCCGGCGGCCTGGAGGCGGCGGCGAGGTCCCCTCCTCCTCCTCCTTCCTCCCCTCTCTCTCTCCGGCGGCGTCCCTCTTCCTCCCCCGACGCTGGCTACGGCTGTGGGAGGCCCCCGGCGGTGCTCCGGCGAGCTGGAGACGACGGCGACGGCAGTGGACGGCGGGATCACGGCGGATTAGCGAGGATGAAGCTTGGATTAGCGTGTGAAGGTAGGGTTTCTACCTATATCATTAGGGTATGTTAGATCTAGGGTATGTTAGATCTAAGGTTTGGTTGCTAGATCTATGGGTTTATATGTGTAATATGATGCTTATGGACTTGTTTAGCAACTGATTAGAGCTTGGTAGGATTTGATTTGGGTTTTATCCGGATTTTTGGAAGGTTTTTCCCGGATTTTATCGAGGTTCTGTTTTTCTGCGGGCTGAGCCGTTCAAGCTCAGATCGTGGCTCATTCGTGCATGATCTCGTTCGATCATCAAGAGGAAAGTTGTAGATCATCGAATCTACTTTCATTTGCCGCTGATTTTGTAATTTTCGGAGTTTTCTACGATTTATGGTGATTATTCTTCGGATCTGCGACGATACCGCAATTAGTGAATTGATTAGTGAATTCCGGGAATATTAGCCATTAGATTAATCCAATTATTGGGCTGCATGTTCCTAGTATGCTAATCTACATTTGCCCAAGTTTAATTTCCAATTCGACGTCGTTTGGACGTCGAATTGATGAGATTTCATCGCCTCTAACTAGGGTTAAATGTAGAAATCTGGAATGTAGCTTCTTAATGGATTTTCGATGTTTTACCGTGTTCAATCCTCCAAGATACATGCTTCATTCACCTAATGCCTTAATTGATGTTCTTAATCACATCTACGATGGACAATCTAGATTTAATAGGTTTGGGTGATTGAACCCTCGATATTGGTTTGTCGGTTTAACTAGTTAACTATTCATGCTTAGTTAGCTTTTAATTAAATAATCATACCTTGTTATATATATAGATTGCATGCTTTATATTTGCTTAACCCCGTGTGGGGCTTGTGGTTGAACCAAGGGAGTTGTGCCCCTTGAGATGTTTAGCTAATTAAATGGCCGAAGGTGTGCCTTCGTTGTAGTAACTTGTAATTGTGGCCTGTTGTGTATTGTGTGGCCGGGGTTGTATCCCCGTTGTAGAAATTGCGGTTAACGGCTGCGGACGTCGTTGTAACGCCGGATTTTGATCTGTTGGATACTTGTTATTATAGCTTTACTAGATAGACCCTTATTGCTTGAACCCTTACTATGTTTACCCTCCGGCAGGCTTGATGCTTCGCCTAGCCCGTGTATGTTGTCTTGGCATATTGTTGCATGCTACTATTCCTGTATTCTTGTGCCTGAGCATTGCATGCATTTGATTGCATTAGAAGCCTTAGGCTAGGTGGTAGACGATGGTTTCGATCGTCGGTCCGGGGTTCTCGGGTAGCCCGGATCTAGCCCTAGGGCCGGGGTTTGGGGTAGTCGAGGATTAGGACGTGATTGTTATCAATGATGATTGTTTGATATCATTCGAGGATTATTAGGTAGTCGAACTGGAATATTATATTGTTTTGAGGTTTAGAGGTCGTGTTGTCTTTCCAAGGCTAAGTGCTAAGGATGCAACCGAGGAGTTCCCGACGTGGTCCCCAGGCAGTGGTATCCCTGCTGGGTAAGGGTTAGAGCCTGCATGTTGCTGTTTCCGTGGTCCTCCTGGTAACATGTTCAGGAGAGAGGTTTCATGACAGGAACCCTTGGGACATCGGTGGGTTATGGGACCCGTGGCATCCATTAGACTTAGGCTGGGAGACAACACAGTTGTTGTTTTCCTCCCTTCAGTGTGCCGTAGAGTAGAACCCTACTGAGCAAGCTTTGTTGCTCACTCCTACCTGGGCTGCATCGGCGATGCAGGTCGATGCAGTCCCTTCTTTTTCAGGTTGTTGCGGTGTTGGAGGCGGTACTCCCCTTGGTGGTGCGTGAGATCGAGGATATCATCAGTTTATTATGTTCAATTGATGTACAGTTTTAAATGTATAAATTGTAATTTGAAGGAGATATATATTTGTATTTCAATTTGATGTAAATTGATTAGAGATTGCTGCACTAGATGACTTGAATCATTATTATATCTTTTTAAAGTTAAGTTGTATTAGGATTTGATGATAGGATAGTTTAAATTAATTGTGAATATTGTAATCATGCACCAGGTTTAAAATTGATGTTTAAAAGGGGAGGCTTTCGCCGTTTGATTTAGAGTTTAGGACCCTCACGTCCCGGCCTGGATGGGTTTTCTGGGTCGGGGCGTGACAATACTTCTCTTGAGTGAATTTGATTTGGAGATAAAAGACAAAAGAGGAACAGAAAATCGAGTTGCAGATCATCTGAGTCGGTTAGTTCATGTGGAGGATAAACTTCGTCTACAGGAAACATTCTCTGATGAACAATTGTTTTCTGCAACTGTGACATTACCTTGGTATACAAATATTGTGAATTATTTGGTTACTAATATGTTACCTTCTGAATTGTCTAAGGCTCAAAGAGATAAGATTAAAAGTGATGCTAAATATTATGTGTGGGATGACCCATATTTATGGAAGCATTGTGCAGATCAAGTAATAAGAAGGTGTGTTCCTGAAAGTGAAATTATTTCTATACTCACTTTTTGTCATTCTTATGCTTGTGGAGGTCACTTTGGAGTTAAGAGGACGACCAGAAAAGTGTTAGAATGTGGTTTCTATTGGCCTTCTTTATTTCGAGATTCATATTTTCTTTGTAAATCATGCGAAAATTGTCAAAAGACAGGTAATATATCCCAAAGGAATGAGATGCCACAAACCCCCATATTATTTTGCGAAATTTTTGATGTTTGGGGCATTGATTTCATGGGTCCGTTCCCTATATCTTTTGGTTATGTTTATATTCTACTTGCTGTGGATTATGTTTCAAAATGGGTAGAAGCTAAAGCTACCAGGACTGATGATTCTAAAGTTGTTGCAAATTTTATCAAATCTAACATATTATCCAGGTTTGGAATTCCAAGAGCTTTCATAAGTGATCGAGGCACTCACTTTTGCAATCGAATTGTTGAGGCGTTACTAAGGAAGTACCATGTGACCCATAAGGTGTCAACCGCCTATCATCCGCAAACAAGTGGACAAGCGGAAGTGTCAAATCGAGAGATTAAGTCCATCATTGAAAAGACGGTAAATCCAAATAGAAAAGATTGGAGTTTGCATTTGGATGATGCGTTGTGGGCATATAGGACTGCATATAAGACACCCATAGGTATGTCACCTTATCGCTTGGTATTTGAGAAACCATGTCACCTTCCAGTTGAGTTAGAACATAAAGCTTATTGGGCTATCAAGAGCTTTAATATGAACATGGATGAGAGTGGAGAACACAGGAAGTTGCAACTGCAAGAATTAGAGGAAATTCGCAATGATGCCTATGAGAGCGTTAGGATTTACAAGGAAAAGACAAAAGCTTTTCATGATAAGATGATCTCTAGAAAGGAGTTTAAAGTTGGTCAAAAAGTTCTCCTTTACCAATCACGCTTACGTTTGTTTCCAGGTAAGTTGCGTTCTCGTTGGATTGGAACTTTTATTGTTACTAATGTTTTTTCTCATGGTGCAGTTGAAATTCAAAGTTTAGCCACTTCCAAAATGTTTACGGTGAATGGCCATCGACTTAAACCTTTCTATGAAGGCGTTCCAACAGAAAAATTGGAAAAATTGGACCTTGAGGAACCAACTTTTACTGATTGAAGAAGAAAGTATGAAGTCGAGCCAATGACAATAAACAAAGGCGCTGCTTGGGAGGCAACCCAAGGGGAGTTCGTTCCTTTCTCTTTTTATTTTCGCATTTCTATTTTAGTTATTTTAGCTTTTCTTTGCATTCCACCTTCCATTGGGGACAATGTCAGTTTCAAGTGTGGGGGAGGAGATCTAGGTTGCATATGCCATAAGCGAGAATTAGTTAAGTTTGACATATCCATAACATGATTGAATGAGTAATTTTGCGACATAGAATTAATTAGTTGAGTTATTTTCCTTGAGATGGTAGTGACTAAATGAGTAGACAAAAGCTGGTGAGATTTTGAGCCTTTAGACTGACACATTCATATCAGTCTCACTAATTTCTTTCATGAGTGATATTCTTCCATGGATTTGTTTCTCTAGAACTTGCTTTGATTCTATTCGAGGTCACATTGACATATGCAGACATGAACATGATTAAGGCCATTTTTGTTATAAGTTACTTAAGCCAAATAGCCTACCTTGTGATTAATTTTTCCTTTTGCTAAACACCTTTGAGCTTTATTGACTTCATTGTTAACCCACATTACAAGCTTTAAACCTGAAAAATAATCCCAATACCCAAGTCATAGGACTAGTGGAGCATTGATCATCATTATGATATGTATGGGTGCAAAAGTTCAAGTGTGGGGGTGTTTGGATTTGTGGTTTGGCTATATTTGAAAAAAAAAAAAAAAAGAAAAGAAAGTGAAGGAGGAAATTGTTTCTCATGTTACAAAATGTGTTTATGAATCCTCCCAATAGTTCCTTATGATATCTACAAAGGTGGAAGTTTTTGCAAAAGATTGTTCACTATTTCAGTTAAAAAGTATTCCTTTGAACAATCTCTTTGCCAATGTGGTAATGTTTTATGGGTTGAGTATGTTAAAGCTAAGTTGAAGAAAGTTGTTGAATGGAGTGATTGGTTGTACATGTCTTATTGATGCATTTTTGCTCCATTAGTTCCATTGGCTTTTGAGCTACATTCCCAAATATTTCCCACCTTAATCCTGGACCCCATTACAACCTTTTGAAGTCCTTATGATTTGTGTTATGCATGTGATTCTAGTGGCGGAGAATGAGAAGATATGCAAGCCTATGGTAGATCATTTTCATTGGAATGAATTTGAGTGAAATACATACCCTTCAAACACATGAGAGTTGAGTGTAAATTTCCGTGAGGGTCTACTTATTTAGTATGCTTCATCTTCAAGTGAAAATGCTTATTGATTGATTTTTAAGTTGTTTAAAAATGTTTGTTCATGATATGTTATGAGTTGCGAAGAGCTTGATTGTTCTTTGTTGATGGCGTTGCAACCTTGATATCTTGAGTAGAGTGAATTTTAGTTTTGCCCGAGGACGAGCAAAAGCTAAGTGTGGGGGAATTTGATGAGAATGCATAATGTTATATTTTTATCCCTTAATACTTAGTCTCCTGTGCTTATTTAGTTCCTAAATACACTCATTATTCTTATATTTTGATTTAGGATGCAATGGAAGTCCTTAAGTCGAAAAGAAGCTGAAAAGAGTGCATGGATCAACTTTAAAGATTTATCTGTACCTGCTCATGAAGAACCAGAGGATGTGCCATACATGGTTGGAAAGTTCTTGAAGTCTAGATTCTGGAGAATTTTACGGTTCGTGATTCCGAGTTTCCTAGAGGAAGTTACGGCAATTTCAGTACCGATGCGCAGTCTGAATGGCAGAAAGGAAAATAAGCTGGAAGTCCGAGCGAAGGTCCGATCGATCGGACCTGGCAAAACCGTGACAGAACATGTAGTTTTTGGCTGAACATGGTTCGATCGATCGAACCATCACTCCTACTGAGCCAGATCGATCCGACTCCTAGAGTTGGATCTATCGGACTCAAAAATAGCCAGAGAATGTGGATTTTTATGCGTCCGATCGATCCAGCACTTAAAGTTCGATCGATCGGACTTGGGAATTAAAGGGTGACAGAACGTATGCTTTTTAGAGGAACACAGTTCGATCGATCGGACCATCGATCGAACTCGGGAAGAGCCAGAGACGAAGGATTTTTACGAAATCGATCGATCCGACTCCCTTAGTCCGATCGATCGGGCTCGGGCGTGAATAGAAGTTGAAGATTTTAATGAGACTGATCGATCCAGCATCCAAGGTCCGATCGATCGGACTTTCCTAGTAACAAAAATCAACGATTGTGATCTAATCCGAGGGTGGATACAATTGAGGCTATAAATAGGACTCTTTCTAGGGTTTGAGGGAGGATTTCTGTGACACTTTTGGCTACTTTTTCTCCTCTTTTATATTTTTTCTAGATTTTCTTTTGTTTTATGAAATCTTTTGGAGGATTGTTCTTGATGGCCCTGCGTGGCTAAATCTTGATCCTTGGTCGAGGAGACTGAAACCTCGGAATCAATGAAATTGTGAGATCTAATTTATTTTTATTGTTCAGTTTATACATGAGTATTGGATGTTCTTCTGAGATTAAATCTTCATGATTACCTTGTCTAATTGCTAGGAGGCCTACTAGTTTATTATTCATGGTGATCTACCGCTAGGTTTGATATCAAATCCGGAATTGTTTGATCCCTCTAATCTGCGAAGCAACTAGGATCTAATAATTTACTGCTGATCAGATCTTGTTAGATCTTAGGAAGAATATTCAACTAGATTAAATGCAACCGCTTGTTCTTGTGTTGTTTAGCTTCATCGATCTCCCTATTCTTAACGCTGCTACTAGATTAAATCTACAGCGCTTGTCTTAGGTTGTCTAGTAGTTAGGGTTGATTAGATCGCTTGTTTCTAATTAACTATGATCGAGGAGAGCTTCGAATTGAATTCGGACGATGAATATTCATGGTATAAATTGATTGATACTTGCATCTATGATCAGTTATTGGATTCCGATGGTGGATGTTGACTCAGACCAAGGTTTGTTCTCTTGATTTAACTCGTTTCTTCGCTTTAGATTATTTCTTTACTGTTTTCCTCACGTTTAAAACCCCCCATCTTTATTCACTGAGCACAAAACTAGGCTAAACACTCTTTGTGGGATCGACTCGTACTCGCACTACTACATTCATTTTAACGGATATTGGTTTTGTTTTTGAGTGCCTGCGACAGCACACCAGTCATCGAGTTCCCGTTTAACCTAAACCATCCATCGACCTCCAGCACGCCTCCTCCAACGCCGGTGAGTCCCTCCGCTTCTGCTGGCCATCTTCGATCCCCTCTCCCACTGCCTCCCACTGCCCTAATAGCTTCCAGCCCTCCAAAACACAACCAACACCTTCGCCATCTTCTCCTCTACCTTCTCATGGAATCTTCTTCCCCCAATTTCATCGCCTCTAATGCCGGTGAGCTTCCCCTGTTTCATCCGCGATCTCCGATAACCTCTTCCACGGCCTCCCACCTCACCTAACCACCTCCAGAACCTCCTCCAGACCGCCACGAACCTTCCGCCACCATCAAAACTCCATCGTGCTGCCTGGATCGCCGGATTCTACTTCTGACTATCCTCCACAGCGCTGACCATCTTCTATCTATGGTCTAGAACTCCAATTCTGCAAATTAAATCTCATAGGTGAGTTCCTTAGGCCTCCACGATCCTTCCTTGATCCTTGCCAACCTCGTTTGAAGCTCCGACCGTCGGATTCTAGCTCTGGCCATCTTCCTCCGAGCCGTCCACCGCCGTTTCACCGCCTGGAGCCCACCATTCACAGATCAAACCATATACACGGCTTCCTTGAGCCACCATGATTCTTCCTGTGCTAATCCCATCCTCCAGCGACGATGTTTCACCGTCGTTCCTCCGCCGGCGTGCTCAAGGCCATATGTTGTTTCCAGATCAATATCCAGCCGCTACACACCTCTGATTTCTGATCTGAGAGTCTATAGCATGTATCTGACCTACGCTGAGCTTGATCTGACAATTTAGACATCCTTGTGTGCCGTCGAATGCTCTTTCTTCACTACTTTTGTTGTTTTTTATTCTGATTTCGTCACGGACAGCCGCCGTGGGCGTGATGATCTCTTATGCGGATGGTTTCTGCGGGGTGTTCGGCTTGGATTTATGTTCGTTCTTTCTAGTGGATGTCTGATGTATTATCTCCTTTACTGTTATCTGTATGAATTTTTATTTTTATGGGATGAATGCTTGAAGAGATTCAATATATCATGACAATACAAAGGAGACTCTGCCAAAATTTTCTCGAATTTTACTACCCTTTTCGACTCTTAATTGTTATATTTGATATTTGTGGGAAGGGTATATTTTTATGTGGCAGGATGTGCTTGGAAGGAAGAAATTTTGTTCAAATCATGGTGATTTATATATTTTCTAGAGAGAGCGCGGAATTTTGGAGCTTAAATACGGTTATCTCTACCCTATTATTCTTTGCTTTATTTTGACTTAGTGTAATTGGGGACATTTACATCTAAGTTGGGGGGTAGAATTCTAGGAATTCATGTTTTATTTTTATGATAACCGAGAGTATACATCCCCTGAAATATGCCATAAGAATGAAGTTATGGTATTTATTGATAAAGATGCGTATTTTAAAAATTTATCTTCTGAATTTTCCAGAGACTTGTATGACATATAACATTTAGTCAAATTTTTCTATGCATGACACTATTTCTAGCAAATTAACACTTTTACCATGACTCAGGGATGACTTAGCATATCTTAAAAGCACTTGAGCACGTTCCCATGCTTAGAAGTTGAGATTAGACTCTCAACATCAAGATAGGATGGATTTACAGTTCTATGCCATGTCACAGAAGATATACGAACACATGCAATGTTCTGAGTATGCAAGGCACATAAAGTTATATCTTAAGAAAAAAACAAAAAAGGAAGGATTTTAAACTTAGTAACCGGGCAATGCCTAACCAGTGTGCTGGTCGCGTAAAAAGGTTGGATTTCCTAAAAAGAAAAAAAATGACCATAAAAGGGGACTTTCAGTTTAGTAACCGGGCAGGGTGCCTAACCAGCGTGTTGTTCGTGTAAAATGGTTGAATTCCCTTATGTCATGAAAAAAAATGAATTGAAAAAAAAGAATAAAAACAGAAATTTCTATGTAAAGTGGAAAATAAGTGTTGCTTAGGATTGTGGTTCTGACTAGCTGAATTGTTCGGATATAATCAAAGGCTTTGAGGCATGTGGAACCAAAATCACGCACAGGAGTACTAGAGTTGTTTCTAATCATGGCTAAATATGTTGAAGTGTTGGAAGGGTGTTATGACATGCTTAAATTTTCTATCTTTTATATGTCTATGAATTAATGGATGTATTCATGGGTATTGTTTCTACTTTATGCATTGGAATTAGTGAGTATTGTAATGGATTTCTAATGGCATAGGGTTAATAACACTTTACTCCCCTCTAGTTTGACAAATTGTCATTTTACACCCAATATTTTCAAACGTGACAAAATGAACCTTGAAGTTTTCAATTAGGTCGATTTGAACCCTAGCGGGGGACGGCGTTAATCCGAGTGACGGTGATCTGGACGACCAAGAGCGCGTTGAAGCTCGATCGCTAGCGAGACGAGGTCACCGGAGGATGACGATGGTACAGGAGAGATCGTAAGGTTCTGGGGAGTCAATCCAATGGGTTGGATCACCGGATTCGTTGTCAGAGGCGGCGGTTTTGGAAGGGACGGCGCCGGAGGTGATTTGGACGGCTGAGAACGCATCGAAACTTGATCGACGGTGAAACAAGCCCGCCGAAGGACGGCGATGGTACAGCAGAGATCGCAAGGCTTTGGGGAGTCAATGCAATGGGTTGGATCGCCGGATTCGTTGTCGGAGGCGACGGTTTTGGAAGGGACGGCGCCGGAGGTGATTTGGACGGCTGAGAACGCATCGAAACTTGATCGATGGGGAAACAAGGCCGCCGGATGACGGCGATGGTACAAGAGAGATCGCAAGGCTCTGGGGAGTCAATCGCCGGATTCGTCATCGGAGATGGCGAATCTGAAAGGGACGGCGCCGGATATGATCTAAACGCCGTTACCTAAATTAACGCCGTCCCCCGTCTGGGTTCAAATCGACATAATTCTAAACTTCAAGGTCCATTTTGTCACGTTTGAAAATATTGGGTGTAAAATGACAATTTGGTAAACTAGAGGGGAGTAAAGTGTTATTATCCCAATGGCATATGTAAGGGGTGTATAGATGTTTGTGGGTGTCATCACTGGAAACCCTCAGAAGACTATAACTCCTCCACTGGGGTAACTCAGGGGTTTAAAGGCTTGTTATACATGCTAAGTGTAATCGTGAGACCTACAAAAGTGGCTAGTTAGATTTATTGCCTTCTTTTTATATTTTCTTTGCTCGAGGACTAGCAAAGTGTAAGTTGGGGGGTGTGATAAGTCACTAAAGTTTCATGATTAAACCCCTTAACTTAGCTTTCTTATGCCAAGATTAGTTGTATTTGATCGCTTCTTAGTTGATTTCAGGTTTAATCATGCTTTGAGAAGAAATGCAGGAAATTCGGCAAAAATGACTAAATAAACTGCTTCGTCGACCGTCAGTAATATATTCTCCAGATATTTTACAAATGTTAAATTATTCTGAAACATAGGGATATTGTAGAAGACTCAGAGAGCTACAACTTTCATGTTGGATATTTTGTGAGATTCCTGACAGAGTAATACCGGTTTTGAAGACTATGAAGATAAACAGATGCTGGAAAACTGGTCCGTCAATGTTCAGGAGAATATTCTTCACATATTACAGATAAGTCATAATATTATGAAATCTTCGAGATCTGATAGAAGACTTCGTAATCTACATCTTTTGTGTTAGACTTGGTTTCAAAATCCGGCTTGATTGGGCCCAGTTACGCTCGGAATGGGCTGCCAGGGTTAATTCAGGAAATCCAAGTTGCACTAGAAGTCCAACTCAACCAAAACCCTAATTTCGGGAGTTCCCCTAGATATATGATTATTTAATCCGAAAATCGGGAGTCCCCATAGAGAGAAAAGAGAGGATAAAGGTTGTTAAAGAAGATGGAAATGCGCCGTGGATCTTAAGCGTTCTTCACCAAATTCATGGCCGCCATCCACAAGATGAGTGGCTAATCTCTCACTTAGGGATATCATCAAACTCTAATGTAGCCTTCTTGTATTTTTTTTCTAGTTCAATCTTGTAATCTTTTCTATGGCATGATCCCTTGAATTCGGTTTTAATGACAATAGAGTTGAAGGAACCTGGTTGTCCTTTGACGTATTTTCAATCTTACACGATTTGCGGTGCTTGAGTGTAAAGATTCTTAGAATGATTTTAATGTCGCTTTTCTGTGTGCCTTTGAGATAGTTTATGCTAAGCGTAGATAGATTGTACTCAGGTTAAGTCCGAAGACAGTCTTTGCTAAGCGAAGATAGACTATGACGTAGGATAACATGAGCGTTCTTTTAGGGATTCATGCGAGCTTAAGAAGCCATGATTCCATATGTTTAGATTAGAGAACAAGAAGATACTAGAGAATACAGGAGGTGAAATTATAGTAGATTGAGTAATCCCTAGGTCTTTCTCATATTAATTCATCCCTATCCTTTTATTGCTTTCTTAGTTAGATTTAATTCCATAGTTAATCAAAATCCTTCTCTTTCGCCTTAGGATAGAATGTTTGAGATTGATTTAAGTTCTTCTTTGTTGACAATATTTCCATGTTGTTCGACTCTGGATCTCACCACTGTTCTATGCCCATAGAGTAGTGATTGATTGAAGGGTTATACATTTATAAATTATGTCGAGCTGTGCGATTTAACGACGTCATGCGAACGAGATCACGTAGCTACCCCTTGTGTTGGCGTCTACAGGAGTATGGTGGTTGCAACTTCTTCACGTGGTATGATGAAGAAATCTGCCATCGGGTGGATGATGAGCTGACGAGAGCAGCTTCTAGCGTTCAGACAATCTTAGTGGAGGAGAGAGATGTGATATTGGCCCAGCTAGATCTAGAAAACTATCGATTGAAGCTGAAGTGCATGACATACCAGACTGCTGTAATATTGACCTTGGCATTTTTGTCTACTATACACTGTACTGTGTGTTTTTTACCCCTAGACCAATTATACAAGTAATTTGGCCACTTCTAAGAATGATTATGCTATTCCTAGGGACTTCATAAGCTGTCTCCACCTCAAGGTTCCGTAGCTCTGGGATTATTGACTTCATGGGGTGCTTCGACTTCGAGGTCACAGCTTCAGCAGGTTTTCGGAGACGTTCATGGAGAGGAGGGAGAGTCGATGGAGAAAGAAAGATGGGTGGAGAGAGAGAGTCGATGGAGAGAGAGAGAGAGAGAGAGAGAGAGGTCGGGGAGAGAGAGAGAGGTCAGGGAGAGAGAGAGAGAGAGAGAGGTCGGGGGGGAGAGAGAGAGAGTCGATGGAGAAAGAAAGATGGGTGGAGAGAGAGTCGATGGAGAGAGAGAGATCGGGTGGAGAGAGAGGGCAACTATCATATGAATTCCTTAGTTATGCGAGGAATTCCTTACATAGATTATGAATTCCTTACTCTTACTTTCATAGGCTGTAAGAGTAAGGAATTTCTCGAATAAATAAGGAATTCATAGGCAGAGCGGGGGCGGGGCGGGGGCGGGGGCGGTGGGCTAAGTAAGAGTAAGGAATTCCTCGCATAAGTAAGGAATTCATAGACCACGTAAGGAATTCCTTACATAAGTAAGGAATTCATAGGCTAAGTAACGAATTCATGGCATAAGTAAGGAATTCAAATGACAGCTGCTCTCTCTCTCTCTCCACGTAATCTTTTTCTCCATCGACTCTCTCTCCACCAATCTTTCTCTCTCTCCCCCTGACCTCTCTCTCTCCCTCTCTCTAAGAAATTGGGTACGCTTTGTTGACGGAGCACTGGTCACCGTAGTCAAAGCGTTTGGATAAGAAAGAGAGAGAGAGATGGAGAACATTTTTCAGAAGTTTTCCTTAAGGAGTTCCCTGCATTTCTCTATACTTTCCGAGTATTATTCCTCTTTCTGTCTCGTAAATTGCCCCCCCCTCTCTCACTCCATCTCTCATCCTCCATCGCTCTCTCTCTCTCTCCCTCGCTCTCTCTTCCTCCCTCGCTCTCTCCCTCCCTCCCTCTCCTCCACTCCCTCCGCCGCTATTCTCCCTCTCTCCCTCCACTCTCGCCCACTCTCTCTCTTCCATAGGTTGAGCAAGAGATGAGAGGGGGGGCAATTTCTTATACATAAAGAGGAATAATACTCGAAAACTATAAATAAATGCAATGAATTAGTTGAGGAGTACTACTAAAATATGTTGTCTACCTCTATCTCGCTCTCTTTATGTCAGTCTGTAAAGAATACCCAATTTCTTAGAGCTATTCCCTTATTCTTATGGATTATTTTAGTTTTCTATGCATTATTTTGATAGTTCGAAGCAGTATTAGTTTTTTTGTGTTGTTCCTCTTTTTATAATAAAGTGAGGGAAGGAGGATGCGGGAAGAGGGAGGAAGAAGGAAATTGTTAAGGTGGAGAGAGAGATAGAGATGATGAAAGAGGTGAGTTGGAGAAAGAGAGAGATAGTCAGTGAGCTGGAGAGAGAGAAAAATATTGAGAGGTGACAATATGACAACAAAGACAAGTAGAATGATGATGCATTAAATGCACAACACCTTTTTATGAGAGAGAGTGTCAGAGAAAATGTAGAGAAGAGAGATGGGTAGTACGTTGAGCAAGTGGGAAAGAGGCCAAAAGCAATTTCAATGGAAAAAAATCAGATTACTTAAATATTATGAAGTATTACTTCAACTATGTTTTATATTCCCTGTATAATATTTCAATCAAATTTCTTTCTCTCTTGCTTTCTGTCTTCCACTCACTCACTCTCCCTCTCTAACCTCGACTTTCCCCAGCCATCACGTTTCAAATCAAACCTTTTGTACATCTCATATCACCAGCTGTCATTCTCAGAAGCGCATTCTCTCTCATTCTCGCCCCTCTCTCTCTCTTCTTCGTCCCCTTCTACCTCCCATCTTGCTGGTTGGCGGGAAAATGAAGGAACGGGATTCGTTGATGCAACACGTGGTGAAATCACAACCTCGTTCGGGATTTGAACCGTAAGGCTCCCTGAACCGACCTCCTCCTCCACTCCTCTACTAATGTCCAAACCCTGTTCCTTATCTCCTTCCTCTCATGCTTTCTACCCTTTTTCCTCCCCAGTGACCTTCTCTGTTATTTTCGACCAAACCCCTCCCCAGCGATACTTCTCTCAGGCAAAAGTTCACTTCGGCTATCTTCTAGCAACATACCTGCGATCGTCTCTGCGGCATTAAATTTCCCAGGTGACCTCCCTACTCTCATAAATCCTACTACAGTCGCAGGTATGACATTGAAAGCATTCAGACCGTTGTTATTGAGGTAATGATATCTTATCTTTATTAGTGCACATAGCAGTGGAGACGAGACACCGACGGGAGAAGGACGGTTCTGAATCCGAAACAAGCACCAATTTCGAACAAGATAAATATCCGAAAGGGAAGCGCATGGCCGTTAGACAAGAAAGATGCAAAATTAATGGTCGTTGCCACTCGAAGGGGACCCATGAGCTTTACCATTAGTTGAACGATGAACACAAACCTATCCTCGATCGCACACCCTTCCACCTAATCTATAACTTCCTTGTGGTGCCCGAAGACACTCCGATTCTCTAGGAGTGCGTTTACGGGTGGAGGGGCAACGGCGTGTTCCACATTGGTCAGTGTAGACTGAGGCTCACCCCGGAGCACACGTTCATGATTCTTGGACTGCCAAGCGGTGGCGCTGTCGTGGATCTCTCCGGCGTAGGCCTAACCGATACCCCAACATTCTTGCAGAGGCACAAGATTCATCCAGAATGCACTAGAAAAGACTCGGAGAGGGCGATGAAATCCCTTGCCTCGGTAGACCTTCCGGGGTACCCCGCCGACATCGTCCGGTTCTACCTCGCTTATCTATTCGCGGCCGTCTTCTTCCCGAGCACCGCCAACAAATGCCCCCAGCGACTGCTATCGTATCATGACAACTTGGATGACCTCGACACCTATGCATGGGGCAAAGTCATGGATGACTTCATCATCTCCTCCGTCAAGGCCACATTCTAGCGGCTCAAGAGGAAGGTGCGGGATGTGGGACGACGTGTGAATGATATGTACCTAAGCGACTGCACCTTGGTGCTAATTGTACGAACCTTCACTTTCATTTTTTTGAATATCGATTCCCCCATTCTTACTCTAATCTGTAAGTTGTTTCCGTTTTAATTCTAAGGTTTTGTTTTACAAGCATAAGCGGTGGAAGATACCCGCTGAGCCCGGCGCATTTCTCTGGGTCCGTAGATGACTAGGGACAACCGCAAACCGTCGAGTGGGGCTTGAGGAGGTTGTCAAGAAAATGCCCAACACAGATGTAATGGATTTTTCAACCTCATTTAAGTTCCATTCGAAGGAATTCTTCTTTGTCAAAGACTCTGGTTTTTTATATGAATTACGTTGTTTGTGTGCATTATTGGTTGTAGATTTCTTAAGGATCCCTTACGTTTTCTTGAAGAATAATCTGATAAGTTACGAATTATTTCATATGAATGCCTTTGTTTTTTGAGGTATTCCTGTTGATTGCAATGAATTCCTTACGTATATAAATTTTCTGCCCTCTGTCTAAGGATTCCTCTTCATTTGGCCGAGACACATAAAGTATGTCTATTGTTAATTTGTTTTAAAGGTTTATCCCTCTCTCGCGATCTCTGATTCTGACCGGGCTAGTATTTCTTTGGTGGAGACTCAACTTGTGGTTGAAGACCTGCCCAACTTAGAGGAAGAAGAAATCTTCTCGGAGCCTGAGGTGGAATCGCTCGAAAAGGTGAGAAGGGACAAGCGGGTGATGAAGAAGGCGAAAGGCACCAAGCAGTTCGTTGTCTCCTTCCCTGCTGAGCCAATACGTTCAACTCCTCCTGCGCCACGGTCGGGACTACGGGCCATTCAAGAAATCGATGTGCTGATGCAAAATGTGGTTCGAAGTATGACCCACGAATTCCATGCTGGATACGAGGCAATGGAAGCAAGATTGCGAACGCACTGCGATACAGTGCTTCACGATCGGGACGTTATGGTCCGCAATGAATTGAGTACTATACATAGAGATCTAGAAGATTGAAGAAAAGATCAAGATGATCCAAAAAGAGTAACAGAAGAACTAAGAAAGGAGCAAGAACATCTAAGAAAAGGGCAAGAAGATATACGGGTGTTTGTCATGAATATGAATGCCGGTGAGAGGGTGCTTTGGTCGTCGGCTATCTTGGATGCAACCGTGCCCGTGGAGTGCGTCATGGATCTCCCGCCAACAACAGTGGGAGCTACTGTTGAGAAAGCGGCGTAGGTATACTACAAATTGTCAAGGCACACTGGTCTACTCTATCCTTATTATTTCTTGGTTTTCATTTTCTCTTTTTATTTTCAGATTCCTGAGTATCCCCGCAAACTTTTGTCATCCCAAGAAAACCTCGCTATTGACCCTCTAATCGACATGCTAGAAGGGTAAGATGTTTGTCGGGGTGGGGGGCCGAGTCGATTCGTTCTATTCTGGAATATTTTCATTCAGCATTTTTCTGTATTTCGATTGTGATTACCTAAGTTATTCCTCTGTTAAATATTACATAAAGCAATCGCTGTCGGTTCTAATTACATCTTTGTATGTTATATTTTTTGTTCTTTGAATTTTTCAGGGCCGTCATATGGGAGTCTCCCGGAACGCACGTTCTTATGAAGGCTATCATTGAGTTGCTTGGTGTTGTCGATATCGATGAGAGCATCATATCCGTGCGGCAGGAAATGTATTCACGTAGGCAAGATGAAGAGCCTATGAAATACAATAGAATCGTTTTCGCAAAACATGTATATCGCTGTAAGAAATTATGCTGCTGATGAGTGCATGAAAGTGCACTCTGAACAGTCTTATAACCATCTCAATTGCTAGATTATTATCCTTAAGCAACATCTTTATTACTATTTTTATATCTATATGTTGCTACACATAGTTGTTTGGAAAATGCAGGAAATCGGAGCTAAAAGAAGCTGAAAAGAGTATATGGATCAACTTCAAAAATTAAACTGTACCTGCTCATGTAGAACTAGATGATTTTCCATACATGGTTGGAAATCTCTTGAAGTCTAGATTCTGGAGAATTTTACGGTTCGTGATTTCGAGTTTTCTAGAGGAAGTTACGGCAATTTTAGTACCGATGGCGCAGTCTGAATGGCAGAACAGAAAATACATTGGAAGTCCGATCGATCCGACACCCAGAGTCTGATCGATTGGACTACGAAGAAACGTGACAGAACATATATTTTTCAGCCATACGGGGTCCGATCGATCCCTCCATCCCTCCTACGGGGTCCGATCGATCCGACACCCATAGTCCGATCGATCGGACTCAGGAATAGCCAAAAACAGTGGATTTTTACGCAACGGATCGATCCGACATCTAAAGTCCGATCGATCCGACTTTCCCAGTGAAGAAAATCAACGGTTTAGATCTAATCCGTGGATGGAGAGACTTTGGGGCTATAAAGAGGAAACTTAGGGCTAATCAAAGGGGACTTCTTGGACGTTTTTGGAGGCTCTTTTCTGGACATTTCCCAAAGCAAGAAGATGAAGGAAGCTCCATCCATGGCCGAGTAATCCGCGGGCATGGCGGACGGATGATCTAGCGAGGACTAGGGCTTCTTCTCCAACAATGGTTCATAGTTTTTAATCTTCATTGTTAAACTCTTTTCTATGTATTGGATCTTCAAATATTATTTTCAGATTATAGATTTCTATGTGGATGATTAATCTTATGAATCCAGTCATGCTTCTTTCATGATCTTATAATTCCATAGTCTTCTCTATTGATTCTCCTACCGAGTCTCGTGAGACCTTTGCTATGCATTGCCCGTAGTGACAGCTGGTATTGTGTATTCTTAGGGATCTGGTTAGACAAGGTTGGGGCTCTATCCCGAGGAATCTTTGCTATGCATTGCCGATTGTGAGAGTTGGTATTGTGTATTCTTAGAGATCCAGTTAGATAGAGTTAGGGCTTTGTCCCGATGAACTTTTGCTGCGCGTTGCCTGTAGTGACAGCCGGTATCGTGTATTCTTAGGTTTGGTTGGATGAAGTTAGAACTATAAAAAGGAAGAACTAATCATAGTAAGAGACATTTATATATTTTGTTAGGTTTATAGTTCCATATCTTCCTGTTAAATTGATTGGGATGTGAATCCCTTAACTGAGTATTATATGAACCATTGAGAAGAGAAGAACCTAAATCCGAGTGAAGTGATTCCTGAAGCCTAGCCTTATCAAAATCCTTATATCTCTAGTTAACTTTATCTTATCATTACATCTTCGATCTCTTTTCTTAACTTTTATCGCTCTTGATTGTTTTCGATATATTGTTATCTGTGTTTCTGGTTCTTTCCTGCTTGTCTCGCTGTGCGTGACACATTTGAGCGACATCAAAAATTGGCGCCGTTGCCGGGGAGACGGTTCAGAAAAGCGCCAGAATCATCAGATCACGATGATTGAAGACATCGAAGGCGGTATCTTTGTTTCCTTTTCTTTGGATTTTTATTTCTTTTTCCTTAGTTTTCTTTATTTTCTTTTTAGTTTTATTTTGATTTTTCGTTTTACTTTTACCTGTTAAAAAAAACTGACCAAAAAAAAAACTGAAAAAAAAAGAGGATGGAAAATGAATAATATCAATACTATTTGAGATCATGTTCTATGAAGTCGAGAGATGGAATGTCTCAAATAACAGTTCGTAAGAAAAGCATATACGAATTGAGAGAGGAGAATAGAACGAGTCATGTTTCTGCCAATGAGTATCTTCCTAATTATATGATTAACGCATTGAAAACAAAGATTTCATCCTTTGCACAGAAGGATGATGAGACATTATGTGATGCATGGCAGCGATTTAACAGCTTAATAGCTTCATGCTCTCAACATGGTTATCCTAGTTGGTGTTTAGTTAGCTATTTTTACTATGGATTAACTGAGCATGAATGTCAAATTCTTGAAACAAGATGCAAGGGTGAGTTTTTGCAGATTGATCCTGATGAAACTATGAAGCACTTGGATGAGCTTGTTGAGACGACTCATACACAGACAGTTCCGGAGCGTTGGGATGATTATCATGGCCATATCACTGCCAAATTCTACAAGCATCCCAATGTCGCCTCAACGTCCAACAGCTATCTGCAACACAATGAGCCTTTCTACTCTTATCCTAGTGCTTATGATGATTATGTGCATGATACTTATGTTGCCACTTCCCATGATGTGAATGTTGATGAGCCTAACACGTATGATGCATGTGTCGATGACTTTAGTGCTTGTGATGCATACATCCATGATTTTAATGCTTATGGTGCACATGCTCAAGATGTTCATGTTGATGATGCATATGCTCATGACTGTAGTGCTAGTGTGCATGTTCAAAATTCTAGTCCTATTGATGCACAAGCTATTGATTCTAATGTGTGTGATGCATATGCACATGATTTTAGCACTCATACCCATGCTCATGATACTAACATTCACTATGCGTATACTCATGATTCCAATGTTAGTAATGCACATGTTCATGCCTCTGATGCTGAAAATGCACATGTTTCTACTCAACTTTCTGTGGCAGAGATTTTGGACTTACTTAAGGAGGCTAAAACCAAGCCTAATTTTGACTCTTTCATTCTGCAGTTACTTATGAAGGACGAGGAGAAAGCACGCCAACTATGCGAGGTAATCACATCTTTTAGCGTGCATCAAGTCGGATCGACACATCAAATGGAAGAAGACGAAGTACTCCAGTATGGGCCGGTCAGCAACGAGGAAGATCTAGACGACTACCCAGGCCACCACGACCAGGTATTCGTTGATCCTCCATCGGCTGAACTTCAAGTCATTGCTTCTAAGCCGCGAGATATATTTCCAGTGTTTATTTCATCTCCTTGGATAGTCAGGAAGAACATGACCTTGATAGATATTTTTAAACTTCGACGGATTTATTTCCGATTCTGTGATCTTACCATCCTTGGCCAGGAGCATGATGACATTATTGATAGGTCATTGGATGAGTCACTGACACTTGAGCACAATGATGACACATATTTCTATTTGAGAGATCTAGATATTTTGTTTATTGGTGTTAGAATGCAAAAGCTAGTTCTCCTACTTGTAATATGCCACTTGGATTCACACGATGAATTACCCTTGGTGATACTACTAAGGTTAACCCTTCAGATCATGACACTTAATGATTTTGCATATCATCGTGCTAGGGCACGGCCGCCAAGGGCGCGGTTAAAAATCCATGTCTTATATATAGTAGTTTAGTTTGCTCGATTTGCTTTCTTCTATGCTTGAGAATGCTTGAATTATTTTTATGTTGTGTGCTTGCATGTTTGCTTTTGTTTTTGGTTTGTTTTGCTTTTGTTCTTAGGTGCTCGATCAGTCCCCGTTTTCCCGTGGAGAACATTGTCACTGATCACCTATCAAGGTTGATGGTGGAAGTAGCGAAAAATGAGTCACCAATCATGAATGACTTCCCTGATGAGCAACTCTTTTCAGTTGCACGGCTGCCCTGGTATGCGCACATTGTTAATTACTTAGCGACAGGTGAGATCCCTTCCTTTTGGAGTACGCAGGATAAACGCAGATTTTTTGTTGAGGTAAAGAAATTTTATTGGGATGATCCTTGTCTGTTTAAGTATTGTCCTGACCAGATTATGCGTCGTTGTGTCCCAGATTATGAAATCGAAAGCATCATTACATTCTGTCACTCTCATGCATGTGGAGGCCATTTTTCGATGAAAAAGACTGCTGCTAAAATTCTTCAATTTGGTTTTTACTGGCCTACTATGTTTCGTGATGTTAATATTTTCAACAAATCCTGTGATAGATGCCTAACACTAGGAGCTTTATCTAGGAGACATATGATGCCTTTGAACCCAATTCAAGCTGTAGAGATTTTTGATTGTTGGGGTATAGACTTTATGGGACCCTTTCCTTCTTCTTTTGGCTATTTATATATATTGTTGGCTGTGGAATACGTTTCTAAGTGAGTGGAGGCTATTGCATGTAGGAATAACTATCATTCCACTGTCATCAAGTTTCTTAAAGAGCATATTTTATCCCAGTTTGGTACTCCTAGAGTTATTATTAGTGACCAGGGATCACACTTTTGTAACCGCTCTTTTGAGGCTTTGATGCGCAGGTATGGAGTTACACATAAGATTTCCACTGCTTATCATCCACAGACGAATGACCAAGCTGAATTAGCCAATAGAGAGATAAAGCAAATCTTGGAGAAGACAGTGAGCCCCAACCGAAAGGACTGGTCCTTGAGGCTGTCATATGCGTTATGGGCCTATCGCACTGCCTACAAGACTACTCTGGGGATGTCGCCGTTTCGCCTTGTTTATGGAAAACCATGCCATCTTCCAGTCGAATTAGAACATAAGGCATATTGGGCTATTAAGTCACTAAATTTTACTTTGGATGCTGCAGGTCAGAATCGGAAACTCCATCTGTCTGAGTTGGAGGAACTCAGGAATGATGCTTATGAGAACTCCAGGATCTTCAAGGCAAAGACAAAGGCCTACCATCACAAGAAGATCCTGCGGAAGACGTTTACAGTCGGACAGCAAGCTTATCTGTATGAAGCACGACTGCATCTCCATCCTGGGAAGTTGCGATCACGCTGGACAGGCCCCTTTACTGTTAGCAGAGTCTTTGATTATGGGGCTGTGGAAGTTGAAGACCCAAAAGATGGGAGGCTGTTGAAGGTTAATGGACAGCGCTTGAAACAGATTCCAGAGAAAGCGGACCCTGAGGAGCACACCGTTTCTCTCGTAGACCCTGTCTACGAGGGATGATCTTTCTCCTATCTATCACTTCCCTTTTTGATTAGGTTAGGTTGTTTTAGTTTGTTTGCTTTCATTCTCATTTGCTTTTGTTTGCTATTTTATATTTTTAGGATGCCTGGACTTCCTTCTTCCTTGCTTGAGAAAGTCGGCCACAATGGAGAGCCCTGTGCAAGATTTCAGATATTCTGTCAGGTGGCCTCGCTCTTATTTCGATTTCCTATTCTTATTTATGCTATATATGAAAAGTCAGCCAACACTCTTCTGCTTATTTATATGATTAGCACACATTGAGGACAATGTGAGTTTCAGGTTGGGGGGTGTAGGCATACATGATCTCATGCATGCTACCTTATGAAGTTTAATAGTGTTGAATTGAGTATGTTACTAGAAATTGTACATGAGCTGAAATTTTTAGGCTTATTATGCATGTTGCTTTCACATGGATTGACCAATACATTGATTGCATGCGTGATAACCTGAAAGTATAACATCATGTGATCCACACACGAACACTTTATGTGCAGTGGCGATTATACTCACCAGAGGAATGAGCATGCTATTGTTAATCTAGACCATGATTTCAGCATTAGCTAGTGTTGAGTATTGCATGCAGAAAGAAAAAAAGAGAGAGTGAAAAAGTTCTGGAGCTTGATCAAGCTGTGCCTAAACAACTATTAGGTGATCTACTGAAAAGAAAAGAAACTATTAAGTGTTTTGCTAAGTAACCGGGTCTCTGCGCCTCAAGAAGCGGAGAGTGCTCGCGTAAAAAGGCAAAGTGTCTGATAGTTGAGAAAAAAAAAGAGAAAAAAACAAGAAAGACCATGCTGTACTTAAAGTGCGAGGGTTGGATGATTGGTCATGAAGATAGTAGTGTGTTTGGACTAATGGTGGGTAGAAGTTACTTCTACACGTAACATTTATTTGTCACATCACATGTGTTCTTCTGGATGGTGATTAGCAAGCTTGATGTGTAGAAGTTGATTTCATGTGTTAGTAGTATGTGTATGAGTATAAGAAGTTCCCATGCTCTGTACTGCATAAAACACTATTGACTTGATAAGGTAGAATTTTTATCATGCATGTCTACATCTTGAACCGTTAGTGTACTTGATTATATTCTATACGCTTTGAATCGCTAGAAACTAGCAATAAGCTGGTTGGGGGGTGTGATGAGTGCATGAAAGTGCACTCTGAACAGTCTTATAACCATCTCAATTGCTAGATTATTATTCTTAAGCAACATCTTTATTACTATTTTTATATCTATATGTTGCTTCACATAGTTGAAAAGAGCTAAAAGAAGCTGAAAAGAGTATATAGATCAACTTCAAAAATTAAACTGTACCTACTCATGTAGAACCAAATGATGTGCCATATATGGTTGGAAAGCTCTTGAAGTCTAGATTCTGGAGAATTTTACGGTTCGTGATTCCGAGTTTTCTAGAGGAAGTTACGGCAATTTTAGTACCGATGGCGCAGTCTGAATGGCAGAACAGAAAATACGCTGGAAGTCCGATTGATCCGACACCCAGAGTCCAATCGATCGGATTACACAGAAACGTGACAGAACATATATTTTTCAGCCATACGGGGTCCGATCGATCCCTCCATCCCTCCTACGGGGTCCGATCGATCCGACACCCATAGTCCGATCGATCGGACTCGGGAATAGCCAAAAACAGTGGATTTTTACGCAACGGATCGATCCGACACCTAAAGTCCGATCGATCCGACTTTCCCAGTGAAGAAAATCAACGGTTTAGATCTAATCCGTTGATGGAGAGACTTTGGGGCTATAAATAGGAAACTTAGGGCTAATCAAAGGGGGCTTCTTGGACGTTTTTGGAGGCTCTTTTCTGGACGTTTCCCAAAGGAAGAAGATGAAGGAATCTCCATCCATGGCCGAGTAATCCGCGGGCATGGCGGACGGATGATCTAGCGAGGACTAGGGCTTCTTCTCCAACAATGGTTCATAGTTTTTAATCTTCACTGTTAAACTCTTTTCTATGTATTGGATCTTCAAATATTATTTTCAGATTATAGATTTCTATGTGGATGATTAATATTATGAATCCAGTCATGCTTTTTTCATGATCTTATAATCCCATAGTCTTCTCTATTGATTCTCCTACCGAGTCTCGTGAGACCTTTGCTATGCATTGCCCGTAGTGACAGCTAGTATTATGTATTCTTAGGGATCTGGTTAGACAAGGTTGGGGCTCTATCCTGATGAATCTTTGTTATTCATTGCCGATTGTGAGAGTTGGTATTGTGTATTCTTAAAGATCCGGTTAGATAGAGTTAGGGCTTTGTCCCGATGAACTTTTGCTGCGCGTTGCCTGTAGTGACAGCCGGTATCGTGTATTCTTAGGTTTGGTTGGATGAAGTTAGAACTATAAAAAGGACGAACTAATCGTAGTAAGAGACATTTATATATTTTGTTATGCTTCTTTCATGATCTTGTAATCCCATAGTCTTCTCTATTGATTCTCCTACCGAGTCTCATGAGACCTTTGCTATGCATTGCCCGTAGTGACAGCTGGTATTGTGTATTCTTAGGGATCTGGTTAGACAAGGTTGGGGCTCTATCCCGAGGAATCTTTGCTATGCATTGCCGATTGTGAGAGTTGGTATTGTGTATTCTTAGAGATCCGGTTAGATAGAGTTAGGGCTTTGTCCCGATGAACTTTTGCTGCTCGTTGCCTGTAGTGACAGCCGGTATCGTGTATTCTTAGGTTTGGTTGGATGAAGTTAGAATTATAAAAATGAAGAACTAATCGTAGTAAGAGACATTTATATATTTTGTTAGGTTTATAGTTCCATATCTTCCGGTTAAGGTGATTGGGATGTGAATCCCTTAACTGAGTATTATATGAACCATTGAGAAGAGAAGAACCTAAATCCGAGTGAAGTGATTCCTGAAGCCTAGCCTTATCAAAATCCTTATATCTCTAGTTAACTTTATCTTATCATTACATCTTCGATCTCTTTTCTTAACTTTTATCGCTCTTGATTGTTTTCGATATATTGTTATCTGTGTTTCTAGCTCTTTCCTGCTTGTCTCTCTGTGGGATTCGACCTCTCTTATGTTATACTGCACCGCGACCGCTATGCGTGACACATTTGAGTGACATCAACTGCTCAGTCTCTTCAAGTATCATTTATTTCTGTATGAAAATCCTTTTCTGACGCCGATTATCTGTTGTAGCAAGAGTTGATGTTCGGCGACTCAAATGTTGCTCGCAATTTGGTAGAGTCGGTTCTAACCGAGAGACAGCTAGATGATGTCCGGTATTGGATGATTCCGATATATGACATGGAACACAGGCATTTGTTGGTGTTAGACATCGATGAAGCATGTTTCCAGCACTACAATTCCCTCTGTGGTGAAAATTATAGAGGTCAAGCGAGGATGGTGGTATAAACGACGTCACCACCCTTGATAGTTTTTTCTTCTTTTTTTGTCATTGGAGTTACTAAATTACTTGGCTTTTGATTGTAGGCTGAATTTGTGTCTCCGATCGTTCGGAATGCATACCGAGGATTGTTTAAGATGGAACAATTGCAGAGAGATTGGCCCGTCCTAGACATGCCATCCATACCGAAGCCAATTAACTCGTAAATTCGTGCTTTCTATATCTTTCTTTTTATAAGGATTTCATGATGTTTTCCCCTCTTTAGCTGTCTTTCGAATCGTAATCCATTTCTTTCATAAAGGAATCTTCAATGAAAGTCTATATGTTACTACGTTATTGCTATAAAAAATTACATTCTTATCATTGTAACGTAGACAGGATTGTGGGGCGTTCTTGCTGCAGTACGAAGACTGCATCCAATCAGAGAAGCCTCTTGACTTCTGTCAGGATGATATGCCAAGGATAAGAGCCCAACTCGCAGCTGCCATTATCTGTGATGGTGTTGACAGATGGAATGCACGGAAGAATGAAGGAGGCCATCCCGCAAGATGAACAACTATTTGAGATGATTTTTTATTCCTTTACTATAAAATTGTAAAACATTAAACATTAATTTATATAACACATTGATTTTTGGATTACTATAATTCATTGCATTTCATTATAGCTCCCGAGTATTAGTCCTCGTTGTGTCTATGAAATAGTCCCGACCACCCGCCCTCTCTCCCTCCCTCCCTCACTCTCTCTATCCTCCAATCTCTCCGCTGCATCTAGCCCTCTGTTCTTCCACTCTCTCCTACTCGCTTCCTCTGTCACCATCTCTCTCTTCCGTGAATCAAGGTCCCTACCTCCGGGCAAGTCCTCCGTGATGGGGCTTTCCTCATGATGAGAATTGACGGCTGTGCGAGGAAGCACAGACGATGGTGACACCACTTGATGGGATTTTGGTGGTGAATGGGATCACCAAAACCCCTCAATAATGGCCTCTCCAATGGCCAAACAAGAAAGGAGATCAAGAATCCAAACCAAAATAAGAACACAAGATTTACGTGGACAACCTCACAGCAAGAGACTGAGAGAAAAAAAACCACTGGGCGGAGGAGAAGGATTTCACTATGAATCAAGAATTTCAGGGCTCTTCTAAAGAAGATAGGATTCTCTCCCTAGAGCTTCTTTCTCTTTCTCAAAAAAGAAGCTCTCTCTGTTTTTATCCAAAAGCTCAAAAAAAAATTCTCTCTACCCCTAACTCATAACTCGTTTTTATAGATGTTTACTGTTGATCCTAACCTTGTTTTGATGATGCCAGTATACATTAAATGATAAAATATATGTTTAATAATATTACCCTTTTAATTGGAGATATTAAATTCAATATTAAAGCTATTTTGTACTCACGGTCGATGCAAGGATCGACCGTGGGAATGGGACGGTCGATCCATGGATCGACCGTGATGAATGATTCATACATGGCTATATGCGTATTGACGCGACGGTCGATCGGTGCATCGACCGTCGGAAGCGTTTTTCTTGACAGAGGCTCACGGACGATGCGACGGTCGATGTGGCGATCGACCGTGGTGCATCAATGAAGAATGTGAAGAAGCGACGGTCGATCGGTGCATCGACCCTGAGAAGCATTTTTCTTCACAGAGACGGACGGTCGATGCGACGGTCGATGCGGCGGTCGACCGTGGCGCATATATGAAGAAAAGTCAAGGAGCGACGGTCGATCAGAGCATCGACCCTGGGAAGCGACCTTCTCAACAGAGGCTCACGAACAATGTGACGGACGATGTCACGGTCGACCGTGAGAGCGACGGACGATGCGTGGATCGACCGTCGACCAAAAAGGCTGAGTTTTTTATACGTGACGGACGATGGATGGATCGACCGCCAGGAGTACGCAGAGTAAAAAACTAGCTGTTGGAGAGTTGCAGGGAGCCGTTGGGGCTTCTTGTTGAGCTGGTTGAAGCCCATCTATAAGTAGTCTCTTCATGTAAACTTGCCATAACTTTCATCATTATTATTGAGATCATTTGAGCAAGTTCTAGGAAAGATTTCTACTTATTCTCCTTAGGCTTAAACCTTTGTAAATCTTCTTCAAGTGTGAAGAAGTAACTTGAGAGTTGTTCAACAGTAGTTGGCTGTGATTGTAAGGTCACCAAGCACCAGGAAGCTTGGGGGAAGAGCTTGTAAGGGATTTGCAAGTAGTGGAACCTCAAGGAGAGCCTTGAGTGAAGTGGACGTAGACCAAGAGTTGGGTCGAACCACTATAAAACGGTGTCATCTCTCTAACTCTCTTTACTGTATTCTTGCATGCCTCCTTGCTTTAGTTTCATCTCATCTACAAGCATTTAAAGTGTAGTTTCTTTACTATTTGATTTTTCCATTAAACTAGATTTTCGAAAAGAGTCCAATTCACCCCCTATTGGACCTTCAATTGGTATCAGAGCTAGGTCTCTAATTTAGTGGTGTAACAACCCTTAGAGGATCCTATCTAGACATGGAAAACATAGAGGGACAAGCTACCAATAGGCCACCCTACTTCAATGGTTCAAACTACAACTATTGGAAAACAAAGATGGAAATCTTTGTTCAGTCCATGGACTATGAGGCATGGTTGGTTATAGAGGATGGACCTTATGTCCCTACCAAAATTGTTGATGGGAAAGATGTCCCAAAGACAAAGAGTGACTACACCCCAATTGACCTCAAAAACCTTCAAATTAATGCCAAGGCCAAAAGCTTTCTATTTTGTGCCCTTAGCCCTAGTGAATTCAATAGGGTCTCCACATGCAAATCAGCAAAGGAGATATGGGATAAGCTTGAGGTTACATATGAGGGAACTAGCCGGGTCAAGGAGTCAAAAATCAGTATGCTTGTACATGACTATGAACTCTTTTGCATGAAGAATGATGAAACTATTAGTGAGATGTTTACACGTTTTACTAATATATTAAATATGCTTGAATCTCTTGGAAGAACTTATGCTAACGATGAGGTTGTGAGGAAGATTCTTAGGTGTCTACCTAAGTCTTGGGATCCTAAAGTGACAGCGATCGAGGAAGCCAAGGATCTATCCAAACTGCCACTAGATGAGCTCATGGGTTCCCTCATGACCTATGAGATGAACTTGAAGAGGAGCAACGAAGAGGGGGACAAAAAGAAGAAGACGGTTGCCTTCAAGTCATCTAGCAAAGACTCATCCGATTCAAGTGATGGAGATGACGATGAGGAGTTGGCGATGATATCAAGAAGAATACAAAAGATCTTCAAACGCCAAGGAGGAAAGAAATTCTTCAAGAAGAAATTCTCCAAAGGTGAAAAATACAATCCTACTTCTTCTAACTCAAATGAAATAATATGTTATGAGTGTAGGAAGCCCGGACACATCAAGTTTGATTGCCCTCAACTCAAGAAGCCTTCAAAGAAGGAGTTCAATAGAAGGAAGGCAATGGTGGCTACTTGGGGAGAAAGCGATGTTGAGACTTCATCCGATGAAGAAGAACAAGAGGTAGCCAACATATGCTTAATGGCACATGGAGATGAGGAAGAAGAAGAAAAAGAGGTAGAGGATGACCTTGCATTTGAAGAACTCTTTGATGCTTATCATGCTTTAGCAAATGATTTCAAATTCCTGAAAAAGAAATACTATGCTAATTGTAAGGACTTGAAGAAAGTAGAAGAAGAAAAAGTAGATGCCATGCATAAGATTGAAACTTTAGAAAAAGAAAATAAATGCATGCTAGAGAACAAGTCTTGTGACACAAATGACACACTTGAGGATGAACTCAAGGACACTCAATATGAGCTCACCATATTGAAAAATACAAATTATGATATGCAAAGAGAACTTATCTTCTTGAGGAAATCCAAGAGAGATATCACTCTAGAGGTTAATGACCTAAAAATCACTATAGCCAAATTTGTGAAGAGTAGAGATAAACTAGATGAGATCCTTGATAGCCAAAGGAACTCCTTGAACAAGGAAGGAATTGGCTACAACCCTAGGAAGGTGAACAACCAAAAGAAGACTAACTTTATTAAAGCTTCTTCTCATCCTCCTAAGGTAACACAAGGACCTACATGTCATTATTGTTGCAAAGTAGGTCACATTGCACCTAGTTGCTATCTCATGAAGAATGCTAATGCTAAGAAAATCTGGTCACCTAGATATTCTTCTTCTCTTATGCATAGTACTAATGCAAATGGACCCAAAAAGATTTGAGTACCAAAAATCAAGGTTTGATCTCCTATTTGTAGGATTGCATGAGATCCAAGATCAAGACCAACTCAAAGGCTAAAAGATGGTACCTTGATAGTGGATGCTCAAGACATATGACGGGTGAAAGGAGCATGTTCTCAACCCTTCAACCTAAAGATGGAGGAATGGTGACTTTTGGCGATAATGGGAAAGGAAAAATTATTGGCATTGGCAATATTGGTAAAACCTCTTCCATTATTATTGAAAATGTTCTCTTAGTTGAAGGTTTGAAGCATAACTTGCTTAGCATTAGTCAACTATGTGATAGAGGTAACAAAGTTATTTTTGAAGATTCAAAATGCTATGTTAAAAATGCTCATAGTGATAAAATCTTGCTAGTAGGACATCGTGATGGTAATGTATACACATTTTATCTTAATGATCTTGTTTGCCATGATGATCTATGTCTTAGTGCTTTAAATGAAAATTCTTGGTTATGGCATAGAAGGCTTGGGCATGCTCACATGGATTTAATATCCAAACTTTCTCGAAAAGACCTTGTTCTTGTACTTCCCAAGATCAAATTTGAGAAAGACAAGATTTGTGATGCATGTCAAAGAGAAAAACAAGTAAAATCCTCTTTCAAGTCTAAAGATGTAGTTTCTACCACAAGAGCACTAGAACTGATTCATATGGACCTTTTTGGGCCTACTAAACCAACTAGCTTAGGTGGTAGCTCATATGGATTTGTGTTAGTAGATGACTACACTAGATTCACATGGGTGATTTTCCTTGTACACAAAGATGAAGTCTTTGACGAATTCACTAACTTTTGTAGAAGAGTCCAAAATGAGAAAGGTATTCTCATTACATGCATTAGAAGTGATAATGGAGGAGAATTCAAGAACTCCCTTCTAGAAAAGTTTTGTAATGACAACGGGATTTCCCATAACTTCTCTTCACCTAGAACCCCTCAACAAAATGGTGTTGTTGAAAGGAAGAATAGAACCCTACAAGACATGGCTAGAACTTTATTATGTGAAAATAATCTTCCCAAGTATTTTTGGGCCGAAGCAATCAATACCTCTTGCCATGTGATAAATAGAGTAACCTTGAGACCCATCTTGAAGAAAACCCCCTATGAGCTTTGGAAAGGAAGAATTCCAAATATTGGGTACTTTAGAGCTTTTGGGTGTAAATGTTTTATCTTGAACAATGGCAAGGATACTCTTGGAAAATTTGATGCTAGATCCGATGAAGGAGTCTTTCTTGGGTATTCGGGAAGAAGTAAGAGTTATAGAGTATTCAATAAAAGGACTTTGGTGGTTGAAGAATCAATGCATGTGACATTTGATGAAATGATTTTAATTCCTAATAGAATTGATAATGGTAAAGATGAGGAAATCCCAAATGACAAATCAAAAGACTTATTGGATGAAACCCAAAATGATGTTGAAGAATTGAATGTTAGATTTGAGGAATCTCTTGAGATTATACCTAGTGATCAACATCATGAGTTGCCAAAGGATTGGAAGTATGCATCTTCGCACCCAAAGGAATTAATAATTGGTGAACCATCAAGAGGAATCCAAACTAGATCTTCTTTAAATACTTGTGCAAATCTAGCCTTCCTATCTCAAATTGAGCCTAAAACGATAGAGGAAGCACTAGAGGATGATCATTGGATCCTAGCAATGCAAGAAGAGTTGAATCAATTTGAAAGAAATGAAGTTTGGAATTTGGTACCTAGACCTCATGATCATCCCGTTATAGGTACTAAATGGGTGTTTAGAAACAAGATGGATGAATCGGGAACAATTACAAGGAATAAAGCTAGACTAGTTGCAAAAGGGTTCAATCAACAAGAAGGAATTGATTTTGATGAGACTTTTGCACCGGTAGCTAGACTTGAGGCAATAAGACTACTTCTAGCTTTTGCATCTTACAAAGATTTCAAATTATATCAAATGGATGTTAAGAGTGCCTTCTTGAATGGTTTACTAAAAGAAGAAGTCTATGTTGAACAACCCCCCGGTTTTGAAGACTATAAATTGAGGGATCATGTATTCAAACTCACTAAAGCCTTATATGGATTAAAACAAGCTCCTAGAGCTTGGTATGAAAGGCTTAGCAAATTCTTGATGGATAATGATTTTTGTAGAGGAAAAATTGATACTACATTGTTTACCAAATCAAAAGGCAAAGACTTGCTCTTGGTTCAAATTTATGTTGATGATATCATTTTTGGTTCTACAAATGATAAACTTTGTGAAGAATTTTCCACATGCATGCAAAGTGAGTTTGAGATGAGTTTAATGGGTGAACTCAATTATTTTCTTGGTTTACAAATCATGCAAACTCGAGGAGGGATCTTTATTAATCAAGCTAAATACACTAGAGACCTACTCAAGAAATATGAGTTTGTAGAATCCAAAATTTATAGAACCCCCATGTGTACAACACTAAAGCTAGACAAAGATGAAGATGGGAAACCCGTTGAACAAACACTTTATAGAGGGATGATTGGGTCTTTACTCTATTTGACCGCTAGTAGGCCGGACATCATGTTTACTGTTTGCCTTTGTGCAAGATATCAATCATGTCCTAAGGAATCTCATTTAGTTGCGGTCAAGAGGATCTTTAGATATCTAATAGGAACCCAAAATTATGGTTTGTGGTATCCTAGAAGATCATCCTTTGATCTAATTGACTACTCCGATGCGGATTTTGCCGGATGTAGACTTGATAGAAAAAGCACAAGTGGCACATATCACTTTCTTGGTCATGCACTTGTTTCTTGGTTTTCCAAGAAGCAAAATTCAGTTGCTTTATCCACCGCCAAAGCGGAATATATTGCGGCGGGTAGTTGTTGTGCACAATTGCTTTGGATGAAAATGCAATTGGAAGATTATGAAATACATGTAGGAAAAATGCCCATTAGATGTGACAACACTAGTGCCATAAATTTATCTAAAAATCCCATCTTGCATTCTAGAACAAAGCACATAGAGATTAGACATCATTTCCTTCGTGATCATGCACAAAAAGGAGACATTGCACTTGAGTTTGTTAGCACCGAACATCAAATTGCTGATATTCTAACCAAACAGTGAAGACAGAATTCTCTATCTACTAAGGGAGCTTGGGATGTCCAATGGATGTCGAAAATAAACGAGCTAAAAGGAAAAGGTATGGTCACCTCTTTAACTGCTTTTCATACCATATTCTACTTGAATGCTCAATTTTGGTAAATTAAGTTAATATTATGATTAATGAGTGATTTTTGTCTCATAATATTTAGTTACACGTGCTTGCAAAGATTTGTGATGTTTTGATTTAAAAATGATTTTAAATTGAATTTCAAAACTCACTTTCTGGGGATGACGGTCGATCCAGCCTTCTTGACGGTCGACCGTGCGTACCTTCGCACTGGACGGTCGACAGCAAAGTTCCTCGGATCGACCGTGGGATGTAACTTTCAGACCCATTGTGTGCCACGGTCGACCGCCAACTTCGTTGGATCGACCGTGCGACAAAATATGTGCGACGGTCGACCGCCAAGTCTTCGGATCGACCGTGCGACATTTTTTTTGAAACACAATGCTCGCGACGGTCGACCGCCAAGATCCTACGGTCGACCGCCACGGCCCGTGTGACAACTTAAGTCGGGGCTTTTAAGTCTTTTCCACTCAAATCTCTCCTTATAACTCCCGATCAACCCCTTCACTCATTTCCCTGGTTCGACCGTGCCCTAGTTTCTCAAAACACCCGCAGCCAACACTCCTCCTCCTCTCTCTCTCAAGCCGATCTCCTCTTCCCCACTCAAAACCCTAACAAGCTGGAGATGCCTTGTACCAAGAATGTTGGCCCTCCTTCACCTGAGGAACCAAGTGCACCTGGGAAACGGAAAAAGGCAGTCGCGAAGAAGCCATCCGGAGCAAAGAAAGCCAAAGGAGCTCAAGGAGGTTCTTCATCCAATCTTCAACCTACCCCTTCCTATGACGAGTACTTCTTCCTAGACATGAAGAGGTATAAATCCTGGCCTGATTTTAAGGACAAGTTTGTAGTCTCGGGTAGAGCCTTACAACTGCCTTTAAACAAAAAACACGTAGTAGAAAAATTCTTCACTGATATGGGATGGGACAAATTCCTAGAGATGCCTCAACACATCTATCCTGAAATGATTAGGTATTTTTATTGCAATATGAGTGAGGATATAGATGATGAGGGGTATGTAGCTATTACTAGCTATGTCTATGGTAATGAAATCAAAATTACCATAGAATGGTTGAATGAGCTACTTAATGCACCTAATTCAGGAGAGTGCATTTACTTTACTTCCCATGAGGATTTAAATAGAGCTGATCATGATAAACTAGGGAGAAAGGCAATCCTCAAGCCTCTACTAGTTGAGAAAATACCTATAGAACTAAATAGCCTCAACCAACAATTTAGGGAGCTTGCCCACTTCCTAGGAACAAACCTATTTCCCAAGCTTGGTCATCATGATAATTTGAAACCTATCCATGCCTATGTTCTTTCTTGCATGGTTAGGAGAAAACCTCTTAACCTAGGCTATCTAATTATTAAGGAAATGCTAAATCTAAATGCTATGCAATCACTTCCTTTTGGGGGGCTCCTTACAAACATTTTCCAAGCCCTCACCCCAAACCTAGCCGAGGATGAACGCAAACCCCTTTCCCAACCCTTCAACAAATCCTCCTACAAGAGGATGAAGGCCGCCAAACGAGCTTTAGGCCTCGGTTGGCCTCAGCTCAGTGCCGATGAGGATGATGAGCCTCAAGAAGAGCATGGAGAAGAAAATATAGGGGGAGAGCCTTTGCTTGAAGAACATCAGGGAGAAGCCTCTAGTAGCCGAGTTCGTCGAACCACGGCACAAAGGCTTGATGATCTTGAAGCTAGAATGGGGAGAATGGAAATGAGTCTAGAAGACATCAAGATTTCCCAAGCAAACATCACCGGAGATCAAGCCAAAGTGTCTCAGCAATTTGATGAGATCTTCACCTACATCAAGACTGAATTTCCACCTAGCACTCCTTCAGAAAGCCTCTAGTTGATCCTAATCCTCCTTACCTCTTTTTGATAATGCCAAAGGGGGAGAAAAAGTGTGGTGTGATGAATGTCAAAGCCCTACATTTCTACATTTCTTACTTTTGTATTTTGAAAAACTTTGTTTTGAATTGAAAGTCTTGTAAGTTCAAAGTTTTCCAAATGATTTTGAATGGAAGTTGTATGGAAATGTTGGAACCTTTTGAATGAAATGAAGTTGTGTTTGGATAATTGCTTGATGTATCAATACAATGTTACTATGTTATAATTCCATATGAAATCACTTCATGAAAGAATAAATGTCATTATTGAAAAGAAGTGAACATGCTAAAATCCAAACTATTATGTCAACATATCTTGAATGGAACTTTTAATATCATTTTAAAGATATGTGACTTGTGTGCATCTTGAAAAATAACTTTAGAACACATTTTTTGGAAGAAAAGGATGCATTGATTAAGGGGGAGTCAAAATATTTTATCATCACATTTAAAAGGATTGTCATCATCAAAAAGGGGGAGATTGTTGATCCTAACCTTGTTTTGATGATGCCAATATACATTAAATGATAAAATATATGTTTAATAATATTACCCTTTTAATTGGAGATATTAAATTCAATATTAAAGCTATTTTGTACTCACGGTCGATGCAAGGATCGACCGTGGGAATGGGACGGTCGATCCATGGATCGACCGTGATGAATGGTTCATACATGGCTATATGCGTATTGACGCGACGGTCGATCGGTGCATCGACCGTCGGAAGCGTTTTTCTTGACAGAGGCTCACGGACGATGCGACGGTCGATGTGGCGGTCGACCGTGGCGCATCAATGAAGAATGTGAAGAAGTGACGGTCGATCGGTGCATCGACCCTGAGAAGCATTTTTCTTCACAGAGACGGACGGTCGATGCGACGGTCGATGCGGCGGTCGACCGTGGCGCATATATGAAGAAAAGTCAAGGAGCGACGGTCGATCGGAGCATCGACCCTGGGAAGCGACCTTCTCAACAGAGGCTCACGGACGATGTGACGGTCGATGTCACAGTCGACCATGAGAGCGACGGACGATGCGTGGATCGACCGTCGACCAAAAAGGCTGAGTTTTTTATACGTGACGGACGATGGACGGATCGACCGCCAGGAGCACGCAGAGTAAAAAACTAGCCGTTGGAGAGTTGCAGGGAGCCGTTGGGGCTTCTTGTTGAGCTGGTTGAAGCCCATCTATAAGTAGTCTCTTCATGTAAACTTGCCATAACTTTCATCATTATTATTGAGATCATTTGAGCAAGTTCTAGGAAAGATTTCTACTTATTCTCCTTAGGCTTAAACCTTTGTAAATCTTCTTCAAGTGTGAAGAAGTAACTTGAGAGTTGTTCAACAGCAGTAGGCTGTGATTGTAAGGTCACCAAGCACCAGGAAGCTTGGGGGAAGAGCTTGTAAGGGATTTGCATGTAGTGGAACCTCAAGGAGAGCCTTGAGTGAAGTGGACGTAGACCAAGAGTTCGGTCGAACCACTATAAAACGGTGTCATCTCTCTAACTCTCTTTACTATATTCTTGCATGCCTCCTTGCTTTAGTTTCATCTCATCTACAAGCATTTAAAGTGTAGTTTCTTTACTATCTGATTTTTCCATTAAACTAGATTTTCGAAAAGAGTCCAATTCACCCCCCTCTTGGACCTTCATTTACATCAAGGCTAATACGCAATCATGTCGAAGCTGACTGAAACACTAACACAGGACATAGGCTGCTGTCTTGAAGCCTATTCAATGTGGGTAGGACCCGCTCCCAATATGTTCTCTGTTACGAGCGGTCTACTCGTGATCCTCTCGTAATGGGTCTCTACTGCTCCAATCGATCAGAATTGAGTCTGATCGGGCTTGATTGAGTCCAACTGGCTGATTTGGCTAATTGGATCGAATCTAGCTCAAGGAATTGGGTCAGGCTTGACTTGATTGGGCTAAGTGGCTTGGCATGGCTGAACCGGACTTGATTGGGCTGAACCTGATTGAAGTGGCTGAACCGGACTGACTGCATCTGAAGGCTGACGTTCGCCGGAGTGAATCGCCGGCGTAGGGACGGCAGCGGTGGTCGGGATCGTGGCAGGAAGGGTCGCCTGGAGGTGGGGAAGAGATCCACCGGCTCAGATCTGGGAGATGGGTGGCGGATCGGCCGGATCTGGGGAAGACGGCGGTGAAGGTTGGGTCGGCCGGCTTCGGGAATGACGAGGGAGGCTCGGCGGGGGTCCTTGGGACGTCAGGAAGGATCGTGGGGAGACAATGAAGGGTTTAGGAAGGGTTTGGGGTGAGATCGGGGTCGTGTCGTGGACGACGGACGGTAGCTGTGAACTTGGGTTGGCCGGGGAAGACGTCGGAGGAGACGACGGAGGCGGAGGAGCGGCTTGGAGAAGTCGTGAGGCTCAGGGGAAGGCGTTGGAGGTCTTGGTTGGCTACGGGGGTGGCCGGAGAGGGAACGGCGGTGAAGATCGGCGGGAGCGAGGGTACGGCTTGTGGAAGAGAGGAGGAAGAAGGAGGTGACGTGGCAGGTGACTGGGCGTGGGGTCGCTGACGTGGCGGAGAGAGAAAGTGACGAGGAGAGAGAGAAACACTGGTGGAGGCGGTGCCGGCTGCGGAGAAGATGACCAGCGGGGAAGAAGATGATCTATGGTAGATATCGGGTGGAATCTACTTTACTTCTACTCCTATGATATTCTACTCCTATGATATTCTACTAATTACTCTTAATCATTCATCTCATGCATATCATAACCTAACACAAACTACTAAGGTCCTTTTATAGAGACCTGACAGAGTCCTAATCCACTAGAAAAACCCCTTGCTTGATTAGCAAGTAATAAGGTTTCTGTCTCAACTCAACTTCCTAACTCAAAGGGACTCTTAATTAATTCCTAACAATCAACTAGGAATCAATAAAAGCCTAATGATAAATACGAATTAAATACTCTAGTTTGAACTAGGGAAGTCCAAGTCAAACTAGGAAAGAGGTTGAACCAGCTTGGTTCCTCTTCTGGGTTCAGGTCCAGTTGGTCGAGTCGAATCGACTCATATCACCCCCCCTTCCTTCAAAATTGGCCTTGTCCTCAAGGCCAGAGTTAAATCAGGTAGGATGGCTCTATGTGGCTGGACCGAATCAACTTCCTTCTGTAGCTCTGGACTCGGTGGGGAGAAACCAGGTCGATCCCATGACGGGTCCAGGGGTAGCAGTGGCAGTGATGGATGAGCATCTGGCGGTCGATCTGACGGCTCAGGTAGCTCCAGGAATATGATCTTCAATGGCTCTCCTGGATCATCCTCATCATGTCCCATCAATAGTGTTGCCCATGACCATAGGATGGGATCTGATCTCCATGGTCTGATCAACTGTGCAGGGACTTGGCTTGAATCTGGGTCAAGCTGGCTTTGGTCCAATCTGAAGTGAAGATGGATGGACCACGCTTCTGCTGCACTAGTCTGGGCTAGAAGTTGGTTGAACCAAGTTGAATCTTCAGCTGTGCTGAGTCGTACTCTGGTCCAAACCTGTCTGACTTGGTTAGCTCTACCGGTGTCAATCTGGACTTGAATCAGTTGAGCCAAACCGGTGTTACCATCATAATCAGATCTGATCAGATTGAAGGAGACATCTGAATAAGGAGGGTAGCTCCTTTGATGACTCATATCAACCTTCGGATGTTTGATCAACGGTCGAGGATGCATCTGGATCACTTGGAGTTGATCTGGATGGTCCTGATTGCTGGGGACTCTTGGATCAGGTTCAGATCGAAGATCGGAACCACTGGATCGAAGATCAGGCTGATCAAACGGCTGGATCAAGTTGCAGTCTTGATCGGACGGCTGAGAAGCTGCCGGAGCTAGATCAACGGCGAAACGAGGTCGCCGGAGTGTGGCAATGGCACAGGAAGCTTCGTAGGGACGAGGGGGTTCCATCCGTACGGTCTGATCGTCGGATTGGGCCTCGGATGCACCGAATCTGAAGGTGGCGGCGCGGTGGAGAACGTCGCCGGTGATCGGCGGTGAAGGAGGGCTCATCGGTAGCCGGGGATGGGTGGAAACGGTTCGTGAAGGTCTTGGGACCTTTCTCCGGTGGTTTGATCTTGAGATCATTCCCGGGAAGTGGCGGAGCGGAGGAGGCCGGAACAGGGGAGTTCGCCGGAGTTGAATTCCGGCGATCCGGGCTTCAATCGTGGTCTTAATCGGCCATGGTGGCTTCGGGGAAGGACGCCGACGCTTCCTCGATGAGTAGGTGGAGAGGATGGCGTCGGAGGGCGGCGATGGGGTGGCGGCTCGGGGATGAGCCGTCGGCGCGGGTGACGAGCCGGAACGACGAAGGGTCGGCTCGGGGGCGAGCCGTGCGCGGGGAAGGAGATGAGCCGCGGCTCGAGCCAATCCGGGAGGAGAGAGAAAATCCCGGGAAAAATCTGGAAAATTAGGTAAAATTCCAGAAAAATCTGGGGAAGGTTGTAGAAGGTGTTCACCCAGATCTGGCGTAGTTAAACTCAGAGTTACAATTGTGGTTGCTCTCGGAGTTGCAGGAGGAGTCTCAGTCGGAGTCCTAATCCGATTTGGCTCGGGGTCAGGTTCCGTAATCTGAGTTGCAGTAGGGGTCTGACTCGAAGTCTGAGTTATCCTCGACCAACTATTGGAAATCCGCTCCAATTCTCTGCTCTGGCGCTCCATCAAAGTTGAACAGAGCTTCAACTGGGACTGCATAATCTTGAATTGCTGCTCCAAACTTTCCTGGGGTACTCCGTACATGGTGGCGAAGTTTCCAGAAGGTTTTGAACCGCACAGTCGGTGGAACGGAGCTCTGATACCAAGTTGTTACGAGCAGTCTACTCGTGATCCTCTCGTAATGGGTCTCTACTGCTCCAATCGATCAGAATTGAGTCTGATCGGGCTTGATTGAGTCCAACTGGCTGATTTGGCTAATTGGATCGAATCTAGCTCAAGGAATTGGGTCAGGCTGGACTTGATTGGGCTAAGTGGCTTGGCTTGGCTGAACCGAACTTGATTGGGCTGAACCTGATTGAAGTGGCTGAACCGGACTGACTGGATCTGAAGGCTGACGTTCGCCGGAGTGAATCGCCGGCGTAGGGACGGCGGCGGTGGTCGGGATCGTGGCAGGAAGGGTCGCCTGGAGGTGGGGAAGAGATCCACCGGCTCAGATCTGGGAGATGGGTGGCGGATCGGCCGGATCTGGGGAAGACGGCGGTGAAGGTTGGGTCGGCCGGCGTCGGGAACGACGAGGGAGGCTCGGCGGGGGTCCTTGGGACGTCGGGAAGGATCGTGGGGAGACAAGGAAGGGTTTAGGAAGGGTTTGGGGTGAGATCGGGGTCGTGTCGTAGACGACGGACGGTGGCTGTGAACTTGGGTTGGCCGGGGAAGACGTCGGAGGAGACGACGGAGGTGGAGGAGCGACTTGGAGAAGTTGTGAGGCTCAGGGGAAGGCGTTGGAGGTCTTGGTTGGCGACGGGGGTGGCCGGAGAGGGAACGGCGGTGAAGATCGGCGAGAGCGAGGGTACGGCTTGAGGAAGAGAGGAGGAAGAAGGAGGTGACGTGGCAGGTGACTGGGCGTGGGGTCGCTGACGTGGCGGAGAGAGAAAGTGACGAGGAGAGAGAGAAACACTGGTGGAGGCGGTGCCGGCTGCGGAGAAGATGACCAGCGGGGAAGAAGATGATCTATGGTAGATATCGGGTGAAATCTACTTTACTTCTACTCCTATGATATTCTACTAATTACTCTTAATCATTCATCTCATGCATAGTATAACCTAATACAAACTACTAAGGTCCTTTTATAGAGACCTGACAGAGTCCTAATCCACTAGAAAAACCCCTTCCTTGATTAGCAAGTAATAAGGTTTCTGACTCAACTCAACTTCCTAACTCAAAGGGACTCTTAATTAATTCCTAACAATCAACTAGGACTCAATAAAAGACTAATGATAAATACTAATTAAATACTCTAGTTTGAACTAGGGAAGTCCAAGTCAAACTAGGAAAGAGGTTGAACCAGCTTGGTTCCTCTTCTGGGTTCAGGTCCAGTTGGTCGAGTCGAATCGACTCGTATCATTCTCAGCCATTGGGTTTCAAATGAACTCATGTTCATGTGGGCCCCAACCAATAAATGAGCATTAATTGCCTTATGCCAATTGCTCTCGGAGCCATTCATTATCCGACGGATCGAGAGCTCGACGCCTCCGACTTCCCAAGTGGATCCGAACATTAGTTCCTTTGAAGACGGGAGATGAGAAGAGGGTGACGACCACGGTTGACGACCACGTCAAGGTTGACGACGCCCGGAGGGGGGAGGGAGGAGGTGAAAGGAGGGCAACGGCGTGGTTCCCGATGGTCGGACACGGGAGGTTCGACTAAAGAGCAATGGCGAGGTTCGTCATGGCCAGAGGCGGGACATGAGGAGAGGGCGATGTCGACGACGATGTTGACAATGGCCGAAGAAGGGAGCTGACGAGATGGCCACCATGCGGTTCCCGACTACCGGAGGCGGGAGGTGAGGAGAGAGCGATAGTGAGGTTTGTGATTGCCGGAGGCAGGAGATGGGAGGTGACGAGCAGCACGATCGATGGCTAGGTATAGATAGAGGAGAGAGTAATCGGATCCCATTATATCCACCCGTTAACCCAATACCCATAATATTAGATACTATTAATTTACTATGAGAGGGGGTGGACACGTCGGCATGTGCAACAAATGAATTTCTTACTTATGACAGGAATCCTCATTCGGCTTGGATAGGATTGCTTATTTATGAATTATTTACTTATGACAGGAGTACCTTACTTATGTGAGAAATTCTTTACTTATGTGATTAATTATTTACTTATGCTATGAAATCTTTACTTATGCTTGGCTCCGGAATTAGTGACTTCGTACCTTCATCGACCTCGAGATCATTTGGTTCCAAGACTTCGACCTTGAGGCCACTTGGCTCAGGGACTGGTGACGTCGGACTTTGATTGTCGCTATCTCTTGAGTCGATGGGTCGGTTATAGAAGAAAGCTGGATGCCTTGAGCCTCGCGTTGTTGAATCGCATCGCAATAAATGCTGTGTCATCATCACATCATAGGCGAGGTGGTGTGATGTACGAGGTGGTGGAAGAAGTTGGCGAGCTCCAGAGCGCAGCATTGGATCCACTAGCCTCGCATCCGATTCGTCCACATGTCGCATCTGTTTTGTGCTGCAGACTTTATGATTATAGCTTCCAAGATGGCTGCCACGTGTTTGGATCGACGATCGTCGATAAGTTGATATGATGGATGTATGGCAGCCGGCGTACGAGTATTTTCCTCGGTAACACAATTGTCGCCCTTTTTTGTCTCGTGACGTGATTCGAAGAGACGTGCAGGGAAAAAAAGTCTTTACAGGGTTCAATAAAAGCTATTAATCCCTATGTTTGTGGGATTCTGCCTTTGCGTCCCCTTCCCATGCTTCCGTGTATCCTCTCGCCTTTGCAACCTGATAAGTCACTAATTATTCATAATTAAACCTATTAATTTACCTTTGTTAGGCCTAAAGTAGTTTTATTTAATTATTTGTTAGTTGATTTCAGATTTAATCATGATTTGAGAAGAAATACAAGAAATTCGGCTAAAAAAATGAATTTATGTGATAAGGACTGCTTCGTCGCCTGTCAGGAGACTATTCGCTATAAATTCTGTATAACTCCAAATATTCTGGAAATGTAGTACGTGGTAGAAAACTTCAAGAGCTACAAATTTCATGCTGGACATTTTGCGATACTCCTGATGGATTAATACCCATTTTGAAGACGATAAAGATATACATGTGTTGAATTACTGGTCCGACGACGTTTAGAAGAATATTCATCAAATATTCGTGATAATTCCAAATATTATGAAATATTCAGAAGCTGACAGAGGACTTCGTAATTTACAACGTTTCTGTTGGACAAGGTTTCCGATTCTGAACAAATTGGACTCAGTTGCGCTCGGAATAGAACTGCCAGAATATAATCAGGAAATCCGAGTTGTAATTGAAGTCAAACTCAACTCAAACTCTAAGTTCAGGAGTTCTCCTATAAATAGGGTTATTAATCCGAAAATAATCTTCTTTTTGACAATATTTGGAGAAGGAGAAAGAAGACGAAGAGGATGCGGATGGTGACAGCTTCGTATTCCAAGCCAATGGCGTTCATCCAAAAGATGAGTTGCTAACTTCTTACATTTAGGAATATCATGAAACCCTAGTGTAGTTTTTATTTTCTTTAGTTGGATTGTTGTGAACTTCTCGATGCATGATCTTATAAATATGGTTTTATTGTTAATAGAGTTGAAGGAACAGAGTTCCCTTGACGTACTTTCTGTCCTACATGATTTCTATGATTGATTGTAGATATTTATGAGATGGTTTTCATGAAGTTATTGGTTTGCCTTTGAGATAAGCTATGCTACATGAAGATAGGTTGTGCCAAGGTCATTAGGAGTAGTATAATTGAAGGTAATCGTAGGACCAAAGACAATCTATGCCAAGCAAAGATAGGCTATGCCGTTGGAAACATTAACTTTATTTTAGGAATTCATGTGAGCTTGTAGCCATATTGTCGCGCCCCGACCCGCGAAAGCCCAACCAGGCCGGGCGACGCGAACCGGAACCTACAAAACGCGGAAAACAAAGCTGGCGAGGGTTCCCTCTAACCTATTGGTCTCCTTAGCAAATCATCAAAAACCCCCAATTAAACAACATTATTTAGCAAAAACCTCGAACCACAGATTTACAAACTCAAAACGATTTAATATACATAACCTCAAAGAGGGGGGAGTTCAAATACAACATTACTCCCGTAGGAGACTATCTAACCTAGGATAAAAACTGTAAAGGAGCACCACCTCTCAGACTCCACCTGGCGCCGCCGCACCGCCAACCAACTGCCCGGTAGGGGCCACGGAAGAAGAACTGACGCCTGCACCTGCAAAACGCAGCCCGGGTAGGAGTGAGCACTAAGCTTAGTAGGGATCTACACTACGACACACAGAAGGAAGAGGGAAACGCAACAGTGTCGCCCTTAAGTAGGACATAGGTGTATACAGGGGTCCCATAACCCCACCGCATGTCCCTGAGACCTAGGAGCAGCACTCAATAACGGGAACAACATTGGCGACACACAAGCTGAGTAGGCAACTTCACTACTCGTCGGGTCAGCACAGTAGGACACCGGCTACACCTCAGCATCCGACTCAAGGCCGACACGACCTCTACAATCATCAAGCAACCAGTTTACCAGTCATCTAAGTCTATCATCGAATCGACTGGACACTACAATTCAAACCGGGTCCAAACGACCCAACCCCGGTCCTAGGGCTATGTCCGAGCTTCCAGTCTCGGGACGGCGACCCAAAGATCACCCACGCCCTAACCAATGCAACTAATGCACAAGTCAACGATGCATGCTATGAAATACACAAAAAAAAAAGCAAAGCACGCAACAGTATGTCAAACATCATATAAGTCTACTGGATCGCTGCAGCGGTACTACCTACCGCTGCCAACCGATTCGCAGCGGGTCCCGGCATTACGACGGTACTGCGACCGTCAACCGCGGACTTCTGCAACGGGAAGCAACCCCGAAAACCGCTGATGAACAGTACACAATATTATATTATATTCAGAAATATAATATTATATTCAAACACCCAAAACCACTACTTAGGGGTTAATTGATCCCGTCGATCCGACATCCAAACGACATCGGATTCAAGATCCAACTTAGTCACCAGTAGGTGTATACACCAGGATCATCATGTCCAAAATTCATAATCATCCAACGGTTGGATTAATGGGAAAAGCTAATCAAAATCGTTAATCAACTCACTTACCAATTTAATTGCTGCAACGCAGCCCTCCAGAAACCAATTCATAACAAATCGTACATAAATCGGAAAAATACAACATAAGATGGAATGGAAAGCTAACAAAGGGATCTACACCCTTATGTTTATCAAAAGCCAAGATCATGTACTCACTGGCCGAAAAACTCGCCGCAAGCCGGCTGTTTCTCAAGAACAGCAGAAAACCAAAAATCCGAGACTAATCTTGCATAAAACCTACTCAAATCTCAACTGATTAATATGAAACTTAAAACAGTAATTCTAACAGGTATAAGGAAACCAACAAAGCAAGGATCAATAAGATCCAACGGCTAGATCTAAAGAAAACCCGAAATAAACATCAGTAGGTATAACCCTACCTAGCTGCGCTTTCCTCGGCTTATTCCCCGCGATTTGATCATCAACAAGCCTCCAAACCACTTCAGGGATCTTCCTCACATTGTCACGAATCCAACGAGCCTTAGAACGCCGAAAAAGATGGTCGGAGGAGGGATCTTCCTCACAATCTTAGCCTCTTAGTTCTCGCTATGTCTGACGCCGAGAGCCCGGTGCCCTCGTCTCTGGGAGGAAAGGTGCTCACATTCCTTGACTTGTCACGCCCCTCCACCACATTCTTCGAGCGGTTTTTAGAGAAGGAGGACGCTGTGACTTTGCTCCCCAAAATCTTCTTCATCCAAGAAGACCGTATCGATCGGAAGCGGTACGGCTTAGGCCCGACCATGATGATCCCACCTTCGAGGATTGACATTTTCGAAAAGCTGGGGGCCTCTTATCCGTCGATCGATGGATCCCCTTTAGTGTGTTCGCCCGAACCTCCTCACTCCTTTGATCAATGGGTTCATGGAAGAATCCAAAAGGGGTGGCCCGCCGCCGACAATGATTTCGACGAATGGGTTGAACGGGTGATGGCTGACCGGTGGGGGTAGCGTCAACTTATGGCCATGCAGCTTGATGATGTTCTTCGTCTCCCTTAACAACCTACCGATGCCCCGATGTTATTGTCTCTGCTTTGTTTCTAGAGTGTTGTGTACAACTGCTTCATGCTCCCGGATGGGCCCCTCTCCATCACCCTGGCCAAAGTCTTCTTCTTGACCAACACCTCAATCTCAGGTGAGGACCTCTACCCCCAGTCCGCTTCAGTCATCTCAACGGTCGGACGCTTGCAATGCATACTCCTAGTATCTCATGGACGAGAAGAAAGAATCGGGTCCACTTACCGCTCGAGAGTTGGTGGCCTTTTTCAACTACTAGTTGAATAGGTTCATATCTTGCAACCGCTTGATGAGTGCATGAAAGTGCACTTTGAACAACTTTATAACCATCTCAATTGCGATATATTCACCCTTAATCAACTTCTTTAGCACTATTTTTATATTTTTATATGCTTCACATAGTTGTTTGGAAAATGCAGGAAATTGGAGCTAAAAGAAGCTGAAAAGAGTATATGGATCAACTTAAAAAATTACACTGTACCTGCTCATGAAGAACCAGATGATGTTCCATATATGGTTGGAAAGCTCTTGAAGTCTAAATTCTGCAGAATTTTACGGTTCGTGATTCAGAGTTTCCTAGAGGAAGTTACGGCAATTTTAGTACCAATGGCGCAGTCTGGATGGCAAAACAGTAAATACGCTGGAAACTCCGATCGATCCGACACCTAGAGTAGGATCAATCCGACTATGCAGAAACCTGACAGAACACATACTTTTCAGCTGTACGCAGTCAGATCAATCCCTCCATCCATCCTACTGAGTCCGATCGATCCGACACCCATAGTCCGATCGATCGGACTCGGGCGTAACCAGAAATTGAAGATTTTGATGCAAGGGATCGATCCGACACCTATAGAGGGATCGATCCTACTTTCCCAGTGAAGAAAATCAACGGTTTAGATCTAATCCAAGGATGGAGAGACTTTGGGGCTATAAATAGGAAACTTAGGGTTAATCAAAAGGGGAGTTCTTGGATGTTTTTGAAGGCTCTTTTCTGGATGTTTTCCAAAGGAAGAAGATGAAGAAATCTCCATCCATGGCCGAGTAATCCGCGGGGATGGCAGACGGATGATCTAGCGAGGACTAGGGCTTCTTCTCCAACAATGGTTCATAGTTTTAATCTTTATTGTTAAACTCTTTTCTATGTATTGGATCTTCAAAGATTATTTTCAGATTATAGGTTTCTATGTGGAAGATTAATATTATGAATCCAGTCATGCTTCTTTTATGATATTGTGATCCCATAGTTATTTCTTTTGATTCTCCTACCGCGTCTCGCGAGAACTTTGCTATGCTTTGCTATGCTTTGCCCGTAGTGACAGCTGGTATTGTGTATTCTTAGGGATCTGGTAAGACAAGGTTGGGGCTCTATCTCGAGGAATCTTTGCTATGCATTGCCGATTGTGAGAGTTGGTATTGTGTATTCTTAGAGATCCGATTAGATAGAGTTAGGGCTTCGTCCTGGTGAACTTTTGCTGCACATTGCCTGTACTGATAGCCAGTATCGTGTATTCTTAGGTTTCGGTTGGATGAAGTTAGAACTATAATATGGAAGAATCAATTGTAGGAAGAGACACTTTTGTATTTTGTTAGATTTATATTTCCATATCTTCCGGTTAAGGTGATTGGGATGTGAATCCCTTAACTGAGTATTATATGAACCATTGAGAAGAGAAGAACCTAAATCCGAGTGAAGTGATTCCTGAAGCCTAGCGTCATTCAAATCTTGATTTCTTTCATTAACTTTATTTTATCATTACATCTTCGATCTATTTTCTTAACTTTTATCGCTCTTGATTGTTTTCGATATATTCTTATCTGTGTTTCTGAATCTTTCCTGCTTGTCTCTCTATGGGTTCGACCACTCTTATGCTGTACTACACCGCGACCGCTGTGCGTGACACATTTGAGCAATATCACTACTCTACGAGGATGTCGAAGTCGTGGTTGCCCTTGACAGAGCACCTCGCCCTGTCGGATATGAAGGTATCTTTTGGCCCCTTTCTTTTTGGTATGCCTAGGGGAAGTATACCGACGTCATTTCAAGCGAGGATACTCTGGTCCCATGTGGCTGGTGTAGTTATGGGCCCATGCCTACTTTCCGGGGCAGTTGAGTTTGGTGTCAGAGGCGAAGGGCCCCATCCAATTTCTGGCTGCTCGCTCGGAGCAAGGTATCAAGGGGCGATACCTCGCTTCTCGGGCCAGATCCCCCACCATCCCTTTTTCCACAGTTTTTAAAGAGATCTCGACGCCTGATCCACGGTGCAAGTGGATGGCGTGGGACGTCGCCGGCTTCGGATCTACTGATCGACTCCGAGACATCTGCCCGAACACGGATTTTTGGAAGATGGTTTGTGTCCCATGGGAGTTGTTCGTGTTCGATATTGACCTGTATTTGGAGCCATACTCCCGGAGTTTCCTTGCCCGGTAGATCGAGCTCACCTAGCTCCTGCCGCTTCCATTTGTTATGAAGCAGAGGCGCATGCCCGACCGGTGCAAGGCTTCGGTGGCTGATGCAGTTGAGGCTCATAAGCGGTACTATAAAGCTGCAATGGAGGTCCGCTTCCCCGACGATATCGACCGGTGAGCTCAGTGTTCCGAGACCTTCGTGCAATGGTGGGAACCATTCCGGATTCGTCTCCAGGCCCTGATTGGTGGGGTAACTCCTCGTCTGGTGTTGTTATATGTAGGCCTCGGGCCTCAAAGTAAGTTCATCACCCGCTGTTTGTTGTTGTTGTTTTTTTTTATTGACTTATGTTATTTGATTTAATCACCTCTGGGTTAGGGCCTCGAGCGGGTAGTCGTCATGGAGACGATGATGATAGTGGTGATGAATCTCCTTCGCCGAGGGAGCAAAAAGGGAATGCACCCAGGGGTTAGTTTCTTGTCTTTTGATCTTTTGTCTTCGGCTGCTGAGGTCTTTTGTCTCATTGCACTCCATCAAATTTAGCTCCGAAGCGGAAAAGGGATGATGATGACGATGATGATGATGATGATGATGAGCCACTCCGGCCGCAAATGAGGTCACTTCCCATGACCTCCTCGCGTGGCGACCGGCTTGAGGACCAAATCCACGGCTGAGCTTGATTCTAGGGCTACTTCTAGCCCACCTCGGCTCGACGCTGGAGATGAACCAAGCCTGCGCTAAACTTCTTCCGAGTCTCCACCCTCCTCGGAGCGAACGACTGGACATGACGCTCGTGAAAGCTTGGAGTCCTTGATGAGGAATGGGACTCGTCCTAGTTTTGTAGGAAGTATAAGAGTTAGACCTATTCTCTTCATGTACCCGTCTTTCTGCTTATGTTTATCCATTCTTATCATTGTCATTTGCTCTTTTAGCTGTCCGATTCCATGAAGAACGTGTTGCGTAGATCAAGTCGGAGGTCAGGGAGTCAATAGCTTCTGCCTTGGCAAGGATAGGGCGGCCTCTTGAGATGACTGTCGAGGAAAGGGGCGAGGCGACTAGAGATGATCAAGAAGCCTCTTCTCGTGATGTGCCGTTGGATGTTACTTCCCTCGCCACACTGCCGGTGTCTTTGCCATCAACTTCACCATTGCCCCTAGTGACTTTAGTGGTTGTGGAGCCTGTCTCAGGTAGGGATGCCCCCTTGATTGGTGAAGTGGGCCTGGTGACGTCGGAGGCTTCTATGAGTGTCAAGGTTGTTCCTAGCTCCTGAGGCCGAAACCGAGCATCCGCCGGTAGAAGGCCAACCGTCTATCGATAGAGGGAAGCGCGTTGTCGAGGAGGAGCCCGCTGTAAGCGTTACTGATGTTATACTCGATGCCGCCAGTCGGGCAGACCTCCATTACGATGTCTCTCCCACATCATCTCCTCCGAGGGGTGGCCTCACGATTGAAGGTCATGAGCTCCACGCTACACCTTATTTTGGCGTCGGGGTCGAGGTTTGGGAGCGGCGCAACCTCCACGATTGTATTCAGCATTTTGCTGAGTTGCGGCCATCCTTCAATCGTTATATGGGTGTGCCGGATCCGGCTTAGCATATGGTTCTCTGACTCGCCATTCAACCTTTCCAAGACTTGAATATTAACAAGCTTGCACGGGGCGGGATTCTTCCAAAGATTCTCCGAGGCTTGCGCAATGTCCCGCAGGCGTCGAATACCACGTTTGACCGCTTCCGGAGCTTGTTAGTGAGATTTCATTCACAATTAGAGCAACGGGCGGAGCAAATACATAGGCGGGTCCAAACCACCTCCGAGGTTTCTCACCTCCACGACAGCATATCCCGGCGCTGTGAAAGTTCAAGGCAACATGAGGCTGTCATTTCGGATACGCATAGTCAACTGGTTGTTGTAGATTGGTGCATCTACAAGCTGGAGGCAGCGTTGGCGACGGAGTTGACAAAGCGAGAGGAGCTTTGTAGAAGAATGGACGTCGAGGAGGTGACGCTCGAGGGCGACACTGAAAAGCTTCAGGCGGACTTGCGTCGTTTTGAAGGTATGCTTTTTTCCTTTCAGCCAAGGTCGACTGATGTTGTCATCTTGGAATGTATGTTGATTCTATTTGAACATATGTGGGATATTATAAGGGACGTTCGACCTCCGAAGTAAAAATTTGTTATCTACTAGCTCGTCTCTTACAAGGGGATGTAAAGAAGTTTTCCCAAAGTTCTGGGAACTTTTGAATTTGTACTGACTACTCAGTCGTCTGGTAGTTTTCCAAACAGATGATGCATACATATTGCTTTATTTAAGAATCTGCCTTTGATTGTAATCGGACTCGCAAAAATCTTACTTAGAAAATGTTATTAAGAAAAAGTAAATGCGTAGAAAATTTCTTAGTTCCCCGCAAACGCATATCGGGGGAGGGCCGTGACGCGGGCACCGCGAAGAAGTTATAGATTAGGCGGGATGGGGTGCGATCGAGGATAGCTTCGTGTTGATCGTTGAACTAATGTTAAAGGATAGCTTCATGTTGATCTTTGAACTAATGGTAAAGTTCACGGGTCCCCTTAGAGTGGAGTTAAGAGAGGGAGAGAAAGAGAGAGTGGAAGACAACAAGAAAGAGAGAGAGAAGGTGATACGAGGGCGAATTGAGCTAATCCAAGAAGGGACCCACGTCCTTGCTTGGGTGGGCCCACGCCAAGGAGCTGGTTGAAACTAGGTGGTCCCTTTGAGCTTCCTAAGCCCAACCAGCCAAAAGGATTCCTATTCCCTAGCAGGTTTGCTTACTTTACTGATTTCCTAGTTAGTAGTTATCTTGATTGAGTCAGTTTGCTATTTCAGTTCAGTTTATGATTTGCTTAGCTAGTTCCTATTATGAGTCCTATTTTGGTTGAGTTAATTCACTTCCTTACTTAGTTCATTTCTGGTTATTAGGAGTCAGTTTGAGTTGAATTAGTAAGAGTCTTTTTAGTTGTTGTTCAAGCAAGAAGGTATTCAGGTTGGAGTAGAACTCTCTTAAGGCCTCTATAAAAGGACCTCTATAGCTTGTATTATGCATGGACGAATTTAATGAAGTTATTATTTAGTAGAGATAAATCCTAGGAGTAGAAATAATATAGGAGTAGTTGTAACCCTAATTGACATTAAATCCACCAGCCACCTTCATCTCTCTCTACTGCCGGATTATCTCTCCACCAACCGCCCACCAACCATCGCCGCCATCCGCTGCCATCCGCCGTCCAACCCCAAGTCCCCGGCATCTCCCTTGGCTGTCGTGCTCCCCTCCGCCACCTCATCACCGTTGCCACGTTTTCCAAGGCTTGGATCCCTCAAGGGTAGCCGGCCACCCATTGAGGAAGCTGCGAGGTAATCCTCTTCCTCATTCGTCTCCCTCCTCCAGTCTTCAGCCTTCCTTGTCGAATACCTAGGGTGGTTCTCCTAAAACCCTAAAGGTATATCTGGACCTAGCTATAGCTTTGGCTAAGGAGGAGCTGAGATTAGGCAAGAGACCAGATACGAAAGCCCTAGAGAAGGTGCAACGTATCAACTTGGTATCAGAGCTCCGTTCCATCGACTGTACTGCCCAAAGCCTTCCAGAAGCTGCTTTGATGGCAGGAAGAGTACCCGGCCAAAACCCTAGTTATACATCGGACGTCTCAACCCCTACTCAAACCACTGTTCATCTGACCAGAACTACTCCTCTACCTGGTCGAACCCCTCTTTCACATCATCATCCCTTACCTTTATCATCATCCCTACAGAACCCTAACCCTAACCAACCTCCACCCTATGCATCCTACAACCCAATTCTTCCACAACCCTATTATTACTCACCTCACACCCCAACTACCTATGAACCGACCCATTATCCAAACCGTGAGCCCCCTATTCCTCCCTACAACCGATCACCTCTTTATCAGCCATTACGTCTACCCTACAACCAACCCAAACATGGAAACACCAACGGGTTTTTGAGTACAACTTGGACTCAAAATCCTACTAGAACTAGGATTACAAATCCTACTCCAACTAGGAATCCGAGTCAAACTCAGAGTATGAATTGGACTCAATGCTACAGGAATTAGGATTACAAATCCTACTCCAACTAGGAATCCTAGTCAAACTCGGAGTACGGCTTACCCTACAGTTGAACAATGGAAGGAAGCCGTCTAAAGTTGGATCCCTCTACCTTACCCTTCAGCAGAACAGTGGGAAGCAATGATCCAACGATATTCTCCTACAAACCAGTCAAGCCCTATTGGAGTTCATATTCCTAGTCAAAATCATATTTTAGTTGCGACTTGGATTGCGGAACCTAAACCTAACTCTACCTGGATTAGGACTCCACATACGACTCCGATTCCACATGAAATTCCGAGATCAACTCCAAGTGGGGCGGCAACATGCATCAGGGAAGAAAAGATCAAGGAGATAGTTGAGGAGCTAGAGCTATCAAATCCTCAGCTTGAGCAACACCCGCTGCCACTTTACCCAGCTTGACCACCTTAGCCAGATCTCAGACCAGTCAGCACCCTATCATCATCTTCTTCCTTATTCCCTTCATCCAAACCCTACCTTCCCACCACCAGCAATTCCTCTTTAGCAGCCAACCTCACCTTAGTTGAAGCCCTCCCCGCACCATGTAACCTTCCCCAAGGTCCTCCTCACTCCTACCCCAATCCCATCAAAACCTTCCCCGACCATGCCTTCTTCATCATTGACCCTGGCGGATGCTCAAAACCCGGAGCGTTCTTGAAGCTCCTCATAACCACCCAACCTCTCCTCCCATATCCGTTCCATGTACAACCCCGCCGGCTCCCAACTCCATCTTTCCCCACTTCGATGAGCTTTCCAGACCAGCAATTGAGTCTAGGCCACTCTCAGCGGCCAGACCTTCTTCGTCCTTCCTGAAGCTTCACCAAGCCATGGATAAGTTCCAACCGTCCGATTTGATCAAATCAGATCTGAACCAGTTGGATTTAATCAGACTTGGACTCAGTCTCACGGACTTGATTGCGGCAGACTCTGATAGAGCTGTACCTGATGATCTCAACCAGCTTTGGGCAAATCTCGACAGTACAGATCCGATCAGATCATAATTCAACAAATGGGGTCTAATCCGACTCAGATCTAGCTACCTAGACTTGATCAAATTTGATTCCAACAAGTCAGGTGAATTCCGATCAAGCCCAGATCCAGTCCAGTTCAAGCTAAGTCAGGATCAGTTGGATTCAACTAGAATTGATCCGGTCAGATTTGATCTCAGCCAGCCAAGTCCGATCAAGCTAAGCCAAACTGCACCTGGTCAAGCACCCTCAGGCCATCTAAACCGTCCAGATCAGATCCAGAAGTTCCCTATGCAACTTCAGCCATTGATCACGGATCTAAAGGTCGATCTGATTCATCCTAGGATCTTCACTCTTATTTCGGATGCCATCTTCCAGCTGATCAGATCCAAGAGCATCGCCCAGCATCCATCAACCACTCAAAGTTTCAGAACGACTATGTCGACTCTGACCGTGAGGACTGATGTTGAAGCTAGAGCCCTGATGATCCCTTTGGAGCAAAGCAGAGAGACCCTCAAGCTCAACTGTTCTCCACTAGTGATGGCAACGGGGCGGATATTGGAAATACCATACCCGTCCCCGCACTCCTCCGCCTATACTGATACGAGTCGATCCGACTCGACCAACTGGACCCGAACCCAGAAGAGGAACCAAGCTGGTTCAGCCTCTTTCCTAGTTTGACTTGGACTTCCCTAGTTCAGACTAGAGTATTTAATTAGTATTTATCATTAGTCTTTTATTGAGTCCTAGTTGATAGTTGATTGTTAGGAATTAATTAAGAGTCCCTTCGAGTTAGGAAGTTGAGTTGAGTCAGAAACCTTATTACTTGCTAATCAAGCAAGGGGGTTTTTCTAGTGGATTAGGACTCTGTCAAGGTCTCTATAAAAGGACCTTAATAGTTTGTATTAGGTAATGATGAATGAGATGAATGATGAATGAGATGAATGATTAAGAGTAGTTGATAAGTTATCATAGGAGTAGAATATCATAGGAGTAGAAGTAAAGTAGATTCCACCAAATATCCACCATAGATCCACCTTCTTCCCCGTCGGTCATCTTCCCCGCAGCCAGCACCGCCTCCACCAGTGTTTCTCTCTCTCCCGTCACTTTCTCTCTCCTAGTCACCTGCCACGTCAGCATCTCCTTCTCCACTTCTCTCCCGTGACCCAACCCTACCTACCGCCGGCCATACCTCCGTTCTCCCTTCTCCGGCCACCCCCGCTGCCATCCAAGGCCACCACCGTCTTCCCTGAGCCACTACGACTCCGGCCATACCTTTCACGTCGCCCCACTCCATCTTCTCCGGCGATTCCCACGGCAACCCATCGTCCCCGACCTCCGTCCCCATCGCCGTCATCCGCCATCAACCCCGATCTCACCTCCAGACCCATCTAAATCCATCGCCTATCTCCCCCGACCCTCTTTCCGACGTCCCCAGCCACTCCCGGAGCCTCCCTCGTCGTCCCCGACGCCGGCCGACCCTACCTTCACCGCCGTCTTCCCCAGATCCGGCCGATCCGCCACCCATCTCCCAGATCCGAGCCGTTGGATCGCTTCCCCACCGTCCAACGACCTTTCCTGACACTACCCCGACCGCCGCCGCCGCCCCTCCGCCGGCGATCCACTCCGGCGACTTCTCAGCCCTCGGATCCAGGCTGATTCAGCCAGCCAACTTGATTCAGCCACTTAGCCCACTTAATTGGTTCAGCCGAGCCACTTAGTCTGGATCCAGCCCAATCCAACTTGATCAGCTTGATCCAGATTACTTCAGACTTGACCCAGTCAAGTCCCATCCAATCAGGCTTAGCCAGATTCGATCCAGCTTCAGCCAGATCCGATCCAGCTCAAGCCAGATCCGATCTAGCTAGCCAAATCAGCCAATTGGACTCAAATCAAGTCTGATCAGGCCGATTCTGATCGATTGGAGCAGTAGAGACCCATTACGAGAGAATCACGAGTAGACCGCTCGTAACATATACCATAACCGCCCATTCCCCGCGCGGATAATGGGGATCACGGACCATAACCATCCCCGCGGGTACGCGGATATTACCCGCAATCCGCGGTTATCCGCAAAACCTAAAAAAACCATTCAATTAGCATTGGGAGGATTTGATTCGGGGTGACCTAGTCTTCGACCCAGGAAGCCAGCTACTAAGGATGCACCACCACCGCTCTACAGTCGTCCTTTACTTTTTGGAGTTCCAGCGACCCCCAGATACACCGGCGCTTCAGTTTCCTTCTTCCAGACCAGCGGCATGGCCTCCTGATTCAGTGGCCTCATTACCACCTGATCCACAATGGGTGCGACCAGGATTCTCACCGCCGAGTCAAGGCAATTGTTGCAGTCTAGACACGTCACCCGGGCCGAGAAAAGCAGAGCCCTTTTCCCTCAGCAAATTCAGGCCTTGAGGACAAGGCCCATTTCGAAGGGAGAGGGGAAGATACGAGGATGAACTGAGCCAATCCAAGAAGGGACCCATGTCCTTACTTGGGTGAGCCCACGCCAAAGAGCTGGCTGCAACCAGGTGCCTTTGGGCGTCCTAAGCCCAACCAGCCAAAAGGATTCCTATTCCCTAGCTGGTTTGATTTCCTAGTTAGTAATTATCTTGATTGAGTCAATTTGCTAGTTGAGTTCAGTTTATGATTTGCTTAGCTAGTTCCTATTATGAGTCCTAGTTTGGTTGAGTCAAGTCACTTGCTTACTTAGTTCATTCCTGGTTATTAGGGGTCATTTTGAGTTGAATTAGTAAGAGTCTGTTTACTTGCTGTTCAAGCAAGAGGGTATTCAGGTTGGAGTAGAACTCTCTTGAGGCCTCTATAAAAGGATCTCTATAGCTTGTAATATGCATGGACGAATTTAATGGAGTTATTATTTAGTAGAGATAAATCCTAGGAGTAGAAGTAATATAGGAGTAGTTGTAACCCTAATTGCCATCAAATCCACTAGCCACCTTCTCTCTCTCTACTGCCGGATTATCTCTCCACCAGCCGGCCACCATCCATCGCCGCCATCCGCTGCCATCCGCCGTTCAACCCCCAAGTCCCCGGCGTCTCCCTTGGCTGCCGTGCTCCCCTCCGCCACCTCATCACCGCTGCCACGTTTTCCAAGGCTTGGATCCCCCAAGGGTAGCCGGCCAATCATTGAGGAAGCTGCGAGGTAATCCTCTTCCTCATTCGTCTCCCTCCTCCAGTCTTCAGCCTTCCTTGTCGAATACCTAGGGTACTTCTCCTAAAACCCTAAAGGTATATCTCGACCTAGCCATAGCTTTGGCTAAGGAGGAGCCGAGACTAGGCAAGAGACCAGATACGAATGCCCTAGAGAAGGTACATCGTATCAGAAGGGAAATTGATGGTAAAGTTATATAGGAAATATAATTAATACTTCAAGTATTACTTCATAGTATTCAACTAATATGTTATTTTTTCAAGGCAATTGCTTTTAGCTGAGTTCCCACCTACACAAAGTAGTACTTATCTCTCTTCTCTCACTTGTCGCTCTCGATATCTGACACTCTCTCCCATAAAAAAAAGTTGTTATGCATTTAATGCATGTCATTCTACTTTTCTTTGTTGTCATATTGTTACATCACAACAATTTATTCTTTCTCTCGCTTTCTCCAGCTCACCCCTTTCCCGCCTAACGCCGAGACTTCTCCCCGGTGATACTTCTACTCAGTGACATTCTGTCTTTCATAAGGCGTTCATTCTCCCCGGCGAACTTATCCCTTCCGTACCTTCCCCGACAAAACACAGATAGAACCGTTCCTTCGATTCCATACACACTTCTCTCATTGTATAGAACCCTTCCCTTCTTATCTTAAATCCTTTCTAACCACTACTCATGTTGTCCTACGAACCTGTGTAAAGCCGTAGGAATGCATCTGAAACTTACTTCCGTCGTCCATGAAAATCCCTGAACATGTAATACTTAGTTCCCTTCCAAGTAATACCTGATTTCTAATGGTCTATACTCCCGTTGTGTGAGGACCCGTCCCTCTACTCCTGGGTCGACCGGCTGGGTCGGGCCCGTGGCTCGTTGGTTTGCTTCGCGTCGAGCGCGTGATCCGGTGGATCGTATTGTTTCTTGGACCACAAGGGCAATTTGGTAAATTGTACCTTGTTGGTTTGTTTCACACCCGCGTGTGCAAACACAGCCTCTGATTGATATTTGTGTTCGATTAGATCCGTCAGGGGTTTTTTTGACCTGTTCGGATCGATCCAATTGTGTTGGACCGATCCAGCATGGTGTTGGATCGATCCAGACACTGTAGCAAGTCGGTGGTTTTTTCTCTTTCACGAGGACGGCTGCCGGCCGTCGCTCTCTCTTGTCAGAAGGGGAGGACTTTCCCTCCCCTCCTTCCCCTTTCCCTCGGCTTTCCCCCGGGCTTTCCTTCCTCTTCTTTCCTTCTCTTCTCTTCTCTTCTTCTTCCTTCTTTCTCTTCTTCCCGCGGTGCTCTGCTTCCTCTGTTTTCTCCCGGCAGCCCTCTTGCTCTTCGTCGTTCTCCCTCCTCCGACCACCTTTTTAGGACCTTGAAAGCTTGTTGGATCCGTGGCGACGAGAGGAAGATCCCTGAAGTGGTTTGGAGCCTTGTTGGTGCCTGGTTTGCGAGGGATCGGTCTACGAAAGCGCTATTAGGTAGGTTCTTCTGCCTACGAGAGTGTTTAGTGGGTTTCTCTAGATCTAGCCGTTGGATCTTGTTGATTTTTGTGTTGTTGGCTTCCTCTTGCCTATTAGAATTTTTGATATAGGTTTCATGATCTTTGGTTGAGATTTTAGTAGGATATATGCATGTTTAATCTCAGATTTTCCGGTTTCTGCTGTTCTTGAAGAACAGTCGGCTTGCGGTGAGTTTTCCGGCCGGTACGTACATGATATTGACTCATGATGAACATAAGAGTTTTAGACCTCTGAGTTATCTTTCCATTCCAGCTTATTTCATATTTGTCTGATTTTTCTACGAATTTTGGTGATTGTTCTCGTGACCTGCGACGAGGCTGATCTGAAGCTGGTTTGAAGCTGTTCGGGTCGATCCAAATGGTTCGGATCGATCCAATATTTTCTGGATCGATCCAAACATTCCGGATCGATCCCAAAGCTGGATGACGGTGTTTTATGGTCTATTTTTAGTTGTTTTGATTAATGTTTTCCCGTTAATCCAATCGTTGGATGATTATGGATTTTGGATACGTTGATCCCGATATGTAGATCTACTGATGGCTAAGTTGGATCTTGGATCCGACATCGTTTGGACATCGGATCGACGGGATCAATTAGTCTCTAAGTAGAGGTTTTGGTGTTTTGAATATAATATTATTTTTCAGATTATAATATTATATGTTTACTGTTCATCTTCGTTTTCGGGGTTGCTTACCGTCGCAGGAGTCCGCGGTTGACGGTCGCGGTACCGTTGTAATGCCAGGACCCGTTGCGGATCGGCTGGCAGCGGTCGGTAGTACCGCTGCAGCGATTCGGTTGACTTATATGATGCCTTATCATACTGTTACATGTCTATCTCCTGTTTGTGTATGTTCATAGCATGCATTGTTGATTTGTGCATTAGTTGCATGGTTAGGGCGTGGGTGATCTGTGGGTCGCCGTCCCGAGGCTGGAAGCACGGACTTAGCCCTAGGACCGGGGTTGGGTAGTTTGGACCCGGTTCTAATTGTGGTGTCCAGTCGATTCGATGATAGGCTTAGATGACTGGTACACTTGTTGCTTGATGATTGTAAAGGTCGTGTCGGCCTCAAGTCGGATGCTGAGGTGTAGCCGGTGTTCCACTATGTTGACTCTTGAGTGGAGGAGAGGCCCCCTCAGCGGTGCCTTTTCCCGCCTGCAGTGTCGGGTCCCTGCATCTGAGTCAGCAGTGTTTGTTGAGCTTACTGAGTGCTGCTCCTGGGCCTCAGGGACACGCGGTGGGGTTATGGGGCCCCTGTATACACCCAGGTTTTACTTGAGGGCGACAGTATTACGTTTCCCTCTTTCTTCTGTGTGTCGTAGTGTAGAACCCTACTGAGCTTAGTACTCACACCTACCCGGGCTGCGTTTTGCAGATGCAGGCGTCAGTTCTTCTTCTGTGGCCCCTACCGGGCAGTTGGTCAACTGTGCGGCGGCGCCTGGTGGACTTTGAGAGGTAGCGATCTTTACTGCTTTTATACCTTTGGTTACTTAGTCTCATACGGGAGTAGTGTTGTATTTGGATCTTCCCCTCTCCGAGGATATGTATATTAAACACTTTGGATTTTAAATCTGTGGTTCGATGTTTCATTAAATTAATGTCTTTTAATTGAGGATGCTTTTGGTGAATTTCTAGGGAGACCAATAGGTTAGAGGGGACCCTCGCCGTCTTTTTCCGCGTTTTGTAGGTTCCGGTTCGCGTCGTCCGGCCCGGTTGGGCTTTCGCGGGTGGGGGCGCGACACGTTGTAAGCAACACTAAGTATGCCCTAGTAAGTTCTAGGAATATCTTAGAATTACCAATTTTTACAGTAGCACGTGGTAAAAATTGTCTAGGTGGCAAACAGTCCCAACTGGAGATTCTCTGTGTGCTAAACGTGAGGGAATTCCCTTGCTAAATGCGGACGGCCGAGTTCAACGGGGAAGAGACAAAGTGTACACCCAATCGTTAAAACTAGTAATAATTCCCTCGTAAAAGAATGGAATCCCTTGCTATAGAAAGGATACCATCATAAAAGCACGGATTCCTTCATCTTTCTCTCCGCCCTTGCCAACAAGGAGAGACAGACGGGGGAGAGGGCCGGGGGGGGGGGAGCATGTCAGAGACAAAGGAAGCATAGGGTGGGAAGATGGGAGATCGGATATTACAAGGTATTTCTTATAATATTTCAAGGCATTTCTTTAAATATGACCAGGTATTACATGAATTATATTACCAGGTATTTCGTGAAACATTACCAAGTATTCCTTGAAATATTAGCATGTGGGAGGTGGACATCATGGCCACCGTGGCGGAGCTCCGCTTCCGAGAGTGGATGGAGAGGGATGGAGAAAGAGAGGGTGAGAGAGAGTGAGAGTGTGGGTGGAGAGAGATGGGAAGCCCACGTCAGCATAAAGGAAAAATAAAATTCGATTCTAGAATACTTAGAATCGGATTCAATTTTATAAGGAATATTTCAAATTTATAAGAATTCCTCACAAATAACCAAGGAATAATTAAAACCCGTCTTCCGATTGTAAAGATCTCATTTGCTTAAAAATTGAATCTGATTCTAAGTATTTCCTAACAAATAGCAAAGGAATACTTCAAATAACTAAGGAATCCTCACAAATAACTAAGAAATCCATGTCAATTTGAAGTATTTAGTCCCTTCTCCCTCCATCTCTCTCCACCCACTCTCCCTCTCTCTCTCTCTCTCCCCCCCGACCTCTCTCTCTCCCCCTCCCTCTCTCTCTCTCTCTTCCCTCCCTCTCTCTCTCTCCCATTGGCTCGCCAGCCATCGTCCTCTCCATCGACTCGCTAGCTACAGCCTCGCGCCGCCGGCTCGCCAGCCACCCTCCCTCTCCTCTCTCATATTACTCAAGTACGGTGTCAGATACGGCTTTTATAGCAGAGAGAGAAACCGGGTGGGAGAGTTAGAGAGGAGGTTGGGTGACATGGCAAAAGCGGATGACACGGTTAGAGGAATTTTGGTCTCCAGTTTAGGGATTTGGCATGTTTTGTAAACGAACTCGAAAGTGTCCCTCGATTGACAAATCAAAAGACTAGTGGATTTTGAAAAAAATTAATAATTAAATCCGTGAAATTATAGGGTAGTAAATAACAATTCACCGGGTTTTTTTTGAGAGATTTGCCAATAGGGTCTCAAATAAAATGTGGTATGGCAATAGGGCCTCATACCTCTATGGGATGGAAATGCCCCTGCCTGAAGCTCTAAGAGGGGGGGTTTATCTTAGGCTTTATACGATAAAATCAATTAAGGAAATCAAAATAGGAGGAGTCTAATTAAATAATATGCTTGCTAAAGATAAGAGCAGATATTATATTTAAGCAAGGGATATGAGATGAGAGTTAGAGAGATTGCACCAGAATTTTTATAGTGGTTCGGCCAACCTTGCCTACGTCCACTTCACTCAAGGGCCTCCTTGAGGCTCCACTACTTGCAAGACCTCTTACAAGTTGTCCACCAAGCTTCCGGGTGCTTGGCAACCTATCCACCAAGCTTACGGGTGCTTGGCAACCATACAATATCTCTAATATCTCTCTAGGATATTTCTCTCAAAGTCTACTTCACACTTGAAGTAGTTTTACAAAGGTTTAGCTCACTAATAAGAGATAGAAACTTGCTAGAATATGATTACAATAATCCCTTAGCTCCCTCTAAGTGTTTGGCAAGTTTGCTGTCCTTTCCCTTTTATAGATGAGCTTCAAACCCCTCCAAATAGCCTCCCAACGGCTATTTCCTTCTCCTACAATGGCTCTTTAACGGCTCTTTTCTGGGCTGGCGGTCGACCATCGCATCGTCCGTGACATCATCCGTCAGGTTCTTCTTGAGCCACAGTCGATCCACACATCGTCCATCAAGCTCTGTTATGAAAACCGCTTCCCACGGTCGATGCACCGATCGACCGTCGCTCCTTTGAGCCAAGTCACATAGGCCACGATCGATCAGTCCATTGACCGTCACATCGACCGTTAGCCTATTTTCCCAAGAACATCTTCTGCAGTCGATCCATGCATCAACCGTCATTCCCTACGGTCGATCCATGCCTCATCCGTCACATCGACCGTTAGTACAAAAACACATTAAATATGATTTTAATGCTTTCCAAATTAAAGGATAATAATATTAAACCAATGTTTTATCATCAAATATATATTGGCATCATCGAAACAATATTAAGGCTAACACTACCTACATCAGCTAATCCCCTCCTATAACCCCCCACCCCCGCCCTATAATCCCCCAAGCCCCCCCACCCCCCCACCTCAACCCCTCCTGGTGGCCCCCTGGATCCGGTCACCACCACCTTCTTCTCCCATCTTCCCCAGCTCCCCGTTGCCGATCCAGGCTTCTCCTGCTCCCCCGTTGCTTATCCGGGCTTAGCCGTCGCTGATCTGGGCCACCCGTCGCCGATCCGGGCCACCCGTCGCTGATCCGGGCTCCCCGTCGCCGATGCAGGCTCCCCAGTCGCCGATCCTGGCACCCCCATCGCCGATCCGGTCCTCTCGTTGCTGATTCGGTCCCCCCGTCGCCAATGCGGTCTCCCCCGACGTCGATATGGTCACCCAATCGCTTCCCAGTTGCTGATCCAGTCTACCCCGGCTCGTCGTCGTCGATCCAGTCTCCCCGTCACCATTCCAGGCTCCCCCGTTAGGGGTGTATGCGAACAGGTACGCTCGATGAACAGCTCATGAACAAGCTCGATAAGGGCTCGTTCATGTTCGTTTGGTAAGGTAAATGAACGAACTTGAACAAGAAATTTAAGCTCGTTTAATAAAGGAACTGAGCTTGAACAGAGGTGAGCTCGGCTCGTTAATGTTTGCGAACAGGGTCGATTACCTGTTCGAGAACACGCTCGATTACCTGTTCATGAACAAACTCGATTACCCATTCGTGAATATGATCAATTACACTTCAAGATTATATATGCTAAGTGTACATTAAAATAGTTGTATATATGCTCATTAATATAATAATCGTTTGCAAACTCTTGTTCATGAATCCTTTTATGATACGTTTTTTGTGTGATTTATATAATTTTGTATAGAGAGAATTGTGATCTACACTTATACTGTTCAGCCTATTCTGGATTAATCTTATATACTCTAATCCCTAGCTTAGTTTTGTATCAGAATATGAACTGAATGAGATTTCAGATCTAAATTGAAACAATATATTTCAAATAATCTGATTAGAACTCAAATTGAGATTCAAATCCAAATTTAAGCATTTAATTTCCTATTTGGACCCAATGAGGGAATGATAAACTAAATATCAGTTCTCTGTCCTATATGTTTATATTGCAATGGCATCTTACTCCAATTAGAACTCTTATGGATTCAGATGAACACTCTATCAAGTTTTTGTTTTTAAGTTAAATATATGTTATACTACATTTGTTCAGTTGATGTCTGTTTCATTATGTGTTCACGAACAAGCTCGATTAGCTGTTCGCGAACAATTTTGATTAACTGTTTGTGAACAAGTTCCATTAGCCGTTCGCGAACTTAACGAGTCAAGCTTGAACAGCTTTTGGATAGCTCGTTTAAAGCTCGGCTCAAGCTCGAGTTTGATAAAATGCTTAACGAACGAACTTGAACATTGCAAAGCTCGGCTCAACTCGACTCAGCCCGTTTGCACCCCTATCCCCCGTCGCCGATCTAGGCTCCCCCCGCCGATCCGGTCTCCCCCGCCGCCGATCCGGTCTCCCCGTCGCCGATCCGGCTTCCACGTCGTCGATTCAGGCTTCCCCGTCTCCGATCCAGGCTTCCCTGTCACCGATCCAGGCTTCCACGGCTCCCCATTGTCGATCCAGGCTTCCCCGGCGGCGATCCAAGCTTCCCTGCCGCCGATCCAGTCTCCACGTCGCCAATCCAGTCTTCCCCGGCTCCCCATTGTCGATCAAGTCTTCCCCGTCGCCGATCTCCTCGTGCGATAGTGACGCCTTTTTTTTTCTTTTCTTTTTTGTCCTTTTGAAAATTAAATTATGTCTCCCACTGGTTACTTTTCGCAATTGGCAATCAAAATTTTCACAAATTATATACATTCAAAGTAACTTGTAAATGGAAAGTAACTTGTATAAATGTAGCTTGTACACATGGAAAGTAACTTGTACAATTGCAAAAAAGAGGAAAGTAACTTACCATTATTTCCATAATTTTTAGAAGTTATTTTCCAAAATAATGGAAAGTAACTTCCAAAAATACCAAAATTGTGGCTGAAAGTAACTCCTAAAATATTGGAAAGTGAATTTCCCAAAAAAAAAAACTAGAAAGTAACTACAAAAAAGAAACTAGACAGTTACTACGAAAAAAATTGGAAAGTAACTTTCCGTCACAATTTTGTTATTTTTGACGTCGAAGAAGAGTTATCTTCCGCCACAATCTTGCTATTTTTGGTAGTTACTTTCGAGTTTTTTTGATAGTTACTTTCCAGATTTTTTGGTAATTACTTTCCACTGGGAATACGAACAGTCACTGGAATTTGAACAATCACTGGGAAGGGAAGATATGCTGAGAATATTGAAAGGGAATCTTAGTAAAAAAAAAAGGGGGGATTTGTTGTTTAGTCTTTTAAGTGACCCCTTCTTGTCATTTAGTCCCCCCTATAACACTCCTTAAGTGTTTTACTACCCTAAAATAAGGAGGGGACCAAAATACCCCCCTAAACCCTCCCATAAATCCCCCTAACCACCACCCATAAATCACGCCCCCTAACCCCCCTCCACCCCACCGACCAGCGCCGCCCGCCCCGCCGCCCCGACAAACGCCGCCCCGCTCCAGCCCCAGAGAACCCACCACCGGCAGAAGAAATAGCTGCAAAACCCCCTCCTGCTGCACCAGCAAACCCTCCACTACTAGCTGTAACCGAAGCCCACTACCACCAAAGCCACCTGAAGCAAAACCAAACCCTTGGGCCCCAGAACCAAGCTGCCGTGACTGTCCAAAAGTACCAAGCACAGATCCAAGAGCCTGCTGCCCAGCTCCAATCTGCGAAGGCTGTCCAAATCCACTGAATCCGCTGCCAAAACCACTGGATGGTGAACCTGAACTTTGTGGTTGTACTGGCCGTACTTGCTGAGCTGATGGGACACTAAAGGAAGCAGGGCGAAAGAGCTCTCCTGGGGAAGCTGCCAAAGGAGATGAAGAGATTGCAGTGGGTGTGACAAATGAACCACCAAAAGGATTCAACTTTGGTGAACTTGAAGGTGGGGCTGACCCGAGACCAAACCCACCAAGGGATCCCAAGTTGAATGCATTGTCTGCATCCAGAGCTTCTTCTTCCATTTCATCTTCCTCAGATGAAGTCTCCAGTCCATCATCCTTTTCAGTAATTGAGGCGCTCAAAGGGGTTAATGCCACATATGGAACCCCGGATGAACTAGATCAATTGGGAACCATATATGTAATTATTTCTCAAAAATTGTAATAGAAAAATACTTCAAACTATTTATAAAATTTCTATTTATTAAATATTGGAATTATTTTACAATATTTTTGGAAGTAACTACCAATATTTGTAGTTACTTCCCATAATTGTAGTTACTTTTCCATAATTTGTAGTTACTACCTCAGGAAAAAGGTAGGAAAACTGGGAAGTAACTATTAATATTTGTAGTTACTTCCCATAATTGTAGTTACTTTTCCATAATTTGTAGTTACTATCCCAAAAAAAGGTAGAAAAACTGGGAAGTAACTACCAATATTTGTAGTTACTTCCCATAATTGTAGTTACTTTTCTATAATTTATAGTTACTATCCCAAAAAAAAAAGGTAGGAAACTGGGAAGTAACTACCAATATTTGTAGTTACTTCCCATAATTGTAGTTAATTTTCCATAATTTGTAGTTACTATCCCAAAAAAAAAGTAGGAAAATTTGGAAGTAACGGCCAGCTTCCAGATACACCGCCCCACTGTTAGTTACTTCCCATTTAACTGGTAGTTACTTCCCAGTTTAAGCGGTAATTACTTTACAAAAAAATGGTAATTACTTCACATTTCAACTGGTAGTTACTTCCCATCCAAACTGGTAATTACTTCCCATTTAACTGGTAGTTACTTCCCAGTTTAAGCGGTAATTACTTTATAAAAAAACTGTAATTACTTCACACTTCAACTGGTAGTTACTTTCCATTCAAACTGGTATTTACTTGCCAATTAAACTGGTAGTTACTTCACAGTTAACTGGTAGTTACTTCCCATATAAATTGGTAGTTACTCCCCCCAAAACTGGTAGTTACTTCCCATCCAAACTGGTAGTTACTTCCCCCATTTAACTGGTAGTTACTTCCCAGTTTAAGCGGTAATTACTTTACAAAAAAAATGTAATTACTTCACACTTCAACTGGTAGTTACTGTCCATTCAAACTGGTATTTACTTGCCAATTAAACTGGTAGATACTTCACAGTTAACTGGTAGTTACTTCTCATATAAATTGGTAGTTACTGCCCCAATTTTACTATTAATGCCCCCATTAATGCATGCATCTAGCCATAAAGTGGATGCATGCATGCCTTTCATGTATTGGGAATAGGTGTATATATTTCCAACCACTCCATTTAATGCCAACCACCTAATTCAAAACTATTCATCCATCTCTCATTTAAAAAAATACATAAGGGTATTTTAGAGATAAAAAAAAGTACAGCTGTCCAAAAAGGGACTAAATGGCTTAAAATCTTTCAAGGAGACTATACAACAAATAAAGTCTCCAAAAGAGACTAAACACCAATTTCCCGTAAAAAAAAATATTATGACCTAAATGCCTTAAGAAAAAGGTATCCAACCTTCTTGACAAATATTTCATTGTCAGAGGCCTAAATGCCAATTAACTGTTTTTTGTTTTAGTCTTTTGGGAAAGTTGGGAGTAGATGACTATAATGGGCCTACCATACCACTGGACAATGGAGAAGGTACTATCACGTGACAATCAAGGTTTTAGTCATGGGCCTGCATCGGGAACAGATGACTAAATAATTAGTCCATTTGTCTTCCAGCCAACTCGTACGGATAGAATATCCACCACTCCTCTATGATTTTTCTTCAAATAATATCAAACAAGAAAACTAGTGATCGACCAAATCTACAACCCTAATAACCAGTCTCAGTTTTCCAACAGCTTTTTACATATGCTTTCATCGCATCACTTTGGTTTTTGCCTCAACATTGTTTTGGATTCTCCAAGGATGGAGTAAGGATTGCCATTTAAATTATATCTAACATTATAGTTTAAGGTATAATTGATGTATAATCAACATATAGCAAGTAATGCATAGACTAAAATATGCATTTCGTCCCTCAGGTTTCGGACAAGTCTTTATCAAGTTATTGAACTTTAAAATTTCCCAGACTTTCTGCACCGATCTAATATGGTCCATCCGTCCATGCATAACACAGGGTGAGTGTGAGAAATATGACCTCTCGACTGGAGAGACGACCATTCTCTCTATGGGAGAGAAAACAAGAATTCTCAAGAGGAAAAAACTACTCAACTCTCAATAATAAAAAAACTACTCAAATTACAAACCCTAATCTCCTTTGATAGAAAACTACTTACAGATGAACTCAAACTACTTAAAGATAGTAACTAATCACAATCAAACTATTAACCCAACTGCTAAAACTGGAAAACTGCCAAATATGAAAAGCTTTTACTAGAACTGAATTTTGGGGTATCATGAAAAAGGAATTTGGGCTCGGAACACCTTGAATCATGGAGAGATCTTTGATCTCAAATGATTCTTCTAGAGCTCGCTGAGCCGGTCGATTTGACACCTCATACGCCCTGATCGGACTCCGTGATCAAAAGTTATGTCATCCGAAGACCACGGCCGTCCGAAGACCTAATTCGGACTAATGGAAACCAGGTTCGCTCCAATCGCCTTGGATGTCTCGCTGGTTCAGCCTCAGCCTGTTCAGTTTTGTGACCTACATCAATGCGCCTTGGATGGCCTAACGTCGACTTGGCCCAACCAGGTCACATGACCAGACGAAGGTCACCCCTTCCCGTGATTCAGAACCCCATCCAACCGATGTAGGAGTTAGGCTTTGTTCCAGTTGATGAGAACTTAGGGGCGGCTGTGTGAGTCCCTGGTCGCCAAAATTGGACACGAGCGGATGACGTTCCACCACCAATAGTCGTCGGAGGTATCGCTCTCCCAGTACGTGGAGCAATCTCTGCCCCATGACCGCGCGGTGTTCGGATCTATCACGGCAGGGGACCCTCGTAGCAGCGCCACCAGAGACGTCATCCTCGTCTGCTGAGGATAGAGAGCATGGATGGGTTTCTTGATGTGCCTTTATAAATGTTTTAGAAAGCCTCTTGAAAGATTTTGTTGTCTAATTATAAAAATTGCAGCTCCGAATATAGCCATCTTCCGATGATGATTAAAGCCGGTAAATACACCCAGGGGTCTGAGATCCTTATTAGTACCAAATGTAGTATCAAAAGTTACTATATCACCAAAAGAAATATAATCTACAATTATTCTTGCATCAGCCCAAAAGATATTGGTAATTTGTTCCTCACTATCCGATTGTATAGAATAATGAAAAGACGGATTTTTTGTTTCTTGCTCTTGAAAATAGTTGAGGATACATCCGGCCTCTCCATATACTAGATTTGTTTGTCAACTTGATCGGAGATAATCCTTTTGATCGTCCATGGTGCATCTTAGATTAGCTTTTCCTCTAGCTTCTCTATTCATCAACTCATGCATTGCCTTAGGAACTTGTGCACTTCGGACAAGTTCCTATATAATCTAAGCATATGAGTGGTTTCCAGAGGCTCAAGTGCACGATTATGCTCATCTACAAACTCCTTTATAAAGTATTTCTCACTCTTTGGCATGAGAGAACTCTTGATCTGTACTTTACAATCTGTCCTTGTTTCCCATCGAGAGCAAGGTTTTCCCTTAGCTCTTCTTTTATCTTCAACTCGACAACCTTCTTTAGCACACACAAATCCAGTCGATGTCACTACTCCATTCTACTTAAATTATTTGCAAACCCTCTTCTGACACGAAACCCATTTTTTCTTCCATATTTTTCCCAAAGACTCCATGCCGCCTGTGAGACCCGGGGTATCTGGGTGTCGGTGTTTGCCTAGAGGGCATGTGGCCGAACCAGGTAACCGGGTAAGCAACCCCATTTAGATATTAAGTATATTAGTAACCCTTATAAGACACGACACGTTTTAAAGCCATGATAGCAGTGATTCGCCAGAAAACTCCAAGGTTAAGCGTGCTTGCCTTGGAGCGTTACACCGCCTCCATTGTATCTAATATCATACTGATTTGGGGTTTCCCACCTACGCCATTGGTCCACATCCTTCCAAACATAATTAAAAAAAATTGTTAGAACAAAGGAAAAATTGAAAACCGAGACTTCTTATCAATTATTCAATCCATTTTCATAAAGATGACAAATATCATGTGTAGAACCAAGACAAGGCACTGATATTAAAAAGTTGCACAACTAACTAGAGTAAAAATTAGCAACAAAGCCTAGTGTTCAAGTAATACTAAAAAGCCAATGCATGTGCAACCATAAAGAGGGTTCTCAGATTTAGGCATGCATCTATACCTATACTCTATTTACAAAACTATTATGAAGGCAAAATCCTATGCTTTATCGTATGCACGTTCTTGTAGTAAACAACAAGCAACAAGACACCATTAAAAATCTCTTTGTAGCAACACTATTAAACTAATTTCTTCTCAACAAACAACAAGAACCATTAAAGTAATCTCAAGCATATGGGCTCAAGCATTCATGCCATAAATTCCATTACTTTAATGAAACTATCACAAGAGCAATAACATTCATGTCGGATATACCCAACTTATGCACCAGTCTCATAGATTTCTATATTAATGTGTATCCCATTTGCATTCAAAAAAACCCTATTCTTCTCAAATCCACAAGAGACCATTAAATTATCTCATTGAGTCCCTCAAACAAGACAATTTTTGTCTAACACTAGTTATACAAGATCATGGATTAAGGCAGTGAAAACCCACATAGATGGAAACAGTAAAGAATACATAAATTACAATCTAATAAGCCTAAAGAAGATAGCAATATTACAGGATAGGAGTTCTCGCAGTTGGAGGAGCCCTGAAGTTGGTGTGTTGGCAACGAAGAGTCCATTGTGGATGGCGACAATGGCGCGGAGATCCCATCCTCGAGTTCTGGTAGGAGGGTCAGCTCCATTGTGGTAGGCGATGGCTGCATCATGTTCCCGGCATTCGAAAATCCATCTTGGAACTTTGAGAAAATAGACTCCATGCTGGCGTCGGAGATGATGAGACAGAGCCAGAGTGTCTTCCGATTATCACTGGAGAGAAAAGAATGGATTGCCATGTGTACTTTCCATCAGGCGCCAAAACTTCTCCTCCCTCGCTACCAAGAGCCCCCAGGGTTTCAAAATTTGGGTCTAAAAGCTCGCTTGGTGGATAATTAAGCTGGGTTCCATGTGATTGAATCCTGGCTAGGATTCGTCTTGGCAGGGGTAGCCACCACCTAGACAATGTCAGAGTTGGTTCTAGCCCTCCAATATTGCGTCGACTCCAAAATTGTCCAGATGTTGAGAAAGAACATTGGATCTCATCGGCGTCGAGCCCTCCGAGATCACTGAGGTCGGGTCGACTTCGAGCCCTTCGAGATCATATCGGCTTCGAGTCCACCGAGATTACGGTCACTGCTTGAGAGATTTGGTTGGAGGGGTGTTTCTACATAGTCGTGAACTCTTGTACACCCTGAGCCACCAACCCTCGGGCGTCCGACTGGCCTACTTGATATTTGGATTTGAGTGCTCGGTCTAGCTTCATGAATGCCTCTCTGAGTCCATCTATAGCCTTCTATAGGTCAATATCGGCCTCTTGACTCTGAGTTCACCGTGAGCCATCACCGGGTATATCAGTCGTTGAGGATGAACCCAGTGGGTTCTTGTCGGGCTGTTGATCATTTGGACAATATCGATCATGTAGATCGATGACAATGGACTTAAGTGTTATTTTTGGCCTCCCACTGTGGACACCAAAACGTGTTCCCAGAAAAAACAGAGAAACACAACAGTATGCGCACGGGATAGGCGCGTGGTCGCCAGGCACGTGAGGTGTGCCAGCTGTAGAGCAGGGAGAAGATCAGAAGGATGATGGGTTCTACCGCGCTTCAATTAAGAGGACTTTTGAAAGTTCTAGATCTAAATCTATGTAGTGGCTGTAACTACTCATATGGAAGGTTGGAGACTACTCCTATTCCTAGGTAGATTCATGGCTACTCCTACTCCTATATAGAGTAAGGCTATGCTACTTATAGGTAGAAAGAATGCTGGTTATGCTGTTCCTAGGTAGAAGAAGTGCTATGCTACTCCTAGGTAGAAGAAACAGTAAGAAAAAAGAGATTTCATTGATGGGTTGTGTTTGTGTTCTTGTTACAATTCTCTTCTTCTACAAGATAATTAAACCACTCTCTAGAGATTAACTTCCCAACTTCCCATAATCCCATATTGCTCCCACGACCTCCGACGGTTGCACCCCATGATCTGATATGGTTAAGCCCCATGATATCACTCAAATGTGTAACAACATAAAAATAGATCGATCTTCTTCTTCCGTAGCTGCTTGCTCCTACACCTCTCATACTAAAAATGGCATATCTTTCTCTGGGAAACTCCAAATCACGAAACGTAAAAACTCTCGGAAACTAGACTTCCAAAAGTTCATATGGTTCATTTCGAGAAGGTACAATTTTGGCATTAAGAGTCAATTTCCTGCATAACACAAATAACTTTGTGAAGCAACATATACGGATGAAATCATCTATATAAATCATGAAAACTCAATAAATAAGCTGCTCTTAGTCATGTTCAGAGTGCAATTTCATGCACTCATCACCCCACCAGGTGTCAGTTTTGACAATCTTTTTGACCCAAAAATGTGCCAAATTTTGGCAGTAACACGACGCCAAGACCTTTAATGTGAACTTCGAATCCCTCCGGCAAGATCTCCGCATCGTTGTCGGCCACGCCCACTGGCTTCCTAAGAGCCCAAATGAAGCGCAGCTTTGATAGCTCGAGTCCTAGTGCCAATTCATGGGTAAGCTCAATGCTAAGCCTGGCCTCACTTCCAAACGCAATATACCACGGATCTCGGAGGTTGTTGGTCTAGCCACTCTAGAACTTTGGCTGATTCCTCGGTTGGAGAGACATCACTTCGATCTTCTTCCTCGATTGCCAACAACACCAGCCCGACCGGAGCGACGGGCTTCTTGTAGATCTCCGGCAAGGCTCTTAAGTAATCTGATTCGAACTCCATGCAGCTCCGGAGAAAACTACTCGAAATTTTCTTCATCCAAAAACTGTGGAACTACAAACCCTAAAACTCATTTTATAAAGTAAGGAGAAACCCACTTACAGATGAACTCAGACAACTAATCCTCAATCAAACTACTAATCAAACTAATCCCAAAACTGCCAAATATAGAAAGTCCTAATTAAGGAAAAACTGCCAAAAAAGGAAAGTTTTACTAAAAGTGAATTTTCGGGCATCAGATTAAGGAATTTGGGGTCGAGACGCCTTGGTCATGATGGATCTATTGATCCTCGATGATTCTTGTAGGGCTCGGCGAGCCGGTCATTTTGACACCTCATACGCCCGGATCGGTCACCGTGATCAAAGGTTATGCCCATCTGATGGTCACGGTCTTCCGGAGAACTGATTCGAACTGACGAAAACCGGATACACCTCGACCGCCTTGGGAGCACCGGTTCATCTTCTTGTCCTGCATCAGTTTGTGTTCTGATAGCTTGAGAGGGATCTTGGAGAGCCTCTAGCTGGATGTTTCTTGGTGTGGAGAGGAAGGTGATGCGATGACACCTCTTAGCTAAAGATTTGGAGAGCTCTAGGAATGGTATCATGTGGCCAAAAGTTAGCCATGGGAACATAGTAATGTTCAGGCTATCATCACCCATGATCAGAGAGCTAGAGATTGAATGCACTGTGAGCTCCGAGAACCAATGTGAGAAGATAATATATAGACAACTACATGTTATCCAAATGAATAATGTTTTGTGTATATGGACAGTTGGCATGTGTGAGGATTTGTTCCTCTAACATGTCTCGACAGCGTATGTCGAGGGCCATTTCTTGTTGGTTTGGTTACGCGTCGGGTACGATCGGATGATCGTATGGCTGTTTTTGACCCATGGGCAATTTGGTAAAATTGCTCGTTGGCAGTCAGTTTGCACCCACGTTGCACACACTGCCTTGGATTGATATATGTGTTTGATTACGACCTTAGGGGTGCTTCCGATCAAAAGATCGGAGCTCAATCGGGAAAGATCGAATCGGACGGCCGAGATCAGTTCTTATCTCTATAAATAGCCCTTTCTTTTCTCTCTCTCTTCTCTTGCTTTCTATTCTGTCCTTTCTCTCTCCCCATCGCTGCCGGCTGGAGCTTGGGCTGCGGCTTTTCGGCGCGGATTCGCGTGGATCGGAGGCAAGGGATTCGTAGATCACCTACTTATTGCTACATGTAGGTGTTCCTACCCGATTATGATGAACTGCTAACCCTAGGATCACCTTTTTGTGATTTATGGCTGTTATGTGTATTGGAATGCTATGTATTTCTGTATTCTAGCTCAATGGCATGTTTAGAGACTAGTGATAGTTGTGTTTCTGTATTCTTTCGGTCGAATTCTGTATTTTTATCGGCTTTTCGACGGGGTCGGACTCAGATCTGATATTTCACGATCTGAGTTTGGTTTGTATTACACGAATGAATCCCGCACCATCAGATAGACCTTCCTGCAAAGTTTGAATGAATTCCAACACCGTTTGATAGTTCAAATCCAACAAATTCAGTTTTTCGTCGATTTCGTCGGCTTCCGGGCAATTTAATTTAATCCCAAGGATTTGATCATCCAAAGTTGGATTTCTTGGTATCATTAGATTCCCCACATCCAATTGCATACCTCAGCCAATTGTGGATTGATTTTCATACGTTTTGATAGATCAAATCCAAGAAATTGGATTTCATGCACTATTCACCTTAGTTGCCGACATATGAAGGATTGATGTTCCCTGGTAGGAGATCGATCTTTCATGTGTTGGTGTTCTGTTATCTATGAAGGATCGATCTTCCCTTACCTTGTGGGAAGATCGATCTCTTCCTTTGATAGAGGGAGCACTTAAGGAAGATCGATGAAGATCGATCTCTTCTTTCTCAGACAGAACCTTAATTTGGGAAGGATCGATCTTCATGGCATGAAGATCGATCTCTGCTTTCCTAGACAGAGGACTCTCTTAAGAAAGATCAATCTTCGCTTGGGTGAAGACCGATCTCTTCTTTAAGGCATAGAACACTCGTATAGATGATCGATCTTCTTGGGTAAGAAGATCGATCTCTTATATCCTAATTGTTAATATTGATCTGAATTCGATGTTTGTGATTTACTTTCGACTCGGTATTCTCGTGGGCTTTTCCCGATGATAAGTTGTGAGTATTATATTATTTTTATCGGGATTTTGATGAGTTTATCTTCGGATTACGCCATAAGTTGTATTTCGAATCGGTTTATCGATTTCTACCAATTTCAACCAGTTCTCGATAAGCTTGATATGTATACATATATATATACACACACATGTATATATACACATATGTATATATATATATGTATCTATATATATGTAGTTTGTGATTGCTTTATCTATATATATGTAGTGACGACCCCCGGGAATGTTTAGTATAAATGGGCCGAAGGTGTGCCCCGCATGCTTATAATAGTTTTCCTACTTTGATTAAGAGCCCCGTTGTTTGCGGACGCGCGCTGGGGGCATTACCCGTCGTACTGTTAATCTATCTTGTTGTTGTTGGTTGGCCGAGGTCGTATCCCCGTTGTAGCAATTTTGATTGACGGCTGTGGGCACCTGATTGGATGCTTATAATGCATTCAATTGATTGATTTTCATATCCAAATCATGCTTGATTTATGTTATCTAATGCATATTTACGATGAATTTCATGTATTTGGATCATTTACACCCTTAGTATGTTATTGGTGTTAATTCGGTGTGATTGACATGTTTAGGGATTTTTCGTACTCTTAAGAACAAATTCTTTACTCGAAGTTAAATTTTGAACTAAAAATGTGATTTGTGAATAGGTGGAAATTCGAGTATAATTGCTTTAAATGTTGATTTTAATGCTTGGGCATGTGTATTGCACCATATTTGAGATGTTAGAAGAGTTATTTGTGTTTAAAAGGTCAAGGATCAAAATATGACATTGTTGTAGATTTTCAAATTCCGTATTCTTCTTTAATGATTTGTGATCCTTTGACAGGGCATAAATGCATCCACAATCGCTCTAAAAATATGTTTTAAAGCTTGAGCATGTGTATTTCATGGTATACTTGATGATCATGCACTTGGTTGCGCTTAAATGCTCAAAGATCAAATTTTGACACTCTAAGCCACTTTCATTTTCCGTATTCTTAAGTGAATAATATGCGATCTTTGACAATGCATAAATGCTAGCATATAAGTCCAAAAAAATGTGCTTAAATATTTGAACATGTGTATTTCATTGTGTACTTGAAGCCCATATATTTGGTTCGATCAAGTTGTGTTCAGATCAAAATTTGGCACGCCAAACGAGAACCGAAACATTGCTGATTTTACTATTTTCGTATTTTTTCAGGGCTGAAGTAAAAAGGTCATAAATTGCTCAATTCTTATCAGAATTTTTCGTACAAAGTAGCATTGGAAAGATAAATTGAAGCTCTACAACTATGTCTCAAGTGACATTCTCGTCAGACGTGGTTTTCACATCGAAATTTGGGCTCCAATTTGGCTGACTTATGAAGCATTGGACAGAGCTGGAGTAAATCGGAGATAACTCTTGCTAGTTTTATCTGAATTTCTGGTGTAAGGTACCGTTGGAAAGGTCATTCAAAGCTCTACAACTTTTCCAGAAATAGCCATTCTCAAAAAAATGAAGTTTGTATACCGAAAATGCCCTCTGAATTTCTGGTTTCTCCAAAGCTTATTGGATCCACATCCTATTAACCCATTAAGCCTCTTAAAGGATCCTATGCTTAAAGCCTATAAATAGGCACTTAAGGGCAGCCAAGAGAGGGGGGAACAGCTGGTGGAAGGGGAGAAAAGAGGAGAAGAAGAGGCTTTAGGGTTTTGAGCTTTCTTTGGTATTTTCTTAGATTTTGTTCTTCTTCTTTGTAAATTTGGTATTATGTGTAACTAAAGACTTGTAGATCTCATCTCGATCTATCTTTCTATCGGATTACATTTTGAATTTGGTTTGATTTCAATGAAAAGAATGGTTTGATTACAATACTTGTTTCATTTTCTATTCCTCTAGCTTCTCTTTGCTTTTAGAGGTATAGATCCCTCTATTTTCTTTGAGATGCATGCTAGAATTGTTAGAATCAAGTGATTAGAGGTATAGATCCCTTTACATCCTTGATATATCTTCATTTAGGTTGATCCTAATGTCTTGTCTAGAATTAGAGGTATAGATTCCTCTCTTTTTAGCAAGGCTTAAGTTAGGGTTACCTAAAGGCCTTGAGTTCTAAGGGTATAGAGTCCCTTAATCTTTCTTTTGGCCTACCTTGAGGCTAGCCCATTGAGTAGTTAGGGGTATAGATTCCACTAATGATCTTGTTGCCTATGAGTAGTGACTCTTGGTATTTTCATACCTAGAAACAAGTTTTGACAAACCATTGGCCTCTACCTTTGTGTATCTACACATGTTTTGAATTCCATATTTACCTAGTTAGGGTTTGATGACAAGAATCCTAACTTAGTGAAGTGTTAGATGATCCAATTTGTACATCTAATTTGAAAGATAGTGAAGGTTGAGACTACACCTTCTTCCACTTGTTATCTCACCTTTATTTACTTTATTTATGTTTTAAACTTTACAAACCTTTATTTCAAAAATCCCAAAACATCTATCGCTTTCTTTTTTTGTCAAAAAACACAAAAATAGTTTTTACTCTTCTTCTTTTGCATTTAAAGTTCCTAGTTTTAAATTCCATCGCTCCCTGTGGTAAATGATCTTGGGACTCACCCTTGTTTAACTTTGACAACTCCTGCGCTTGGGAGTATAAGCTAACTCATATTTGAGGGCAAGTCAGCACCGTTGTAATGCCGAAATTTGATCTGTGGGTGTTTATTGTAATTGCTTTGTTAGATAGATCCTCTTTGCTTTAGACCCTTGATATGCTCACCCTTTGGCTAGCTTCAGGCTATGCCCAGCCCTGTATAATTGATGTCATCTTATTGCATGCTTATATCTCTTTATCTGTGCCTGAGCATTGCATGCATCTTGTTTGCATTAGAGCATAAGGTTAGGGTGTGGGTGAATAGGGTCTTTGCCGATCCGAAGCTCTCGGGTAGCTCGAATCTAACTCTAGGACTGTGGCTGGGTAGCGAGGTCTAGGGCGATTGTATTGTTGAATCTTTGTATTCTTGAGGATGGGACTAGTTGGCTACTATCTGTTGTTTAAGGTGTAGAGGTCGCCCAGAGTTCTTGTCTCATTCTCAGTATCCGTGTTAAGGGAAGTTACGTGCTGCCCTGGGTCCTACCCCTTTGTTGTTCAGTGTTGGGCTCTGGGTTGTTGAGAGGGACGGTTGTTGACAGTTGAGGTCACAGAGCGCGTGCCCTGGGGTAGGCGGTGGACATAACGTGAGTTTCCCTTAAAGATGAGATAGAACCCGGGACTTTGTGGTTTCCCTTTCTTCCTGTGCTACGTAGAATAGAGTAGAACCCTATTGAGTCTTGTTGCTCACTCCTACCCGGACTGCATTTGTAGGTGCAGGCGTCGGCTCATCCTAGGTGGTTCTAGCTGGATCATGTCTTGGCGGCGCATCGACTTTCGGAGGCGTTTGAGGTCTCAGAGGGACAGATGTACACTTTGGCAGCTTTTGTTTATAGTTACCTTGAGGATGATGTACTTAATATTTAATATATGAAATCTTGTTCCCTCTTTTGGTTGAGTTTCATTTCCACAATATTAATCTCTAGTTTGTTAGATTTACTATTATGCCCTTGAAAGTATTTAAGTTCAATTTATTCCTCTTTGTATTGTATCGCGCCGTGTCGGATGTAAATAGTGTAGGTTCCCCGCCTCACATCCCTGCCCGGATGGGTTTTCAGGATCGGGGCGTGACAGCATGTGTAATGCACATGTCATCGAATCGGTAGTCCACTACCAGTCTTCCATCTAGTCCATCGATAGTGGTCTACCGATGGACTAGATCAATGAGTCGGTAGCTCACACCGATTGAATTGTACCAGTAATGAGATACCGATTGGTTGATAGAATCCATCGGTATCTCACTACCGATGAACTAGATGAATGATTCAATCGTTAGTGAGATATCAATTCATTGGTCTAATTCATCGGTAATCCACTACCGATGGACTACATGAAAGAATCGGTAGTCCACTATCGATTCAAGCATGTGTAATGTATATGCCACATTCGCATGTACATAAATCAGCACTCTATCCAATGACACTTCAAGGAGTGGTTGGCAGCAGGTGACAGGAATAGTAAGCTATTTCCCAAGATGGTTATGATTCGGAGACATCGTTCAAAGGTCAAGGAGCTGATCGATCCTGAAGGGAGAACAGTCACTTCATAGAAGGATATTGGTAAGGTCATTGCCAAACACTTCAAGGAGCTATGGAAGCATGGCTCTAACTTTGTTCCACATAACCTACCAAATCTACCGATGCTTGAGATGGGGGCAAGTTGAGGAGTTGGAAAAGGAGGTGAATGATGAAGAGATAAAACATGCGGTTTTTTCTTTAGGCAATTCCAAGTGGTCGGGCCCAGATGGAATTTGCGTTGAATTGTTTACAGAAAATTGGAGCATTGTGGGGAACGAGATTTGTACTTTGGTGAAAGGTTTTTTTTTTGACTTGGGTAAGATGCCACCGCATTGGAATGAAACTTTCATTTTCTAAATTCCTAAAGTTTCTAACACAAGAAGGGTGAAAGAGTTTAAGCCTATAAGTCTATGTAATGTTGTTTACAAGATTATATCGTCTATTTTTTGCAAGGATATTGAAGAATGTCGTGCCCGGATTAATGGGAGTGGAACAATCTGCGTATGTTGCGGAAAGATCTATTCATGGCAACATTGCGGCAGTTCAAGAATTCCTTCATTCCATGGAGATTTCATCCCCTACTAAGGCATTGATGGTTATGAAGGTAGATTTTGAATGCTTGAGTTCGGTCAGATTCTCATTTATTATTAATGGGAGGGTGCATGGTAGAGCTACTCCTCAACTTGAACTCCGTCAAGGCGACCCTTTATCCCCTAGTCTTTTTATCCTAGCATAAGAGGTTCTCTCAAGACTTGTAACTGGAGGTTTAGAGGGTGCTCGATTCTCCTAGGGTGGATGGTTCTTCCCTCATCTCCTTTTTGTGGATATCTTCCTCTTTGTCTCTACGGCAAAGGTGATGGAGGCATGGAAGTTACGCTTACTTTTTGCTAATTTTTATTGCATTTCGAGTCTTGATGTGAATGGTTCAAAGTCTAGCGTACGGTTCTCCCCAACGTTTCCCAAGGAGAGGTGAGGCACAATTTGTCGTATCCTCGGAATGGCGGTAGCGAAGGGAGTATGGAATTATCTTGGAGCTCCTATTGATGGTAAGAGAGTAAAGGCCGAGGGTTTCGATTCTTGCTGGATAAGGTGTTCTCTAAATTCAACTCTTGGCAAAGACTGATTAGGGATGGCAATCCGGGTCATAACCCGCGAACCCGACCCGACCTGAAATAAATGATTTTGGGTTTGGTGTTATCGGGTTGGGGTTCGGGTCCTAAACGGGTCGACCCGTTTACGACCTGTGAATAAACGGGTCGGGTCGGGTTAATCGGCGGATTAGGCGGGTCAACCCGTTTACCCCTTTACCACCCCTTCTTCTCATTTCATAGAGTGATCTCCCCGGAGCTCTTCTCTGCGGCCTCCGCCCGTTTTCAGCGAACACCATTTTCCCCGACCATCTTACCCCACCTCCTACTTCCTCCATCTTCTCTGAACACCCAATGCTGCGTCGGAAGGCACCCCAATGCAAGAATCCACCAACAAACAAGAAAGAAAAAACAACCACACCAAAGAATAGAGGGAGAGAAAATAGAGAGCATACCAAGAATATGAGGACTTAACGTGGTTTGGCAATAGCCTACAACCACGGGCGGCACGTCGAGATCAATCTACTAATCAAAATGAAAGAATACAAAGTAGGGTAAAAGCCTCTCTCAAAAGGCTCTCAAGACCCTCTTAGATCCCCCATCTTATTAGCGTTACAAAACATCTATTTATATCCTCCAATAAGACCAATTTCGGAATAGATCTGAGCCATCGGATTTCCCATCTACAAATAAATGATCGGTCCTTTGAGAGAGGAAAGATCGATCATTTATACCTGAGCATTCTTAGAGTCTCAGCATCCCGAAGAAGATCGATCATTTATAGAGGAATGATCGATCATCTAACAACGTGCTCTCTGTCACTTCTGTGTTCAATGAAGAAGATCGATCATTTCATAGGGGATGATCGATCATTGCAAAACTGGCTCTCTGTCTGGAAAAAATTGCAAAGAATGATCGATCATCTATGGCTAAGATGATCGATCCTATGTCAAAAGCGAGCCAAACCTCAACAAATCTCCACCTTTGGCGAGATTTCCAAAATCAACCAAATAACCGCTTCATCTCCAAACTTTAAAGTAGATAGGTGTCAGCTGTCTGCAAATTACATCGTAAGATGCCAAACCCGAAGGTATTCAAACATACAAGATTTTGGCCAAATCCAAACAATGTTGGAACTTGACCCCATTAACCACTTTGGTTAACATATCTATAGGATTATCTGCAATCCCAATCTTCTGAAGAAGAATGTCTCATTCATCCAAAATCTCTCGAACAAAGTGAAAACGGACGTCGATGTGTTTCGTTCTTGAATGATGAACTTGGTTCTTTGCTAAATGTATTGCACTCTGACGGTCACAGTAGACAACAACGTACTGCTGAGAAATTCCCAAGTCCTCAATCAATCCATGTAACCAAATAACCTCTTTAATGGCTTATGTCTCTGCCATGTACTCTGCCTCCGTAGTAGACAAAGCAACTGTAGACTGTAAAGTCGACCTCCAACTCACTGGCCCTTTAGCAAGAGTAAAAATATACCCTGTAGTACACCTGCACTTATCCAATTCTTCAGCATAATCTGAATCCACATATCCAACTATTTGACAATCCAGCTGATCATGACATCCAAATTTCAAACCAACATCTACAGTACCTGAGATGTACCATAAAATCCATTTCACAGCCTGCCAATGCATTTTCCCTGGATCATGCATGTACTTGTTTACCATACTAACTACCTGTGAAATATCTGGCCTTGTACACACCATAGCATACATTAAGCTTCCAACAACATTAGCATATGAAACTCGAGCCATAAATTCATGCTCCTCATCCGTCTATGGAGATAACAAAGCACTAAATTTGAAGTGAGGGGCCAAAGGAGTACTCACATGTTTAGCTTTTTCATCAATGTCGAAGCGCTGCAAAATTTTCTTCAAATCTTGCTTCTGTGACAAACAGACTGTGCCCTTCACTCTATCTCGCTCGATCTCCATGCCCAAAATTTTATTGGCTTCTCCAAGATCCTTCATCTCAAATTCGTTCTTCAACTGAGCTTTTAGCTTCTCAATCTCCACCTTGCTCTTAGATGCAATGAGCATGTCATCAACATATAAGAGCAAATATATGAAGGATTCATCTCATAACTTTCTGAAATAAACATAGTGGTCAAAATTGCTTTGTGTGTACTTGACACCTTTCATGAACTGGTCAAATCTCTTGTTCCACTTCCTAGGGGACTGTTGCAAACCATACAAAGATTTCTTCAATTTGCAAACCCAGTTCTCTTTACCAGCAATTTTGAACCCATCTGGTTGAGACATGTACAGATCCTCCTCCAAATCACCATACAAGAAAGCTCATTGTGGTCTATTCCTTCTTTCTGAGTGTAGCCTTTAGCTACAAGCCTAGCCTTGTATCTCAGATTATCTTTTGCCAATTGATCCTCCTTCTAGTGTAGACCCACTTGCAACCAATGACTTTCTTTCCCAAAGGAAGTTGTACCAACTCCCATGTCGAATTCTTAGAGAGTGATTGCATCTCTTTATTCATAGCCTTCTTTTATTCTACTTTCTCAGAACTCTTCAATGCTTCTCTGTAAGTAGATGGAATATCATCTTCAATAACTGGAAGTGCATATGCTACCAAATCAGTATACCTAGCAGGCTTTTGAATCTCTCTTCTTGGTCTATAGACTGCAATTGATTCTGGTTATTGTGGATCTCTCTTCTTGGTCAAGGAAGTCTTATATGGGGTTTGATTGAAGAATGGGGCTTCCAGGCGGCGGATAGGAGGTGGTCAGAGAGGTGGTTTCGTTGGAGGCTGAAGCCGATGATCCAGGCGGCAATGTCGGGTTTTGATGGTGGCGAACGGTTCGTGGTGATCGGAGGAAGGTTCTGGAGGTATTAATGGGTGATGGGAGGTCGTGGATAGGGAGATTGGAGATTGCCGACAAAAGCAGGGGGGCTCACCGGCGTCGGAGGAGACGACGTCAAGGGCAGAGGAGGCCGTGGATTAGGGGTTGGAATGATGGCGGAGGTTGTGGTGGTGGTTTGAAGGGATGGGGGTGGCCGGAGAGGCGGCGACGGGGGGTGGTGGTGACGGCTGGGGGACGAGCCGCTGGAAGCCAGGCGGAGCCGGGACGATGATGTCCCGGCTCACAGGTGAGCCACTCGAGAAGAGGGAGAAAAAAATCAAAAGAAAATTGGCGGAAAAATGAAAGAAAAACGGAAAAATTGTGGAAAAATTCTAAAAAAATCAGGTGAAACTCCTAAAAATCTGGAAAAATCGTAAAAATTAATAGAAACTCCTAAAAAGCTGGGTTGCCTCCCAGTTAGCGCGCAATTTTACGTCCTTCGCTAGACGCTCCCGAAACAAGATTTAGGAGGCCGATGATTCCATGTGAAGAAATACATGGCCCGAATCATGGTGAAGGTATGCAGACATGCTTCATCAAAGAATAAAAAGAAGTCATTAGCAAGCAAAATATGCATAAAACTGGAAATTTGAATACGATCTTTGAGGAAGGGACGATAGGAATTGGCATGGTCTTCACTCATGTTAGGTTTCTTCTCCTCACAACGTTCAACGAATGTGGATAGCACAGAATATAGAGGCTCAATTTTGAAGTTTCTAACAGGGAATCTCAGTAAAGAGCTTATCCTCATTACCATTAATGCAAATAAATACTACATCGTCATTCAACACATCATGTAAAACCGGCAATTCATCACAACAATTCTCATCATCACTAAAAAAATTAGCTTTTAAAGCATGATCAACATACATATAAGGTCCAGTTTCATTAGGTATGCATTCAGGAATATTATTTTTAGGGGCCGGCAAAATATTGTCACTAGTTGTATAATTTGGCAAAGTATTAGAACACATATCAAAATGGCATGCATCATTCTCATTAGAAACATAAGCTTCACCAACATTGTCATCACAAACAGGCGGAACAGAATTATTTGCATAGTCCTCATTCTCATAATATAAAGAAACCCTGTGGGCTAGTTGTTCTATTTGTGTCTCTATTTTTTTAATTGATTGATCATTAGAGTTAACGTCTCTTTTGATTTTTTCCATGTTAGCTTTGATGTCGGCATTCATGTTGGCAAGTGTACTCATGATTGTGTCCAAAGCTGAGTAAGAGAGTGCGTGTGAAGGATATTGTTGTTCAAAACTAGGTTCAAAATTTTGGGACGGTGTTTCTATGTTCCGTGGTTGAACATTAGGAGGTTGATAACCTTCACATTGCCAATTAGGGTTTGTATGATTTCTAACATTTGAATTATAAGGATATGAATGTGAATTATATGCCGGATTTGAGAAACCATATATGTCATTATTGTAAATGGGTTCATAACCAAAAGGCAAATCATCATTGAACATGGCACCCGGTGGCATATAAAAATTACCCATGCATGCAAGATCACATAAATAAGGACTACACCAAAGATAAGGAATACAAACAGTAGGCTGGTCCAAGAGACGACTGTCGCTGATACGTGCTTTTGTGCGACTTACAGAAGCGTCTCAAACAGCTAGATAAAATAACTCGGAGTTTAGAACAAACTTACCTGACTACACAGTCCCGATGGGTCTCTCCCGTGTCCGACCGATCGCTCTTGACGATGGGCTTCAGGTCCAAGTCCGAGAAAATCAAATTTAGTAGCTGTAAAAATCAGAACAATTGTCAGAAATTCCTAAAAAGTGTAAAATAAAGAAAGAGAGAAATAATAAAGATAAGAATCTAACTAAGCAAAGAAAACGAGTTAAGAGAAAATCAATTAGTTAACCGTCGAAATCCCCGGCAACGGCGCCAAAAATTGATCGCTTACAAACGTCGTCGTTAAAACGTTGTAAACTCAATCAAATATTAAATTTATATCCTTATTCAATCACTAAACTATTAGGTAGAAATAGCGGTGAAGTCGGGAGTCGATCCATAGGGAAAACGTTAGAAATCAAAATCAATTCTCAAAACCCTAAAACTAAGGAAAAAAATCAAAGATAGAATAGAGTTATCTAAACTAATAAAGAAAAGAAATAAAAGGTTGATCAATTTGAATCAATGGAGTAGTTACTTAGGAATTACTCAATCCACCCTAGTTTCATTATTAGTCTTCTCTAGTTATCATCTTGTTCCCTTCTCTCAACATTATGGATCATATGGCTACAAGCTCACATGAATCCCTAAAATAAAGTTAATGTTCCCAACGGCATAACCTATCTTTGCTTGGCATAAATTGTCTTTGATCCTACGATTACATTAAATTATACTACTCCTAATGACCTTGGCACAATCTATCTTCGCGTAACATAGCTTATCTCAAAGGCAAACCAATAACTTCATGAAAATCATCTCATAAATCTCTACAATCAATCACAGAAATCATGTAGGACTGAAAGTATGTCAAGGGAACTCTGCTCCTTCAACTCTATTAACAATAAAACCATATTCATGAGATCATGCATCGAGAAGTTCACAAGAATCCAACTAAAGAAAAACCAAAACTACACTAGGGTTTCATGAATAATCCTAAATACAAGAATTAGCAACTCATCTTTTGGATGAAAGCCATCGGGTTGGAATAGGAAGCTGTCACCATCCACATCCTCTCCATCTTCTTCTTCCTCCTCCAAAGATTGTCAAAAAGATGAGAAATTCGGCTGAAAAAGGCCTTTTAAATAGGAAAACCCTAAACTTGGACTTAAGAGTCCTATCTAGACTTAAACTTTGACTTTCCTCTTTTCGTATTTCAACTCCTATTCAGAATTCCGACTTTAACTCAATTCGAGCGCTAATTGGCTTGGAATCTAAGAATGTCTTCAACAGGAAAGTTTTAGATCTTCAAGTCTTCTGTCATATCCCGAAGAGTTTATAATATTTAGAGTTAGAGGAAATATTTGAAGAATATTCTTCTGAACGTCGACGGACCAGTTTTTCAGCAGCTATGTATCTTGATCTTCTTCAAAACTGGTATTAATCTGTTTGGAATCTCGCTAAGTGTCCAACATGAAAGTTGTTCATCTCGGAGTCTTCTATCACGTCTTAAAGTTTTAGAATATTTGGACTTTTTGAAAATATTTGGCGAATATATTACTGACGGTCGATGAAACAGTTTATTTAGTCATTTTAGCCGAATTTCTTGCACTTCTTCTCAAAGCATGATTAAACCTGAAATCAACTAACAAGCTATCAAATACAACTACTCTGGGCATAACAAAGCTAAGTTAAGGGGTTGAATCATGATCATTTAGTGACTTATCAGAAGATAAGAGTTGCTTGGAGTGATTTATAAGGTTCTCAAGCACCCGTAAGCTTAAGGGGGAGCTCCAACAGTTGTGAGAGGATTTGTAAGGTTGCCAAGAACCCGGAAGCTTGGTGGGAAAACTTGTAAGGGAGAATTACAAGTAGTGGAACCTCAAGGAGGACCTTGAGTGAAGTGGATGTAGGCGAGGTTGGCCGAACCACTATAAAATATGGTGCAAGTCTCCTAACTCTCTCTTTCTCATTCTTCATTATGTGCTTTATTTATTACTTTCATATCTAAACAAGCATACTAGTCTTCTAGCATTTTATCTTGGTTTTCATCTATTATATTTCCGCAAAAGAGTCTAATTCACCCCCCCGGACCTTCAATTACCTGCTTTGTATTAGAAACGGAAGAGTTTCTTCTTCAGATAAAACCTATTTTCAATGCTTTTGTCATAAACTTGTCCTCCAATTTCTTCCACAATTCCTTTGCTGAAGTCTCCCTCATTAGAAAACACTTCTAATCCCTCGCCAAACAAAGTCTGATAGTTTCACAAGCCAGATGATTGATTTTCTTCCAATCTTCATCAGACATCTCCTCGGGCTTCTCTTCCAATGTTATGTCTAGTTCTTGCTGGAACAAGACATCCAAGACCTCGCACTGCCACATACCAAAGTTGTTAATTCCATCAAATTTCTCTACCTCGAACTTTGTATTCGAAACTGTGGGTTTGGTTGCCGGTGCAGATTTCGACGACCCTGAAGGTGTCGACTTCGAAGATGAATCCTGAGACATCTCCTCGATGTGGATGGTGAATCAATTCCAATGGCCAAATCTGAGCCTAAGCTCTGATACCACTTGTTGCGCCGGAAGGCACCCCCAATGCAAGAGTCCACCAACAAACAGGAAAGAAAAAACAACCACACCAAAGAATAGAGGGAGAGAAAATAGAGAGCACACCAAGAATACGAGGACTTAACGTGGTTCGGCAGTAGCCTACATCCACAGGCGGCACGGCGAGATCAATCTACTAATCAAGATGTAAGAGTACAAAGTAAGGCAAAAGCCTCTCTCAAAAGGCTCTCAAGCTTTCTCCAAAACCCTCTTAGATCCCCCATCTTATTAGGGTTACAAAACATCTATTTATAGCCTCAAATAAGACCAATTCCGGAATAGATCTGAGCCATCGGATTTCCCGTCTACAAATAAATGATCGATTCTTTGATAGAGGAAAGATCGATCATTTATACCCGAGCGTCCTTAGAATCTCAGCATCCCGAAGAAGATAGATCATTTATAGAGGAGTGATCGATCATCTAACAATGTGCTCTCTGTCACTTCTGTGTGCAATAAAGAAGATCGATCATTTCATAGGGGATGATCGATCATTGCAAAACTAGCTCTCTGTCTGGAAAAAATTGCTAAGAATGATCGATCATCTATGGCTAAGATGATCGATCCTATGACAAAAGCAAGTCAAACCTCAACACCCTCCTCTCCCCGAGCTCCAACCTCGACCCCGTGACAACCCGCGTCTACCACCATTAATCCCTTCGAACTCACCCACAACCCATCCCACCACCATCCTCTTTCCCGCCAACGCCTTCTGATCCCTTCCCTCAATCCCTCCCGCCGAGATCCAACCCGATCCGGGGATCCCTCTCCTTCCTCTCGGAACTCGGCGCCGCCTCCATCCTCAACCTACCGACTCCGGCTACTCCGACCTCCACGCCTCCTCACGACCCCTCCTCCATCGTTTCTGTGGAAGAATCGGTGTTGTCGGCCTCTCCCTAGCTCGCGGCTCCTCTTCCTCCCTTCAAGACTCGCTGTTGCCGCCGCCCTAGATCCACCGTTTAGTAAACGGATCGACCCGACCCGATCCGTTTAATAAACGGGTTGACCCAACCCGACCCGTATTGTCACCCCTAGGACTGATGCTATCGAAAGCGGGTCACTTTATTAAAGTCTGTTCTTTAGTTTATTTCGGTCTACATCATGTTACCAAATACTTTTCCGGGACCTGTCTTGAAGCGTAAAGAGATTGTGTTCAGGAGCTTTCTTTTGGCTGACTACCTTACTGGAAGATAAACTTCTATCTGGGGAGAGATTGAAAGGGGTAGACTGGGTGTTAAAGATGACAGCGAGCAGCTGCTTGCAATTATATCTTCCAGCAGAATCTCTTGCCATTGGAGGGCGACATGCAGGGGGCAAAGACAGTGAACGAAGGAGTTAGATTCAGCGGGTAGTAAAAGCACAATTAATATCGCAAATGAGTGGTTGTTGGAGGTACTTCCCCTCGTTAAACTTCCCCGTCTTATTCGCAATTAATATTGCAAATTAGTAGTGGTCGGAGGGGCTTCGATCCCCTCATTAAAGTTCCCTGTCTTATTCACAGCAATGAAGGGAGCGAGTAGTTGAAGCTCGGGCAATTTATTACTTCTGGAAGATGGGACAGAGGAAAGCTTGCTACAGCCTTATCTTTAGACAATGTTTATATTGATGAGAATTTTGACAAGGATGAACGGAGGTGGGTGTTTAATAGCTTTGGCAAAATTACTGTTGCCTCTGCTTATGCCTGACTCCTTGCTCGTGAAGTCTGAGATTTAATGAGAGTAACTTCATCTCTGGAGGAGTATTTGACCTCTATATGTTGGCCTCGTACCAAACAGTTCATATGGAAGATGGTGAGGAACAAAATCCCATCTAGGGATGCTTTTTAGAGATTTTGTATGCAACCGGATAAGGAATGCCCCTTATGCGGAGCACCGGTGGAGTCTAAGCAACATTTTTTTTTTTTGGGAGTGTAGCTTTGCGATCACGGTTTGGAGTATCATTTATCCGACAATACATCATCAAAGAGAGATTTTTTTTTTGTTTGATTAGTTCAGCTCGAAAGCTAGTAGTACAACTTACATCACACTATCTAAAACACCTAGCCCATCAACCTCCGACCAGGCAAAACAACTATCATACCGTCTACACCATCGGGTTACACCATCGGCTCTCGCATTACATTCCCGAGGGATAAACACAAAAGTAACAGAAGTAAAATAAAACATCTGGGACCAAATCTCACGAAGAAAGGCAACCGATTCAATATCCCAAGACCGGCGTCCCCTCAGGATGTCAACCGCGTGCAGTGAATCGGATTCGAAGAGAAATGAAGTTGGAGAAACTACTTGAATTATTATGAAGATCATCTATTAATCGGCAGATTCGATGAAGAAAATCAATTGTGGCTTATGATCTTTGGCTCCTTTGAAACGAAAGGAATGCAATGTTATGGAAGAGAGACCGTGTTTTGGCCTTTGCTCTTGTCTTACATATTCACAGGCAAGCTAATGAGTTTTAGCCAATGAAAAGATGGCATCGTGACCAGATGTGGAGGAAGAGATGGGGTGGATGTATTTTAAGGGCTTATTTAAAATTTAGAACTTCTCTGTAAATAAAAGTTGATTTTCACGAAAGTTTAGATCTTGCAGGCCGTTTGGTTTGGAAAATGTTTTCATGTTTTTATTTTCTGAAAATGAAAATGTGTTTCACACATTTGATTTGAAATGTTGAAAAACTGTTTTCTAAAAATAAAAATATGAAAATGTGTTTGGTTGTAACCACGAATTGTGTTTTCAATGTGTTTAAGTTCATAAGGTAGTTATTATTATTTTGTATTTATGCATGGTATAGATCATTAATATATAAGTTTTACATCATTTTGTAATTTATTATTTTGGAGCTATTAAATCTCATATTTTTTTAATACATGTATATATTCATATACAAAAGACATAATCTTTTCATAAGAAATATATAAGTTTAACTCTTAACTTAAGCAAAATAATAGAAGCTAAAAATTTAAAACACATATAACATTGAAGCAATATTGAACTACACCACTGCCCAAACAAAATACAATAATATCTCGTTTGTTGTCTAAAACAACATTACATACAATACGAAAAGTCTAAAACATATGATTGCATATATATATATATATATAAGTAATGTAACAACTTAAAAATACCATGAGTGAGTCGCCAAAAAGTCATTCCACATTTGCATAGCAATTTGATATCTAATTTGTGCCATTTGAGCTATTTGACTAACATCAATATGTATGGCTTCTTGATTTGCACTCAACCCTTTGTTCATCGTCGATTATCATATATTATTAGGTTTAGACCAAACCATTGGTTTCTGAGCATCCTCCCATTTTACCTAACAAGATAAGAAGAAAATGGGTGCCACATAAACGACGCATTAGAAGATCATATTTATCGGACAAAAGAAGTAATCGGAATAGATTGGAAGAACAAGCAACAGAGACACGTACCTACTAAATTCATTTCAAGTAGAATAGAGAAAAGAACAAGTACATAGGCAATCAACTTACAGCATACTTGTCACAGATCAAGTCATTTTCTAAAGGGTAATACAATTCATAGTAGCAATAAAGCACATAAATCCATCAAAGATTTAGTAATGCCTAGCCTATCATTACCTCCTTGCTAATGCAAAATTGGACCACTCATAGGCCAAAATAAGATATAGGATACACCCCACTTTCATAAACAAAGCCACCCGTTTCCAAAACCCAAGGCCCCCACACAAGAAAATCAACTCCTGCTAACTTCCTCCATTATTCTTAAATTAACCATCCATTGTTGTAAATTTCCTAGAGAAAGGACACATCACAACCAAGCAAATCCTCAAGCTGCTGACAAATAAGGTTTGATTTTCCAACAATCTTGTCGAATAAGTATCAAGAAATTTTGTGTGAGCTAATTGAACAGGGATGTAATTTAACAAGGATATAAACATCAGGTTCTGCTGATTTTTTTAGTCCCTATAAGAAGAGTGTAGATGAAATAGAAACCAGATTTTGTTTTTTTGTCTAGTTTGTATTTAGCCTTGTAGAACAAATGAAGGACAAACAAACTAGGACATAGGTCTGAATTTTAAGAGACTTGCCACCATTAGGATTAGAATGACCGAAAATATCAATAAAATGAAAATCTCATAGTAATTTAAATTAAGATGCAACATGATTGCAAACTATGTCCGACTCTGTTACTAATCATAGAAGTATATGCTGAAACCTACATAGCTTTCATTAACATTAACTAGTGTATCAAAGTGACATTTAGAATTGGTTTCAGTCAAAAGAGAAGCCCCTCACCCAAGTGATGCCAGCCTTTCTATGGTAGCAAGTAGTTTACCCAATTACTTCACAAGCAGGTATAAACGAGCATCTAGTCTGCATAACACAACTAACTTTATTGATTAGACGGCATAGACGGCAAATCCATGTATATCAACTATCTAGTCTATATTTACCACAACTAGCATTTTGTTGACCAGATACGAAATCCATAGATAGCCAACTGAAATTTAATCAGAACATTCTATATAGCAACCTGCTTCTATTAATGAACTACGTATATGATCATTTGATGCCTACTATGATGTTGTAGAATGATACTGTAGAACAAAACCCATTATGGTAGTCAACCAGATGGAAGTAATGCAAGGCTCTTCAAATTTTTTACAGTCAAAACAAAGCAAGCAATAGTTTAACGAATTCTAAACAAGTAGGTATGAGCACGAGTCCTTTCGTTACTCAACAAAGAAGGAGCAATGCAATACCATTTAGCCATCTAATTTCTAGCTACTTTTAAGCGAGTAACATATAAGTATATGTTACTTAATCTTCTCTATCGTCTCTTAATCCTCTCCATCGTTGTTATGGCCTCCTCAGAGTATCAAGTGAATCAATACAACCAAACCACAACAGCCTAGAAGAAGGTAAAACAATCAGTTTTTTTATGAGAATTTTTACATTTCTTGGTTAATTTGTCCGAAAACAAAGCTCTGAAGAAAAATCCCCCGACTCCCACCATTCAACACAATATCCACTATAAAATTATTCAGCAAAATTGAAACTTTTTGAAACAACCTTCAAAAACCTATTAAAGATTACACAATATATCTACAGAAAATCACAAATACCATATCAAGATTATTAAATAAAATACCGAAGACCACCAGGAGAGGAAAACCGCACATGCTGCTTGAATCTAGAGGAGCCAATACAAACCCATATGAGCTCTTAAAACCCAATAGCAAGGATCAAAAGAAAACAAATCCTAGGCTCCTAAGGCCTTGCCCACTTCATTAAATCATACATTCAATCCGGAAAAACCCATAGCTAGAGAGGGAGGGAGGAAGAGCGAGGGAGGGTGAGAGAGGGAGAGAGGGCAAGAAGCGGAGAGAGGGAGATCTCAACTTCCAGATCTCACATCCCACGGATGGGAGCTCCGGCGGCAACGGTGGTCGGACGAGATCACCTATCCGCTGTTGTGAGGGAGGCCATCAGGAGAGATCCTCGCAAGAGGGTCTCGAGGGAGATCGGGGTCTCGATCGGGGCTCAAACGTCACCGTTTTCGTGTTTTATGGAGAATACTGTTTCCGTTTGCGAGAAAACATTTTCTAATATTAGAAACCAAACACGTTTTCAGCTTGATTTTCTATTTTCGTAAAAATGAAAACTGAAAATGATTAAACCAAACGATACCTTATCTCCTCCCCTTTATTTTTCTCTTTCTCCGCCCCTTTCGTTTCCTTGTTTGCTAGTCCGGAGAGTGAGAAAGAGAGAGAAGAAGGTGGGAGATTACCGGATTTCTCAAGATTTATGATGGTTTTGGTCCGTTTCTTCTCCTCTACTTGGCCTAAGTAAGCTTTCCTCTTCTCCCTTGTTCGTTTTCATGTTATTCTGTGGTTTTTCATGGAGTTTTGGGCTATTGTTGAGTTTTCCGGCGATCGATCGCCGGAGGCGTCTTTTGAAACGACGTTGGGCCCTCCTCCGGCTGCTGCAGCGTCGGAAGGAGGCTTCCAGCAGTCGTCGACAACACGTCGAGCTTCGCTAATGTTTTCCTTAAAGGAAAATGTCGATTTTGGGTTGGATAGCGATGGATTCCGACGAGAATCCGGCCAGATTTTTCTCTAGCCATGGCCGTTGATCTCCTTCGGAATCTTGTGCTAGGGGCAGCGAGCAAGCTTCCCTCCCCTCCATGGTGTTTTTCAGGTGTTTAAACGCCCTTTCAGTGGCCTCCGACGAAGCTCCGACGTGAGCTCCGACGGCCTTCTTTGGGGAAGAAAGCTACTGTCCACGCGGTGCACGTTAGCAACCCACTAACTTGCATCAAATCAATCCCATATCTTGAGCTCCGTACATCCGCTTTTGATGATTTCACGTCGTTTCAACCGGCATCCTGTGCTCTATCGATTTCTGGTAGTTTTAGCTCCATTTGGGGATACCTGACCTCAGTATTGGATTTTGTTCGGGTCAGGGAGCGCGACACGAACCGCGGACTTAGCGTTCACGTGCCCGTGCCGAGCGCCTTCTCAAGGTAGGAGTTACCTTCTGTTAAGGTTTTGTGTGAATATTATGCTATTTTGCTATATAATTGTGTTGATGCTATGGTGTATGTGTGTACCATAATTATGGATTCTTGTTGTGTTCATGTGATGATATATGTGCTATGGTTGTGATGGTTTCATGCTTTGAAACCTTGTAGGGCTGGTTGAGTCCATTGTTGCTTTATTGGACTCCTTGAGTCCATTACTTGTTTAACTATGCCATGATGTGTTATAATATGATGCTCTTATATTGTGTGCAGTATTTTAATTATTGGTTGTGTCGTTATCTTATTATTATTGTATTCTATGTCTTGTACACATTATAGGAATGTCTTATTAGAGTAAAGATTCGGATTGGGTCTAGTCAAATCTTGTAACTAAACTAGTCTTTAAGTCTATTAGTTGTATTGATGACTAAACAGTTGGATTGGATCTCCCTATGTCAATTGAGGATTTTGATCTGACTTGAGGATTTGCCTTGATGATGTTTTCCTATACTAGTATACTAAGACTAGTATAGACTCTAGAGGGGTCCAGGCCTGAGCATTGATGGTCGGACACGGCGACTGTGCGTGTAAGTCTCACCTGAATTAGCGAGACCATACTAGGGCCTAATATATTAGGATAGGTTTGGTGTACACTGGAGTGTGTCAGATACTCCTATTGAGCTATCGAGCCCATTTTTGGGTTTTATACTTTTATTGTAGGAGTACATATCTTCAGGTTAGAGTCCAGTGCATTCTATGGAGACGATGGACAGTGACGAAGTGTCAATTTGTATTTGATTCATTTGAGAGTTAGTTTTGTAGCAGATTGTGAGATGAGAGTTGTATCTCTATTTTCTTTGTACTTGGACTCTAAGATTATTTATGTTGATACTTATTTTATGGACTTTGGAATATGTATAAAATTAAGACCTTGTGGCTTGGTGATTTTGTAACTAGTAATATTTTAAGGTTATATTCAATCATGTTGTGCCACAGGTGATAAATGTGTTGGATGAATTGTGATCTCATGTGCCCCAAACATTGTATAATATATATTTGTGGATTTTGTGAGAAAGGACGTGACAGTTTGGTATCAGAGCCTAGGCTGTAGGTATGGTTGATAGCATAGATGTATAGGTGGGCTAGATTGAGTCTTTAAATGCATCCTTGCATACTAATGTTCTTAGCCTAAATCCATTTGAGGTTGATTATATGCTTGTATTTCACTAGATTATGGGTCTGAACTAGAGAAAGTCTAGTTAAAAATAGCCCAGCAAGTGATCGGAAATTCGTAATTCTGTTTTGGATGAATAAAGAAAACTGTATTCTTTATTCGATTTCGATCAAAATTTTCACTGTATGTCTTGTTTTTATCATTCTCAAACTGCATACAATGCAAGAATGATCTTCCAATCATTATTTGAATATGTTTGATTAGAGAAATCACTATCGAAATAGTTTCAGAAATCGGATTAATTGTTTTATGGTAGTTTTCATTTTTTTTTTGGGAATTATCAGTCATTTATTTGGATTTCAATATCAGGCCCTGCTGATTTCAATACCCAATGACATGTTTTCCGAGCGGATGTCTATCATCAAAGCATTGAGCCTTACAAGTTTGTCTACCTTTAGACTGTTCAAATTCCTGCCTGTCTGTGGCTTGTCTATTTTTGTTTCCATATCATCATCTTTTTCAGCCAATTTCATTTCTGATCTATTTGAATTAAATGGTCTTTGTTTTTTCTTCTAGGGTGTTTGAGTATTGCTGGATGGGCCTGGCTCAGCTAGCTGTTGGGATGTAATGGAAATACTTTGGAAATTATTTTCATAATACTTAGGCTTCTAATTCTTTTCCCTTCGCACTGATTTTGATTGTCTGATTACTATCAGTCACCATGAAGATGCTAGCTTATTTTATATGCATTTGTTGTGTTAGGTCTCACTGATTGGATTAAGTGGAGTTTTGAACATTTAAGTCGCACATCAAACATTGATCCTTTTTTCTAGCTTTATTCTCACAGAAGTTGTTTGCAAGCTATGACAGGATGCTTAAGGTTTTCTTTTGAAGATATTTAAGGTGTTCTCATTATTATCACCCTTCCTTCTTGGTCTTCAATCCTTTTTTTTCCGCAATAATACTCGACGTTATTTCAGCAGTGATTCTTGCGAATATTTGGGGTTCTTGATTTTTCACTTCGTCTGTTTGTCGCTGATTAATGGTTGACAGATGTTTGTGATTAGCTGCACAGTTCGAAGGTTTCATTTATGACCATGTCTTATTTATCATCATGTTGATTCTGTTGTATCATTTTCGAGAAAAACAATTCAATGCCAACTAGTGGTATAGGCTGCGCTATTTTCTCCAATTGTGGTGATTTCCTTAGCATCTCTTGACTAGTTGTTAGCCAAAATAATGGTTAACCAAACAATGGTTGACACGTCAGCTTAATAGAAATGGCTGACGACTTTTTCAATCTAACTGGATGATCATATGAAATAATATGCATGACGCCATCGACCAAATGAAGAAAGGCAAGAGAAACATCGGCCATGGGCAATGATGATCTATACACAAAAGAAGTATTGACCATGGGCGATGATAATCTGTACACAAAAGAAATATCAACCAAGAAGAATGACATGGTAATGTAAGAAAGATCATCGACCAAAGTTAGGATCTGGCAACATAAAGAAACCTCATCGCTCAGATGCAACCGTCATTGATCAAACTGTGACATGAAGAAATGTGGAAACATCGGAGAACATGGGGCACGCGGCTCATCAAGAGTGAAAAATGGAAGATGGTGGAGAAGGTGTAGCGGGAGTTACCAGACAATTTAACCGGTTAAGTATAAATAGTCTTCTCTTTCACTGTGTAATCTCTGTCGCAAACCAAATCCAGAGCCTACGAGCTTGGTGTTTTCTTTCAATATGTTACTTATTCCTGTAAGTTACTTTATTTAATGAAATGATTACGTTTCTTTTAATCTTAATTCTTTCTCTTCGCATAAAGCAGTTTTTATTACCGTTCTTAGCTAACTCTCATAGGATTAAATTTATCTTTTCCTTGATTTAGTAATTTAGGATGATTTTTACTGCTTTTTAGATTAACTTAGTAGCTTTAGATAATTTTCCAGTTTTCAATAGTTTAATTTAAGATTAATTTAGGTTTAATCTTGATAATTAGTCTTTATTAAACTATTAAATTAGGTTCAATCTAGGTTTCTGTTTAACTTGACACATCTGTTCGAACTAAGTTCGAAGGAGTTGATTTGTATTACAATCATCTGATCTGTAAAGTTTTAGATAATTTTGACCGTGACTATTTGATCGGTCAACGGTTAAATTTCCACGCTAACATTTTCTGGCACGCCCAGTGGAACACTGTGTCAAGTTTTTATGAAAATCGGTCAAGTTGGACCAGATGATATGGTCATCACTTGTACTGGACTAGACACTCACAGCAGTGGAGGAAACGGTGATCACGGCGAAGCCTCACATGTTCAAAATCCAGTTAGTGGAAATTAACGGGCCAATCCATCGCCAATAGAACAGCCTCAAATAGAATATCACGATAGGGTTGTATATCACTTTGTTGAGCAAGAAGCGCTTTCATTGACACTATGCAAAATTTTATAACTGCTAGGACTGTCAATGTTATGGTCAAAGAAGCTTTACATGTCAATAATCAACAGATGGCCAATCATATCGTCCTAGCTTTAAGGCCTTTGATTGACACTATGCAAAATTTTATGAATATGAATTTACCTTACACAAATTCTGGACAAAATGTCATTAGGCCGACCATACCGATTATACATAATATCGGTCAAAATCCTACTCAAAATAATCGTATCGGTCATGTGTTTCCGTTTAATTTCATAATTGGGCCTTAAAACAATACTGGATTTGTTCTTTTGACCAATCCATTGACCAACCAAAACGCAGTTGGTCAAAATAGCCAAATTGGTCAAATGGTTCAAACCATCATCGACCATTAACGATTGACAATGGACCAAGACCGATAGTCATCGGTCAAACACCTGGATCTTATGCATCACCAAATCCACCACCTGTACAATGTGATGTATTTACACCGACGGGGATATCAAATTATGGTGTACCTCTTAATTCGGGGATACCAATTAGTGGTGCACCTCCTAACAATCCAACTAATCATGTTCCTCTTAATGGTCCAAATAATGGCCCCTTCAATGGCCAAAATGTCGGCCAAAACAGTAATATAGGTGGTCAAAATAATGGACCAAAAGGCCAAAATAATTTTAGCCAAGTAGGTGGGCAGAATCCTAGGCCGATGGGAAATAATTTCAACAGCCAGAGAATGGGCGATATCCCTTACCAAAATTATTATTGATCATATGATGGACCTCAATATAATGCTCGACCACCAAATGATCAATATGAACAAGTGTACTATAATCCTCTTTATAATCCAGTCGATGTTCTAAGAGAGCAAGTGGCTGAGATATTACAAGAACAAATGGGTTCACAATGATCAGCTACTCGTCCAACTGATAGAAAACCTTATCCCGATTGGGTTGATCAAATGTATCCATTTCCTATGAACTATAAAGTTCCAGAGTTCACTATGTTCTCTAGTGTAGACGAAACGTCAATCATTGAACATATAGGGATATTCTCCATGCAATGTGGAGAAGTGAACGATTATGTCAAACTAAGGTTATTCCCAAGCTCTTTGTCTGGAGTAGCCTATTCATGGTTCATTAAGTTGTTGTCCAATTTTATACAGAATTGGCATCAAATGGAACATGCTTTCCATTCACAATTTTATAAGACAGAATCATAAATCACAATGGTCGATTTAGCTCAATTGAGACAGCAGCCAGATGAGGATGTGGAATCGTTCTTACAAAAGTTTAAGAGAGCGAGGAGTCGATGCTTTATTATCCCTTTACCTGAGAAGGAGTTTGTTAAAATCGCTCAAAGTGGATTAGCCTTTGAACTTAAGAAAAAATTCCAAGGTAGAGATTTTATCGGTCTCTTTCAATTGCAAACTAGCGCCAGACGCTATAAGAAATTATTAAGATAAGAGGATCAAATGAAATCATCCTCATGAGGAACATATTATAAAGATTTGAACTATGATGTTCATCAGGTCGAGGAAACTGGTCAAGAATGTCCATATATGGACGATGTTTGTTTGGCTGAGTTGTCAAAAGGCCGACTATATACTTGCAAGGCACTTGCAAGGATTGAGCGAGAGCTTAAAAGTAAGAAAGTAGCTAAGGACGATAAACATCAATTAAGAAAGTTTTCATTTGATGTTTCAAAGACCGATCAAATTTTTGATCAACTATTGAAAGATAAACAAATCAAACTAACTGATTGACATGTTATGCCAAACCCTGATCAAATTAAGGGTAAAAGATATTGTAAATGACATAATGCTTGGTCTAATCACACCAACGGTTGTTTGATTTTTCACAATGTCTTGCATGATGCTATTGATTCTGGCAGGACCAGCTTTCCTGCTCAGGATAAGGGTATGCAGGTTGACACCGAACCCTTTCCAAAGAAAGGGGAAGCCGTGATGGTGTTAACTCATGTGGCGAACTTCAAATTGCCAAAGTTTAAGATTGTGATCGATGAAGCCCAGGATGATGATCGTCCACAAGTGTTCACAAGACTTGGCCAGAATAAGGGTAAGGGGCCTATGGAGACGGAAAAACATCTATGTCTAAGATGCAAGAACGACGTTAACCGTCCAGTGGTACCCGGGGTTGGGCAGCAGTTTTATCGGCCATCGTAGGTTTATCGACCGATGGCTCCAAGAAGCTTTTTACCGCAACCTTATGTACCAAATAGATGGTACAACTACAATTTTACCACTCATCGACAAATACCAGTTGAGGAGATGACTCGTACTTAATACCGGAGATACCAAAAGAAGTATGGCCAGATGATGAGGACTAAACAAGTTCAAGAGAGTAGCCAGGAGTAGACTGGCAATACTATGGAGGAGTTTGAGAAGAACACTACTGGTTTGATACGAGTCGATTCGACACGACCAACTGGACCCGCACCCAGAAGAGGACCCGAACTAGTTTAGCCTATTTCCTAGTTTGGCTTGGAATTCCATAGTTCAAACTAGAGTATTTAATTAAGATTTATCATTTGTCTTTTAAATTTAATTGAGTCCTATTTGTTATTTGGTTTCCTAGATAACCACAAGTTGTTAGAAATTAATTAAGAGTCCATTTGAGTTAGTAAGTTGAGTTTGAGTATGGAAACCTTATTACTTGCTAATTAAGCAAGGGGGTTTTATAGTTTGATTGGGACCCAGTCGAGGCCTTTATAAAAGGATGATCAATGATGTATGGATGATCATCCATACATCATACCAGTAGGTACGATGTATGGATGATCAATGATGAGTTGAGTAGATGAATAAAGTAGAGAATAGTTTTGGAGTAACTTCTAGTAGATTAATGGCTTAATCCTCTAGCTAGGGTTATCCAAGGATTAGATCTCCATCAGGAACTATCCAGAGGCTGAGATCTCTTCCCCAAGAGTTCTCTTCAACCGACGTCCACCGATTTACCTTCTTCCCCGCTGGTTGATATAGCTCAAATGTGTCACGCACAGCGGTCGCAGTGCAGTACAACATAAGAGAGGTCGAACCTACAGAGAAACAAGAAAAAAGGATCCAGAAATACAGATAATAATATATTGAAGACAATCAAGAAAGCTAACTAAACTAAATTAGATCAAAGGATTAATGATAATGTAGGATTAACTAGAGATATCAGGATTTTAATAAGGGTAGGCATCGGGAATCACTTCACTCGGATTTAGGTTCTTCTTCTACCAACGATTCATTCAATACTCAGTTAAGGGATTGATATCCCAATCACCTTAACCAGAAGATATGGAATTATGAATCTAACAAAATATATAAATGTCTCTTCTTATGTTTGGTTCTTCTCGTTGTAACCCTAACTCCGTCCTACCAGATCCTAAGAATACACGATACCGGCTTTTACAACAGGCAACGCATAGCAAAGATTCCTCGAGATAGAGCCCCAACCTTGTGTTAACAGATCCCTAAGAATACACAATATCGGCTGTCACTACGGGCAATGCATAGCAAAGGTTTCGCGAGAATCGGTAGGAGAATCAAAAGAGATAACTATGGGATCACAATATCATAAAAAGAAGCATGACTGGATTTATAATAATGTTTAACCACAAAGCAGTCTGTAAAGATCCAATACATAAATAGAGTTTAAACAATAAAGATGAAAATCTATGAACCATGATGAAGAAAAAATCCTAATCCTCGCTAGATCATCCGTCCGCCATGTCTGCGGCTTAGTCGGCCATGAATGGAGATTTCTTCATCTTCTTTCTTGCTTTTCTCCCCTCCAAAGCTCTGTAGAAAACCCGCCTTGGAACCAGCCTAACTTCGGATTAAAATAACCATATATATAGGGGAACTCTCGAAATTAGGGTTTTAGTTGATTTGGACTTCTGGTGCAACTTGGATTTCCTAAGTTAATCCTAGCAACCCTATCCCAGCCCTAGTTGGGTCCAATCCAGCCGGAATATTCTCCTCATCTTCGACAGAACAGTTTTTCAGCTGTCTAACTTCATATATTCTTCCAATCTGCTATCACACCATTCAGAATCTCACAAAATGTCCACCATACAAGTTGTAGATCTCTGAGCCGTCTATCATGTATTCAAATTGTAGAATATTTGGACTTCCAAGAAATATTCGCTGAATATTTTCCTACCAGTCGATGAAACTGTATTTTTCCTTATTTTCCGTAACCTGAGTCGTCCGAGTAAGATCAATCTTTGTAAGGCAAAGGATCGATCCTTCTCAGTAGGATGGATAGTAGGATCGATCCTTCTCAGTAGGATCGATCCTTCTCAGTAGTATGGATAATAGGATGGATAGTAGGATGGATCCTTCTCAGTAGGATAGATCCTTCAATAAAGTAGGATGGATCCTTCTATAGGAGAAAGATCGATCATTTTCCTCAATATTCTCGAGTGAAAGGAGGATCGATCCTTCTGTGATCATCCGAAAAGTGTGTGTTCTGTCAGTTCTGTCTGCATAAAATGATTGATCCTTCTAAGGAACATGATCGATCCATCTTTCCTGAGTATTTACTGTTTTGCCATCCAGACTGCGCCATTGGTACTAATATTGCCGTAATTTTCTCTAGGAAACTCGGAATCACGAACTGTAAAATTCTCCAGAAACTAGACTTCAAGAGCTTTTCAACCATATATAGCACTTCATTTGGTTCATTTCGAGAAGGTACAGTTTTGGCGTTAAAGACTCATCTCTGCTTCAATTTCCTGCATAATACAAATAACTTTGTAAAGCAACATATACGGACGAAATCATCTATATTAATCATGAAAACTAAGCAAATAAGCAGTTCTTAGTCATGTTCAGAGTGCACTTTCATGCACTCATCACTGGTCATCTTCTCCGCAGCCGGCACTGCTTCCGCCCTATCGGTATTCCCCTCGACTCCATCTTTATCTTCTCTCTCTCCACGTCAGCCCATGTCAGCACCCCTCGTCCAGTCACCTATCACGTCATCACTTCCTTCTTCCTCCTCTCTTCCATGCCCGATGCTACCTGATGAGTCACTAAATATTCATACTTAAACCCCTTAATTTACATTTGTTAGCCCGAGAGTGTTTGTATTTGATAGTTTGTTAAGTGATTTCAGGTTTAATGAAAATTCAAGTTAGAAAATTCAGAAAAAGACTAATCTGTGGAAATTACGCCACTCCGCTGTCAGTTTAAAAAGAATTCACCAAATTCTCCAGATGAATCTTAAATTCCTGAAATTCAGAAGATTTATAGAAGACTTCAAGATGAACAACTTTCATGTTGGACACTTTACGAGATTCGGTACACATTAATAGCAGTTTTCAAGAATATGAAGATAAACAGATGCTGGGAGACTGGTCCGTCGACGCTCAGGAGAATATTCACCAAATATTCCAGATAAGTACAAATAATGTTAAATCTTCGGGACAGGACAGCAGACTTTCTAATCTACATTTTTCATGTTGAGAACATTTCCAAATTCCGAACAGGTTGAACCTGGTCGCGACCGGAAGAGGCTGTCAGAATTAAACTAGGAAATCCGAGTTGCACTAGAGGTCCAACTCAACCCAAAACCCTAATTCCGGGAATACACCTATAAGAAGGTGTTTGCTGGCCGAAAATTGGAGGTCCCTATAGAGAGAAAAGAGAGAACTAGGGTTTGGAGGATTCTCTGGAGAAGATGGAACTACAACGTGGATCCCAATCGTTCTTCATCGAATCTAAGGCTTCCATCACAAAGATGAGTAGCTAATTCTATACTTAGGGATCTCATGAAGCTTTAGTAGATCTTCCTTCTATTTTTCTAGTTGAATCTTGTATTCTTTTTCTGGACATGATCTTATAGATTTGGTTTTAATGATGAAAGAGTTGAGGGAACAGAGTTCCTTGACGTATTTTCAGTCCTACTTGATTTCGGTGATTGATGATAAAGATCTATAGGATGGTTTTTATGTGGTTTGTGAATAACCTATGAGATATTTTATGCTTTGTGAAGATAGCTTGTGCTAAGGTTACTCCGAAGATAATCTATGCTAATCGAAGATAAAATATGCCTTTGGAAAACACTCTCCTTCTTTTAGGCATTCATGTAAGCTTAAGAAACTATGAATCTATAATGTCTAAATATGAAGACAAGAGGATAACTAGAGAATACAGGAAGTGAAACTAAAGTGGATTGAATAATCTCTAGGTTTTCTCTCATTAATATATTTCAATCTTTATACATCGCTTTCTTAATTAGTTTTAATTAATTAGTTTCAAAAACCCAAATCAATCCTTTTCGCTTTAGGTTTAGAGTTCCGAGATTTAATTCTGATTTCTCCTTCGTAATCAAAGTTTCCCTGTGATTCGATCCCGTATTTCATCACTATTCTACACCATAGTTTAGTATTTTGAATAAGGGTTTATACATTTTATTCTTGATTGAGTTTGCAACGTTTTTAACGACACGTTTGTAAGCGATCAATTTTTGGCGCCATTGCCGGGGACTCTTTTGATTTACAATGGAGTATTGATTTAATTTTCTCTTAATTCTTTTTCTGAGCATAGTTAGATTTTTATTTTTATTTACTTTATTTTACATTTTTTAAGGATTTTTCTGACAATTTTCTAGAATTTTTGCTGCATTGGAACGAATTTTTCGTGAAGAAAAACACAACTCGCCAGGCACCTGAAGCGACCGGTCGGACTTGAATCCGATCGATCGGACTGCGCCATCTGCTTTCAAGTGGTCTTCGAGTGAAGGAGCTTGCGGCCTGGAGCGATCGATCGGACTGGAAACCGTCCGATCGTAACTGCATAAGTCAGCTAAGCCTTTTTCCTTCAAACCTTTTCGTTTCAATTGTTGTTTGCCGGGTTTTGTCATCTCCTCCGAATATTCTATTTTCTTTTTCTCTTTTTGGTGTGATCTTGCATGCAAGGCAGACGATCCCTACATAATCCGTTGGAACCTTTGGATTTAGAAATAGAGGCCACACTTCGAGCAGCTAGAACCTTAGGACAAAAATCTCTAAGTATTTACCAGGAAGCCATAAGCAACTTGCAATCCTTAATGGCTGAACACGAGGAACATGTTGATGTCGCTCAAATGTGTCACGCACAGCGGTCGCGGTGCAGTACAGCATAAGAGAGGTCGAATCCCACAGAGAGACAAGCAGGAAAGATCCAGAAACACAGATAACAATGAGTTGAAAACAATCAAGAGCGATGAAAGTTAAGAAAATAGATCGAAAATGTGATGATAAGATAAAGTTAACGAAAGAAATCAAGATTTGAATGAGGCTAGGCTTCAGGAATCACTTCACCCGGATTTAGGTTCTTCTCTTCTCAACGGTTCATATGATACTCAGTTAAGGGATTCACATCCCAATCGCCTTAACCGGAAGATATAGAATTATGAATCTGATAAAATATAAATGTCTCTTCCTATGATTGGTTCTTCCTTTTTATAGTCCTAACTTCATCCAACCAAACCTAAGAATACACGATACCGGCTGTCACTACAGGCAACGCGCAGCAAAAGTTCATCGGGACAAAGCCCTAACTCTAATCGGATCTCTAAGAATACACAATACCAACTCTCACAATCGGCAATGCATAGCAAAGATCTCTCGGTATAGAGCCCCAATCTTATCTAACCAGATCCCTAAGAATATACAATACCAGCTGTCACTACGGGCAATGCATAGCAAAGGTCTCACGAGACTCGGTAGGAGAATCAAAGGAGATAACTATGGGATCACAATATCATAAAAGAAGCATGACTGGATTTATAATAATGTTTAACCACAAAGCAATCTGTGAAGATCCAATACATAAGAAGAGTTTAACAATAAAGATTAAAAACATGAACCATCGTTGGAGAAGAAACCCTAATCCTCGCTAGATCATCCGTCCGCCATGCCCGTGGATTACTCGGCCATGGATGGAGATTCCTTCATCTTCTTCCCTTGAGAAACACCCAGAAAAGAGCCTCCAAAAACGTCCAAGAAGTCCCCTTTGAGTAACCCTAAGTTTCCTATTTATAGGGTCCAAGAATTAGCAAACTCGGGTTAAGTTTAAACCCGTTATACGCCCCTGGCTGATCTGGCGGTCGACCGTGAGACCCTGACGGTCGACCGGCAACTGTTCATAATAATTCGAAAGAGCGACGGTCGATCTTCGCATCGACCCTGCGAAGTATTTTCATTGACAGAGGCTGACGGTCGATGCCACGGTCGATGCGACGGTCGACCGTGGCATCTTACGGTCGATCTTGAGGATTTTTGAGCTCCACGGTCGATCCTGAGGGTTTGACGGTCGACCGTGAAGGTCTCACGGTCGACCGTGATGATTTTCGGGCGCGACGGTCGATGTCGCGGATGATGCGACGGTCGACCGTCACTATTCACTCAGCAATGCGCACTGGTACGAAAAATATTGTAACTTCCTCTCGAAAACTCGGAATCACGAACCGTAAAATTCTCCAGAATCTAGACTTCAAGAGCTTTCCAATCATATATGGTACATCATCTGATTCTTCATGAGCAGGTACAGATTAATTTTTGAAGTTGATCCATATACTCTTTTTAGCTTCTTTTAACCCCAATTTCCTGCATTTTCCAAACAACCATGTGAAGCAACATATAGATATAAAAATAGTAATAAAGATGCTGATTAAGGATAATAATCTAGCAATTGAGATGGTTTTAAAGTTGTTCAGAGTGCACTTTCATCCACTCATCACACCCCCCAACAAGCTTATTGCTAGTCTCTAGCAATTCAAAGCGCATAGAATATAATTAAGCACACTAACGGTTCAAGGATGTAGACATGCATGATAAAAATTCTACCTTATCAAGTCGATAGTGTTTTATGCAGTACAGAGCATGGAAATTTCTTATACTCATACACATACTACCAACACATGAAATCAACTTCTACACATCAAAACATGCTAATCACCATCCAGAATAATACATGTGATGTGACAAATAAGTGTTACGTACAGAAGCAACTTCTACCCACCATTAGTCCAAACACACTACTATCTTCATGACCAATCATCCAACCCTCGCACTTTAAGTATAGCATGCTCTTTCTTTCTCTTTTTTTTTTCTTTTCAACTATCAGACACTTTGCCTTTTTACACGAGCACTCTCCGCTTCTTGAGGCGCAGATACCCGGTTACTTAGCAAAACAATTAATAGTTTTTTTTTTATAGCTCTAAGTGGCTCTACCTTTTTACGCGAGCTCCCTGCTTCCTGAGGCAAGAACACCCGGTTACTCAGTAGATCACTTAATAGTTGTTTAGGCACAGCTTGAACAAGCTCCAGAACTTTTTCTCTCTTTTTTTTTTTCTCTGCATGCAATACTCAACACTAGCTAATGCTGAAATCATGGTCTAGATTGACAATAGCATGCTCATTCCTCTAGTGAGTATAATTACCACTGCACATAAAGTGTTCGTGTGTGGATCACATGATGTTATACTTTCAGATTATCACGCTTGCAATCAATGTATTGGTCAATCCATATGAAATCAGCATGCATAATAAGCATAAAAATTTCAGCTCATGTACAATTTCTAGTAACATAATCAATTCAACACTATTAAACTCAATAAGGTAGCATGCATAAGGTCATGCATGCCTACACCCCCCAACCTGAAATTCACATTGTCCTCAATGTGTGCTAATCATGTAAATAAGCAGAAGGGTGTTGGCTGAATTTTCATATATAGCATAAATAAGAATAGGAAATTGAAATAGGAGCGAGGCCACCTCATAGAATAAGTGAATATCTCCTCAAGGCTCCTTATGGTGGCCGAATTTCTCATCTCCAGAATAGTGGTCGAATTCCTCAAGCAAGGCAAACGGTGGTCCAACATCCTAAGAAATAAGAGAGCAAACAAAAACAAATGAAAACAAAAGCAAACAAACTAAAACAAACTATCCTAATCAAAAAGGGAAATGATAGATAGGAGAAAGATCATCCCTCGTAGACAGGGTCTAAGAGAGAAACGGTGTGCTCCTCATGGTCCGCTTTCTCTGGAATCTGTTTCAAACGCTGTCCATTAACCGTAAATAATCTCCCATCCTTTGGGTCTTCAACTTCCACAGCCCCATTCTCAAATATTCTGCTAATGGTGAAGGGGCCTGTCCAGCGTGATCTCAGCTTCCCAGGATAAAGATGCAGTCGTGCATCATACAGATAAGCTTGCTGTCCTACTTGAAACGTCTTCCGCAAGATCTTCTTGTCATGGTAGGCCTTTGTCTTTGCCTTGAAAATCCTAGAACTCTCATAAGCATCGTTCCTGAGTTTCTCTAGCTCAGACAGCTGGAGTTTTCGTTCCTGACCTGCAGCATCCAAAGTAAGATTTAGTGACTTAATAGCCCAATATGCCTTATGTTCTAATTCAACTGGAAGATGACATGGTTTTCCATAAACAAGGCGAAACGGCGACATCCCCAGGGTAGTCTTGTAGGCAGTGCGATATGCCCACAACGCGTCTGATAGCCTCAAGGACCAGTCCTTTCGGTTGGGGCTCACTGTATTCTCCAGGATTTGCTTTATCTCTCTATTGGCTAATTCAGCTTGGTCATTCGTCTGTGGATGATAAGCAGTGGAAATCTTATGTGTCACTCCATACCTACGCATTAAAGCCTCAAAAGAGCGGTTACAAAAATGGGATCCTTGGTCACTAATAATGACCCTAGGAATACCAAATCTAGACAAAACATGCTCTTTAAGAAACTTGATGACAGTGGAATGATCATTATTCCTACATGTAATAGCCTCCACCCACTTAGACACGTATTCCACAGCCAACAATATATATAAATAGCCAAAAGAAGAAGGGAAGGGTCCCATAAAGTCTATACCCCAACAATCAAAAATCTCGACAGCTTGAATTGGGTTCAAAGGCATCATATGTCTCCTAGATAAAGCTCCTAGTGTTAGGCATCTATCACAGGATTTGCAGAAAATATTAACATCACGAAACATAGTAGGCCAGTAAAAACCACATTGAAGAATTTTAGCAGCAGTCTTTTTCAACGAAAAATGGCCTCCACATGCATGAGAGTGACAGAATGTAATGATGCTTTCGATTTCATAATCAGGGACACACCTGCGCATAATCTGGTCAGGACAATACTTAAACAGACAAGGATCATCCCAATAAAATTTCTTTACCTCAACAAAGAATCTACGCTTATCCTGCGCACTCCAAAATGAAGGGATCTCACCTGTCGCTAAGTAGTTAACAATGTGCGCATACCAAGGCAGTCTTGCAACTGAAAAGAGTTGCTCATCAGGGAAGTCATCCATGATTGGTGGCTCATCTTCCGCTACTTCCACCATCAGCCTTGATAGGTGATCAGCAACAACGTTCTCCACGCCCTTTTTATCTTTGATGGAGATATCGAATTCCTGTAAGATTAATATCCAACGAATTAGGCGCGCTTTAGCATCCTTCTTGGTGAGAAGGTACTTAAGTGCGGCATGATCAGTGAAAATAGTAATGGGAGAACCAATCAAATAAGCACGAAACTTGTCTAATGCAAAGACTATAGCCAATAGTTCTTTCTCAGTGGTAGAATAATTCATCTGTGCATTATTCAAGGTTCGGCTAGCATAATGAATAACATGAGGTTTACCATCTTTTCGCTGTCCTAAAACAGCTCCCACAGCAAAATCACTTGCATCACACATCAATTCAAAAGGAAGGCTCCAATCGGGTGGTTGCACAATAGGTGCGGAAGTCAATTTATCAATCAAGGCTTGAAAAGCCTTCTGACAATCAATAGTCCACTCAAAAGGGGTATCCTTTATCAACAGATTACATAAAGGATGAGCAATGACAGAAAAATTTTGAATGAATCTCCTGTAAAAACCAGCATGCCCTAGAAAGGATCTAACATCTTTAACGGTCTTTGGCACAGGAAGATTTGAGATGAGATCAATTTTTGATCGATCTACCTCAATGCCTTTGGAAGAGACAATATGGCCCAAGACAATGCCTGAGGGCACCATGAAGTGACACTTTTCCCAATTAAGCACAAGGTTCTTCTCCTCACACCTGCTCAAGACTCTCTTTAAGTTTTGCAAGCATGCATCAAAAGTATTACCAAATACAGTCAAGTCATCCATATATACTTCCATACATTCCTCGATCATATCAGCAAACATACTCATCATGCAACGTTGAAAAGTAGCAGGAGCATTACACAATCCAAATGGCATTCTACGGAAAGCATAAGTACCAAAAGGACATGTAAAAGTAGTTTTTTCCTGATCCTCTAAAGCAATCTCAATCTGATAATATCCAGAATAACCGTCGAGAAAACAATAAAAAGGATGTCCAGCTACTCTCTCTAAAATCTGATCTAGAAAAGGCAGTGGAAAATGATCCTTACGGGTGGCAGCATTCAATTTTCTATAATCTATGCACATACGCCATCCTGTCACTAATTTAGTGGGGACAAAGTCTCCGCTTTCATTCTTAACAACAGTGACACCAGATTTTTTAGGCACAACCTGTGTAGGACTCACCCATTTGCTATCAGCAATGGGGTAGATAATTCCTGCATCTAATAATTTCAACACTTCAGTTTTTACTACCTCTTTCATTGTAGGGTTCAACCTACGCTGAGGATCCCTGCGAGGTACAACCCCTTGTTCAAGATTAATCATATGGGAACATATCAAGGGACTAATACCTTTCAGATCTGCTATACTCCATCCAATAGCTGATTTATGCTCATTCAAAATGCTAAGTAATTGCTCACCTTGCTCTGCAGTTAATGCTGAAGAAATAATCACTGGGTATGTATCACCTGGACCAAGATAGGCGTGCTTTAAACCTTGAGGTAGCGGCTTCAGGTCCAGTTTGGGCGGCTCTATTGATGATGGTGTTGGTGGCTGTCCTCTTTCTGGCAGTTCTTCAAACTTTGGAGTCCATGGACCTGCAAAAGAACAATGTTCCAAATTTTTACACATACCATCAACATCAACATTTTCATCCAAATCTAATTCAAGAGAATTAATTTCAGATGTAGCAAACTCCTCTTCAGTGAGCAGATCAATCTGGTAAGTCTGCTGGCATTCATCATCCTCATCAGGCTGCTTAGCAACATTAAAAACATTGATTTCTAAAGTCATATTCCCAAAAGTTAACTTCATTAAGTCATTCCTGCAATTAATTATAGCATTAGCAGTAGCAAGAAACGGTCTACCTAAGATAATGGGAATCCTAGAATCAGCAGTTACTATAGCCTGAGTATCCAAGACTAAGAAATCAACAGGATAATAAAATTTATCTATTTGAACAAGCACATCCTCAACTACTCCTCGTGGAGTTTTCGTGGATCTATCTGCCAATTGTAAAATCACAGATGTCGACTTAATCTGTTCCAAACCAAGTTGCAAGTAAACAGAATATGGCATTAAATTGACACTTGCACCAAGATCTAATAAAACTTGTCCTACTTCATGCTCTCCAATGAAACAAGACACAGTAGGACAGCCAGGATCCTTATATTTAGGAGGAATCCTATGCTGAAGAAGTGCACTAACCTGCTTTGTTAAAAATGCAGTTTTCTTTACATGATGTCGTCTCTTCATAGTGCATAAATCTTTAATCACTTTAGCATATGTAGGAATTTGCTTAATAACATGTAAAAGAAGAAGGTTTACCTTAACTTGCCGAAGATGCTCCAAAATCTCGCTGTTGGGCTCCATAGTAAATTTAGTGGATTTCAATGCCTGAGGGAAAGGGACACGTACCTGAAAGTCACCTGGTGTAGGGCCATCTGAATGATCAGTCTCTACATGGTCCTCCTCAATTCGGTCCTCTTCTTCAATAGCAATAGGAGATTCGGTGGCCTCTTGGGAAGGGCTTTTTGTTGTCTTCCCGCTTCTTGTAGTTATGGCATTCATCTCCTTCACATTATTTTGCTCAACACTAGATACCTGCGTTTGTTGAGGTTGAGCTGGGAACTTCCCTCGTTCATGCACGCTCAAAGTGTTGATCAACTTTGTGATCTGGCTCTTGATCTCTTGAATATCCTTCTTCCTTTCCTTAGATTCCTGCACAATCATAGATTTCAGTTCCTGTAAATTATCATTAAATGTAGGCCTAGGAAAACCAGATGTATTATAAGGAGGGTTAGAAAAAGGCTTATTAGGTGGCGGTTGATGATGCTCGTTGCTCTGTGGAGCGTTCGACTTCCAGCTGAAGTTTGGATGCTCTCGCCATCCTGGATTATACGTCTCTGAATAGGGAGTGTATGGCCTCCTGAATCCGCCTACAGCGTTACAATGCTCGTCGTACACACCTTTCATCTCAGCATAGGTGGGGCAATCATCAATCTGGTGGTCCGCGCCTTGACAGATCGCACATGGCCCAGCCGGCCTTGTAGGTTCATTGTATGGAGAGGTTCGGGCTGCCATCATATCTTTGGTCTTTAATAGCTCCAGCTCCCTTGTTAGACTCTCCACTTTTGCCTTGAGTGCATCCTCCTCCCGCAGCTGATAAATTCCTCCACCTTGTTGCTGCGGTGGTGGTCTGGCCCTGTTTGTACTTTCTGTTGCACTTGGTCCAGTCCATGTATGAGCTTTCTCAGCAAGCTCTGTCAAATACTCAATAGCTGCGTCAGGATCTTTTTGCAAAAATTCACCATTACACATCATCTCAACAAATTGGCGTTCTCTAACAGTTAAACCATCATAGAAATAACTAACAAGATGCCAACTTTCATATCCATGATGAGGACATAAATTCAACATGTCTTTAAATCGTTCCCACGCCTGATACAGAGTTTCACTATCCTTCTGTGTGAAGATCGAAATCTGTCTCTTAAGTGCATTGGTTTTGTGCTATGGGAAATACTTGTTGAAAAATATCTGTGTCATTTCAGCCCAAGATCCTATAGATCGTGGCCTCAAGGAATATAACCAACTCTTTGCTCTATCCTTCAGTGAGAAGGGAAAGAACTTAAGTCGAATCATATCTAGTGCACCTGGTTGGCCATGGAAGGTCGCTACTACTTCCTCAAACTCCCTAATATGCACATATGGATTTTCATTTTCCAACCCATGAAAGGTAGGAAGCAACTGAATCATGCCAGGTTTAAATTCAACATGTGCTGCATTAGGTGGAAACATGATGCATGAAGGTGTAGCAGTGCGTGTTGGATGCAAATATTCTTGCAAACTCCTAGGAGCTTGTTGTTCCTCGTGCTCAGCCATAATGAAAGTATGATGTGAGGTTTGTGACTGTGCGTCAAAAAGATCAGCAATATATGTCTCACTATCAGAAGTTTCAGAATCACCCTCGGGGCGTCTAGCAAATCTGCCTAGTTCGTCTCTATACCAAGGCATACACCAGCAAACACACGATCCAAAAGATGCAAACCAACTAAAAAAAAATCAAAACCAAAATAAAGAAATAAAGAAATAAAGACTAAAGAAAATGAACGAAGTTACCGCTTTCGGTGTCTACAATCACTGTAATCTGATTCTAGCGCTTTTCTGAACCGTCTCCCCGGCAACGGCGCCAATTTTTGATGTCGCTCAAATGTGTCACGCACAGCAGTCGCGGTGCAGTACAGCATAAGAGAGGTCGAATCCCACAGAGAGACAAGCAGGAAAGATCCAGAAACACAGATAACAATGAGTTGAAAACAATCAAGAGCGATGAAAGTTAAGAAAATAGATCGAAGATGTGATGATAAGATAAAGTTAACGAATGTAATCAAGATTTGAATGAGGCTAGGCTTCAGGAATCACTTCACCCGGATTTAGGTTCTTCTCTTCTCAACGGTTCATATGATACTCAGTTAAGGGATTCACATCCCAATCGCCTTAACCGGAAGATATAGAATTATGAATCTGATAAAATATAAATGTCTCTTCCTATGATTGGTTCTTCCTTTTTATAGTCCTAACTTCATCCAACCAAACCTAAGAATACACGATACCGGCTGTCACTACAGGCAACGCGCAGCAAAAGTTCATCGGGACAAAGCCCTAACTCTAATCGGATCTCTAAGAATACACAATACCAACTCTCACAATCGGCAATGCATAGCAAAGATCTCTCGGTATAGAGCCCCAACCTTATCTAACCAGATCCCTAAGAATATACAATACCAGCTGTCACTACGGGCAATGCATAGCAAAGGTCTCACGAGACTCGGTAGGAGAATCAAAGGAGATAACTATGGGATCACAATATCATAAAAGAAGCATGACTGGATTTATAATAATGTTTAACCACAAAGCAATCTGTGAAGATCCAATACATAAGAAGAGTTTAACAATAAAGATTAAAAACATGAACCATCGTTGGAGAAGAAACCCTAATCCTCGCTAGATCATCCGTCCGCCATGCCCGTGGATTACTCGGCCATGGATGGAGATTCCTTCATCTTCTTCCCTTGAGAAACACCCAGAAAAGAGCCTCCAAAAACGTCCAAGAAGTCCCCTTTGAGTAACCCTAAGTTTCCTATTTATAGGGTCCAAGAATTAGCAAACTCGGGTTAAGTTTAAACCCGTTATACGCCCCTGGCTGATCTGGCGGTCGACCGTGAGACCCTGACGGTCGACCGGCAACTGTTCATAATAATTCGAAAGAGCGACGGTCGATCTTCGCATCGACCCTGCGAAGTATTTTCATTGACAGAGGCTGACGGTCGATGCCACGGGCGATGCGACGGTCGACCGTGGCATCTTACGGTCGATCTTGAGGATTTTTGAGCTCCACGGTCGATCTTGAGGGTTTGACGGTCGACCGTGAAGGTCGAACGGTCGACCGTGATGATTTTCGGGCGCGACGGTCGATGCCACGGATGATGCGACGGTCGACCGTCACTATTTACTCAGCAATGCGCACTGGTACGAAAAATATTGTAACTTCCTCTCGAAAACTCGGAATCACGAACCGTAAAATTCTCCAGAATTTAGACTTCAAGAGCTTTCCAATCATATATGGTACATCATCTGATTCTTCATGAGCAGGTACAGATTAATTTTTGAAGTTGATCCATATACTCTTTTTAGCTTCTTTTAACCCCAATTTCCTGCATTTTCCAAACAACCATGTGAAGCAACATATAGATATAAAAATAGTAATAAATATGCTGATTAAGGATAATAATCTAGCAATTGAGATGGTTTTAAAGTTGTTCAGAGTGCACTTTCATGCACTCATCACATGTCATTGACCCTAATGATAAAATGGGTAGGGGTGGAAATGATAACAATAATAGAGAAGTCCCAATTAGGAATCACTTCCTACCTGGACCTTATACCTATGCTTCCTGTATCAACCCACCTACCATCAATGCTACACATTATGAGATTAAGCCTAACTGGATTACAACCTTACCTTCTTTCTATGGGCGTGAGAATGAGGATCCCTATGGACACATTGCTAGCTTCCTTGAAATCCTTTCCATCTTCAAACTTCAGCATTTTAATGATGATGCCTTTAGACTCAAACTTTTCCCTTTTTCTTTGAAAGACAAGGCTAAATATTGGCTTCAAACCTTAGCTCTAAATTCGATTTCAACATGGGATCAACTTCAGGATGCTTTCCTTAAAAAATATTTCCCTATCATTAAAACTCAAAATTATCGAACCATGATTATTTCTTTTAAGCAAAATGAAGATAAGATGTTTCATGAAGCTTGGGAAAGATTTAAGGATCTTCTTAGAGAGTGGCCCCATCATGAGGTACATGAGTGGCAAATTAGCCCATTCATTTTATAATGGTCTTAATGATCGGTATAGGACAATGATCGAAGCCTGCTGTGGGGGTGTTGTTCTTAGTAAGCCATGGACTGCTCTTTGGAAAATGTTTGATAACCTTGCTGAAAATTCACAACACAATGCCTCAGTTTCTAGGAGTCGGTCTACCACTGCTCGTAATTCTCAGGGAATTCATGAAATTTCTGAATTCCAAAGTCTCTCCGCACAAGTGGCCCTCCTAAGTAAAGATTTAAACCAGTTGAAAACAGGCCAATCTCTTGCTCAACAATTGCCTAACACTTCTCTTGAAACCTGTGCCCTTTGCCTTAATTCTGATTACCATATCACTGATTGTCATCTAGCTCCCAATTTCCCTGACTTTGTTCAGAAACATGTTAATGCAACTTATGGTTTTTCCAAACCGCAGAACAATCCTTATTCTAATACCTACAATCCAGGTTGGAGGAATCATCCTAATTTTAGTTGGAAGCCATAACAATCAAGTAACTTTCAAGGGCAAAACAATCCTCCTGCTTTCAAGTACCCAACAAAACCTTCTGCAAATCCAAATCCTGGGTACACTCCACATTATCTGCAGAATACACCTCAGCCTTCTCCTGCTGAACCATCTAATGAACCCACTTTGAGTTCCATCCTTGCAGTCATAAATGAAAATTTTAGTGGAATGAGAAGTGACCTTAAAAGTGATATCTCTAAAATTCAGAATAATGTGTCTAGAATAGAGAACCAGTGTAAGGGCACATTTGTTTCATTGGAATGGATTGGAATGGAATGCTGGAATGGAAATGAATTCCATTGGAATGGAATGGAATGGAATGGAATTACATTGTTTCTGTTTATTTGCTGCTGGAATGAACACATAATTCTGTGAAATCTGGCACTTTTGCTGTTTGTTTGGCATTGGAATGGAAACTGTTTCTTGTGACATTGTCATTTTTTGTGTTTGTTTGGTATTGGAATGGTGGTTATGGTCACCCCAGAATACCCGAGGTGAGATTACCTCCCTTTTTCCTTGAAATTGTTTGATTATAAAAACTATGTTCATGTGTATTATGATGCATACCCATATGACATTTATATATTTAATTTAAATATATGTATATTTCGAAAATATATATTTGATATCTTTTTGTTTAGTTTTTGTTTGAGATGGTGAAAATTTTGAAATTGAGGCACGTGAGATATTGTTTTATTTTTTGACACTTGTGTATGGTTGTTCATTTTTAAAATATGGTGACTATTTCATTATTTTCAAATGGACATGATCATTGCCTCTATTGAACTAGATGACTCTGTAATTATATTTCTAAGAGCGAGAAAAATACAAACAAGTGTTTTTGAGCCAAAAAATAGTACACAACTTATGCGGTAATACCAGAATTTTTATTTGTAATACTCAATGATTCATTTCGTATATTACAACAATTCATAGTGTCAAATTAACATGTTTACAGAAGTGAATGAAAAAAAAATGAATTTGTAGATCACTTGTCTTCCATATATTTGTTGTTGTCTTCGTGGATGTATACGATTGCAAGATCAAGGGCTCAGAACAATGTCATCATCGCCCTTATGTGGCGGCAATTGGTTGCTGAACAAACTTAGCCTTCCAAATCACCAAGCCACTGCTTCCCTCATTCACCATAAGATTTCATCATTTCCCCAGGTAAAAGCAGCAAGCATTATAAGGGAACCAAACAAGCATCATTTCCCCAAGTAAAACTATTTGTAACATTAAGAAAACCATTTGCATCATTTCCCCCATTAAAAATCAATCAGATATAAACAATAAGGGAATCAAACAAGCATCATTTCCCCAAGTAAACTCATTTACAACAATAAGAAAGGAGCTGCAGCAAGCATAAGGCCATCCAAACCACCCAACGATCAAGTAAATGCATCATCTCCCCACACATCAAAACACATTCATTCCAAACATATAAGAAAACCATTTGCATCATTTCCCCCATTAAAATCACAGCTAGATCATCAATGCAATAAGTGGCTGGTTGCCAACAATAAGTGGCCGTCCAAGACACCAAAGAAAGCAATTTAAATATCATCATTTCCCCACATATAATAGGCAGCAATTATAGGTACATTTCCAAGTAAATTCACCCAGCAAGCTTAAGGAGTTCAAACAAGCATCATTTCCCCCAAGTAAACCCATTTGCAACAATAAAGAAAGGAGCTGCAGCAAGCATAAGGCACCCAGCAAGCATAAGGCCATCCAAACCACCCAACGAGGATCAAGTATATCATCATCTCCCCACACATCAAAACACATTCAGTCTAACCATTTGCATCATTTCCCCCATTAAAATCACAGCTAGATCATCAATGCAATAAGTGGCTGGTTGCCAGCAATAAGTGGCCGTCCAAGACACCAATGTAAGCAATGTAAATATCATCATTTCCCCACATATAATAGGCAGCAATTATAGGTACATTTCCAAGTAAATCCACCCAGCAAGCATAAGGGGATCAAACAAGCATAAGGGGATCAAACAAGCATCATTCCCCCAAGTAAACCCATTTGCAACAATAAAAAAGGAGCTGCAGCAAGCATAAGTCACCCAGCATGCATAAGGCCATTCACACCACCCAAGGATGAAGTATATCAACATCTCCCCACACATGAAAACACATTCAGTCACCAGAATATTTAAATCACATTCATTCACATTCAGTCACCAGAATATTTAAGAGGATTAAACAATAAGTGGATGGTTGCCATGTATATGACCATCCAAGACACCAATGCAAGCAATTTAAATATCATCATCTCCCCATACAAAATCACAGCTAGATCATCCAGCAAGCATAAGGGGATCAAACAAGCATCATTTCCCCAAGTAAATATCATCATTTCCCCACATATAATACTGCAAAGTAATGCAAGCATTCTAAGTTTATATAGCTGACATGGATGATACTATCAATTAACCTCCCAGGCTCTAGACTGGATACTGTCCTATAATAGACAAGAAGAGGGTGGATCAGGATGTGAAGCAAATGGAGTTTCATCCCCAGTATCCCATCCCTTTTACCATATATTACTTATATATGGTAAAAGTAGTAGATTTGCAAGTGAATAAAATCACAATAGCATAAAGATTTGAAGCAAGTGAATAAAATCACAATAGCATCATCAATTTGAAGCAAGTGAATAAAATCACAATAGCATGAAAATTCAATCACATGTAAATTGAAAGTAGTAGATTTGCACATCCCCTAGTTTCACAAGTAACTCCCTACAATAAGGCCACACACAAAGCTCACAAAGGCAATGGATAGGATACACATAGTCATGTTTCCAATGCATATGGGTTCCCTTCTTTTTTCATATCCTACTTCTTTATCGTTCGCACAATGCTCTTTTTTCATCGTACCCTCCACCCCCCCGCCGTACGCATTGTAGGACGCCAATGCAGCATCTAGGGTATTGAAACCCCGGTAGCAACATCCACTATACCCTTTGACTTGTTTGTGACATGCCGGCCACGATTCGTAAATCCCCGGCCGCCTCCCAATGTAGACGACATAGTACTTCATTCTAACATATTAGAAACATCATAGCAAAGTAAGCGGGTGTTCAAGACAAGTTAAAAACATCATAACAACAGCCCAAACGGGTGTTACCAAAACATAGTGTTCAACATAGGGATCTAAACAAAGCGGGTGTTCAAAATACCATCCTAGTTAGAGGAAACATAATGTAAACAAAGATAGGGATCATAATGTTTTTAACCACAGTGTCATTACGACAAACAGTCTACATTTGCCTAGCAAGGAATTGATACATCCATATTTTACGGAATGCGGCGTCCTTCAGCACGAACCCTTTGCCCAGCTTATCATTCTCGAGCAAATAGTCAAATATCGTCGCAAGCTGGACGTCAGTATAAGCTTCATCGCCCTCGCCTTCATCTCCTTGACCGCAGCTAAAAGATCTTGGGTAAAACTCATACCCCCAAGCTGATTAGTCATATTCCCAGTCTGCTCGCCAATGAATCGCATAGCGGTCACGATCTCATCACGATCACGATCCGCCTTCCTCTACCTCTTGCTAGAAGATGTAGCAGGCATACGCGAGGAACTATGCATCGCCGTGCTCATAGCAGACGCAGATGTCGCGGGGACAGCAGCCGTAGCAGGGGTGGTAGCCGTCGCGGGGGTGGTAGGCGTATCAGGGACATCCCCCTCGGCCATATAGAGGGCTGTGGGAAGGACGAGCCATCATCCTCTAGGTTGACGACCTCATCAGGGATGAACTCATTAGGGATGAACTGACCAGTCGCAGCCGTGGCGTATTCCCCGGTGGCCATTTCCTCCCCACAAATAGTCATGATCAGATCCAGGTGAGGTATTGGCTTGTTGAGATATTTGTTGTAGCTCGGTTTGGACTATAAAGCCAGCAGACATTCAACTTTGAGTATACAAATGGAGGTTACGATCCTAATATTCATTTACGGATTTAAGTATAGAGAACACACCGCGATGAGATCGGCTGCTACTTGGGTAGGCAATGTTAGCATTTGAAGATCATCATCCCACCCTGTGCCGCTCAACTTTAGGATCTTCTTGATATCAGCGCACCTAGCGCGTTGATAAGTAATGTGATTACACACATTTTCGGCTCTTATCTCGTTCGAACCAAGAAGTTTATTGCAATGATCTGCCGCAGCCACGTAATGGGTTTGCTTATACCCCTTGTCAGTGCTGGGCTTGGATCTGGCAACTTCCGCCATATATTCCAGCATATATTTCAAAGCAGGCTCCGTCCACTTGTAGTTTGAAGAACCGAACCGACGTGAGGTCTTGGGAACCGTTTGTGAGGTGGGGGTACTGGATTGAGATTGAGACTGATCCATGTCTGAAATTAGAAATATCACCACATGCAAACAAGCTAAAGCACGACAACTGGTACTATCACAAAGTTACGGAATTTAATGTGTACGGGTACAATCATATTACAATCATTCTTGCAAATGTCACATGAGAAAGCACATTAACAAACATGCTGATCTAGCGATTGGGCTCGTAATTATCCCACATTTGTTACGCGATTTGTTCACGAATATCGAGCCATACACCCCGCTCTTCTTGCTGCTCCCTAGCATTCCGTGTTTGGGTATTCCCCGGTTCGTCATCCAGGGGTACATCGACATCCATTAACGGGTCAGCTGGATCCACAGTCAAAATGAAGTTGTGAATGATGCAACATGCGTGCACAATCGCAACTTGCGTCTTAAAAGGGAAAAATGGATGTGATGCAATGATCTTGAACCGGTTCTTGAGCAGGCCAAAAGCTCGTTCAATTTTAGATCTAAGAGACGAGTGACGAAAATTGAACAGTTCGTACTTGTCATTTGGGCCATTGCTCGGCGAGAACTCTTTCAAGTGATATCTCACACCCCTATACGGAGCAATGAAATCGGGGCTCGTGGGGTAACCCGCGTCCACAAGGTAGTACTTGCCTATAAGGTGAAAGTTTAATCAAGTGTCAATGCGCGACGTAGGAGTTATTTCATCAGGTCTTAATCAACCGGTGCACGAAAACATATACCTTCAATTGTCTTTAACCTACTATCTGGTGGGCGTGAAATAGCGTCCTTTAGGACGGTGTAATCGTTGGCTGAACCCTCCTATCCAGCAAGTACATAGGTGAATCGAAGATTGGGTGTACAAGCGGCCAGCACATTCTGTGTCACTCCTTTCCGCGCTCGAAACCGTATTGCTGTGTCCGCTGGAACGGTGGCATCTATGTGCGTACCGTCTATAAGGCTGATGCAGTTCTACATGTGTGACAAGGAAGAATGTCATCGTAACGTGTGCAAATGGAGGTGAATTTTAAAAATCAGTGTCAATGCATGTTGGTGTACCTTAAAGTAAGGGTAGTATGAAGGGCTTCCTAGGATTTCTGGGGGTGTGTTCGACCCTGCTTGCTGCATGTAAAGGTCACGAATACCGCATATCGCCTTCAAGACCGCGTTGAAATAGCGGCTGATTGTCTCACCCGATAGAAGAAATTCCGCCCGCATAACACGATTTTTTGTGTTGTGACCAACAATGTGTAGAAAGATACACAGTTGTTCTTCGATCTTAATCTGATCAGTATCCGTAAGTAGATTACGCTGTCTCATAAGACGTGCCAATTCGTCTAGTGCGTCTACATCCATGCGGATATAGGCGACACAATAATCTGACCCAGGCATTCGGATCCTAGCCATATGCCGTCTCCGTGCCTCATCACGAGACTCCCGCGGCATTGCCACGACACGGGTGCCTGACTCTAGATAATAGCGATGCACGATCGAGACTATAACTGCGTAGACAGCCCATAATACCGCTAGCCTTTGATACTGTTCGTCACCATTCTCCATCTAAAACAAGGCAAAATGCCAAAACACGAACGATAATAGCTACACTTAGCGTTTGACATAATCAACACTCCAAAACACAAAGAGTAGGTATAGGAGAGAGAGAGACGTTTTTTGACATTTCATGTGGATATATAATAGACAGTAATAGGTGCTGCTGTTAAAAAAACATCCAAGCCACGAAGACAGTCTTAAAGCATGTAATAGTCAGAAATTAACAAGATCACTATTGATGTTTCAACAATAGCATGTAATACGCAGCAATTAAGAAGATAAGTATTGATGTTTCAATAGTAGCATGTAATAGCAATTTATAGCAATCCAACAGCATATAATACACAGTAAAAAGGATAACAACCAGACAAAATCACAGACCTCAACTGAAATCATACCAAACGACAAGAACTAACAACAAGGGCAACATATCACAGACCTACACTGAAATAAGATCAAATCGGACAAAATCCTCAGCTGCAATATGGAAAAATGAAGACCTCCATTGAAAACCGAAATGTGGAGCAATGAACTAGGGGATCATATTTAAATACGAAGTGGGAAGCTCACATATGCAATACCAGATGAGATCTGGGAAAAATAAATGCAGGGAAACCAGAAAACAGCCATAACTATGGGGATCAGATCATACAATGTACAACTGAAATCATACCAAACGACAAGAACTAACAACAGGGGCAACATATCACAGACCTACACTGAAATAAGATCAAATCGGACAAAATCCTCAGCTGCAATATGGAAAAATGAAGACCTCCATTGAAAACCGAAATGTAGAGCAATGAACTAGGGGATCAGATTTAAATACGAAGTGGGAAGCTCACATATGCAATACCAGATGAGATCTGGGAAAAATAAATGCAGGGAAACCAGAAAACAGCCACAACTATGGGGATCAGATCATACAATGTACAACTGAAATTATACCAAACGATAAGAACTAACTACAAGGGCAACATATCACAGACCTCAACTGAAATAAGATCAAATCATACAAAATCCTCAGCTGCAATAAAGAAATACGAAGACCTCCATTGAAAACCGAAATGTAAAGCAATGAACTAGGGGATCAGTCGCAATACGAAGTGGGAGGCTCACATATCCAATACCAGATGAGATCTGGGAAAAATAAATGCAGGGAAACCAGAAAACAGCCACAACTATGGGGATCAGATCATACAATGTACAACTGAAACTATACCAAAAGACAAGAACTAACAACAAGGGCAACATATCACAGACCTCAACTGAAATAAGATCAAATCAGACAACTATGGGGATCAGTCGCGCGAATTAAACTTCCAAACCCAACTATACAAGACCATTCAAAATCTGGGAAAAATAAATGAATGGAAAACAACAAAAATGCACAACTATGGGGATCATGACATACAATGTAGAACCGAGATCTACCAAGAGAAGAAAGGGGATCAGTCGCGGGAATACGATTTGGAAAACCCAAATATGCGAAACTGGGAAAAAAAATGAATGGAAAAGAAAAAAAAACCACAACTATGGGGATCAGCTCATACGATGTAGATCCGGGATCTACGAAGAGAAGAAAGGGGATCAATCGTGAGAATACGAAGTGGAAAACCCAAATCTCCAAAACCATTCAAAATCTGGGCAAAAACTGAAGAAAATAGAGAAGAAAGGGGATCAGGGAGAGCGGAGACAGGGGATCCGAAGTCACCTCTTCAGGCAAACGTTTCCGGTGTAGATTCGAAAGATTGGAGGATTTAGGTGGGCGGCGAAAACCCTAGGCCGTGACCTAGATCCGTTGATCCGAGGTTTGGGATGCACCTCAAGGCCGTAAACCCAAGCCGTCACTTTAGATCTGAAGATCCGAGAGGAGATCTGGCCACGAGGAAGAAGTCGCGTTCGTGGAGGGGAAGATGAGTCACTTCAGAGACATCGAAAGGGTCGCCGGAAACCCTAGCAGCCACAATGAAGTGGAGGAGAGGGGATGGGTCGGAGGAGAGGCGCTAGGTCTCACGAGCGCTTGGCGGCTTTGGATGGGCGGCGAAAACCCTAGGCGTCGTGAGAGAGAGAGGCTTGGGAGAGATCGGGGGGGGGGGGAGAAAGGTCGCGAGACCGCGACTGATGGAATCATATTTCCATTGGTCGCTGGAAACTTGAGTCCAGCGACCGTTGGAATTTGATTCCGGCTCTTTTTGAGCCGGAAACAAAGTTGGAAAAAACAGCATCTTCGAAAGCATATTCGCATAAGCAGAATTCGGTTCCAACGAAACAAACAGCTGGAAAATAATTCCAGCGACTATTACATTCCATTCCAGCCTGGAATGGCCTGTTTCCAGGGAAACAAACATGCCCTAATTCTAATACCCAATCCATTGCTAAACTTGAGAATTCATTGGGTCAACTTTCTAACACCTTGTCTAAAAGAGAGGATGGACATTTTCCAAGTCAATCTGTCACCAACCCGAGAGTCCAGCACTATGTAGAAAGCCAAAACTTCGAGAGTGCCAAAGCTGTTATGACCCTTAGAAGTGGCAAAACAGTAGATAATCAAATAGGTGAACCTGTCAATCTGGATGATCAAACGCCCGATCCGAAGATCAAACATCCATCCCAAGATGAATCTTATTTTTCACCTGATATTGGCCCATCTGATTCTAGAGAACCTGATCCAGCTAAATACATTCCAAAAGTGCCCTTTCCTGCAACCCTTAAAGACCCGTACCCAACCATCAAAGCCCGAAGAGGTACTGAGGAAATCCTTGAAACTTTCAAACATGTCAACATCAACATACCCTTGCTTCAAGCCATTCGTCAGATCCCTTTGTATGCCAAATTTCTTAAGGACCTGTGCACTCATAAACGCCAGACAAAACACAAAGGGGACAAGAAAATCCTTTTACCTCAACAAGTCAGTTCAATTTTGAAACATGACACGCCACCCAAATTAAAGGACCCTGGTTCCCCTACCATACCCTGTTGCTTAGGAGACTATCAGATTGATGGTGCCCTTCTCGACCTAGGAGCCAGTGTTAACATTTTGCCCTACTATATTTATAAGGAATTTGGGATGGAAGAGCTCAAACCGACACCGATCAGTCTACAATTGACTGATAGATCCATTAGGACTCCTAGAGGCATTGTAGAAGATGTTTTAGTGAAGGTGGACAACTTCTTTTTCCCTGTTGACTTTGTCGTCTTGGATATGGAACCCGCTGTTCACTATAAAAGAACCGTGCCTATCATCTTAGGACGTCCCTTTTTGGCTACAGCAAATGCGAATATCAACTGTCGAACTGGTGTCATGGATGTCTCTTTTGGCCATATGCATGTTACACTGAACATCTTTAAGACTGCATGTTTGCATGAGCGTGAGAATGAGTGCTTCCATGTTGATAGTTTGATTGACTGCTTTGATGATAAGTCTCATGTTATAATGACTGATAGATTATCTGTAATTTTGAGGGCTTATGACTCTGATGACGATGATGATTATGATCTTAAACTGCATGATGATAGATTGCCTATAATTTGGGATGAATATGATTCTGAGGATGATGTTGAATTAAAGAATGACATTATGTCTAATATTTTGAATGCCTATGCTTCTGAATATGATGATGATGTTAATCGGGACACTGCACAATCGAAAGATGACATCAAACCACACCTCTTGCGCGACCAATCACTCGATCAACACACTGCAGAGACAAAAACTATTTCTTGGGTGGTTGAGCCCCTTCTACCGTTATCTCTTACTCTTGCACCTGATTTAGATCCTGGACAAGTTCGTGCGTATTATGTTGACACACACTTTTGCATAGATATGTCAGTATATTCTAAACTTGAGCCACCACCTCCTCCTTTACCTATATTTGCACCATCATCATTGCCTACACCCATTCTGAGATCAAAATCCCTTCCATGTTCACTTCCGGGTTCCAACATTATGAGGGACACATACCGTAGACCGGGTTGCAAGATGAAACATGATGATAGGTTGCCATTCATAGAGAGTGGAGTCTCTAGTTCACGTATGGGGAGGAAAGAACTGATTGGCCTACATCATCAAGTACTAAACTTATTATGGGGCTAGGTTTGGTTTCAAGTATTATATGGCGGAATTTATTCTAAGTGGGGTGATCGATGTCATCGGATTGACGGATTCATGCTATAATTGCACCTTTTCGGGACGTCTAGCAAAAGACGTAAAATTATGCGTTTGCTAGGAGGCAACCCCGTTTTTAAGAGTTTTTTTTAGTTTTTAGGATTTTTCTTAATTTTTAGAATTTTTTCCATGTCTTTTTCTATTTTTTCAGATTTTTCTTGCATTTCCTTGTTTTCCCTCCCTCCTCCCGCTCCATTGTTTGATCACGGCTCGTCGTCCCGGCTCGTTGGCTCGTCCCCGAGCCGTCACCACCCACCGCCCATCGCCACCTCTCCGGCCATCCCTAACCCTCCAAACCTTCACCAAAACCTCCGCCATCCTCTTACCTCTTCATCCACGGTCTCTTCTTCCCTCGGAAAGCTCTCCTCCGACGCCGGTGAGGCCCCCTTCTTTTGCCGGCCATCTCCAATCTCCTCATCATGTGCCTCCCATCACCCATGAATACCTCCAGAACCTTCCTCCGGCCACCACGAAGCTTCCTCTACCATCAAAACCATTCCTTGCTGCCGGGATCATCAGCTTCACAATCGGACGAAACCACCGCTCCGACCACCTTCCATCCGTCGTCTGGTAGCTCAATTCATCAATCAAACCCCATAGACCACTTACCCCAGCTTCCACGATCCTTACACAATCGTCCCCGTCCTTGATTGGAGCCCCGATCATCGAAATCCAATTCCGGCCATCATCGTACTCCGATCCGGCCACCTCCGTTCTACCACCTGGGGACTTCTATTTTTTGACCTGAGCTCACTGGAGAACTCCTTTGACCTCCACGATTCTTCCTGTATCCTTTCCTTCCTCCGGCGATGAGGTTTCACCGTTGATCCCGTCAATGAACTTTCAGCCGTCCGATGGCTGCGTGACACGATCCAAGCGCTACAGTGATCCGATTTCCGATCGGACGGTATAGATATTCAATCAGGACCATAATCTGTATATTCAAGTCATCCAGCATCCCAAAGCATTCACGGGTGTTCACTTTTCCCTATCTTCTCTAATTTCGAATTTGATCTCGCCTCGGGCTGCAGACCATGGATGAGAAGGACCATACTACGGATTACGACTATTTTGGTGCTCTGCTTGGATATTTTGGTTGTTTATTTCCTTGTCTGTGATGTCTGGAAGATTATTTATTATATATTATCTCCTTTACTATTTATCTATACATGTTATATTTTTGTGTGGTAAATGTTTGTACAGATCGATCTATCATGAAAATACAAAGGAGACTCTGCCAAAATTTTCTATGATTCTAATACCTTTTTGGACTTTTATTAGTTATATTTGATCTTTTTGGAAAAGTATATATTTTTGTGACAGGGTATGGTGGGGAGGGCAGTATTTATTCAATAATGGTGGTGCCTAAACTAAAATTGGAAGAGAGAGAAAGCTATTTATGAAGCATTCATTATGGTTATCTCTACCCTTTATTCTTTGATTTATTTTTATGACTTAGTGTAATTGGGGACAATTACATTTAAGTTGGGGGTAGCATTCATAAATTTCATGCTCATATTTTTTTTCCTAAGAACCAAATATTATACATCCCTTGAATTATGTCAAAAGAATGAAATTATGATATGATTTGACAAAGGTGCATGTTTTAAAATCTATCTTATGAATTATTCTGAGACTTGTATGTCATATAAGAAATAGTAAATTTTTGCTATGCATGATATTATTTCTATGCTTTAACACTTTTAACATGATTTAAGGATAGCTTGACATATCCTAATGCACATGTTCACTTCCACATGTTAAGGGGTTGATATTAGATTCTAAGCATGATACTGGGATAAGTTTACAATTTTATGTCATGACACAGAAAATACATGAACACATGCAATTATCTGAGTATGCGGAAAAAACAAAAAAAAAGAAAAAAAAATGAGGATGTTCAACTTAGTAACCGGGCAGTGTGCCTAACCAGCGTGGTGTTCGCGTAAAACATTTGAAATTCCTACGGAAAAAAAACAAGATATTGCTATGTGATAAGTGGAAGATATGTGCTTGGATAGGATTGTGATCTTGAATAGTTGAAGTGTTTAGATATAATTGATGCTCTGAAGCATGTGGAACCCATTCACACACAGGAGTGTTAAACTTATTTTTAATCATGGTTAAATCTGTTGAAGTGTTGGAAATATGTTATGACATGTTTTGATTTACTATATTTTTATGTGAATATGAGTTGAAAGGTTTATTCATGGATATTATTTCTATTTCATGCATTAGAGTTGATGAATATCACAATTGATTTCTAATGATATATTCAAGGGAATGTATAGATGTTTGTGGGTGTCATCCCTAAAAACCCTCAGGAGACTATAACTCCTCCATTAGGGTAACCCAGGGGTTTAAAGGCTTGTTGGACATGCTAAGTGCAACCGTGAGTAGGGGTGAGCATTCGGTTCTCGGTTCGGTTCTCGATCCAGAACCGAAGAACCGAATTTTTTTCGGTCCTGTTTTTAGAGAACGAACCGAACCGAACCGAAATTGTTCGGTTCCAAATCAATTGGAACCGAACCGAAATTGTTCGGTTCCAAGTCAATTGGAACCGAACCGAACCGAACTTTTTGGAACCGAATAGAACTTTTTAGTTCATAGGTTCATAGGCTAAAGCATGTATGAAAACTTCGGTTCTGACCCGAACTGAACCGAATTTTTTTTAAAGAATCGAAACCCGAACTTTTCATACATCCCAAAACCGAACGGAACCGAAAAACCGAAAAAATCGAACCAAATGGACCGAACTAATTCGGTTCGGTTCTGTTCTGCTCACCCCTAACCGTGAGACCTACGAAAGTGGCTAGTTAGATTTATTGTTTTTCTTTTATATTTTCTTTGCTCGAGGACTAGCAAAGTGTAAGTTGGGGGGTGTGATAAGCCACTAAATATTCATATTTAACCCCTTAATTTACATTTGTTAGCCCGAGAGTATTTGTATTTGATAGTTTGTTAAGTAATTTCAGGTTTAATGAAGATTTAAGTTAGAAAATACAAAAAAGACTAATATATGGAAATTACGCCGCTCCGTTGTCAGTTTGAAAAGGATTCACCAAATTCTCCAGATGAATCCTAAATTCCTGAAATTCGGAGGACTTATAGAAGACTTCAAGATGAACAACTTTCATGTTGGACACTTTACGAGATTCGGTACACATTAATAGCAGTTTTCAAGAATATGAAGATAAACAGATGCTAAGAGACTGGTCCATCGATGCTCAGGAGAATATTCGCCAAATATTTCAAATAAGGGAAAATAATGTCCAATCTTCGGAACAGGACAGCAGACTTCCTAATCTACATTTTTCATGTTGAGTACATTTCCAAATTCCGGACGAGTTGAACCCAGTCGCGACCGGAAGAGGCTGTCAGAATTAAAATAGGAAATCCGAGTTGCACTAGAGGTTCAACTCAACCCAAAACCCTAATTCCGGGAATACACCTATAAGAAGGTGTTTGCTGGCCGAAAATTGGAGGTCCCCATAGAGAGAAAAGAGAGAACTAGGGTTTGGAGGATTCTCTGGAGAAGATGGAGCTACAACGTGGATCCCAATCGTTTTTCATCGAATCTAAGGCTTCCATCACAAAGATGAGTAGCTAATTCTATACTTAGGGATCTCATGAACCTTTAGTAGATCTTCCTTGTATTTTTCTAGTTGAATCTTGTATTCTTTTTCTGGACATGATCTTATAGATTTGGTTTTAATGATGAAAGTGTTGAGGGAACAGAGTTCCTTGACATATTTTCAGTTCTACTTGATTTCGGTGATTGATGGTAGAGATCTATAGGATGGTTTTTATGTGGTTTGTGAATAACCGATGAGATATTTTATGCTTATTGAAGATAGCTTGTGCTAAGGTTACTTCAAAGACAATCTATACTAATCGAAGATAAAATATGTCTTTGAAAAACACTCTCCTTTGTTTAGGGATTCATGTAAGCTTAAGAAACTATGAATCTATAATATCTAAATAAGAAGACAAGAGGAAAACTAGAGAATACAGGAAGTGAAACTAAAGTGGATTGAGTAATCCCTAGGTTTTCTCTCATTAATATATTTCAATCTTTATACATCGCTTTCTTAATTAGTTTTAATTAATTAGTTTCAAAAACCCAAATCAATTCTTTTCGCTTTTGGTTTAGAGTTTCGAGATTTAATTCTGATTTCTCCTTCGTAATCAAAGTTTCTCTGTGGTTCGATCCCGTATTTCATCACTATTCTATCCCATAGTTTAGCATTTTATATAAGGGTTTATACATTTTATTCTTGATTGAGTTTGCAACGTTTTTAACGACGCGTTTGTAAGCGATCACTACCTCACAGCCGATCAACTGTCGTCCTCTACCTCTCCGGCCGTCCTCGTCTCCAACCAAGGCCACCAACCTCTTCCCAGAGCCTCCATGACCTCGACCAACCCCGCCATCTCCTCCGTTCCCTCTTCTCCGGCGATCCGCCATCATCCTCGACCTTCGTCCCCATCGCCGTCAACCTGCATCCGACCCCGATCTCACCTCCAAGCCACCCTAAATCCCTCGCCGATCTACCCCGGCCTCCTTTCCGACGTCCCAAGCCACCCACGAGCCCTCCACCGTCATCCCCGACGCCACTCTCCTCTAAACCCACCACCGGCCACACCAGATCCCGTCGATCCGGCATCCCTCCGGCCAATCCACTCCCGTGGATCTCTTCCCCACCGTCCGGTGACGTCTCCTTCTGGTATCCCTACCGCCAACGACCTTCTAACGCCGACAATTCCCATCCGGTGATCCTCAGCCATCGGATCCACCTTAGCCTCTCTCTCTCAGCCACTCTTGGTTGACTTGGTCAATCGGATCCAGTCAACTTGACTTGGTTCGACCACTTAACCCAATCAAACTAGATCCAGTCAAGTCTAATTCTGATCAAACTCAATCCGTCCCAATCCAGTCAAGCCTGATCCAATTCCTTGAGCCAGGTCCGAACCAGCTCAAGCCAGACCCAAACCAGCTCAAGCCAGACTTGATCCAGCTAGCCAAATTCAGCCAATTAAGCCTGAGCAGACTCAATTCTTATCAATTGGAGCAGTAGAGACCCGATACGAGAGGATTGCGAATAGACCGCTCATATCTTGGTTCTAAGGCAAAAGGTACTCCAAAGAGTAAGTTTATCGTCCAAAGAAGGACAATGACGAGGGTGATGAAGGTAATCATATGATTCAGTTTGGTACACTGTCGTCAGTTATCGTCAACAATTACATCCTTCCAAGCATACTTGGACAATAGTGTCCAGTTTAGAGTGATTTCGATATATCTGATATGGCCAATGAGCATGAAACGTTAGCCTCTTTGATCGACGATGGCGTCGACCATTCACCAGCGGTCTTGGTGACTCATGAAGAAGATGAAGAGTATGTAGAGGTTGAAGAGAGGATTGACATCATAGAGGAAGACCGGAGGAGGGGTATATCTACTGAGCGATTGGTACAGCAGCTTTATGACGAAGGTAATCCAGCAGTAGGACCAGGCTAAATAAAATTCTTCAACTTATTAATTCCAGTTTCCACAAATCTGGCTTTGTTTCAAAACTAGCACCAATTTATAAAGAATCTCACAAAGTTTTCAACACGAGTTGTAACTATTCAAGTTTTCTTTCATTTTTCAGAATTTCAGAATATTTGGATATTAATGGAATTTCTGGAGAATATTCTCTTAACAGTCAATGACTAATTCCAGATTTTCAGATGATGCAGAATTTGGTCTGTTTAGCCAAAATTTTTGTATTTCTTCTCTAAGCATATCTGAACCTAAAATCAAGTAACAAACTATCAAATACATTTACTCTTAGGCTAGCAAAGCTAAGTTAAGGGGCTAAAATAAGTATAATTCATGACTCATCAAAATTGCTCACTCCAAAAGACCCGATCAACCTTTCAATTTTGTAGATGTGTGAATTTTGCTTGTTTTTTTTCATATGCAGGAGATAGATTAGAGTAGACTGAGATACTGAGATTGTTTCGAGGACTCAGCTATGTCTGATTTTATAAGAAAGCTTAGGTTAAGGCATAAGTTGAAAAGGAGGACTTTTAAGGACTTGCGTAAATTGAGGAAGAAACGTTATGAATGCAAAGTCCCTGGAAGTGATTAAATGAGGGACAATAAATTCAAGGGGTTTTTACATATCTATCCTTCAAAAGTTTCTAAATATCACAATTACCCCTATATTTTTCCGGCTTACTAAATTACCCTTCAAATTTTGAACAATCCGTAAACCTGCCCCTCGGGTTACTTGCCGGCCAATCTTCATGGAATATTCCTAACACCGTTAACGGCGGAATGTAAAAAGACCTTATTGCCCTCAACGGTGATAACAAAGATCTCTTCCTTTTACCTACTTTAGACAATTTTGACATCCTTTTATCTACTTTAGACTTTTTTGACCAATGGGTGATTTACATGTGGCTGAGAAAAGAGAGAGAACCAGAGTAGAAGATGAGAGAGATAGAGAGAGCCGGGAGTGAGAGAGAGAAAAGAAGAGAGAGAGAGAGAGACGGTGACTTCACACACCCACCGCCAGCCACCCTTTGACGGCCAGCCACTGCATCTCCGGCGAGCTCCAACCCGGCCTCAACTTCCGGTGAGGGAATAGAGCTTAGCTCCTCTTTTGTCAACGAAAGCTTGGAAGACAGGAAGCTTGGTGTATGAATACATGGACAACGGAAGCTTGGAAGACAGGATTTTCCGGCGAGGCAACACTCCTACGATGAGCTGGAGTCTCCGGTTCAAGATTGCGGTGGAGATAGCCACCACGCTGTTGTTCCTCCACCAGACGAAGCCGGAGCCGCTGGTTCACCGGGATGACATCGACCGTCACGCAGTACCGGATGACATCGACCGTCGGGACCTTCTGTTACATTGACCTTGTAGGCCAGGTGCACGACTTCCGGATCGCAGCTGCAGGGCAAGGGGATCGTCACGTTCTGCGCTACCTTGATCTGGTCGGGGTTGGGGATCCTGCTGGCCGCCGCTATCTCTTGGTAGGTCACCAGCCCGCCGAAGGTGTACCTCGCAATCGCGTCCAGTCCGTCGTCGGACTTGACGGTGTACGTCGGCCCGCCCTATGAGGCCCCGGTTCCGCTGGCGCAGGCGCAGGTGATGGGCACGCGGATGTAGGCTTTGGGCTGGATGAGGTAGGTCGAGGCGGTGGAGAGGGAGAGGTTGTTGGCGCCGAGGAGGGAGCTGAGAGACGGGACCTGGAACAGGGACTGGACGGCGGCGTAGGTGGAGGCGTAGGTGGAGTTAAATGGCGTGTAGCTGACGAGGGACTGGCATTTGGCGGTGGCGTTGCAGGTGAACGCCGCTGCCGCTGACGAGAGATGCTCGACCAGACGATGCCGCATTGGCCGGTGGAGGAGACTCATGGGTATGCTAAGCTTGCGTTGAAGTGCTCGGAGCTGAGGAAGAAGGACCGGCCGGACCTTGGAATGGTTCAGCAAATCAAGGGAGGAAGCAGTCAAAATAGCAAAAGCTGGTCAAAATTGATTCTCTCTCTCCCCCTCCTACGTCAGCAAATAAAGGAAAGCAGTCAAAATACACAAAAACCAGTCAAAATTGGGTGATTAAGTAATTTACATGCCCCAGTTAGATTATAACCATGGTTAAGTTAGATGTACAGACGGAGGTAGACGGAGGGGTAGGTTTACGAATTTTTCAAAATTTCAAGGGTAATTTAGTAAGCCGAAAAAATATAGGGGTAATTGTGATATTTAGAAACTTTTGAAGGATAGATATGTAAAAACTTTGTCAAAGGGTGTTTATTGGTAGGAACATTGTTCACTGCTTAGTTTTTTTTTTCTTTTTTTTTATGAGATGAGCCGAAAGGCTAAGAGTTACAACAAGCTACAGAATACAATCGAGGGCCTCAAACCCATCAACAGTAGACCAAACGAAGCTCGTTTGCGACCTCCTATAGTAACGAGGAACACTGTCGGCTCTACAATTGTTAATTCTAGGAATATGCAGTAATAACATGGACTCAAAATCTAGCACAGTCATCCATATCTCACTAGCCAACCCCTCCAACTCCATAGGCCAAAGCCTAGCACCATTGAGTATATGTATTGTCCCTAAAGAATCAGACTCCACAACAAGGTTAGCAATACCTTTGTCATGAATTATACTTATTTTATATAGAGTAGTGATTGGTGTACATGGACATGTGGCATGTGCATTTTGACATGTGGCATGTGTAATGCACATGCCACCTATCGGTAGTCAAAGTACCGATTATTTCATCTATCCCATCGGTAGTGGCCTATCGATGGGATAGATGAAGATATCAGTATCTCATTACCGATACATTCAATCGGTAGCCTACTATTGATATCTTCATCTATCCTATCGGTAATGGGCTACCGATAGGATAGATGAAGATATTTGGCTACCGATAGGTGGCATGTGCATTACACATACCACATGTCCATGTGCATGAATCGTTATTCTTTTATATATGAATAAAGTTTTGTGCACATGCCGATGTGGCATGTGTATTACACATGCCACGATCAGTAGTCGAAGTACCAATTCTTTCATCTATCCTATCGGTAGCGGGCTACCGATTGGATAGATGAAGATATCGGTAGTGTGCTACCGATTGAATGTATTGGTATCCCACTACCGATATCTTCATCTATCCAATCGGTAGTGGACTACCGATGGGATAGATAAAAGAATTGGTAGTGGGCTACCGATGGGATAGTTAAAAGAATTGGTAGTGGGCTACCGATTGAATGAATGTATCAGTAGCCCACTACCAATAGCTTCATCTATCCCATCGGTAGCCCACTACCGATGGGATAGATGAAAGAATTAGTACTTTGACTACCGATCGCGGCATGTGTAATGCACACACCACATCGGCATGTGCACAAATTAGTGCTCTTTATATATATAGAGAGCGAGAGAGAAATTTTCCAGGGAGAAGTGGTTCTGTAACTCTCATGGGGGGAACCAGCATCCGGACCGTCCGGTCACCATCTACTTCCCTATACTTAACCCCCCCCCCCCCGCCCTCTTTATCCACTCGTGATCCCATCGGACTCTCTCGTGCCCTAGACATCGCCGCCAGCTCGCCACCGCCGCCGACGCCGACCCCCGTCCACCCTCGAGCCCGCCCCGTCCACCCTCAACCTTGACCTTCTTCCCATCGCGCCACGCCCCATCCCCCCTTCTTCGCCATCGTACCACCACGCCCTGTCCTCCCTTCTTCGCCATCGCGCCGCCCCGTCACAGCGCTCTCCACCCTAGAGCGCTACCGCCGCTTCTCCGCCGACCAACGTCGTCCCCGGCAACCCTCCTCCTCTCCTATCCCGCCGACCAGCGAAACTCTTCAAAAAATCCTCTGTCGGAAACAGATGACATAATTTGACTATCTTACCTATCTTCTTATGTTCATATTCTTTTGATTTGTCAACTTTGGTTCCAGATTTCAGCTAATAGCGTTCGTTTCAATTTGTATCATTAGATTTGCATAGATAGTAGGAATTGTAACTTCTAAAAATTGGCAAACCATGTTGTCTTTGTTTGATGATAAACTTCATAACAAAACATTAGATATTGCAGCCTTTTGCCCTGTTTATATGGTATCTGTTTGTCTATGTTTCCTGTTAGTTAATATTGGAGAATAAATGATAGCTGTTTATAAGCTGAAGGTGAAGAAACCAAAATTGTTTAGGCTTTTACTTTCATTTGTGAGATAATTGTTCTTGTTCTTGTTGTTGTGTTTCTTTTTTGTTTATTTTATCTAGTGTGTATGAAATGGCAATGTGAATTTGGAGCTACTATAAATTTTAAGTGCAGAGGAAAGATAGATGCTTTCTCCTAAAACATGTCTCTGAGAGTGTGAGGATCTGTCCCTCTACCCCTGTGGCTCGTTGTAGACCGCAAGGGCAATTTTGTAAATTACGCCTTGTTGGTTTGTTTCACACTCACGTGTGCACACACTGACCTTGTTTGTGTTAGTGCTTGATTAGAATGGTTAGGTTGACCCGGGATCGGAAGATCCCAGCTCGGGTGCGCGGAAGCTTGCTTTTGGGCAGCTGACGGCCCATGAGCGATCGATCGCTCCTAGGAGCGATCGATCGGACTCGTGAGCGAGTCGGTGGGTTTTTGATCCGTTCGGATCGATCCAACTGTTTTGGATCGATCCAGCCTGTCTCGGATCGATCCGACTTGGTGTTGGATCGATCCGAACAGGCTTTTCTTTCGCGAGCGATCGATCCCTCCAAGAGCGATCGATCGATCCCTCCAAGAGCGATCGATCGGACTCGGCGTCGGTGGCTTTTCTGCCTCGAGAGGACGACCGCCGTTGGCCGTCGCTCTCTCTTGTCAGAAGGGGAGGACTTTCCCTCCCCCTCCTTCTCCTTTTTCCCCCTTCCCCCGGCTTTCCCTTCCCCTTTTCCCTCCTTTTCTTCCTCTCCTCCTCCTCCTCCTTTCTTCCTACTTTCTTCTTCTCCCGCGGCTCTGTTTTCTTCCCCTGTTACCGGCAGCCATCTTCTTCTCCTCCGTTCTCCCTCCTCCGACCACCGTTTTGGGTGTTCTAAGGCTCGTTGGATCCGTGACAACGAGAGGAAGATCCCTGAAGTAGTTTGGAACCTTGTTGGTTGCTGGCTTGCGGGGAATCAGTCGAGGTTTAGCGCTGTTCGGTAGGTTTCTACCTATTGATGTTGTTTTTGGGTTTTCTCTAGATCTAGCCGTTGGATCTTGTTGATCTTTGTGTTGTTAGATTCCTCATGCTTAGTAGAATTTCGGTTATAAATTTCAAAAGCTTTAGTTGAGATCTTACTGGGATTTATGCATGATTAATCTTGGATTTTCCGGTTTTTGCTGTTCTTGAAGAACAGCCAGCTTGCGGCGAGTTTTTCAGCCAGTACGTGCATGTTCTTGGGTTGTGATGAACATAAGAGTTGTACATCTTTGAATCTACTCTCAAACCCAACTGATTTCATAATTTTCCGATTTTCCTACGATATGTTATGAATTTATTTCTGGAGGGCTGCGTTGCAGCGATTAACTGGTAAGTTAGTTTGATTAGCAGTTTAGATTAGTGTTTTCCCGTTAATTCAACCGTTGATGATTATGGATTTTGGATATGTTGATTCCGGTATGTAGATCTACTGATGGCTAGGTTGGATCTTGAATCCGACGTCGTTTGGACGTCGGATCGACGGGATCAATTAGCCTCTAAGTAGAGGTTTTGGGTGTTTTGAATATAATATTATATTTCGGATTATAATATTATATTGTTTACTGTTCATCATCGTTTTTGGGGTTGCTTCCCGTCGCAGGAGTCCGCGGTTGACGGTCGCGGTACCGTCGTAATGCCGGGACCCGCTGCGGATCGGCTGGCAGCGGTCGGTAGTACCATTGTTGATTTGTGCATAAGTTGCATAGTCAGGGCGTGGGTGATCTGTGGGTCCCCGTCCCGAGGCTGAAAGCTCGGATTTAGCCCTAGGACCGGGGTTGGGTAGTTTGGACCCGGTTTGAATTGTGGTGTCCAGTCGATTCGATGATAGGCTTAGATGACTAGTACACTTGTTGCTTGATGATTGTAGAGGTCGTGTCGACCTTGAGACGGATGCTGAGGTGTAGCCGGTATTCCACTGTGTTGACTCTTGAGTGTAGGAGTTGCCTACTCAGCGGTGCATTTTCCCGCCTGCAGTGTCGAGTTCCTGCATGTGAGTCAGCAGTGTTTGTTAAGCTTACTGAGTGCTGCTCCTGGGCCTCAGGGACACGCGGTGGGCTTATGGGACCCCTATATACACCCAGGTCTTACTTGAGGGCGACACTTTTGTGTTTCCCTCTTCCTTCTGTGTGTCGTAGTGTAGAACCCTACTGAGCTTAGTGCTTACTCCTACCCGGACTGCGTTTTGCAGGTGCAGGCGTCAGTTCTTCTTCCGTGGCCCCTACCGATGGGATCTTTTACTGCTTTTACCCTATGTTAGATAGTCTCCTACGGGAGTAATGTTGTATTTGGATCTCTCCCTCTCCGAGGATATGTATATTAAATCTTTTTGGGTTTGTAAATCTATGGTTCGAGGTTTCATTAAATTGTTGTATTTTAGTTGGGGATGCTTTTGGTGAATTGCTAGGGAGACCAATAGGTTAAAGGGAACCCTCACCAATAGTTTTCCGCGTTTTGTTAGGTTCCGGTTCGCGTCGCTCGGCCCGGTTGGGCTTTCGCGGGTCGGGGCGCGATAGAGAGCCTATCTGTCAATCTTGTGACTATGGCTGCAGATTGGGCAGGCTGCAAGACAACAATGTTGTCCTGACACATTTCAAGAAATGCTCTGAGCATGACTTCTCTACCAATACAAGGCTCTTGAAATCAATTAAATCAGATCTAGACCATGTTTTTATGAAGCTGGGGTATGCGGTCCACTCCAATTTGTGTTCTTCAACTCATAACCATCTTGCTCATTTTCTTTCTACTATTTACTGGCAACAACGAGGCACCATAAGCTTATGTTACCCTTTCTGAAAATTCAGCACTTTTTCTGTATGTTGATTTCAAACTCTTGAGTAGTATGGTTTGTTCTGATTTTTTTTGTTTGGATAGATGAGCCCATGGGCTGACTTACATAAATCGATCTAGCTCAGTTATGTCGTCTTCCAAGGCCCAATACAATAGAACTTGTGAACGACAGCACCAATGAGCGACCCCATCTGCCTTACAATTTTCCATCTGTGGGATGTAGAGACAGTATAGTTTCTACGGATGAAAGGTCCTAATACTGCCAGTCCTTTTGCGAGTAGAGAAGCATGAAGGCGAAGCTAGTAGTGACATATTCTGATGCCTTCCTAGATGATTCGACAGCAGTCGTCTCCGACGTCATCGATGGCGTTGTTCTCTCTGACGCTGTCAATGCCACCGTTGTCGTCGACGTTGTCGATGGCACTGCCGCCTCTGACGTCGTCGGTGGTGCTGTCGTCGTTGTCAACGCTATCGGAGTACTATTCCTTGGTTTGCTACCCCCCTAGCTTGAACTGATTCTCCATCACAAATTTTGGATCTGCTTTCATGACCATCTCCTTCGTTGACTGTTGCGGCTCCTCTTAGACAAAAGACTCTGTTATGGTCCCTACTTGAGAGATTTGGTCGGAGGGGTGTTTCTGCGTAGTCGTGGCATCCTATACACCCTGAGACACCAACTCTTGAGCATATATCCAAGCTAATTGATATTGAAACTCGAGGATGGTGAACATTTGGTCGAGTTTCTCCTCCATAATCACAAACAACCCCCTGAGTTCCTCCATTTCCTTCCTTACGTCGGCATTGGCTTTTTGACTCTGAGTTTGCCAAAAGTTGTTGTTGTTGTCATGCCTGTCAACCGTCGAGGACGGACCTCGTGGGTTTTGGCGGAGCTGTTGATTGTTAGGATCACGTCGGTCGTCGGTCATGAGGACCAACGATCATAGACTTAGATGTCATTTTGGCCTCCCACTGTGGTTGCCAAACTTGTTAACTGAAAAATAACAAAAAAAAACATAGGATGCGCCAACGATGGGCGCGTGGTCGCCAGGCACGTGAGGTGTGCCAACCGTCGCGCAGGGATGATCAAAAGGGTTATGGGTTTTGTCGCGCCTCAATTAAGGGCCTGTTTGGCCAAGGGGCGGATCCGGAATCCGCGGGATCCGGAATCCGGGATCCGCCCCGTGGATTCCGAAACGACGTCCTCTCGAGAAGAGCGGACGCCGAAAATGGGATCCGCCCAATGGGATCCACCCTTGGGTGGATCCCATTTTCTGGGATCTGAGGCCGATCCAAAAGCACGGATCCCGTCCGGGATCCACGCATCCCCCCCCATCCCTTGGATCCATACCAAACGCATCCTAAGAGGACTTTTGGGATTTCTAGATCTAAGTCTATGATATGGTTGTGGCTACTCCTATGGAAGGTTGGAGACTACTCCTATTCCTAGGTAGATTAATGACTACTCTTACTCCTATGTAGAGTAAGGCTATGTTACTCCTAGGTAGAAAGAGCACTGGTTACACTACTCCTAGGTACAAGAAGAACTGTTTACACTACTCCTAAGTAGAAGACACAGTAGGAATAAAAGAAGAATTCATTGATAGAGTTGTTCGATTCCTGTTACGATCCTTTTCTTCCATCAGACATTTACACAACCTCTCCAAACCAACTTTCCATGATCCCATGATCTCTGACGGTTGTCCTTCCCATGTTGCCTCTCATGATCTCCTATGATTGTCCCATGATCTCTGGTGGTTGTCATCCATGATCAGCGGTGGTTGAGCCCCCCTATGTCCGAATTTTGACCCACATTTTGACTACCAAAATATGCCAATTTTGACGATAACACTTCCCAGATGATTCGACAGCAAAGATACTAGACCAAAGACCCGACCTTGAAAGGTCTCTGTCATAGATTTTTTTTATTTCATCTTTTTTAGACAGTGTTGATAATGCATGTAGGCTATTCCTGCTTTGTATGTGACTATCAAAGAAAGGGCATTACAAATGGAGAAAATGAATTTTTGTTTTTTTCCCAATCTTCGTGGTTCATTGAGATGGAATTTGTGTGGCCTTTTGTCACCTCAAAACCACCAATTCAACTTGCATACCATGACTTCACTGAAAAATGTAAGGAATTTTTGGAGCCTACAATATTCTATAAATTGCTAATAATTCCTTTTACTAGATACGGAACCTTTCATTTTCATACCATGATTGCGACATTGGATAAATATCATGAGAACGTGTAAGCTCCTAAAATGGTTAAAGGGTAATATCCAAAGTGTTTTATAAGGGAAGTATTTGGGTCAAATCTGCAAGACCGTTTTAATTTAGTGAGAAAAAATTGTATGACACCTATATGGAACCAACCAATACTATGGTGATACATAATGTAGAGGTGATGATTGACACTGTTTACGTTTAAACTAGGTTATAATTATAAAAGAACCTTTGGTTCAAGAGATTGGAAGTCATTCATCTTGGTGCACCATGGAGTTATGGCACGTATAAGAACGCAACATTATGGTTAACAAGAGGAGAAGGCTCCCTTCATCCGGCTCTGTTCTGGAATTATGGCTCTGGATACAAGCAAGACAAGGCTAAATGCTACGTGGATACAAAAGTCAAGGGATCCGAAGCAGCCGGCATAGCAACTTCATCAACAGAGAAATAAAATCAAATGAAAGAATCAAGACAATCACATCAAAAACTCGTGCTCTTAAGATCATGTCACTATATGATACGGCAACAGCATTGGAAGCAGATGACTGTCTAGAAACCAAAGGAGCCAAAAAATGGAAACATGAGATTTGAGATTCTTGCCAATTACAGCCTGCGGATCACATTTCAGTAAATTAAGTTAAACAAGGTAATCAAATACACATGAACGAATTTACATGTGTGTTATAGAGGACCATAGTTTGACATTTGTCAAATGGAGAAAATCTAATAACTTAGAGCGATGGAAATGAAGATTAACAGACGCACAAAGCTTCACAGCCAAAATTTGGATATGATCAAAACCGACAAACACTTCTAATGGCACTTTGAGCACTCTGATGAATCACATATGCTGCACAACAGCTCTTTTTTGCAGATTCACTTCTTATGTAAGAGTACAAGGACTGGACTGGTTGGCCAGTTTAGTATTTCAAGCTTACATGTAACCCAAGATTCAACTGGTAAACTAGAAGCAAAAGTTTCAAGTTCCTCCCTGTAATGTGAAAAACAAAATAGCAAATTAACTGGTCAGTTTCCACATTGAACAACTGGTTGATGATTCTAATGCTTCCAGCTACTCAATACCATTTGTATTAGATGTTTCCTATAGACAAGAAAACAGAACCAAGTGGATGCAGCTTGGGGAAGGAGATACGAAACAAAAAAGCAAATAAGCATATATTTGTATTAGAGAGTTTGAAGTTATATACGAAACAAAAAAGCAAAGAAGCGTATATTTGTATCTTAATATTGGTCAAGACTCAAGAGCGATAGAAAGTTCGATCTATGTAAGCAAGACTAAAGAGTTTGAAGTTACCTGACTGACAGAAGTATCCTTTGGGATCATCTCCTTCATCTTGTTATGGCAAAGTAAAAACAGCTTACATAGCTTCCTCTAGGGCAAGCAAACAAAGTCAAGAGGCTTGTAGATTAGAGCTTACATAGTTTCATCGAGGGCGGCGCCAGAGGCTGGTCGGCGGGATAGGAGAGGAGGAGGGTTGCCGGGGGCGACATTGGTCGGCGGAGAAGCAGCGGCAATGCTCTAGGGTGGAGAGAGCTACGACGGGGCGGCACGATGGCGAAGAAGGGAGGACGGGGTGTGGCGGCGCGATGGCGAAGAAGGGGGGACAGGGCGTGGCATGATGGGAAGAAGGTCGAGGTCGAGGGTGCACGGGGCGAGAGAGGCCGGGGCGAGGTCGAGGGTGGACAGGGGTCAGCGTTGGCGACGGTGGCGACCTAGTGGTGACGTCTAGGGGACGGGAGAGTCCGATGGGATCACGAGTGGAAAAATGGGGGGTTAAGTATAGGGAAGTAAATCGTCGGATAGTTCGGATGCTGGTTCCCTCTATAAGAGTTAGAGAACCAATTCTCCTTGGAAAATTCCTCATATATATAACCTAGTAAAACAAGCAAAACAAACGATCGTTCATCTCCCATGCCCCACAGCTATCGCATACTCATTCTCGCTCCTCACTCCTCGGCGACCCCTGTCGAGGTACTCATTCCATTTACTCATCTTGTAGCGGCCCCCGTCGTCCGGGATCCACCCGAGGGCCCCACCCAACACAATATTGTCCGTTTTTGGCTCACCGCAGAAATCTGGGAAAACTTCCCAGTGGGTCACTCATCATGGGATCGCTCCAAGGCAAGCGAGCTTAACCTTGGAGTTTTCTGACGGATCACTACCATCACGGCTTTAAAGCACATTGTGTCTTATAAGGGTTACTAATATACTTATTATATACGTGGGGTTGCTTACCCGGTTACATGGTTCGCCTACATGCCCTCCAAGCGAACACTGACACCCAGGTACCCCAGGTCTCACATATCTTGTTCTTTGATTGCGCTTTAAAATTGAGTTATTCGCATATGGATTTCTTACTCTAGTGTACGATGAAGTACTCCATATGTTGTGACATCTTTTGTTGTTTTTTGTTCAATTTCTTTGTGTCTTTATCATTAGCATAAATTGAGTTTGTTTCCACAATGATACGATGTTGAGAGTAAGGGTTTATTTAGCACCCCTTGCAGGTACGCTTTTGTTTCACTTTTTAATTCTTCATATAAACGAGGAAAATTGAAGTGTTAAAAAAAACTGGCTTCTACAAGGAGGGTGATTTTTCAGTATCCACAAATTTGTTTTAAGTTTTCTATTTTCATTTGAATCTAGTATACTATTTTGTTAAATTGTATTGAGATTGCTAGATTATATTTGGCGTGACAATTGTATTGAGATTGCTAGATTATACATCTTTTGTGTTGGACTCATTTTCATATTCTGGACGGGTTGGACCCAATTGCGACCAGAAAAGGGTTGTCAGGATTGAGTCAGGAAATCCGAGCTGCATTAAGAGCCCAACTCAACTAAAACCCTAGTTTTTGGAGTTCCCCTATATATATGGTTATTTAATCCAAATTTTGGGGCCTTTCTTTTGGACGATTTTTTAGGGCGAAAAGAGAAGACAGTGATGTAGCGTGGATCCCAATCATTCTTCATCGAATCTATGGCTTCCATCTCTAAGATGAGTAGCTAAATTTGTACTAGGGATCTCAAGAAGCTTTAGTGTAGCTTTCTGTATTTTTCTATTTTGATACTTGTATTTCTTTCTGGACATGATCTTAAATATGTGTTTTTAATGATAATAGAGTTGAGCGAACAGAGTTCCTTTACTTATATTGAGACCTACTTGATTTTGGTGATTGATGGTAGAGATCTATAGGATAGTTTTCATGTGATTTGTGAATAACCGATGAGGATGATAGGTTACTCCGAAGACAATCTATGCTAATCGAAGATAAAATATGCCTTTGAAAAACACACACATTCTTTTAGGGATTCATGTAAGCTTAAAAAGCTATGAATCTATAATGTCTAGATAAGAAAATAAGAGGATAACTAGAGAATACAGGAAGTGAAACTAAAATGGATTGAGTAATCCCTAGGTTTTCTCTCATTAATATATTTCAATCTTTTTAATTACTTTCTTAATTAGTTTTAATTAATAAGTTTTCAAAACCCAAATCAAGCCTTTTTCACTTTAGGATTAGAGTCTTGAGAGTTAATTCTGTAATATCCTTAGTAATCAAACTATTCTCTGTGGTTCAATCATGTATTTCATCACCATTTTACCCCATAGTTTAGTATTTTTTGTAAGGATTTATAAATTTTATACTTGATTGAGTTTGCATCTGATTTAACGACGTGTTTGCAAGCAATCAATTTTTGGCACCATTGCCGGTGAAAAATCTTCTGATTTTCAAAGGAGTATCGATTTAATTTTCAATTAACTCTTTTTCTGGGCATAGTTAGATTTTTATTTTTAGTTACATTATTTTACACTTTTTAGGATTTTTCTTACAATTTTTTGGAATTTTTGCAGCGTAGAACGGATATTCCTTTGAAGCCGACTGACAGTCGACCGTGACATCATCCGCTTGATCGACCATCGTGTTCTACTATATCCACAGTCGATTGTCCCATCGACCACCGGATCGTCCGTGAGCCTCTGTCACGAAAACAACTTCTCAGGGTCGATACGACGATCGACCATCGTTTCTCCAAGTAAGGTTGGACAGTCCCACGATTGACCATCGGGTCGATCGTCAGATCGACCATGAGCGCAGATAGGCTAGTTTTCTTGCTTCAAAACCTTTCATTTAAATCGTTGTTTTCCAGAATTTCTCCTCTCCTCTGAATATTCTTTTTTCTTTTTCTCTTTTTGCTGTGATCTTGCATGCAAGGCAGACGATCCCTAAATAATCCGCTAGAACATTTTGATCAAGAAATAAAGGCCACACTTCAAACAGCTAGAACTTTAGAACATAATCTTTAAGTAATTACCAGGAAGCCGTAAGTAACCTGCAATCTTTAATGACAGAAAACAAGGAACATATCATTGACCCTAATGCTAATATGGGTGGAGGTGGAAATAATAACAATAATAGGAAAGTCCCAATTAGGAATCACTTCCTACCTTAACCTTATACCTATGCTTCTTGTATCAACTCATCTACCATTAATGCTACACATTATGAGATTAAGCCTAACAGGATTACAGCTCTACCTTCTTTCTATGGGCGTGAGAATGAGGATCCCTATGGACACATTGCTAGCTTCCTTGAAATCCTTTCCATGTTCAAACTTCAGCATTTTAATAATGATGCCTTTAGACTCAAGATTTTCCCTTTTCCTTTGAAAGACAAGGCTAAACATTGGCTCCAAACCTTAGCTAGAAATTCGATTTCAAGATGGGATCAACTTCATGATGCTTTCCTTAAAAAATATTTCCCTATTATTAAAACTCAAAATTATCGAACCACGATTATTTCTTTTAAGCAAAATGAAGATGAGATGTTTCATGAAGCTTGGGAAAGATTTAAGGATCTTCTTAGAGAATGTCCCCATCATGAGGTACCTGAGTGGCAGTTAGCCCATTCATTTTATAATGGTCTTAATGATCGTTATAGGATAATGGTCGAAGCATGTTGTGGGGGTGTTGTTCTTAGTAAGCCATGGACTGCTCTTTGATAAATGTATGACAAACTTGCTGAAAATTCACAACACAATGCCTCAATTTCTACAAGTCGGTCTACTAGTATTCGTAATTCTCAGGGAATTCATGAAATTTTTGAATTCCAAAGTCTCTCCGCACAAGTAGCCATCCTAACTAAAGATTTAAACCAGTTGAAAATAGGTCAAACTCTGACTCAACAGTCGCCTCACACTTCTTCTGAGACATGTTCCCTTTGTCTTAGCTCTGATCATCATATCACTGATTGTCACCTGGCTCTTAATTTCCCTGACTTTGTTCATGAACAAGCTAATGTGACTTATGGTTTTTCCAAACCTCAAAATAACCCTTATTCTAATACCTATAATCCTTCTGTTTTCAAATACCCACCTAAAACTTCTGCACATCTAAATCCTAGATACCTTCCATGATCATATTCCTCTCTTCCCGTTATCATCTCTTCTTCACTTTCAAACGATCAGGAGAGTCAACTTATAGAGGTTCTGAAACAACATAGGAAAGCCATAGGTTGGTCAGTGGCTAATTTGAAAGGTATTGATCCTTCGATTTGCATGCATAAGATTCATCTCGAGGATGAATATCAAACTGTTAGGCAAATGCAACGCCGTCTTAATCCTAATATGAAAGAGGTGGTGAAGAGAGAGATAGTGAAACTTTTAGATGCCGGTATTATCTACCCAATTTCTGATAGCCAGTGGGTCAACTCTACACAAAAAGTTCCTAAGAAATCGGGCTTAACCGTGATAGAAAATGAGAACGGTGATCAGATCCCAATGCGCCAGACTACGGGATAGCGTGTTTGTATTGATTATAGAAAACAACATGCTTTGACTAGGAAAGATCATTTTCCCTTACCTTTTATTGATTAAATCTTAGAACGACTTTCTGGCCAAAGTTATTATTGCTTTTTAGATGGATATTCAGAGTATAACCAAGTTGTAGTTGATCCTGAAGATCAAGAGAAGACGACTTTGACATGTCCTTTAGGTACTTTTCCTTACCGTAGGATGTCTTTTGGTCTTTGCAATACACCTGCAACTTTTCAAAAGTGTATGATGGTCATCTTCTCTGACATTATTGATAAATTCTTAGAAGTCTTCATGGATGATTTTTTTGTATTTGAAAATTCTTTTAAATCTTGTTTAGATAATTTTTCTAAAGTTCTTGATCGATGCATTGAAACTAACTTATTTCTGAGTTGGGAAAAGAGTCATTTTATGGTTCAGGAATGAATTGTTTTAGGTCACATTGTTTTAAAACGTGGTATATAGATTGATAGGGCTAAAGTTGATTTAATTTCTAAATTACCTCCATCTTCATCTGTGCGCCAAATTCGTTCTTTTCTAGGTCATGCTGGATTCTACCGTCGATTCATTAAAGATTTTTCCAAAACTTCACGGCCCTTATGTGAATTACTGGCCAAAGAAGTTCCTTTTGTCTTCAATAATGCCTGTTTGACAGCTTTTAAAACTATCCATGATTTATTGTCTACCGCACCTATAGTTCATGCTCCTGACTACTCTTTACCTTTTGAACTTATGTGTGATGCTTCTGATTCTACCATAGGAGCCGTTTTAGGACAATGAGTAAATAAAATCCCACATGTGATTTATTATGCTAGTAATACCCTCTCTGAATCTGAATTGAATTATACCACTACTGAGAAGGAATTATTAGCCGTAATATTTGCATTGGAAAAGTTCCGTCCCTACCACCAAGGTTTCAAAATCCTTATCTATACTAATCATGCCGCTCTGCAATATCTTTTAGCTAAAAAGGATGCGAAACCTAGACTGATTCGATGGATCTTGCTTTTGCAAGAATTTGATCTAGAGATTAGGGATAAGAAAGGCTCAGAAAATGTAGTTGCTGATCACTTGTCTCGCCTTCCTTTGGAACATATTCTTGATAACACTCCTGTTAATACTTCCTTTCCAGATGAGCATCTCTTTCAGGAGACTCGTCTTTCACAGCCTTGGTATGCACATATAGTGAATTATCTTGTTTCAGGCAAGCTTCCCGACTCATGGTCTAAAACTATTAAAGATAGTTTCTTTTCTCAAATTAAATATTATATATAGGAAGACCCTGAATTGTTTAAGCATTGCTCTGATCAAGTAATTAGACGATGTGTGCATGAGTCAGAAGTTCATGACATTCTCACTTTCTATCATACACATGCATGTGGTGGTCATTTTTCCGGAAAGAATACCGCTGCAAAAGTTCTGCAAAGCGGATTTATTGGCCTTCAATTTTTAAGCATTCTCATAATTTTTGCCAATCTTGCATTAGATGTCAAAAAACTGAAACTATCTCTCGTAGGAATGAGATGCCTCAGACACCGATTTTAGTTACTGATATTTTTGATATCTGGGGTATCGATTTTATGAGACCCTTTTCACCTTCCTTTGGTTTTCAGTATATTCTTGTTGATGTTGACTATGTTTCTAAATGGGTAGAAGCTATAGCAACCAAATCAAATGATCATAGAGTTGTGGTTAAATTTCTTCAAAGTAATTTCTCTAGATTTGGTTGTCCTCGTGCGATTATTAGCGATGGTGGTTCTCATTTTAATAATCAATATTTTGCTTCCCACCTGAGAAAGTATTCTATACCACATAAAGTAGCCACTCCCTAACATCCTCAGACTAGTAGTTTAGAACTTTCTAATAGGGAAATAAAGTACATATTAGAGAAAACCGTTTGCATTGATCGTACAAATTGGGCCATAAAGCTAGATGATGATGTCACACTAAGACCCAGAAAACCCTTCCGGTCCGGGGCGTGAGGGTCATAAACTCAAAAAAATCAAACGGCGAGAGCCTCCCCTGTATTTTCTCAATTTGAACCCTGTGCAGATTACTATTTCACCACAATTTAAAACAATAATTCTAACAGTTCTAAATTCAGCACGAATACAATTCTACTATTATCATTTCACTGACTGGCACAGGTTCTTATACAACATCTATTTATACAACAATTCCACCAACTCTCAATACATAATTTAATACATATGATCAAAATTCTCGAATAGCGAAATTATACATTTAATACAACTGCAAATGTACAACTATTAACAAAAGGGGAAACTCCATGATCGTGAAGTACTACTCGAAACTCCAAGTCCGCGATCACCTCCAGAATGACGCGCCAATGCTTGGAAGATCACCTGAAAGGAAGGAACTGCATCGACCTGCATCGCCGATGCAGCCCGGATAGGGGTGAGCAACAAAGCTCAATATGGTTCTACGCTATTCTATGTCGCACAGAAAGGAAGGGAAACAACAACAGTGTCATTTCTCCGCCTAAGTCTAAAGGATGCCACAGGGCCCCATAACCCCTATTGATTCGCCAAGAGATCCTACTCTTCTCAACCGACCACGCTGGGAACATCAACCAAACATGTTGGGAGGAAACAATGAACCAGAAGCAGTAGAAACACCCTTTACCCAGCAGGAAACCACTGCCTGGGGACACACGTCAGGGACATCGACAACCATCCTTAGCACTTGGCCTTAGAGAACCGACACGACCTCTAAACCTCAATAACAATATAATATTACAGTCCAATTACTTAATAATCCTCGAATGATATAGAGATTTAACATAACAATCACACCCTAATCCTTACTACCCAGCCATGGTCCTAGAGCTAGATCCGAACTACCTGAGAGCCTCAGATCGGCGAATACCCTATTCACCCACGCCCTAACCTTATGCTCTAATGCAAACAAAATGCATGCAATGCTCACACGCACATCAAGAGGAAATTAGACATGCAACAATATGTCAAGCAACATACAGGTCTAAGCATAGCCTATGGCTCGCCAAGGGGCAAACAAGCATAAAGCAGATAAAGGTCTAAACTACAACAATACAATAATATAACAGCACCCACAGGCCGTAAATAAGGAACAACACATTTCAATCTAAATTTCGGCATTACAATGACATCCACAGCCGTCAACCGTAATTTCTACAACGGGGTACACCCCCGGCCACACAATCACAACAACAATAAATATAGTGTATATAATCTAGGGCACACCTTCGCCCCATTTAATTATCTAAACATCCCAAGGGGAGTGACTCTCTTGGTTCAACCACAAGCTAAGTATATATATATATACAATACGATGTAAATAAGCATCACATGCAATTAATTGCCAATTGAACAAGAATGATTTATAGCTAACCAAACATACCGGCATCAAACAATTAATCATCTAAAAACCACCAATTAGAACATGCTAGCCCTCGAGATCACTAGGAATACCAATTGCATGTATCTCGAAGACTTAAACACGGTAAAACATCGAAAATCCACTAAAAGTCAAATTCCGGATTTCTACATTAAACCTTAGTTAAAGGCCATGAAATCTTATCAATTCGACGTCCAAACGACATCGAATTGGAAAAACTTGGGCAAATGTATATTAGCATAGTAGAAACATGAAGCCCAAGAATCGGATCTAATTGATGTCTAATTTCAACAGATTTTACTAATCAATTTCTTAATCTCTGTTTCGCAGCAGTTTAGGAAACATTTTGTCAAAAATCGTATATAAATCAAAAAATCACGAAACCAGCGGAAATCGAACGAGACCTCGATGATCTACAACCTTCTTCTTGAAATTTTCACGAGATCATGCTGACACAGCTCACAAATCGAGCTTGAACGCGACTGTTCATCGAAGACCAGAGATAAAATAAAATCCGGGAATAAATGCTTAGAAAACCCAAATAAATCACAATCAAATTCTAAGAACATCTACCAGGTGAAGAACATGCATCACAGAGCAATCTAAAAGAGAAGCAATCAAAGACCTATGTGGGAACCCTACCTCACAGCTCAGAGAAGAAGAGGGAAGGTCGGATCTGAGAGAAGGGGTTCCGCAGCTCGAGAGGGGTGAGGACGAGCTCGGGGAGGAGCGGTGGTGGACGACGGCGGTGAAGAAGCTCTGGACAGGAGAGATCGACGGAGAGGAGCTCGGATCTGAGGTTCTCTGGAGAGAGAGAGCTCGGGGGAGAGGAGCTCTGGCCGGATCTGAGGAGAGGGAGCTCGAAGGAGTGGCGGCCGGCGACGGTGATGAAGGAGCTCCGGAGAAGGGAGAGGGCCGGCGCGGTCATGGGAGAAGAAAGGAGAAGGAGAGAGGTCGGGCGCGAGGGAGAAGGAAGGGAAGAGAGAGAGAGAGAGAGGTTACCGGTTCAGACGAGCCAACTGATCGGACTGAATCCGATTTGACACCAAATTGCGATCTCGTCGTAATCTCGTCCGGATCTGACGATCACGAACGCTCCTACTGGATCTATTCAATCACATACATCAATCAAGGTTGTATGTGCACTACGCAGGTGTGACATGGACCACCAGGGTGCAATTTTACCAAATTGCCCCTGGGGTCCAAAAGCAGCGATGCGATTAACCGATTACAAACCAAGGCCAACCGAGCTAAACCACAAAACCAAACCCTCGACCCAACGCGGTCGAACAAGGTTGGAGGAACGGGTCCTCACAGATGCACTGTGGGCTTACATGACTGCTTATAAAACGCCTATTGGTATGTCCCCATATAGATTAGATTTTGGTAAGCCTTGTCATGTACCTGTTGAATTAGAACATCGAACTATGTGGGTCATTAAAAAGCTTAATACTGATACCAATGCCGTCACAGCACATAGGAAACTTAGTTTATGTGAACTTGAGGAAATTCGCAATGAAACATATTTGAATTCCAAAATTTATAAAGGCAAAACAAAAGCATTTCATGATAAACATATTTCAAGGAGGACTTTTGTTGTTGGGCAAAAAGTCTGGCTTTTCAATGCTAAATTGCGCCTTTTCCCAGGTAAATTACATTCTAGATGGTCCGGGCCTTTTATTATAAATAGAATATTTACACATGGTGCAGTAGAAATTCACAATCCACACACGAATGAGATTTTCACTGTTAATGAGCATAGATTAAAACATTATGTGGATGACATACCTCACGGTGATGTTATTGAGTCCGTCGAGTTGACGGCACCGTGTTATAGCTGATCATTTTAAGCTCGTCTAGCGAAACGCGTAAAATTACGCACTTCCTGGTAGGCAAACCAGTTTTATATTTTTTCCTTCGCTTTATAGAATTTTCTTTAAATTCTAAGATTTTTCATGATTTTTATGATGTTTCCAATATTTTTCAATTCGAATAATCATAATACATAGAAAAATTGAATTTTTTGGACCACAGTCAACCGTCGCATCGACTGCCACATCGTTCGTGAGGTTTTATCATGAAACAAGCTTCTCAGGGTCGGTGCAGCAATCGACAGTCACCACTCCAATAAATTATGCAGCTCACAATCGACCGTCATATCGTCCGTGAGGCTCTGTCACAAAAAATGCTTCTCAGGGTCGATGCAACAATCGACTGTCGCCTCCTCAAACAAATCACGTAATCCGTGGTTGATCGACCATCTCATTGACCGTCGCCTTATTTTCCCAAGATCACCCACTCCCACGGTCAACCGTCGAATCGACCGCCAGTGATATTTTTTCTGCTCGATCGGATCTATCATTGGTTCTAAATCTAATCCTACTCATTTTCCTACTTTAACTCAAATTTTAGTTCATCCTCTATTTAAATCTGCATGTTTCTGACTACCTATCTCATCTCTTGCAGTTCAATCTCTCTGTCGATCGACCGGGATCTTCCTTCCTTCCTGCTCTGTTCCTTCACCTTCCTCCCTTCCAACCATCGTCGATCACCTCTTCCACCACCCAGGCCACCGCCTTCCTCACTCCGTTCCTCTTCCAACTTTCTGGTCTCATCCTTTTACTCTCCTCGGCATCTTCTCTTCAGCCGCTGATGTGCTTCACCATTTTCGCCCAAGCCCCACTCTGTTCCTCTACCGTGCCCTGCGACAAGTTTTCACTCAATTCTTTGCAAACACGCATTGCGGCCCTCGTCAGGCCTAGCCATATCACTAAATTTTGATATGTCTTGATCGAGCCAATCCTCCTACTCTTCTGATGATAGTCCACCTCACTCCCCGATGCCCGAATTCGCACCTAGATCTCCACTATCCAGGCGTCGTGGTTCTCCTCAGATGATGACTCGATGAGCACAGCCGATTCCCCGACAACACCATCGCCACCACCGGTCTTATGCTTTCCACCTAGAGTAATTTCTGAATCCGTGGCACCTGTTGATTCCTCTGATCCATAACCCGCTGGTGTTGAGTTCTACGGGCCGTTACCTCCTGCGGATTTGTTTGCCCACATCGTATATGATATTTAGCATGCTCCAGACCTTGATGATCCATGGGTATCCTTCCAAAGTCCCGGCAGTTCAATAATCGTAGTGCCTCCATGCTCCCTCATTGATCGTTCTCTTCTGACGCCTCCTGAGTCACCATATGCCTCGGATGACCCTGACCGTCTCCAGACCCCAATGCCTAGTAACTATGATTCTCAGGAAGACGACAACGAGGACAAGTTGGATGATGAATGAGGAGTTTTGCTGAATTTGTTTCTTTAGGACTATTTTATTAGAAATTGCTTATCTAGGTTTTCTTTTATTTTATCGTGGTGATATGGTTTGCAGTAGGGATGCTTGTGTAGTGAGTCTTTCTTTTTTCTTTTTGGAATTTCGTGCATATTTTGAATCATGTAGATGACCGATCCTCAAAGTTTCTATATTCAATAAATACACTTATATCTGATCTTTTCAAAACGTCCTTTTATGGCAGGTTTTCCTGTGGAAACCAATAGTGGGTGATTAATCCATACACCGACCAGGGAATATTAGTTTTGCTTTTTATATGTCTCTTATGTTTGATGGCAATTTTTATGGCTTTATTATTTTAGTATCCTTCAGAGACATGAATTTCTTCAAAGTGGCGACGTTTCTGTTGTGTGGGCGGTGTGGTGATCGTAATGTATGCGACGACTATTTCTGGCACGATATTATGGTGATCTCTACCTTTTATTTATTGCTTTATTTTTATGACTTAATGTAATCTCTATACTATGATAGATTTACAGTTTTATATCACGTCACAGAAAATACATTAACACATGCAATTATTTGAATCTAAAAAAAAGGGGATTTCATACTTAGTAACGTGGCAGTGTGCCTAACCAGCGTGGTGTTCGCGTAAAACTGTTGAAATTCCTGCAGAAAAAAAAATGATTTCATACTTAGTAACTGGGCAAGGTGCTTGACAAGGTGTGTTGTTCGCGTAAAACAGTTGAAATTCCTGCAAAAAAAAAACAGAAAGGAAAAGAAAAATAAAAGCAGAGATTGCTATGTGATAAGTGGAAAATATGTGCTTGAATAGGATTGTGATTTTGAATAGTTGAAGTGTTTAGATATGACTGATACTCTGAAGCATGTGGAACCCAAGTCACACACCTGAGTGTTAAAGTTATTTTTAATCATGATTAAATATGTTAAATTGTTGGAAATAGGTTGTGACATGTTTTAATTTACTATATTTTTATATGATTATGAGTTGAAAGATTTATTCATGGATATTATTACTATTTCATGCATTAGAGTTGATGAATATTACAATTGATTTCTAATAGCATATTTAAGGGGATGTATAGATGTTTGTCGGTGTCATCCCTGAAAACCCTCAGGAGACTATAACTCCTCCACTGGGGTAACCCAGGGGTTTAAAGGTTTGTTGCACATGCTAAGTGCAATCGTGAGACCTACGAAATTGGCTAATTAGATTTATTGTGTTCTTATTTATCTTTTCTTTCCTCGATGACTAGCAAAGTGTAACTTGAGGGGTGTGATGAGTCACTAAATATTCATAATTAAACCCTTTAATTTACCTTTGTTAGCCCGAGAGTGTTTGTATTTGATAGTTTGTTAGTTAATTTCATGTTTAATGAAGATTCAAATTAGAAAATACAGAAAAAGACTAATATGTTGAAATTATGCTGCTCTGCTATCAGTTTGAAAAGAATTCACCAAATTCTTCAGATAAATTTTAAATTCCTGAAATTTGGAGGACTTCTAGAAGACTTCAAGAGTTACAACGTTCATGTTGGACACTTTGCGAGATTCTTGTTAGATTAATACCAGTTTTGATGAATATAAAGATATACAAATGCTGAAAACTGGTCCATCGATGTTTAGGAAAATATTCTCTAAATATTCCAGATAACTTTGAATATTGCGAAATCTTCGGGATCTGATAGAAGACTTTCTAATATACATCTTTCATGTTGGACTCGTTTTCATATTTTGGACGGGTTAAACCCAGTTGTGACCGGAAAAGGTTTATCATGATTGAGTTCGGAAATCCGAGCTGCATTAAGAGTCCAACTCAACTAAAACCCTAGTTTTTGGAGTTCCCCTATATATATGGTTATTTAATCCGAATTTTGGGGCCTTTCTTTTGGACGATTTTTTGGGAGAAAAGAGAAGACAGAGATGGAATGTGGATCCCAATCATTCTTCATCAAATCTATGGCTTCCATCTCTAAGATGAGTAGCTAAATTTTATACTAGGGATCTCATAAAGCTTTGGTGTAGCTTTTCTGTATTTTTCTAGTTTGATACTTGTATTTCTTTCTGGACATGATCTTATAGATATGTTTTTAATGATAATAGAGTTGAGGGAACAGATTTCCTTGACGTATATTGAGGCCTACTTGATTTCGGTGATTGATGGTAGAGATCTATAGGATAGTTTGAATGTGGTTTGTGAATAACCGATGAGATATTTTATGCTTAGGGACGATAGGTTGTGCTAATGTTACTCCGAAGACAATCTATGCTAATCGAAGATAAAATATGCCTTTGAAAAACACTCACATTCTTTTAGGAATTCATGTAAGCTTAAGAAGCTATGAGTCTATAATGTCTAGATAAGAAAACAAGAGGATAACTAGAGAATACAGGAAGTGAAACTAAAGTAGATTGAGTAATCCCTAGGTTTTCTCTCATTAATATATTTCAATCTTTTTAATTGCTTTCTTAATTAGTTTTAATTAATAAGTTTTCAGAACCCAAATCAATCCTTTTTCGCTTTAGGATTAGAGTCTTGAGTTTAATTCTGGTTTCTTCTTAGTAATCAAAGTGTTCTCTGTGGTTCGACCCCGTATTTCATCAATATTCTACCCCATAGTTTAGTATTTTGAATAAGGGTTTATAAATTTTATACTCGATTGAGCTTGCATCTGATTTAACGACGCGTTTGCAAAGGATCACCTACACCTAAGGGGACCTTGAACTTTTTGGATTTGATGCCCTTACTGCACAATACAACAAAAGGTTTGATAAACTGGAAATGAGGCAATCACCTGAACTACCACTGTTTCAAGATCAACCTCAAACATGTGCCTTATGCTCTAGCCTTGAACTGGCATTACTAACTGTCCCTAGGCCCCATCGTTCCCTAAATTCATTCAAGAGCAAGCAAACGCAGCGTATGATTTTACTAAACTTTAGTTGGAGACTACCTCAAGAGTCTTGTACTTTCCAAAGGAAGAGTAGTTCCTCCAATGCTCCCACAAATAGATACCCATCTAAACTTCATGTAAATCCAAACCCAAGGTACTCTGCACCATATCAACAAACTGCCCCTCACCCTGCTCCTTCACAAACACCCTCTGACCCGACTTTGAACACAATCATAGGTGCACTTGTCAACAACAATGCTAGCCTGAAGGACATGAAAGCTAACATGAATAAAATTGGAAGAGATGTAGCCTCATTCACAATTCATATCCAAATTAGAGGCACAAGTAGAGCAACTGGCTAACACATTGTCTAAGAAAGAGGATGGTTGTTTGCCTAGTCAACCTATGACCAATCCTAGGACCCTACACCACATAGACAACCATAACTTTGAGAGTGCATAAGTTGTAGTAACCCTAAGGAACAGTAGGCACTTACACTGACATGACCATGTCCTAGGCAATCGGTTGGTCACAAAACTGACCAATTGGAACCAAACCTGTTAGTCCTAATATTATTTTGATGGTGTCAATTTATGTATGATGATAAAACATAGTTTGAATATTAATATCCCTTAAATTGGAAGCTTTAAATTTCATATCTATAAGTATTTGTGCTCGCGGATGATGAGGCGGTCAATCGGTGGATTGACCGCGGACCTCGCTTGAAGAGCGGCGGTCGATCGGTAGATCAACCGCGAACAATGTGAAGAGTGACGGTCGATCGGTACATCGACCCTGAAGTGTCATTTTCATAACAGAGGTTGACAATCGATGTCACTGTCGACCGTGAAGCTTGAAGGTCGATGCGTGGATCAACCGCGGCTCAAGAAGAACACGACGGGTGATGTGGCGGATGATCCGACGGTCGATCACCAGTTAGGAACTAGTCGTTAAAGAGCCGTTGCAGAAGCAGAAAATAGCCATTGAAAGACTATTTGGAGGGCTTTGGAGCTCAGCTATAAAAGGGGAGATGCAGCAAACTTACAAGGTGCCAAGGAGGGGCCAAGGGGGAGCTAAGGGATCATTGGGAAATCTTTGTAGCAAGTTTATCCTCTTTATTGATTTTATTGTATAAGGCCTAAGATCAACCCCCCTCTTAGACCTTCAATTGGTATCAGAGCTATCTCTCTAATTTAGTGGTGTAACAACCCTTAGAGGATCCTAAATCGATATGGAAAACTTAGAGGAACATCAAGGTATTTTATGTTTAACTTCAAATGGTTGAAGAAATTTTTTTTTTGATAACTTCTTTTTGTGAAGAATTGATTACCTTTCATTTTCAAATGACTATTAATCTTCACTTGGTATCATGTTTGAGAAGATTTTAAACCTTCAATTTTGACTTTAAAACCTTCAATTAATTCTCTTGTGATAGTTTTTTATTGTGATTCTTCTTTCCCTTCTACTATTTCTTTTTGATGATGTCAAAGGGGGTGAAATGTGATTATGTGATGATTTTTAAGCTATTTTGTGAACTTTTGATCGAAACCTTTGAATCATTTATGAAAAGTTTCTTCTTGTGTGTTTACATCAATGGATTTCCTCCTGCTTCGCCTTTGGGGACAGAAGATTTCACTTTAGAACACATTTTATGTGTTTAAATGGATGCATAGATTAAGGGGGAGCTATTGAGGTTTTATCATCACAATTAATATGGTTGCCATCATCAAAAAGGGGGAGATTGTTAGTCCTAATACTATTTTGATGATGTCAATTTATGTATGATAATAACATAGTTTGAATATTAATATCCCTTAAATTGGAGGCTTATTTCATAACTGTAAGTATTTGTGCTCGCGGATGATGCGGCGGTCGATCGGTGGATCGACCATGGACCATGCTTGAAGAGCGGCGGTCGATCGGTGGATCAACTGCGGACAATGTGAAGAGCAACGGTCAATCGGTACATCAACCCTGAAGTGTCATTTTTAGAATAGAGCCTGATCGTCGATGCGACGGTCAACCGTGGGAGGATTGATGATCGACCGCGGGATATTGAAGGTCGACCGTGAAGCTAGAAGCCTGAGTTTTGAATGCGACGGACGATGTGGCAGACGATGCCATGGACGATGTGGCAGATGATGCGATGGTCGATCACCAGTCAGGAAACTAGCCGTTAAAGAGCCGTTGCAGAAGCTGAAAATAGCCGTTGGAAGGCTATTTGGAGGGCTTTAGAGCTCAGCTATAAAATGGGAGATGCAGCAAACTTGCAAGGTGCCAAGGAGGGTCCAAGGGGGAGCTAAGGGATCATTGAGAAATCTTTGTATCAAGTTTATCCTCTTTACTTATGAGCTTAACTTTGTAAAACTACTTCAAGTGTGAAGTAGAATTTGTGAGAGAGATCCAACAGTTGATTGGAGAGATTGTAAAGTTGCCAAGCACCCGTAAGCTTGGTGGCTAGGTTCTCAAGCACTCGTAAGCTTGGTGGTTAGGTTGCCAAGCACCCATAAGCTTAGTGGATATGTTACCAAGCACCCGTAAGCTTGGTGGATAACTTGTAAGAGGTCTTGCAAGTAGTGGAACCTCAAGTAGGACCCTTGGGTGAAGTGGACGTAGGCAAGGTTGGTCGAACCACTATAAAAATCTGGTGCAATCTATCTAACTCTCATCTCTTATCCTTCATTTACTTGCTTTAATTATTTTCTGCTCTTATCATTTGCAAGCATACAATTTTCTTAGACTCCATCTCTCTTGGTTTCCATAATTGATTTTAGTGTATAAGGCCTAAGATCAACCCCCTCTTAGACCTTCAAAATCGACCGATCGGAATTAGTCCAGGCAATCTGGTGACACTCTTGATCAATTGGATGCAAGTTCAGTTGATCGGAGTCAGCCCGATCCAAGCACATACACACTTAAAGTGTCTTTTTCCTGTAGCTCTTAAGGATCCTTCTGCCACTCCTACCAAGAAAAAAGCCATAGGAGAATCCTCAAGACCATTAAGCAAGTCAACATCAACATACCCTTACTTGATGCCATTAGACAGATTCTGTCATATGCCAAATTTCTTAAGAATCTGTGTACGCACTAACGTCAATCCAAAGTTAGGGTGTCCAAAAGGTCACTAAGCACGTCAGCTCTATCCTGAAACATGACACACCGCCAAAGCTTAAGAACCCTGGAACCCCAACTATACATTGCTGCATAGGAGACTATCATATTGATGGTGCTCTCCTAAATTTAGGTGCCAATGTGAAACTTTTACCGCATTCGTTCTATGAGCAATTCGATATGGGAGAACTTAGTCCTACACTTCTAACTCTACAATTAGCTGATAGATCCATTAAGACATCGAGAGGTATCTTCGATGATGTAATAGTTAAAGTGGATAACTTCTTCTTTCCTATTGACTTTATTATCTTGGATATGGAGACTGATATTCACTACAGAAAGTATGTGCCCATCATCTTGGGTTGACCTTTTTTGGCCACAGAAAATACATGCATTAATTGTAGAATTGGTGTGATGGATGTTTCTTTTGGACATATGCGCATGTGACTGAATATTTTTAAAACTGTAAATATGCCCAAGCAATATGATAGTTGTTATACTATTGATATGTTGACTGATTGTATTGATACTTCGTCACATGCTATAATTGCTCATGATATGTATGACTTGCTAGATGATTATGCTAATTCTGAAATTGAAGATGAAATTACACAATCGAAAGATGACATTGGAACAAACGATCTGCCTTGAGCGACCGATCGGCTCTCTAAGCGACCGATCGTTCCAGGACCGACCAATCGGACTAGACACTGAAGACAGCCAAGAGGCTGTTTCTTGGGTTGTTGAGACGCTTCCGCCACTCTCTTCAACTCATGCACCTATTTCACTGGAATCACCACCTGAAGTTGAATTAAAATCACTTCCAACAACTCTAAAATATGTTTTTCTAGGATCAAACTCTACTCTTCCCGTTATCATCTCTTCATCATTATCTGCTGATCAGGAGAGTCAACTTGTTAAGGTTCTGAAACATCATAAGAAAGCCATTGGTTGGACGGTTGCCAATCTGAAAAGCATCGATCCCTCGATTTGCATGCATAAGATTCATATCAAGAATGAGTCTAAAACTGTTAGGGAGATGAAGCGTCGTCTTACTCCTAACATGAAAGAGGTGGTTAAGAAAGAAGTGAAACTTCTTGATGTGGGTTTCATATACCCATTTTCTGACAATTAGTGGGTCAGCCCCACACAAGCAGTTCCCAAGAAATCGGGACCCACTGTTGTGGAGAATGAGAAAGGAGAGAAGGTTTCGACATGCCAAACTACGGGATGGCGAGTGTGCATTGACTACAAAAAAACTCAATGCCCTCACTAGGAAAGATCGTTTCCCTTTACCATTCATTGATCAAATCCTTGAACGTCCTCCCGACCAAAGCTTCTATTGTTTCCTTGATGGCTATTCAAGGTACAATCAAGTCGCAGTTGATCCTAAAGATCAAGAGAAAATGACTTTTCACTTGCCCTTTTGTTGCTTTTCATGTATTGAATGATGCCATTCGGCCTATGTAATGCATCTGCAAATTTTCAAAGGTGTATGATGGCCATATTCTCCTATATGCTTGATAAATTCTTAAAGGTCTTTATTGATGATTTCTCTGTATTTGGCCCTTCCATTGAAGCATGTCTTCCAAATCTGACCAAAGTCCTCAAACATTGCATTGAAACCAATTTGGTCTTATGTTATGGTTGATTTTCGACCGTCTTGTCCACGAAGAGTGCACCATCGACCGTTGGGAGAAAACTCTCCAAATATTCCCTAGCAGTCAGAATATTTTGCCACATGAGACTTCTCCAGTCGAAATAAGGGTATCAGAATCATGAGTAAAACCCTCATGACGTTACGGGCAAAATTGCGCGTAACACCTAATGAGTCATGAAATATGGACAATTCACCTATTTAACTTGGCTTTGTTAGCTCTCAAGCAATGTATTTCTAATAAATTTCATAGCATTTCAGGTACAAGAGCTTACAAAGGAAGTTATGCCTATTCTGGGCCTAAAAGAAGTCATTTGGGCACATTTTGGATAGTTTGGATAATCTAGACTCGGTCCGGATAGATACCGACTCAGTCCGGAGCGATCCCAAATATTTGGGATCCAGTTTGGATTGATCCCAAACTCCTTTCCAGAAGCCAGTTCTCAACATACCAGTTTGGATCGATTGAAAGCCAATTTGAATGGATCCCAACTGGCCCATCCAGAATCATGCTTCTCTAAACACCATTTTACATCAATTATTGTCAGTTATGGTTCGTTATGCATTTCTGATAACATTTTTGCCTCTCTGATGACTCAAACCCTAATCCCAACTCTAACTCCATCAAGCCAAAGAAGCCCAAGCCCTCGCCAAAGCGCTCATCTGTTACCAGATCCCCGCCTCCATCCTATCAGACCCCCCCCATCGAATCCGCCCTCGCTCTTCTCCCTCCCCTCTACGATTTCAAGCTCCCCAAAACCCTCCACCGTCTCTCTATCACCCGCCCTCACTGAGTGGCGCTCCGGCTCCCTGACACCCTTCTCATGCACTCCCTCGCCATTGCCGACCTCCTCCTCTCATCCCTCTCCCTATCCCCTCCCCACCCGAGGTCCTCATCCTTGCTGAGCCAATCTATGGAGCTTGCTGCGTCTACAACCTTGCCGCGACGGCTCTCGGTGCTGACCTCCTCTTCCACTATGGCCACTCATGCCTCAACACTGTAACCAAGCCGTCCTCCGCCTCTCCCTTCGGTAGCCATCATGGCCCCTGTGAGAGGAGATGGCGCCTCCACCGCGATTGTCGAGCACCAAGCCATCCTCCACCTCTCCCTCTGGTGGCCGCCACAGCCACCGTAGCGCCATCTGTCGTACGCCTCTTAGGAGCCAAATCCTTGGTCCTCTATTCCCTAAGGAGATTGAGAGCCACCGCGTCATCATCATCTCCCTTCTTAATCCGTAGAGCAAACGACGCGCGCCTATATCTTTCGTCGCCATTTCTTCTCTAGAAAGTGGACCAACTCCGACGATAATCTTGTCAAGCTGATCAACTCGGAGATCAGGGATGACATCATCGCTAGTTCAGCTTCCGTTTTCTCTTTTCTATACTTTGTATGTTGTTCATTATTCCAGTTCAATATTAGCCCAATATTGACCCCCGCAACTACGATGCTGCTGCCGAGAAGCCAAGCAAGGCCTTTCGCTTCCTCCACGACTGACGGCTCTTTTGCTTTCGCTCCGCTCGTTGGAGACAATTCTTTCGCCCCTCGAGAAGGTAGCAGAACAAGACGAAGAAGTCGAGGAGGGACTAGAGAAGAGCGGCTCACGCGCCGAACTAGCCCGCGTCAAGATCAAGTTGGATAATGCCGGGGAGAAGCGGCGAAGGAAGAGGGTGGATATGGCAGAGCGGGTGTTGGAGATGTACTCAGAGGATCGGCACTACCGGTTCCTCTATGACAGCGTCGCCGAGTTCTTCGTCAGCTTTCTTAAGTTTGAGCTTGATTGGTTTGTTTGTAAATCTCTCTGGCTTTGGGGCGAAATCTTCTTCTCAGATCGGCTCCGGCTAATATTCAATTTTCACTTTTCTCTTTTCACTTTGCTATATTTTGTATGTTGTTCATTATTCCAGTTCAATATTGGCCCGATATTTTGTTTTCTTTTTTCTATTTTTTATTTTCAATACAGATTCCACCAGCCGCTTCTTGTAGCTCCTCTTGAACGCTTGATGAAGTCGTCGGCCCGGGCGTCCACGTCCTCCTCGACGACCGTCGACGCTACAACCCTTGTGGTGGTCGGTCGGTGCACGATCTCCGCGTCCTCGAAGTGGGCGAAGGCTGACTTAGCGCTGGCCAACTTCTTGATCCTTAGCTTAGTTTCCTTGACATTTGCCCGCCGCGGACTGTGTATGACTAGCTCCGCTCAAAATGGTGGGGTGGTCCTTGCCCTCGTCCACGAGAAGCGGTTCTGGACGTGCAGGGGTTGGAGAAGAAGGGGTGTATGTGTTTTTTAAAATGTTAAATGGTGTTAACACTCTAAATCTTATGTTTATTATTTTATTAGTAAAGTCCAATACGTTAGTAAATGAGAGAGTAGTAGTGTGTCCCATGATCCCTCGGGCCCCATACGCTTGAGCTGTTTTGCATTTTGTACGAAAGTTAGCCCCACAAGCAAGTCGCACTCACTCCTCACTCTTCTCGCCTACTCCACTCTCTCCACTCTCTCTCTCTCTCTCGCTAACTCTCTCTCTCTCTCTCGCGTCCAGAACGAGAAGGACGAGAATAACGAGAGAGAGAGAGAGAGAGACGAGAGCGGAGACGCCGCCGACGGGATCTCATAGGCGGTCGCCGTGGTGTAAGGGGTAAGCGACGTCAATGGCGGGTGCGGACAAGGCCGACTACGTGTTCAAGGTGGTGCTCATCGGCGACGCGGCGGTGGGGAAATCGCAGATGCTGGCCCGGTTCTCGCGGAATGAGTTCAGCATTGATTCTAAGGCCACAATAGGCGTGGAGTTCCAGACCCGCACCGTCCTCATCCAACACAAGACCGTCAAGGCCCAGATCTGGGACACCGCCGGCCAAGAGAGGTGCGTCGTACTGACGGCCCAATCCCCCTTTTTAAGGACCCTAGTTTGGAGATCTTGGAGTGGATCTTGGATTCTCGGGCGCCATCCGAGGTCTCCTTTGGATCATTTCGTAAACTTGTCGTTGAGGTGCTCTTTCGGTGTGTTTTTTTTGCTGTAAGGCGGCGTTAGAAGCCTGGATTGAGGAGTGAACGCAGTAATAGGGAACTGAGAGCTTCCTGTCGCTCTAAGATTCGATTGTCGCCTCTCATTTTAGGGTGGGATTCCACTTTCGACCGGGAAATGCTCGTTGGATCTTTTGAAATGGTAGTAAATCGCGCACTCGGCTTTGTTCTTCTTGGCTTATTTTGATTTGATGGTAGGCTAGAACTCTGGGTCCGAGATCTGAGACCTTGTTGGACTCGATCGGCATCTCCTCTGCGTGTAGTGTTCCTAGGTGCATTTCCTGGCTAGATGTAGAGCTTTTCATGGTGTTGTGGATTCTATTGTTTGAACTTGTTCTTCTTAGAGGTAATTGATAAGAAATGCACATTGCATCTACTGGCATACGATTGGAATCTTCATTCTTTTTGGGTCATCCTACACTTAATTTTGTCTCCTTCTGCTGTGATTGAATGCTGAATCTAACTCTCAATTCATATCTCCTTTGGAGCTTGTACCTGATTTTTGAAATGCTCACCTGATCTTTTTATGGAGTTGAGATGCCATACTGTTTGGTTTCTAGTTTCTCGCTATGCATCTTGAGGTTCTGTGTTTTATCTTTGCCTGTTGCTGAACCTTAGAGCCCTGAAATGAAGATTTGGGAGCATCCTTATTCGCTTCCTTACCCTTCCTTTATGCTTTTCGAGTTCGATCTACAATTTTAGAGATGTTCGTTTGACATTGATGGCAGCTGGGGTTGATCCATTGCTGCTTGGAACTTGCTTTCATGTCATGCACTTGACTGTTAAGTTTTATGGTAATATCTTGTTTATTCCAGAAGTTAGAATCTTAGGATTGCTGTTTGAAACGATCTGAAAAATAATTGATTGACTGAGAAATGCATGCCTTGTATATATTTTGGTTATTTCTGCAGGTAATCAATTGGAGACGTTTATTGTCTTTCCTTTGCCATGCTTAAACCGTGGAATCTTTGATATGACATCTAGGAGCATTTGATGTCTTATTTGATTTTATGAGCAGTTCTTTCCTCTCTTTCTTGTGCCTTTTGGATTAAGTGTCTAAAGTTATGGTCTAATGCTGTTAAATAGTAGTTGACAAGCATGCATGATTAAATTTCCTAGTTCTTGAATCATTGCTACAATTCAAAGCCTGGAACCAACATGGCTTCCTGAATCCTACTTGTACCTCTGTCTGTTTCTTTGGATCCCTTCTTCCTTGTATTGCAGTCATAGGCTGCTACTTTCACTAAGTTACATCTTTGCTTTTATTTGTTTCTTGATGTAGGTTCATTTGAGTGTGTATCTTTCACTTAATTACTATAAAAAACTGTTTGGGCCTTTAAATTTGATTCTGCTCGTGTTCCATTGTTTGGAATAAATTTTCTATAGCCTCTATGTTGATAAATGTTCTTGTTGTCTATAAATTAGTGCTGCTCAGCTAGCCTATTTCTGAATCCAATGCTACTTTGAAACAATCATTTAATGTTTGTTACTTTTAATGCCATATTGTGTTTAGCGTGGAATTACTGACACTAAATGATTGTCCATTCATCTTTGTTATATATGAAGTTTTGGCTAAGCCTTTAATGTCCAAGTCTAATGAGAATATTGTGTGCCCCAACAATTTCTTGAGTTCATGACTATCATTAGAGCTATTCGAATAGAATGTAAGTGTTGCATGCTATACTGTAGCAGTAGCTTGTAGAAATAAAATTCATATGGTACAAAGAGCACCGAAATACAAAGTGTGCTGCTTTGCATGTATCTAGCACCTGTTTTGCTTGGAACTTTGTGTCACGGTACAGCTTACATTACTACAGACTTTAGACATTATCTTCCGTGGATATAGGATCTTGCTGATCTATAATCATATCATTTGGCACAGAGATGGCTGAATGGTTCCTATATGAATTAGAAATTTAGAAAAAAAGTACCTTTTGTTTCTGAATTTGATGTGAGAATTGTGTGGTTCATCTGTATGCCCATATTGTGTGGTGTTTGCATTTGGTGTTTCTAATGTAAGAGACATTACCTGCAAAGTGGTGATATGTGATTGAAGACTTTAGGGTATGCACTTTTTTAGGACACGTACATTACTTTTTTAGGGAAGCACCGTCACAGACACGACACAACATAGACATGCCAACACTGCGATTTTCATAAAATATAGTACACGACATGGCGGGGACACAGAAAAATACATAAGTAGAATTCGATGTATACATAACGTGTACAATAATGTCATTCAAACATGGCGAAAACATCAAATAAGAACTCAATATAGTATTTAAATTGGGTTCTTTCGATCTCAAATTTCCACATTAACATAACCATTCATCAATATAGACATGACCAAATTATCCAACACATCATTCAACTTAGACATTAAAATGATTAGCAGTTATTTGGCTGTGTATGAGAGTTACTTAAACCTTATCGTGTTAAACCTGATGTGCCTCATAAAACCCGATCCAATATTAAACTTAAATCCCCAAATGTGCCCCACCTGTGACGGACATGAAGAAAATTAAACCAAAACTTGACACGTTAGTAACGTGTCTGACACGTGTCACCCACAATCCATTGTGTGTCCGTGTTGGACACGGATATGTTAGGCACCATAACGTGTCGGTGCTTCCTAGGGGTCACCTACGCTTGGTGCTAATGAATGTGGGTTTCATTTTAGTTGACAAAAGGAAGCGATACAAGGAATTAAAAGACAACTTCAAAAGCGTGGAAGGAAAATCATTCTCTTCAAGAGATAACTAAAAGAGATTTATGTTTGTGAAAGAGCTCATGTTGAGTGTAACGGGAAATAAACCTAAAGGGCATGTTTGGTTGTGGGATTGGTGCAAACAATCCCGGAATTGCAGGCAAACAGTAAAGCTAGAATAAGTTCCCAATAATTTTATTTCATTACTTATTTCGACATACTAATCCTAGAAATCTCTAAACCCGAGATACTCGCAACCAAAGGCCACCAAAGGAATTCAAAGTAAGTGATGCACAACTTGGATGCCAGGTTCTGATTGATTGGGAGAATTGCCAGCTTAGAAGACTGTTGGATTATTTGTTTAGGCTGAAAGTGCAAAAGAGACCATGTTTTTGAAGATATATTACGTAATTCACTAGATGTTCGGAGCAATTTTTGTGGCCTAAATAGAATCAGTGATAGGAGATTATCTTCATGGAAGTCGAGAGCTATGAAGCACAAACACATTATGGAGCCTAACATGTCCATGTTTGACACGTGTTGAACTCGGACATGCCATGGACATGTGGATGACACGCGTCATGCGTGATACTAACGCGTCTGATTTTGTTTTCAATCTTATTAATGTTCGACACGGGTGGGACACGCTTCCGACACATTTGGAGATTTAAGTTTCCATATTGGACCGGGTTTTATGAGGCATATCGGATTTCTAAGGTTTAAGTAACTCTAAGTTGAATGACGTGTTTGATGATGTGGTCATGTTTTTATTGATGAATGGTTTTGTTAAGTGATATGTGTAAATTTGAGATCGAAAGAACCCAATTTAAATACTATATTGAGTTCTTATTTGATATTTTTGCTATGTTTGAATGAGATATTATTGTACATGTTATGTATACATCAAATTCTACATATGTATTTTTTCTCGTGTCCACAATGTGTTGTGTTCTATATTTTATGAAATCGCCGTGTCGGTGTGTCCGTGTCAGTGCTTCATGGGCTGAGGGATCAAGCAAGCCTTTCAAGAGGCACAGATGATTTGATATTTTTGTATTTGGGCAAGGAAATCATAAAGATGTGTTAACATATGACTATCATTAGTGATTTTATTTAGAGAAGTTGATGAATTTCTAGCTAAAATATAGATTGTTCTCTTAGTTAACTCATGGGGAAGATCTAATTGTGGCTAAACTTGATCATTCTTTTGGTGTATGGATGAGAACATGAAAATTTGAGTGTGGTATGAAACCCCTTTCTCAACTTACATCTGATCATGCTCTTGTCATATCGTTAGTGGGGAATGTTTGTATAAAGAGGAGATTTTTAGATTTGTGAATATTTGGTTTTCCTATTCTTCCTGAAGCAGGAGATATATTTGTAGTAGAACGTGTCGGTTTCCAAGATTTAGATGTGTTTGTGGAAGAGCATAACTTATTAAGGCATAAGATAAGAATATGAACATAAAGGAATAATGTAAAACAGAGAAGGAACATTATGGACACAAGATTCCTATCCAATGGTTAAAGGAGGGAGATAAAAATAGTGGTCTTTCTCACATTTGTTTAATGGTAAGCTAAGGGGGATTTTGTTCACAGCTTGGATAGAATTGCGGAATTTAATCAAGATCAAAGGGAAATGAGATCACACAATATGAATATTTCAAAACTCATTCTGGGAATCTGGAAGGGCTTAAAATCCATTGATTTAGATGTATTTTACTTCTCCAGTTTTGTGGTCCATCTAGGTGAGACGATGTATCGGGATTTTCATCGCCAGCACTAATGGTGCGAGGTGAATGATGTCTTGATGGTTATAGTGTGTTGCCTCACCTGTCAACAAATGAAGGCGGGACCATGGGTATTTGTTGTAGTAACCTCCTGTGGGTAAGTAGAAGTGGGATTCCGTCACAATGGACTATGAACAGGTTGTCAAAGTGACCTTGAGGGGACGACGTATGGGTTATACTGGACTAGTTGACAAAGTAGGTGCATTTTTGTAGGGATGCCTTTGATGGACTCTGCAGAGAACCTAAGTAGGTCGTGCGTCAAGGAGGCCACATGGGGGTGGGAGTAACTGTACGTGCCAAGCCTTTGTATATTTTTTTTAGACGACATGTTTGGACATTGCTTTTACAAGTGGTTGTAAGGACCTGATACTGTAATTCCCAAAAAATATGTTCTCTCAAGGGTTTTTAGCTAGGTCACTTGGGATTGGTTGGGTTTGATTCGGTACGCTTTAGGTGTGAGTGGCACAGAATTTGATTTCCTTAACTAAATTCATGTGTTGTTATCAATGGTCAAGTTGGAATCGGTCATGCCAAAGGGCTAGTTCATCTAAATTCAATTGGCTCATGTGTACGGATGTTGCAAGAGATCAATAATAATATCTGAAAATATAATTCAGTACAAGGTGAAGGCCACCTGGGCAGAAGAATTCAATTTGGATAGCAATCCCTAGATTTCAATCATCCAATTTCAACCACCAGTGCAGGAGCATAGGAGATATGGCTGCTGCTGGTGGCGCTGGGGATTCCTGATGGATTGATGGGGTGGTACAGTGCAGGTCTTAGCAACTCCGGAGGAGGAGGTGCTCACCAGTATTTTGTGGAGAGGTGCTAATCATATGATTTTATGGTATTAATTATGTTAATGAAGTTTTTGATGTCTGAAAAAGAAGCTGATTGGGTGCTAGAGATCTTAATATTTACTTGGTTGTATTAGATATCCTGTGGTGAGGTTACTATAGAATAAGATAAAATGTGGACTACAATTATTTGATGGAAGTGTCATGGATCTATAGGAGGATTAAAACTCAGATGGTATGTCAAAATGCTGCATATCAAAGAGCCTGAGCCATTTCAGTGTCACAATTTGCTTGGTTGCATGACTGCTCAAGGTTCACTTAGGCCAGCTTGGACAGATTTCTTCCGATCAACTACAACTGTTCAGCTTCTTAACCTTTAATGCATCATGGAAACTTGTTGATTTTGCTACTTGTGCATGCAGGTACAGGGCTGTTACAAGCGCATACTACAGAGGTGCTGTAGGAGCCATGCTTGTCTATGACATGAGCAAACGCCAAAGCTTTGACCACATACCACGCTGGCTGGAGGAGCTACGGGGCCATGCTGACAAGAACATCATTATCATGCTGATCGGCAACAAGAGTGACCTTGAGGACCAGAGGGCTGTGCCTACTGAGGATGCAAAGGAATTCGCTGAGAGGGAAGGTCTCTTTTTCTTGGAGACATCTGCACTCGAAGCAACCAATGTGGAGGCCGCTTTCATGACTGTGCTCACAGAGATATTTAACATTGTGAACAAGAGGAATCTAATCACTGAACCTCAGGCCAACGGCAATGCACCGGCTTTATCAGGAAAGAAGATTGTGATCCCTGGACCTGCACAGGAGGTCCCAAAGAGCAGCTACAAGTGCTGCAATGCTTCCTAGCTATATGATTCTTTGGCCTGCTTTTTGTTGTCGATCATCTTTCATGATCATTCAGGTGGCCCTTGTCTGTTGTACATCATCATGAATGTAGACATAGTTCTGATTGAGGGCAGGGTGATTGAATGTTGATCGATGGAGGTATTTGCTGGATGAATTTAGGTAAATTGGTAGAAAAAAGTTTTCGAGGTGCTTAGGCTATTATGAGATCAAAGTTCTTGATGACAGCACCTGATGTTTGTATGTGCAGAACAGATTGTTTGCCTCAAAATTTAGAGTTGTTACAATTGGAGTTTTTTATTTGGGATAAACTACAATTGGAGTTTGCTGGCTGGGAAGTGCTCTTTTGTTGTGTAGGTGACTCTAGTAGTACTATTAGTAGTGCTCATGAGTCGTAGCAGTGATTTAGCTGGATTTTCACCATTCAATATGGTGAGCGCGCACGCAGTCTTGCCAAACAAACTTAGAGTTACATGGAAAGCGTATGCTTCCATGTCTAATAATGCTCAGAGACCTTCCCTCTCGCCTGAGAGTGGTGCCCATTCGGTGGGCCTCTACAATGTGCGCTGGATGCTTGGAAAGTACGCAAAAGATTTCTCGTCCATTTAATTTATCCTACTAAGTTGGATCCTAGTACTTACCATCAGGACTTCAGATTCCCAATGGAAGATGCCAGGTCACAAATCAGAGTCACGTGGACCTTAAATACCCAACGTTTCATAAGAGGGCACAATCTACAGCAATATGATTGACAATCTGGAAAGATTTGAGACCGGGGCTATCAAGGATGCAAAAATTCCAAATTTTTCGAATTCAAAACCATAACCTCTACATCTACTGCTGATAACATTAAGTTCAAGTTTGAGCCTGCTCAATGTAAAGGATAAGCTAGCTCATCAGATTCCACGTTCAAGTCATCAGAGGACAGACTGCAAAACAACATCACTGTTACTGGTGATAGAGTACACCACCACATCTTACATTCGGCTGAACCATTCCTGTAAAACTAATAGTCATACAGAGAACTTCAAATCTAGACATGAATAAGTTAGTTCACTTCTATCATCAGTGTCAATTGACAACAATGAGAGTTTCTAGCAAAATCATAATCTTCGTAAGCTAAAAATATGGCTTCTTTCAACTTCCTTATTAAACTTACTGCTCAGCTACTTCAAGCTCCTCCATGGGTTCGATATCATGCTCACTGTCTATGCCATTTGTTTCCTCGAGTGTATCATTTAGGGCATTTGTTCCCGCATTGATATCTTCAGCTTGTTCCGTCAATGCACGTGTTTTGCTCCCAAAGCGCACCGACAGTCTTTCCAGAAGCTCCTGAGCATCCAGCTGGGAGACCATAATGCTAATATTTGTTCTACCTTTCCAGCAGACAATGGAAATAGTTGACGCATCAACTATAATGTCATTTGATGTCTGATTTCCTGCAAATGAGAATTGTACAGCTTACTTCCACAAGCACTTGCACTGCACTTGAAACATGCTAGCATAGATCAAAATAATGCAGCAAATATTGAGGATTCAATTCACCTTTATTCAGGGCTATAACACAGCAACCGAGCATCAAGCCTGATGCATTTTCACCAAAGCCAGAATCAACAAAATCTGCAAATTTGATTGTTCTGTACTGTAGAAGGTGCTGGAAGTCTGCTAAAGATGCATAAAGTATCTGTTTGCTGATATATGGAAGCAACAAGGGTAACCCTTCTGATGATAAACGAAATGCACATGTTGATGATGTATCCTTGGATGCTTGTCGCTCCTGCCATTGACAGAATGGAAAATGATCTAAAACCAGCTGATAAAAGAAGCTACAGATTATTGCCTTGCAGCACAAGATAGCTCATTTGAAGTTTCTAACTGAACCCTAATATAGGACGTTTAGTTCCTTGAATGTAGATTTAAGTGTAATGGGCGGTCATGCCATTGTCATCCAATCACCAAAGATGCACATGACTAGGGAATTTAACTATTCAAAGAAAAAAGGAACATACTTCATAAATATTCTGAAGAGAACTTTGTATGGTCTTCTCTGCACACGTTGGTTCAATAAACCACACCTATCTATGTGACAGTACAACACTGCAAACATGGTTAAAATTTTCCTTGGTCTCGGCCCTCAATAAATGTGCTGCACCACAGCATAGACAATTGGAAGACGAATAACAAGCATTTCATATTGAGAGTGCATGACATAAAACTGTTTAATTTCTTACTTATTCTATCTGATGCCCATATAATGGGTCGCAAAAACATCATGCATGCATGTTCTGTTACAAATACAAAACAAGGTCAAACAAAGAAAAAGGCGTGTGAAATTAAAAGGATAGAGCCAGCATATCACTGAGGCTAACCAATTTATCCATCAGCAGGATATGTCAAAGCTGCTTCAGGTGTAGCACCAAAGCACCGTACACAACCCTACTTCAAGAAGGCCCCAAAAGAATACATATTTCCATCACTAGCCAATAGCTTTAGATCAAACTTAACTTGTATCCATAGTTGTAGCTCATACAACTAGAAGATAAGGGCCCTATAAAATGACTCTAAATTACAAAGGGAAAAGTCATTGATCAAGAATTTCATGCTGGTCGGCACAATCCACATCAATAATGATAGTGCCGGTGACCGGCATGACACATGCTGCCAAGCACGAAAATCCATGTTACTGACTTTGACATACTAACTAAATCTGCTTGTGGTACACGGAGTACAAGGTTGGAATATCTGAAACATGATACATTTCCTACTGCAATGCAGTTCAGACAACCGAAAGGACCAGAAAATCAAAATTATGAGATGATTGTGCAAAAGATTCTGACATGTAACTTATAAATAATAAAAACTTCACTTACAAATACTTTCAAGCCAAGGGATGTTATCTTAAGTCGCTCGCCAGCTTGAAAATTTAGCCGAAGGATGTCACGAACCGACTTCGAGATATAGTAAATTCGTTTCACATGGGTGGCATCACTGTTTCTTGTAACAAGGTGATCCTCAAGTGGAAAAGATTCCCTGATGCCATAGAAAGATCTTATACTACTAACAGTAGTTTCCTCTCTGAAAAACACAACAGGATCCACCCCTCTCCACTTCCCTTGAATCTGTAACTTGCGTTTTGCATCTTTTTTGTTCATGTTCTCACAAGCTTTTTCTTCCCCTGAAGCATCATCTTTTGAGCCTATGTCATCACATAATCCTACCTCTGTTGGCTCTGTGGCTGATTGATCCTGCGTCAAAATGGCATCAGAAGATTCTTCAGCTACGGTATACTGGTTCTCATTTGGATCCTTCACTGATGCCCTTACATCTGACCTAGACTTGGTTTCAAGTTCCTCAGTCACCGTTGCTGGGACCTCCTGTGCACCCGTAGGCACTTGGCTTCCATGACTATCGAGAACAGCTGCAAGGAAGTACAAGAAAGAGAACCACTGTTTACTACATCAGAAGTATGGATATCATATGAGAGAGATGCATTTTTTAGAAGTTACAGGACAGAGGATACAATTGGAGCATAAATTACCCTGTACAGGTGAAAGCTTCTGCAGGACAGCAATGAAAAAAGCCCCACTATTTTGATCATGAGGAACTATCCTCAAGCAGCGTTCAAGCGGAAAATTTGGAACTTCTAATTCAGATACAGCATCTCTATCATCCTGATCTGCTCTTGCAGTTAAAACTTCATCCATTGTGCTTGTAGATATCCTCACATCAGCTGAGGAATTATTACTGTTGGAGTTATCAGATTTATGGTCACTTTCTACACTACGCCTCCCCCTCAAGCTGACAGGCATCTCAACCCCAGTGTCACTTCCAAGTGTTACTACACCCTCTTCTAGTTTTTCACCTAATCTCTCGCTATCTTCGCAGCTCTTATTAGAAGGAAACATACTAGGTACAATCACACTTCTTCTGTAGGAGGGGACATCTCTATAAGAAGAGAGCCAAATACCCTTATCTCGTACCTGTGAAGCCAGAGCCTACATTAACTTTAATACTTTCCATGAATAGAATGGAGGACTTCAAGAAAGAAAGGAAAAGGATAGATCTATTAGATATAATACCAATGGCAGAGATTACATGGAAACAATTAGAAATACTCAAAAGAGATGTAAAAACAATTCAAGGAAATGCAATCAAAGGTTTCTAATCTTCTTCTTCTTTCTTGTATCGAATAGCGCAAGCAAAAATAGGCCCCTTTGCACTATATGACTAGGCCCTATCAGATCTCCTGAAATCTGAAAGAATCTATGATAGTTCCCATGGCTTTACTCTTAACCTTTGCACCATTTGTATGTTCAAATATCGTCATTACGCTATTCATGTTAGCTTATTTGCCATCTGGTATCCATTCATCTGTAAAAAACGAAAGACCTCCTTATTGTAATATGATATTTACTTCCCGATGTAGATTCTAACTCAAGGCACACAATTTTCTTCTACACCACGTAAGAAGCTGCATAGAGACAAAGACAAGGAAGCAAATTTACAACAAATATCATATCTTTCAAAAATTCTCCACTTCACCATATCAGTAAAGCTCAATTCCCTCCACAATACAAACACGAGTATTTTCGAAATTATGCCTTAACTAGATATTAGTCGTCTATAAACCCAAGGAGGCAAATCAAGTTGCATATGACCAACACGCAAGATGGCAGGCCATTTATTTTCAAATTTTTGGTCCAACTGCCCATATTCAGCTCCTCACTTTCAATACCAGAAGCAGATACAGATGCATATATTAATCCAAAGCACAACTAATTTCAACATCACAACAAACTTCACAGGAGTCATTAAATACTTTAGGCCATTCTTGAAGTTGTTAGATTTACTGCAGAACCAATCGTAATTTGTACCTCAAGAAAGAATAGTATATTCAACTTAGAAACAAATTTCTTCAGGAAGTCATGTAAACAATCCACCAAAGACGTGCAAGGGTGCATTTTTATTTTCATTTCGAACATGCCCAAATGAGGTGGAGATTGTCTATCTGATTTTCGAATCAAAACGCATGATCTGTAATTTTAAAGGTGGAAGATCCATTGAAGTAGGAGGAATAGAAAATAAACCAAAACAGCTGGAGGGATAGGTGAAATGGTAGAAAAACATAGTATGGTTGGACCCACTTTCTATATCAGCAGGACAAGGCCGAGCAAGCAAAAGCCCATACGTAGGATTCTTCGAACGTTTTACCAGTCCTAGATAGGCCATCGCTGGCACCCTCAAAACATCCTAGAAGACTTCATCCTCATCCATTTTCTGTGTGCAGGGCAGGGGTGGCTTTGCGTACACATGGGAGAAAGTCTAAAACATGAGTTAATTTTTTGGGTTTTTTACATCTATATCCCTCAAAACTTCCTTAATTACAAATATACCCTTATATTCTTTCGGCTTACATATGTATCCCTCTAAAGTTGAAAAAACGAAAAATATACCCCTCCGTCGACCTCCATCTATCCATCTAACTTAGACATGGTTTAAAACTAACCAAGGCGTAAAATTTCTTAAATGCTCATGCCACATATTTAGGCTCAAATGCAAAATTACTAAGTTACATATGTAACTAGGGGCATGTGTGCCTTCTTACATAGCGCCGTTAACAGCGTTATGAATATTCCTTGCAGATTCGTTGGGAAGTAAGCCAAGGGTATATTTTTCATTTTTTCAAGTTTAGGTACATATGTAAGCCGAAAGAATGTAGAGGTACATTTGTAATTAAAGAAGTTTTGAGGAATTCAAATGTAAAAAAACCCCACTTCTGTTCAAATTGTGGAACAACTATTATTTGTCGTTTCATTGCCTGAAAAGAAAGCTGAATGTAGTTGCTATAGTGATAAAAGCTCAGAAGGTCAATAGTTTTGTTTGTAGGGACTCTAGTTAAGAAATCCCCTCTGCGGCCAAACATCCACAACTTTAGTCATTCAGGAATATTTAAAATTAGAAGCAAATCAAGCTCTCACATGAGGCCATCAAGTTCACTAAAATGTTTGATGAGCAATGAGTTGACTCATTCCTCGGAGCTTCAACCCAGAATGTCATCATCAAGTACCTTAATAAAGTCAATGGAAACAAAAACTATAGAAAATTCAAGCCACTAATGGCAAAGGATACTGACCTTCCATGTTTTAAGACCTTGCCGTCGGGCTAGTTCAGGTAGCTCATTGGAAACATCAAGAAGCTCAACAGACCCCCCACTTCTTCGAAGAACCTAGACAAAGATGGGATGTAACCTTACATTATAAGAACAAACTTAGTGAAGTTCTTCAAATTTGGAGCGAAAAATTGTAGCAGCATTAAGCAATGGTCCAAAAGAAGCACACAGACATACAAGGGACAAGCAATATACATATAGAAAGCCAGTGATACCTACAAGTTAATGACACCATAAACATAACAAAAAGAACGATTAAAGTAGTCAACAAAAGGTTCAAAGATACAAGCTTCATATGAAAATCTACATACGGAATTTCAAAACAAGGGGACTGATAAGGAAGTCAATGGCAGTGGATAGAGCTCGAAGGCAAATGCTGGCTACTAACAAATTTAATAGCATATTTCACAATTAAAACTCAGATGATTAAGAAGCATCAAAGGGAAAAATAAAAAAGCAATAACTCGTTGCATAGAAACCTGAACGCATCATCTGTTACAGATGACAAGTTCCATACCGAACCAATAGGATTAGCAGTGCATTCATAGAGCATCATGTATACATAGAAACGTGTAAAACATTTAGCAATGTATCCTTGCTACTGAGCTATTTACTACGTTTGCCGTATTTTACAAAGAGATGGATGAGACAACCATGAAGCAGATTGTTTATTTTCGCAAGTCGAGTGCGCATAATTATCTAATTCAAGAGGAAGGAAGGATGGCATATGCAGTTGTCACAACAAATTATAGAGTTTCTATATGTCAATCTGGACAGCAAAGCGGGCCAGCATGGCAAAGCTAGTCTTCTAATGGTTTCTAAAACTTTCTATCTAACAAGCTTGAGATGACACCCGATCAACATTACAAACATTTTTCACACATGTTATAAGGACAATACCGTAGTTTCAGAAGCAAATATAGGTTTACAACATCAAGAAATCCAATAGATAAAGCCAGCTTCCACAAGTTGAAACAATATACCTCCGCAATACAAAATGTATTAAATTGAGATCCTGTGCTACATAACAAAACTGGAATATCACAAAAAACCAGCAAAGATACCTTGTGTTTTGTGCCAAAGTTTTCTTTATTCTTTGTGCTAACTAAGCCTTAACAGAGTTACTTATTTACTCAGCAAAATAATGCTTTACGGTGCCCATATAAAACTTCCTCCTCGCTGGTCCAGACTCCTTAAACATGACGGATAACATCCGTATCGTTCTAGATTGCATGTAGATGACTCGATAAATACTCGTTAAATAAAGACAATGGCGTCTGATAGAGCGATGAGTACATGGTTTTTATAACTTGTTATGCATCTGCATGCTCATTACTACAGCCACGAGTTTTCCATCTTGCCATCATAGGGAAGGCCATATAGAAAACATATAGCGGTTTATTGAAGACCTGCAATGCCCAGCTCTTCCTAATCTGCTGTCAATGTGTTTAACTTATTCATCGTCCTAATTTAAGATTCTTTGGCGCTTGGGATGACTATATTTATGTACTTAACAATGTTGTTGTTTTGCCAGTTCAACAATCAACTTCTAATTTCGATATTAGAAAGAAATAAACAAAAAATTGTTCAGTTATTCAAATGAAATAATCTACTACAACCTTGAGGATGCAAGGAAAGGAATGAAAGGACTATTAAGTATGTCAGCTGATCCAAAACACTTCAGCAGAAAATTATTCTTGTGGAGAAAAAAACAACCTCAGATACGACAGCCTCATTCTCAACCGGATTCATTGAACAGGTTGAATAAACCATCCTACCACCCACTTTAAGCAAAGTTACACCTGCAATGAGCAAACTAGCATCATCATAAGCTGAATGCTCGCACTCTACCATAATAGAAGTAATTAATATCCAAGATGCATCCTTGCCAAAAAAGAAGTAAATAAGATTCAAGGGGCATCCTTGCGCACAGTTACTAAGATTCATCTGTTAGGTAATTGCATGAAAATTGGCAGTATAAGAATGGAAATAATTCAAGCTGAACAAATTGCAAAATATGTTATCATAAGGAACAAATCACGTGAGAATTAAATCATGTTCTCATAAAGATCTGAAAACTCCGTCATGCATAATAGCGAACATTTTTCAAGTGATTGTTGACACTTGTGAGCTTAGGAAACGTTTACCTACTAGAGATTATTTTTCACCACCATAACAGGGAAAATTTAAAAAGATCTGTTGAATAAGTCAATGAATCTCAAGATGGGTAAATCAAGACCTGCATCATCATTGCTGGCATCACAAAAACTGTAACCCGGTAAGGTCATAACTTATAGTACATAGGTAACTTTGCTAGGAAGCTGAAAAGCTGGTGTCTTCATTCTCATTAACAAAGTAAATTTTGACCATCGGATGAGGTGTGAATCTGTAAGTGGAGAAAGTATGACATATTGACTTAGATCTAAGGGAGAGACATGCCTGCAGCAAATCACATACGAGCATAACTTTCAAATGAAACCGAGAATCCCAAAATCGGGAAGATCAAGAAGAGCAAGGAGCAAGGGAGTCAAAGATGCTTCTGCAATCAAGGATTTTTCACGATGACGGGTATGTTGCTAATCACATAAAGTATGTAGATCTACATATTTTAATGTCGTAGATTTACGGATTTTCCCAACAATTGGCAGTTATCTCTTGCTTCTTGTTCATGGTATGCATGAGATCTAACATGTTTTCGATCTAATAAATATGGATCTTAAAGTTCTTATTGGTCTTCCGGGATGAGGTTTTCGGTTTCACAACGGACAAATGGCATTTTGTTTTCATGCAATTATTTATAGTCTTTAGAGGGTAAACCCATCGAAGCCGGTCATCTCGGTCGGACATGATCGGATCTATCGGAGGATCCAATCACACACAGCCTTCCGGGCTGTTGAGCATGATCCCAACGACACTCCGTTGGTCTTTTCTTCCGACACCGCTTCGGCGGCGACGTGAACAGAAGACCGGACTTAGGCTTTCATATACTAAAATGATGGGTTTTAATATCGGGTTTTGTGTCCTATTCGGATCCAACCCGTTTACTATGTTAAGGTATTCAACCCATTAAGTATTGGATTCATGCTTTACGTGGTTTTGAGGTTTCTAATTTTATAATTCTTGTTATGGACTTGTGGATTTTTGGGTTGTGCAAATATTAAGGTTTAAGGCTTGTTACTATTGGGCGGCAAGACTAATGGGTTTCAGGTCCTAGTTCCTGCGCTTAAAATCCACATATAGAAAGCCCATATATATTAAAGGCCTTAAGATTTTTTGACAGAGAAGTCCAATTTTAAGTTCTGTTTTCAGTAAAGTCCCTGTCAGAACAGAATCATGTTTAATATAGCCCATGCAGTTTTCTGTTTTCAGATTTAGTCTTTTCCTGAATTGTATAGAAACTGATATATTGCTAATAACTCCAAGAAATTGCTTTTATTTGTTGTTAGCCTTAAGTGTATCCCCTTGCATGTGGATTTTCAGCCCAAACACTCTGAAACCCAGCAGTCTTGTAGCCCAAAATAACAAGACTTAAACCTTAATGTTTGGACAACCTAAAAACCCCATAAGCCCAAAACAACCATTATCAAATTAGAAACCTCAAAATCTCATAAGTAGTTTGAACCAAGGATTGCCGTGCCGACCAGCAACCTCGGTGCCGGTCGGCAAATATCGAGCCGGTAGGATACCGGCTCGATATCTTGAACCGGCTCTGACTCAGCAGGTTTCGGCCTTGTGCCGACCGGCACTGGCCGGTGCCGGTCGGCACACCAGTTTGCCGATCGGCAAATGGCTGGTGCCGGTCGGCAACAAGGGGCGCTGCCGAGTTACATAACCTAATCCGGGTCGAGTATTTATACTCCTTAACACATAACCTAAGACATAACCTAATCCGGGTCGAGTCTAAAGACAAAATAGGCCGGATCTACTAAAACAAATCCTAAGATCCGTTTTTGTTCCGGGGGCAGCGCCCCCGAAAACCCCCGCCGGGGCGCTGCCCCTGGACCCCGTTAACTCTGCGTAGTGTGTCATAGTCGAGCCGGCGACAGAATCCAAGACATCCAATGCACAACAGGAGGGGAGGAGGGGAGGGGCCGAATCAGAGGATGGGAGGGGAGAGGAAAGGAGAGAGGAGAAGGGAGGCGGGAGGGGAGGCCGCCGCATGCAAGGAGGAGGGCGGGGAGGCCGCCACACGAGAGGCCGTGCCAAAGATCTCAAAAAACATATGTTATTTTTTATTTTGAGTGCTCAAAGATCTCAAAAAACATCCAAATCAATCTAAAATATCAAATATAAATATCCTGGATGGTCAAAACTCCGTGCCAAACGTCTAATAGGCCGTGCCAGGCCGTGCCGGCCTGTGCCGGTGCCAGCCAGGGCCGACACGGCACGTGCCTCGGCACGGCAATCCTTGGTTTGAACTCTATACTAATGGGTTATATACCTTACCATAACAAACGGGTTGGATCCCAATAGGACACAAAACCCGATATTAAAACCCATCATATTAGAATACAAAAGCCTTAAGTTCGACGCCACCGAACCGGTGTCGGAAGAAAAGACCTAATTGAGTCTCGCCGGGATCATGCGCAGCAGCCCGGAAGGCCGTGCATGATTGGATCCTCCGGTAGATCCAATCATGTCCAGCCGAGATGGCCGACAACGAAGGATTTACCATGCATAACATGAGAAGCAAGAGATAACATGAGCTCAAGCCTAGCCTAGTTAGGGCCTGTTTGGATGGCAGGGGATGGGGTGAATCCGATGGATGGGAGGCTATGGGAGGATGTGCGGATTCCAAGATATGCTTATCCAGTTGTTTGGATAAGCAATCGAACCCCGAAAAACGGAATCCGCCCTTCGGCGTCCACTTCTCTCCAGCGGACACCGTTTTCAAAATGCGCCCCGTGGATTCCAGACTCCGGATCCATGGGATCACCAAGCAGGCCCTTAATTACAAACCGAGCTCGAGCTCCATCTTGAAACCCGAATCGAGCTAGCTCGAACTCAAGCCTACCCTATATTGAGTTGAGCCGAGCTCGAACAACCAGAGTTTTCGGCACGGCTCGGCTCGGATACAGCCCTAACTGCAACAACCAGCAACTCTCTACTTTCGCTCAAGGGCCTCCTGTCCTCAATAGTGCCACTGCCAACACCATCTACCCAATCTGCTATTGCCATATCAGCCCCCTCCTTGCCCACAAGCTCAACCACCACTCTGCAGACCGCCCAACGTCAGTTAGTGCTTGTCACTCACCAAGAAGGATGAGATTATGGTTCAATGTTGGGTGCTTAAAGTTAATTGGTTCAGATCATATTATTGATCCAACTAGACAACTAGAATCTGATTATAAAGGCTTTGATCCAACCAGACCATTTCGAGCCGTATCTACTGGTTCTAGGCTTGGTTTGGTTAAAAATGGTTGCCACAATACATGGATCTTGTGGCCCAAATGTCTCGGCTTTGCCTAAAATAAATTAAAAACATGATTCTCCCTAATAAAAAGTTATACAATCAGCCTTCTATAAGCTAGTATGATGAGATGTCATTACTTCTTTAATAAGGATGCTCTTGATGTGATCAATCATGTCATCAGCACTCAAATTCCAACGCAAAATTTCTCCTTACTACGAGGAATACTCCTCCAATTTTTCAAGGTCATTTAATAAAACCAAAGGAAGCAGGTCACAAGCTTACCCCTCCCTCTCACTCTCTCTTTATGACACAGGTGGGAATAGCATCTTTACATACTTGAATCCGCGTGATGAATGATTAAAGCAAAATATGCAAGTCTTAACAACATAATTTTTAAAACACGAATCACATCAAAAAGGAGAAAAATAATCCACACTGCTCTATTTTTCTTACCACGCATAGCAATCTCAACTTGTAGACGATGCAGCCCATTTCCCATTCCTGCATTCCTGAGAATAGCTCACGATTCTCATGCAGTAAAATAGTGACATGGATTTTGGAATAGCTAGATAGCATGTCAAAGGTTACCATTTTCGCCACAGATCAGGAGCCTTGCGCAAGGTGCCATCTCCACTACAAGGAACATCACATAAAATACGATCAAATTGCAAAATTTCTTTCCTCGCCCCCTTCGGTCCTTCCTTAGAACTATCCAAGCAATCCCGTATTCTGGAAAAACTTGGGAAGTATTGAGCTTCATGATTTGTTACAATCAAGTTAGCACTACACATCCGTTTTGTCTGATGAATGAGAAGATTGCATCTTTGAACATCAACATCATTTGCTATCACCTGAATTGATTGATACAAAATAATTGTCACAGCATATCAATCATCCACATTCTTTAGCAAAAAACTAGTCAGGTCATAGAATGAAGGTGAATTGAAGCAGGAAGAAAAGCAACAAGAAAAAAGAGAGCATTACCAATCCATTGGGAAGTAATCCAGGCCTAACTGATTGATGTATCATTTCAAGCAACTGGAATGTTTTAGATCCAGGAGCTGCACACACTGCATAGGTAAAAACAAACAGCTCATAAAAAGATCATTTGCAACTAAATCACAAACAAAAAATAAGCAGCATCGTCGCAACATACATGTCTCAGAAAAATCAAATCTTGTATACATCAAGAAACCTTTACTTGCATCAAACAAATCTTGAGAGAGTTTCATGTAGTTGTATCTATCACCTATACATTAAAGAGTTGCTCTTTTGACTTGAAACCGAAAAAGGATAAGCGAGGATCACATATTTACATGAAGCATGTACAAAGTCAAAAGCATCCAAAAAAATAAGCAGCATTTGTAACTAAATCACAAACAAAAAATAAGCAGCATCGTCGCAACATACATGTCTCAGAAAAATCAAATCTTGTATACATCAAGAAACCTTTACTTGCATCAAACAAATCTTGAGAGAGTTTCATGTAGTTGTATCTATCACCTATACATTAAAGAGTTGCTCTTTTGACTTGAAACCGAAAAAGGATAAGCGAGGATCACATATTTACATGAAGCATGTACAAAGTCAAAAGCATCCAAAAAAATAAGCAGCATTTGTAACTAAATCACAAACAAAAAATAAGCAGCATCGTCGCAACATACATGTCTCAGAAAAATCAAATCTTGTATACATCAAGAAACCTTTACTTGCATCAAACAAATGTTGAGAGAGTGTCATGTATGTCATGTAGTTGTATCTATCACCTATACATTAAAGAGTTGCTCTTTTGACTTGAAACCAAAAAAGGATAAGCGAGGATCACACATTTACATGAAGCATGTACAAAGTCAAAAGCATCCAAAAAACACTGACTGCAAATATTTGTAGCGGATCAAGTCAAAGAATTACTGGGATCACTTTATAAGAAGCTTGAAAAACAACCTAAAACACTGGTAAACAAATGTTGTTTTACGTATATATTAATAACCACTTCATGTCAGTTTATACATGGTTTAGATTCAAGAACACTATGAAGACTACTGCACATGTGCAAGCCCATCTATAAGCATGCGAAAAGCAACTGACTTTACAGACTCCATGTATACCACAGAAGATGCATCAAACTCAAAGAAAGCGAGTAGCATACTGTCAAGTATATGGTGATCTGGAAGTACATCTAAGAAGAGTGGAGGTACCTGCAACAAGAAAATTCTCAACTAAGACCACTAAGAAATACAGATAAGGAGCTCAATAGGAATGCGGAGATCATAGAATAGCTAATAAGTTTGCTAGAACACAAAAAAAGAAATTTCCAAGGAGCTACACACCATGCTAACTGCCTCCTGCCTTGTTATGTTCCCAACCTCATTTTCTTGCTTCAAAAATTTATGAAACCTGCAAATCACAAGAGGACATCTTTGAAGAAATTAAATAGTTCAAAGGTCAAGCAGGCACTGCAACTTTTTAATTTCACCTAACCACATGAGATATGAAACAAATGCTCCAACAATTTCTGCTGAAAACTAGAAGCGGAGAAGGCAAGGACATGGATATGCATGCACACAAACACACATGTTTGCACCCCAACACACAAGCACAATGCACATTGTCGAGGATTGCTAGGTGTACAAATTTTGGTGTTGACAAATGTAGGCCTATCAAAGAACAACTGCTCTTCGGCTTACTTAAGAAACCATGATTTTATACACTTCCAACACGCTTTGACATCCCCAACTTGAAATATTCTTGAATAGACCAATTGAAGGATCATAATTGTGCCTCGATACCCCTATCCACTATAAGGGAAAAGGTAAACCACAACTTGATAGGAGATGAGGTCGTGTGAAAGCATTTATGACTTTTCATTAGTAACGTTTCCAGGGCAAGCTGTTTAGCAACAGAAGGGCTTAATGGCTTGAAGGTTCTAACCAATCAATATCTAATCCTATGTTGCTTGCATGTTTCTCATCAAGCAAACGAGGGCATTGGGCCAGGTCAAACACACAATCCCTCTTGTCCTTTTTTGTGAGACTCGCGCACACATGATGATGCCGTAAACAATGAAAATTGCCTGGCCATACAGGAAAGCTAGTGGGCTTTAACAGCATAGATGGTATGTCAGCATTTATGGCCAAATGGAA